>CM044983.1:11897247-12497247 GCA_024586325.1 Stellera chamaejasme | reverse complement strand
TTGACCCAAAAAATTTCATGTACTCCATATATTTCTAATTTTATGAATAACATATACTCCATATATTTTTATTGTTTTATAAAAGTTGCATATTAAATAAGAAACCAATCTCTTAAGAAAAATTGAAAAAATTTGTTTAAGAAAAATAACTCTACTTGCTATAGTAAATATTTCCTCTGTTCGCAAAAGGATGAAGCAAAATCGTACAGATAAGAGCATAAGCTTTTGAGTAAAAAGGTTGCCTTTTAAATACAACACCAACTTTACCAGCAAAAAACACCTGCAAAGCCATATATACATCACCGTACAAGTAGAGACGAAAACTCAAATTAGTACCTGAGCACGAAAACAACACTAGCGAGAGGACGCGGCTTGCAGAGGCCGGCCAAACACGATATGAGATTCTGAGCAACTAGTGACTCCGCGAGCGGCAATCGAAACTATGTCTCTCAAATCGACGGTGGGAGCATGTGGTGGTCGGTGAATGGCTCTATATTGCTCTAGGGCGGCTGATTGAGGAGTAGTTTGATAGGATTAAGTTGGACTTGCTCCAACTTGACGAGTAGAACAGCGAAACGATTCGGTTGTTTCTCACCGTGGTCGGGACGCCAGGCTGAGAGATTTTGGTGGCTAGAGACAGGCGGTGTAGGCTGAATTAGGTAAGAGGTGGAGGCAGGTTGGTTGAAGAACATATGCAGAATGTAGGGATGAGGGTAAGATAATGGTAAGGTTGTTCAATGCTAGTTTTTGGCTTTAATGAACAAATAAAAATAATTTAGGGACTATTTAAATCTAACTAACGTTTTTTAAAGTCAGTTAAGTTCAAGTGTCGAGTTAACCGAGTTGATGGCCTAAAGTTCATCAATCTCATAGTTCAGGGTATGAGTTAGAACGAGCTATAATTCAGGCTCTTTCATCACCGAGTCAAAATAGTTCATGGTAGTAATCTATAATTTGGCCTATATAAAATGATATAATACAAAGTTTAGTATTATAATATATATATATATATATATAATCAAACAAATGAAAAAGAAAAGAATTAAACTTATTGTTTGCATGAGATCTAAAATCTAAATTTATGAACCTTTAAGTTTTAGTTGTTGGGCTTAAGTCACTAGTTACCGTAAAATAAAATTTATGATGCTTACCGTAAAATAAAATAAATATTCTTTCAAAACAATAGTCATTTCAAAGTTTAATGATTAATTGGCCAACTTAACAATTTCGTGCTTATGTTCAATTCAAATTACTAAGAAGAATTGCTCAAAAAAAAATTATATATATAGAGAGAGTATATATTTTTGAAAACTAGAAACTTTAATCTATCATTTGGATATTACTACTAGAAAAGTGTGCAAAATAGACAGCTTTGACCGATTGCATTAATTCATGATCTATCAGTAATTGATGTGTGAGATTTATTTGTAGGAATCGGTCTCAAATCAAGTTTTAAATTTATATATGTTCATCTTCAAGTATAGAGTTGTCTTTGAAGATGGGGTGAGCGGAGTAGCTCGACCGTAAAAACCTTGCTTAAAGCTACTCCCTCCGTTCCCAAATAATTCTACATTTTGTTTTTGTTTTTTTACAATATTTAATATATAATTTTTTTCCATGAATGTTTAGATATTTAAAGTTAATAATTTATATGCATATCATAATTTGAAGTTTAAACTTTCTAAATATATTTTTTCTGAATTTTTTAAAACTTGTTATCTTTGTTAAAATTTGAGTCAAACATTGAGTCTTGAAACAATAAAGTCAAAGTGTAGAATTATTTGGAGACCGAGGGAGTATGTTTTTGTCTTTTGAAAATATTGGGAGTTGAAAAGGCAACAGAACGAAAGAATTAAAATGCTAGAAAATGTAAATACTTAAAGAAATAATAAAAATAAAAGCTCTCCTAAGGTCAAGAAGCACACCAAAAAGACTAGAGCGGATGTAGTTCGAGAAAAGATAACCTAAGGGAGGTCAAAAAGATTTCAGGCAATGACTTCCTAGCCTAAAGCCATCCTCATCACTGAAAATTTGGAGGATCCCTCCTTACCTAGTATCAACCTTATGAACTTAAACTCACTCGAGACCCGATTGGAGGGACATTGGCATAACAAGTGGATTCCCCTAATGTTCTAGTACGCTTTCCCAAGCCATCCCTAAGAACACCTAATGAGATCCCTGATTTATCTGACAGCGCTCTTCCAATGCATCACTATCGGATAGTAGATCGGTTTGAGGTCGTAGTAGCGCTCATACGCGGCTACACCTTTCCACCATCTTTAAGCTCGGGATCTCTCTACTAGTATAATGTTCCCACTACATTTGGAGACTTCTAGCAACTTGTAATGCTAGGATCTCTTAGGAGAAAAGAGGACTACACACAGCTCATAACAAAACAACAAATAAAATATGACTAAAAGAACTCAAAGAAGAGGAGATATAGGAAAGAAACTCAATCTTCAATCTTCCAGAATTTCATCAATTCATATTACAAGTCATGTAGAGCAATCCATAAACATCTAAGGAAATACAAAATAGATAAGTGGAGAAGGAGAAGGGAAATGGAGAGGAAGAAATGAGTAGGAAGAGTGGTGGAAGTGTTGAAGGTGTAGGGTAGAGGGGGTATTTATAGGTGGAGAGAAGTGAGGTTTGAAAGAAGTGAGCCTTCGTGGTGGGAGACCAATGGTGAGGTTTGGGAGGAGGGAATCCTACCTCCAATCCTTGAGGGGACATTTTCTTCAGCTCTAAACCAGATGAAAATATGAGGAATTCCTTGTTGTTAGCTGGGCGGGGCGATCGCCTCAAGATTTTGCCCCGGTTGCCTCGTCAGTCACCCCAACAGAGAAATCTTTGCTGACGATTTCTGACGAGTGGGGCGATCGCCCATGCGACTTTAGCCCTATCGGCCTTTACTGCAAAAAGTGACATGGTTGACTTTTTGAACCGGAGTAAGGGGTGATCTCCCCGGCTATCGGGGCCACCCCGGCCCCAGTCTTCACGATTCCTCCATTTTCTTTCCCTCTTCCATTCTGGCCATTGAGTTTTTGCTTCCTCCAACTTCCTTCAAGTTCAAAATTGCCCAAAAAGTTCTTGTTTCTTTCACTTTTACGTACATGATATGGAGTTTTCTACAAAAGATGCTCAAGCCCTTGCTAAGTACTAACAAAATATCATTAAAGCCTATGATTTGGAGATAAAAATATAGCACTTTTGCATGTTTATCACACCCCACATTTAAACATTTACTAGTCTCGCAAATCCTACATGCAACTAATTAAGCTATATACAATATTGCATAATAACGAAGAAAACAATCAACAATCAAGCTACATTCCTTACCACCACAATTTGATTATAAACCAAAAGTCATTTATAGCTGTTATTCGCTCGGGTCAATATAGTTCAGGGCACTAACGCATAATTTAGCGGTTGAAAAAATGAGTTCTAACTCCAGGCCTCATAATACTTCTAAGTTTGTTAATTTTTTTTTTTGGAATTATACCATCTATGATTTAATCTACAACTTTCATTTATTTATTTGAAAAAAGATCGACAACATCCGGAAAAATGTCCGTGCATTTTGGAAGTGATGTGGGTGCATTTTGGAAGTGATGTGGTAGATGACAGATGCATGCACAATTATACTTATGCTGTTAAACAGACAAATGCTTTGTTCAATAAAAAAAACAAATGCTTTGTTCAATAAAAAAACAAATGCATTGTTCTTTTGCATAATACTATCATATGGAGTACAATTCATTTTTTCTCCTTTACAACTTTTTTCTCTCCAGAGATTAGATATTCACTCTAAAATAACACCATTATACTTCAAGCAGAAAGATATTCTAACAATCTGATATCTCATACAGGGAAACATTATTTCTTTTCTTAATTAACTTTAGTTATATATTGACAACTAATGTTATCTAAAAGACAATGTTTACATAGAGTACTTGAGTATTTGTTATTTAGAAACTTGCTAATTTTCTGTGATTTGAAAATAGAAAAAAGAGACTATTTCACATAAAAGTATTCTAAATTACTCCCTCCGTTCCACAAAGGTTGTCAACATTACTATATTGGGCCGTCCCACAAAGGTTGTCAACTTTCCTAAAACAAAAACTTTCTATCACCATTTTTACCATTTTATCATCTTATCTCACACCATGGACCCACAAGTTTATCACTACGTACTTTAGGGGATATTTGTAGCGCTTAAGAAGCGCTTTAAGGCGTTACTAATGGCCCAATAAACAATTCGCGCTACAAAGCGCTACAGGGTGGGTCCGTTTTTCTACTTGAAGCCCCTATGTAGCGCCATTTAGCGCTTCCAAACACTGACAGCTGACAACATCTTTATTCGAGCCGTTGTAGCGCCGTTGTAGCGCATAAAAGCGTTACAAAAGCGATTTAAATGGCTCCGGATCATTCTCTCCTCTCATTTAATTTAATTTCTACTCTCTCTACCTCTCTCTCTCTCTCTCCCTTTCATCCGAGACCTCCTTCTTCATCAAGCTCCCAACAAGTTCAACAATGGCGAGATTCGGCTCCGTTGAAGTTCAACGATGGTGAGGTTGGACTCTACTGAATCTGGGTTAAGGTGAGTTCAAAGAACTGGTGATGAATTTTAATTCGCAAGATGAAGATTTTTTTTAAGATGAGTTAAGATCCAGATCTGGGTTTAAGATGAGTTCAAAAATCTTTTTTCTTGTTTTAGTCATCCGGCTGCCTTTTCCCGACCGGCGCCCTTCTCCCGGCGACGGCGGCGTTGAAGACCGGTGACGACTACGTTCTCCCGGCGACGATGGCGGCCTTTTTTTGTTTATATTTTTCTGAGTTTGTATTTTTTTGTTAATTTGTTGGATTATCTATTTTTATGGGTTTAATGGATTTGATGAATTTGGATTAGGGTTGTGAATTTGATGGTTTTGTTGAAATGTTTGATGAATTTTTGATGTTTTTGTTTGATGGATTGATGAATTCGTGTTTAATGAATGTTGATGAATGTTTAATGTGGATGAAAGCGGATGGATGAAGATTTATGAGTATTTTTTTTAATTTACAGTAATTGTTGTAGCGCTTAGAAACGCTTCACAAGTGCTACATCGTAGCGCCATGAAGCGCATGTTGCAAAAAAGCGCCTCCTGGCGTAGCGGCAGTAGAAGCTCATCTTGGCGCTTCTATAGTAGCGCTAGTGGAGCGCATTATGGCGCTTCAAAGCCCCAATTAAATACGTAGTGAGAGTTAGTACTTGAAGCAAATCACTGACATTATACAAGCAAACTTGTTTCCATGTATGTTGTTATGCAGTAGTAATTTAATTATACAGCCTGTGAATAAGTCACTTCTTGTGCTCATGAACAGGCCCTTGAAGCATTAAGAATTGTAATCTTAACGGAAACCAACTACCTTATAGCCTGGCTGTGGCCCGCGGCGCGTCCCATTCAGTCGTGATGTGGTTACGGGTGATCTCCTCGAGTGAGCGGCAACCGCGCAAGGCCATTGTAAGCTCAAACTCATCTCGAAGCATCTGCAGAACTTTCCTCACTCCGGCCTCACCTTCAGCAGCTAATGAGAACATGATCGGCCTTCCAATCTGCGGTTAGGTTGACAGGTTTATAGATATGCAGATTGTGACATGATTCAAGAGTCAGATTGTTAATGTTACTTACAAATATTCCAAAAGCACCCAGTGCCAGTGCCTTGAACACATCTGTTCCACGCCGAACACCTCCATCGAGGAAAACAGGAACACGACCTTGTGCAGCTTTGACGACCTGTAAGTGTTGCAACAGAAATGAAACTTCATGGGCTGCTAAGAAGTCTATAGATTGAAAATCTTTAAAATCTCATGTTTGACTTATCTCTTGTTAAAAATGATTAATCTAACAATCTCACGTTTCATTTAAAAATTTTAACATCCCGTGCCATTTTGTAAATTGTACAAAAGTTCGGGGACTAAATATGTAAATTTATAGGGACCATTTCGCAAATTTCTAAAAGAGTATGACCGAATTGTAAATAGATGGAAGTTTGAGGCATTGTCAATGTAATAACCACACTATGCCTAGTGCCTACTCAATGAGAGTTTCTGATTCTAGAAGGCAGGAGGAAAATACCCGCCCTCCCCAACTAAACAAAAGATTTGGTGGATTATAAATGATCTCTTTGGAATGGGTGAAACATCGGCTGCTACAAAGTGACTCAAAGGGTGGAGCGGAAAGAGGAGTGGGGTGTGTAGATAGGGTGTACCTTTCCCAAGTCTTCCTTTTATAGGCGATCTCGAGGTCGTTAACGTCCATGACCTGAGGTAGTGGGGTGATTGCCCATGTTTCCGACTAATGGGGAAGGTGGAGTAGTGGCGAACATGGGAGGTTCGTATGCATCGTGATGATTAACCGTCACCAGCTGCCCTACTTTAATCGAAGCTAAGTCATGTGTGTGATCCAGCTTCGCGGAGGCGAAGGCACGGTCTCGCCTGTTGTTGCGAGTCTCCCATGCGAGGGAGTGGCCTCGCATCCTGCAATGCGCCCTGAGGGGGTTGTGACGAAAGCGCTAGGCCCCGTGGAGAGGTAGGCCTTGTAGACGTCGCGAAGGCTTAGGCTTCACGGAGAGGTGTGGTCCAGTAGATGCCACGGAGGCTTAGGCCTTGCGGAGAGGTGTGGTCCCGTAGATGCCGCAGAGGCTTAGGCCTCGTGGAGAGGTATGGTTTCGTAGATGCGTGCCCTGTGCTCTAGTCGGTGGCGGATGCGAGGGCGATGTTGCTTGGGTAGTGTACCAAGGTGCCTCCCCCTGTAGGCTGAGTATGAGTTGGGTCCCTGTACTCCGCATTTTGGCCATCTGCCTTGTTACCGTTGGACTTCATTTCTGAGAGGGTGTGCTCGTTTTTTACTATTGAGCCCCGTTGACATGTGTTGGGCTGGGGGTGAGCGTCGCTTGGATGCAGCGGTTCACGTCCTAGTGGGGGTTATAAATACTTGTTTTCGTTTGTTCATGAAGCCCGGTTACTTTTCCCACACGATTCGATCCTTTCATTTTCCTTCCCAAGATCTTGTCGATTGACATTCTTGCTTGGAATCGCGGCTCGCCATTATTGATCTTTGCTCTTGATCAGTTTCCTTCCCTTTTTGCTCTTCGGCATCTAAGACTTTGTTTCACGCTAAGGTAGGTGATTGACCGGGTGCGCAGTAGGTGCTTGGTGAAATGTCACTGTGGTTCGTCGATTGATTTCTCCTACTTTGTTGGTGTAGGTATGGCACCCAAGGAAGCTGCTTGCCCGGTGTTGCCACCTTTGGACAAGAGTGGTTTGACGCCGGATAAATTGAAGCAGCATCTGGAGAGATGTTCTTAGCCACTAGGAGAGTACGACTGTTGGCTGACTAGGAAAGGGGTGATGAAGGCGATGAAGCTTTCTCAGACCCTAGAGAACTCGGAGGAGCAAGCGATGGTCCTTTTCACGGCACAACTAGCGGTGGGTTTCAGGATACCATACCACCTATGGTGCAAGATCTTTGCGCATGGTGGGAAGTGCCGCCTTCGCAGCTTGAACCGAATTCGTTCGTCCACAGAGCAGGCTTCTGTGTGGCTTGCAGGATGGTGGACGTCATTCCTTACCCGGATTTGTTTCTTCGATTCTACTGGCTGGATTTTCGGACTGGGGGATAGTTTTTTCATTTGACCATCATCAACGTCGAGGGGAAATCACTCTGTTTCATTTTCAATTTCCCAGAAGTCTTACCACGACTGGCACAATGTTTTCTTCTTTGTTTGTAGAGATCCCGAGTGGAGGTTTCCGGTGGCTAGGACTAGCGCTGCTGCGCACATGCTGGCGGCGAAGCCAGTGTTGTATGCAGATGGTGTCAGGTGGAGAGTGTGCGTGAAACTGCTAGAATGGTTGGATGGGGTCTTCGCAAGGGGGACGTGCGATAGGTTGTTTCCCTTCGAACTAGCTCAGCTTGATGAGGTCGTTTTGCGTTGGGCCGGTGTTAGCACCGGCCATCTGGTTGATCAGGAAGTGCGGCCACTATATGAAGGATGGAGGCCGGAGCAGCGAGGCACCTTTGTGGACTCGCTGTTGGCTGCTCTCGCGAGGGCAAGGGGTTAGTTTGTTGTTGGCTCTTTTGTATGCGATGGTTTTTGTGCTGAATGGTGTTTTTTCTGCAGATAAGCCTCCGCGAGGGGACTTGGAGATGGGGAAGTAGAGGGTTGCAGCCCGCGCTGCAATGCAGATTCATCTCGATTGTGTGAAGAATAAGGGTCCCGCCGGGGCCGTCAAGGCACTTGCTGAGATTCGTCCTCCTAGCAAGAAGAGGCATGCCGTGAATGAGCTGGCACCCTTGCAGGGAGAGGCGAGGAGGATGAAGATGAAGGTGGCTGAGGCGAAGACCACGTCTCAAGTGGTCCCGTCCAGCGAAAGGGTACGCATCATGCCCTTGGTAGTGGAGAAGGCGGCACGGCTAGTGGGGCATCATGCTGAGGGACGGGCACCCTCGACGAACATTTCAGGTGTTGGAAGGGACCTCGCTACGAGGGTTGGTGTGTCGTCGGGTGAAGTTCCTGACCAGGAAGCGGTAGCGCGAGGAGGTTTCGAGTCGAGGGTAGAGCGGCGACCAGAATTAAGCCTTTTGACCTGGCTAATTTTGCGACTTGCCTAATGGCGACCTCGACCAAGGCCGGGGGGAGTGTGGGATCTGTTGTGAAGCCTGTACCGGTGAAGACCTCTAGGTTGTCCGTGGGGGCGCTTGTCTTAGCGTCAAAGAGGACTAAGTAAGTTAGCAGCTGGGAGACCTGAGAGTGCGGCCAGGGCTGCTCCCATCTCCTCCGTGGAGGTAGGAGTTGACGGGAGTTCTCCTGTCGGTGTGCCTTGCTGGAACGAATAGCTTGCGGGATTGAGGCCGTGTCAACTCCTAGACAGGCTTCCATTCCTCCCTCCGCCAGTGGCGGAGAAGGCAATGCGGCTGCAGTTTGGAGCGACAAGTGCCGTCGGGGACTGGGAGGTGGGATAGTCTCTACAGTTCAGACGGTTTTGTTGTGTCTGCCTCGTGGGCAACGTCATCTGCGGCGCCTTCCTTTCGTTGTGGCCAGACTGTTTGCGAAGACCGTCCTGTGATAGAGGGAAGGTCAGATGATGATTGGTTTTGTGGGCATCGCGGAGTTTTTGATTTGGGCGCGGAGGCTTCATCCCTTGAGGAGGCGGGGGTATGGTCCCCCTATTTGGAGGGGAAGCGGCAGGCAGCGCAGAAGTCCAGGTGGTCTGTAAATCCTGCATCGCTGAAGTCTTTAAGGGAAGGGATGCGCCAAGATATTCGAGATGGAGGGGCGTTCAACAGCGGATGCCTGGGATCCAGTGTTATCACTTGAAAACCATTCGACTTTGTTGGAGGGTGGGGTCATGACGCTATGGTCTTGCCTGGATGGGTTACGAACGCCGCGACATTACATAGGAAAGATGGCACGGCTGAACCTCCAGGTTTGTTGTTGCGTGGTGATCTATGATACTGGTTTGTGCAATCCCATTATTGACCGATTCCTTTTGCAGGCGGCAGTGAATGTGTATGCTGGTATGAGCCAGTGGAATGAGTTCCTGCACTTCGCCAACGCGCGGGACGATGCGCAAATAGAGGAAATCGCCCGCCTTAGAAGGGAGCTTGACGTCGCCAAGGAAGAAGGTGAACGCGCGGCCAGGCGGGTGCAGCAGCTGGAGTCGTGGTGCCATTTTATTGTCTGCGAGAGGGAGGACTCCAGGCTGGCGGACCTGCAAAGGATTTATCTGCTTCGCAATCTCCCGAGAAACATTTTAATACAAGAAGAGCATTTATATGTGAAGGAGGTGGAGTTTGCTGTTTTGAGGGAAGTATTGCCCTCGCTGGGCGCGGATGCTGAGGCGGCTTGTGCGAGGGCTTGTGCTGAGGTGAATGCCACGAGGGCGGTTACGGAGGAGATGGCCGCTCGCATCAAGGCAACTGAGGATGAAGAGAAGGATGCCATACTTGGCGCTGAAGACATTGCGAGGGCTCACCTCGCGTTTGGCGAAGATTTCATTAATGTCGTGTCATCCATATGAGAGTTGGAGGTGATGTTGGATCTCCCCCTCTTTCCTGGGGAGATAACTGATTCCCCATCCACCATCAAGGTGCTCATTCCCGAGAGGATGTCCCGCCTTAGCGGGAGAGTTGAGGAGCTACGTGCCCAAGGCGAGGCAAGGGCGCACGGCTTTGAGGAGGGATGGCTTCGCTGCAGGTTGCAGGCTGAGAATTGCATCCCGACCATTGTTTCGACGTCTTGGATGCCACCAACACTACGGATCCAGACGTGGACAGCCTGCTGCAGTGGGGCGAGGACGGGCAGAAGATAGGCGCTGCTTGGCATGCAATTTTGTGAGGCGGCAGAGTCCCCAAGGATGCAGGTGACCCCCCTCATAGGTGTTGGTGGAGTCTCCAAACATGTGGATGACCCCCTTTTGCACTTTGTATTGAACATAAGATGCAAATAATGATTCAAGGTGAACAGTTTTTGTCCATGGGTGCGTCAAAAGTTTTCATATTTGTTTGGTGAGGCGATGGACGACGATGCATCCTCCCCTCACGGAGTGTCTCACGGAATTGTGATGGGGCGATGCCCTTGGGGCAACGCCTTTGGGTAGTGTAGACTAGCGTTGTTTACATGTTGACAACGTAGATGTTTTATGACCTGATAAGGTCTAAGTCCGTGATCTTATTAGATCAGGATTGAACCGCTCCGACCGGTCGAGTGCGCAGGATTTGTCAATTGTTGTAGTGTGATCATTCGCCGCTCTGACTGATCAGGTGCAGAGGGCGTTTATCCGCTATTGCTTTAAGAGAATTGGAAACATGTTGAGAAATAAACACAATAGCTTTGTATTAGTGGGGAAACATTATACATAGTATGGACGTAGGTCGTCCGCATGATAGTTGCGAGGGAGTGTTTTTCCGTTGTGGCCCTGTAGTTCAAACATGCCTTGTCTTACCTGGCGGTGTATTATGTATGGGCCATCCCAGTTGGGCCGTAGGACTCCGTCCTTTGTTTCGCGGTTGGCCAAGCTTGAGCGGAGCAGGGCGAGGCCTCCCACGCATAGTGACTTGGGTCTGACCTTGGCATCATGCCTTGTGTTGACACGTTGTTCGAAGGTGATAGAAAAAGAGTAATCTCCGGCTAACTTGGTTGCTCCGATGATCACCGTAAGATAGCTCTAGTACCTGGAAGGACAAGACAAAGGTCGTGGGTTCGTTTCCCACATACGGCGCCAAATTGATAGCCAAAGAGTAATCTCCGGCTAACTTGGTTGCTCCGATGATCACCGTAAGACAGCTCTGGTACCTGGAAGGACAAGACAAAGCACACTTTCAGGTGCAGAAAGAAAGGAAAAGTGGGGGTGTGTACTAATCACCTTATTTGAGGCAGGCACCACCCATTATATAGGGTGGTGCCAGGTCCCGTTACGGGGCCTTGAATGCTGGAGAATCTCCATAAATGTGTCCATAATTGGGACGGTTGTGCATTAATGGTGTAGTAACAGTGGAGTTATTGCGGAGTTACTCCCTCTCCTTTGGCTTGATGCCATAATTAGTATAACGGCTGTTTTGAGGGAGGCAGCAAGCGTTTACGGCTAACGGATTTATACGGGGCGCCCTTATTGGTAAGAGGGGCTCTCCGTAAATACGAGGCCGGCTGTGGTGGGCGTGGCCCGTGCGGCGTTTGCATTTGGCAATACCGCCGTATGGGCTGGCCTATATATATCAGAAGGCGAACATTCTAAGGCACTCGCCTTCGCGGAGTGTTGGGTGTCGAATCCGCCCAAAATAAATTCCTACTCCTGCAAAACAATTACTTGCAGACAATGGTGAGTAAGGTCGTACTCCACATGGATTAGCCGAATTATCAAATCTAAATTTAAAACAAGAAAAATAAAATTGGGGGATTTGTAAGATGCAAGCAAAAAAATAGTAAGTCTAATAAGAAAATAACAATGAGCAAAATTCCAGCCAAGATATATCTTAGTATTGATTCATATAAATTGATCATTAAATATCAAAAGATATAAATTCTCTCTTCAAATAAATTGGTTATGAATATTAAGAAGCTCTAATATTCTACCCTCCCTTAGGTTGTATTTAAAAGGAACAAGCTCTCCAATTAAACTTTATTTCACAATTAACGCTAAACAAACTCTTAGGATTTAAATTGAAAATAACATTAAGAACTAGGAAAGTGACCAATTTCACCCAATAATTCACAAGCTTGATTATTTAGAGTGGATCAAATATTTCCATCAACAATCACCATGACGATACATTGCATCAAGTGTGTTAATTTGTCTCTTTATTGAATCAAATAAACAAAACGAATTTACAAATCCAAAAAGCTATATCCATTTAACCAAAACATAACGTCAATGCTTTAATCAAATAGAATCTAAGGAATAACAGAGAATACTCAAATACTTGAAAGAAAATATTAAGAACAAAATTCTCACATTTTAATCATGAATCAACCCTTGATAGTCTTGGCTAGAAGAGATTAAATTAGCCAGACATGGCCATAATCAATAAAAGAAAATTATTAGGAACAAATTTACCAATTGAAAAAGAAAGAAAAGGAGAACTAAGTCTGCCGCCTATAATGCTATTGTGAAAACTAAAACGTTATCCCCCTCCAAGTCTTTTAAAACTACATATTTATAATGAAACAACTTTCAACCTAGGAATGAAAGGAATCCTAATTGCATTAGAATTATTGTTTATCTAGTCTTCACTTCACTTCACTTAGTGCTCTCCCTCTACTTCACTTGCGTCTCTCATCATTATTGTTTATCCAAAAGTTTATGTAGATTAGCATTCTAGCCCAAAATTCTTCTTTGTCCAATTTATAAACCTGAAAATAAATAAGGGATAAAATCCAATCATTTTAATATCAATCCAATAACAAATAGGGAAAATTAATATAAAAATATATAGACCAAATTAGCTCTATCACGGAGTTCTTCGAGGAGGTCAAGCTTTGAGCGAAGGCCTTGGCTGTTGGCCTCATTGGTGAAGTTGATTGTTCGCATTGTTGGGAGATCCGCTTCGATTAGGAGGAGTGCCAAAGTTCCGTATACGAGGGAGAAGGGAGTCTCGCCCATAGGTGTTTGTGAAGTTGCGCGGTAGTCCCAAAGCACACTTGGTAGTTCCTGTACCCATCGCCCATTTGCACCAGTGAGGCGTTTTTTGAGTCCCTCTTTCAGTGTGCGATTGGTGACCTCTACCTGCCCGTTGGCTTGGGGGTGGGCCACAGGGGCTTACAGCATTTGGGTGTTGTTGTCTTCAGCCAATTGTTGTAGTTTGTGGCTGGAGAACTGAGTTCCGTTGTCCGTGATGAAGGCGCGGGGGCTTCCATATCGGCATACTATGTTTTTCTAGAGGAAGCCGATGATGCGTTCAGAGGTTATCTTTGCAAGTGGTTCCACCTCGACCCATTTGGTGAAATAATCAACTGCCACTACGCAGAACTGGAATTGGCCTGGTGTTGTTGGCATTGGGCCGATTAGGTCGAGGCCCCAGAGGGCGAAGGGAATAGGGTTTGTGATTGCGGGTGACTCTGTAGAGGGGAGTCGCTGTACTCTAGAGTTGATTTGGCATTGATGGCACTTTTGTATATCACCACCGCGTCTTTTTTTGGTGTTGGCCAATAGTAGCCCAGACGCAAGGCTTTATGAGCCAATGTGTTTGCCGCAATGTGGGCATCGCAGGAGCCTTGATGTATGTTCTCGAGCACCGCGTGCCCCTCGCGTGTGCTAAGGCAGCATTGGAGCGGAGAAGAGTATCCTCGGCGCCATAGGAGGTCGTTGATGAGTTTAAATTGCGTTGCGTGAGTGTGGAACTTGTTAAGTTCGACGCCTTTGCCGGTTGCCTTTAACTGGGTGATGATTGCGGTTCGCCAGTCTTCTGGTTCCTCCGGAGCTACGGTCATGGCAGCACAGTCCAGTTATTCGACGATTGAAGGCTTGGCGACGGTCTCAGAAACCAAGTTGGTTTTTCCTTTTGATAGCAGGTCAGCTTTAATTCCGAGCGTGGGATGTGAATGAAGATGACCTCTTCGAAGCTTATGTGCAAAGAGTTGATGAACTTGAGGTATTTGGTAAGTGTGGGGTCCTTGCATTCTGAGATACCCTGGACTTGGTGGATGACCAGCTGGGAATCGCTGTGAATGTTGTGGCGGCGGATGCCAGCTCTTAGCGTCATTTTAGGCTCGCGACGAGGGCCTCATATTCTACCACATTGTTAGTCAGTGGGAACTGGAATGTGACTCGTAAAGAAGATTCCATACCTAGATAACGTTCGTCACTGGGTACTCCGTGCGAAATATGGATAACGTTTGTCGACGTGTTTCCATGCCTCGCCTTGAGATGGATTTCCAACAGTGTCAGATACATTTCCACTTGTTCTAATATGATATGTCATGAACTCTGCAGTTTTAGACGACTGGTAAAGCCGTTGTAGCCGCTCAATGATTGGTAAATATCGTCAAACCTTTTTCGGTTTCGGTTTCTTACCTGGATCACACACTTCATACCTATCCGCTCTACACACCCTACAATTCAATAACTTGCTGAAGCTACAGTAGAACAACATACAATTATTCTCGCAAGCGTGAATTTTTCTATACGGTAACCCCAGCTCCTTCAACATAGCTTTCGTAATAAACATGCTCGTTGGCAACGAGTTTCCTCCGTGTAATATTTCATTGATATATCCGATCATCTCAGAGAAAAAGGCATCTGATACGTTGTGTTGACTTTTCATACTCAACAACTTCGATATAACCGATAATTTGGTGTACTTATCACCACAACCTTCATATAAAGGTTTTGACGCATCACACAACAGTTGGAAAAACTGTTGCACCCTTTCGTTTGGCACTTCGGGCGCCGAAACGTCCTCATCGTCATTATTCTGATCATTTTCAAAAATATTACAGTGCTCATGAAACCCAAAAGCATCACGAACCATTTCTTCATAAGTTGGCCGTTCTTGGCTACCCTGATCAGAAGAATTAAGTACTGCAGTACTCGTAATTGCGTGATTTGATGATGTTGACGTTAGTTCATCAAATCGATAACCTCGATAAACACATGGATTGATCTCAGGTCGTTCACCATGACAACCCTACACATGATAATTGGGTTTAAATCCATCTAATAGTAAATGATTGCCAACTGTAATTCGATCATAATAGAATCTATTTTTACACTTTTTACATGGGCATTTCACCAGTTATTCTTCATTTGATTTAGCAACAAAAAAGCATATTCCAAGAATTCCTGAAGCCCAGTCCAAAATCGTTTACTTATATAGTGAGTCTCATCCTCAAAGCGCCGATACATCCAATCACGTCCGTCGCCCATTTATGGCCTTTCCTATGATCATTCATTCATCAATAAAAACAATAACAAATATGACAATTAATTATATATTATAAAAAACAAACACAAAAGTACTTAAATACTGCACACATTCATATATAAATATTCACATATCATTTTCTCCTAATCCAGGGTGCATGGGTCCTATCCTGTTTATAAAAGTACTATTAGTGAAGAAACTTTTATCGTTGTGTATGTAAAACTATAATTACATAAATTTTGGCAGCATTTCGCCTTAGTTCCACACTATACCATTTCTCTGGAATATTACTCCCAGAACAGGTATAATGTGGAACAAGACTAATATGCGACCGAAATTTATGTAATCCGCTCAGTTTTACATTCACAACCATAAAAGTTTAATACACCGATAGTAAACTTTTAAAAACTGTCCAACTTGGACAATCCATAAAAACTCTGCACAATATATTATTTTACAACGTTATTCTAAAATTTTGAAATAAAGTGTAAAAAAATATATTTTTACAAGTTCTCATAGACAAGAACTATGGCTCAGCTAATTTAATTAAATTACTTAAAAAGAAAACAAAATTACCAATACATAAATTAAATTGAATGAAAAATTATGTAACCATAAATAAATACATAAAATATTTATTACCTCAGTAATACACCAAGTCGGTACCGCAGCTTCCACTCAGATTTAATGATGATATTTCGTGTTATAGTTGAGAGAGGAGAGGTTATGAAAAGTTGCGAATGTTGTTGCGAATGTTGGAATGGAATGGGGGGTATATATATAGACGACCCTACTGCGGCCTCCTCCGCAGTACATGGCCGCAGTAGGGATGGTGGTAGGTAGGGCACGTGGCCCACGAGGGCGTACTGCGACGTCACAACGGTTTAGACCGCAGTAAAACAAACTGCCACAACCGCGCAGTTCGTTCACTGCGGGGAGTCGCTCACTGCGGCCATAACCGCAGTTACGACCGTAGTGAAAAGTGTCTCCTTCACGTAGTGTTAACATGATTTCATGTTAACATATCACATATGCATCACAAGCATATCACATGATATCATATCATACATCACAAGTATATCACATGATATCATGTCATACATGTGCAAACATATTGCATACATACTTATTCTAAGTAGCACGATGTCTCTGTATATCATGCCACTTATCTACATAAGCACCGTAAAAGTATACACCCTAGCATGGTACTAACTATATAGTATAGTTATAGTACTAGATAAGAAACATACCTTACACCTTAAAAAAACAGCTTAAGGAACTGAGTTCCTTGCTCCAAGTTGAGGCCGAAACTCCTTGGAAGAGGGCTGACTTTGGCGCCTCCTTAAGGTGTGATTAAGGTTACTAAACCTTAATATAAATCCCACCTACAATGCTTTAGAGAATTGCCAACTGTTTTGGCCAGAGAGGGAGAGAAGAGAGAGGGCAATGCTGCCAAGGGATGAGACAAATGATCAGCCCCTCACCCCTATTTATAGAATGCGAAGGGTGGCCAAGAGAGGGGACACAACCCCTCTTCATTGCCGAAAGTGTGCCTCCAAAGAGGAAAAAACTTTTCGGCCATGAAGGCCTCTCTCACAAGCCGAAATATTGTGTCTTCTCCTCACACCAATTCGGCCATTAATGCAGAATCAACACTTCCCTTGGCCAATGGTCATGGACCTTGGCCAAGAGTTGTTGCCCTTGGTGAGGAGACACATCCCTACACAAGAGACATGTCTTTTGGCTCAAAACTCACAACTCTTGGCCAAAATGTGTCACACACTTATTTCAGCTAGGAACTCTATGAGCTAGTATAAAACTAACTCAACTTGTCATTCATCCATATTGAGCTTCATTGAGCTCAAATTCAGCTCACAATGAGATAAATGTTTCTCCTCTACTCATTAGCTCCAATGAGCTGGAGTTAGCTACATTTAACTAACATGAGCTAAAGTCCAGCTGACTACAGCTACTTCTAGTTGGAGTGAGCTGACTTGAGTTGAGTCCAGCTACTTCTAGCTGGAGTGAGCTCAAGTTAAGCTGGGTCCAGCTACTTTTAGCTGGAGTGAGCTAAAGTCTAGCTGCACCCAGCTCCCATGAGTTGGAGTGAGCTGACTTGAGCTGCCTCCAGCTGCTCTCAGCTGGAGTTAAGCTAAGGTGAGCTACTTCTAGCTGACCTTGAGCTGGGGTGAGCTAAGTTCAGCTACTTCTAGCTGAGATGAGCTACATCTAGCTACCTTTAAGCTCTAACTTAGCTCCATGAGCTCAAGTAACACCTTAAAAGGTCTTGGTGTGCCAGAAATTTCAACAGAATACACCCTTGATCAGGTAGCCCATCCATAGTCAAATGGTCAAGTCGAGGTGACCAACAGAACAATAAAAGAGGGCTTCAAGAAGAGGCTCGATGACGGCAAGGGAAAAGTTGTCGAAGAGTTTCCCAACGTCTTCTGAGATTACAGAACAACCCACTAGGGAAACCCCATTCTCCCTTGTCTAAGGCATGGATGCCTTACTTCCTATCGAGGTAACTGTCCCAACAGTCAGGACGCTCTACTATGATGCACCATACAATTAAAGTGGTCTCCGAGCCAGCCTAGACCTAATAACGGAACTATGAGAGGGTGCAAGGCTCAAACTTATGGCCCTTCAACAATTGGCAAACCTCGACCACAATGCAAATGTTCAAGCCAAGAAAATCCACGTCGGGGTTGCTCAAATCAGAACTATCGAGTCAAAACCCTGATTATGCTACCTTGTACCCTAATTGGGCAGGGCCATACGTCGTACATAGCAAAGAAAGACATGGCATCTTCAAACTCAAAGATTACTAAGAAAAAATGCTCAAAATTTGTTATCACATGGATGACTTACGATCTTACTATGAATGAGTTGTATGATGCAAATCAATAAAGTCAAATTTTGATTCCATTCAAATTGCAATAACGCCTTACTTGGGCCTCCTTACCATAGATAGAGAAAACTCTAAGTTCATTATTTTCATCCTTACCAAAACAAGAAACAAATACAAAAAAAACAAAAACGATTGCAAAAATAGCTTCATTCATACCAAAATCTCACTACAATATTAAAAGGGGCACCCACAACCTATTTGGGGCCTCCCTCCTCGACACCTTCACCAGGAGCCTCACCTAACTTATCCCCCTCGACTACCTCGTGAGAGACATTGGCTATTTTACCATCCTCTACTTGAGGAGGGGGTAAAATGTCATAGGGAAAGACCATGCCCAACCTCTGCCCTGACCTTGACCACTCAAAAAGGGTGTCATCATCAGGCTCTTACACCTTCTGGGCATCAATTGCTTGCAGGTCCAACGACGCGCCCATAGCCTCAATTTGATGACGACACCTTAAAAAACCCTCGGCAAACCGAATGCCCTCCCTGGCATTTGCTTCAATGATCGACTCTGTCAAAACAAATAAAGCCTTCTCGACCCTACCCAGCCTACCAGCATGTTGGAATTCCTGGCGCACCAAGACCTTTTAAGGTGTCACTTGAGCTCATGGAGCTAAGTCAGAGCTTAAAGGTAGCTAGATGTAGCTCATCTCAGCTAGAAGTAGTTGGACTTAGCTCACCCCAGCTCAAGGTCAGATAGAAGTAGCTCACCTTAGCTCAGCTCCAGCTGGGAGCAGATGGAGGTAGCTCAAGTCAGCTCACTCCAGCTCATGGGAGCTTGGTGCAGCTAGTCTTCAGTTCACTCCAGCTAAAAGTAGCTGGATCCAGCTCAACTTGAGCCCACTTCAGCTAGAAGTAGCTAGACTCAGCTCAAGTCAGCTCACTCCAGTTAGAAGTAGTTGTAGTCAGCTATACTTTAGCTCATGTTAGCTAAATTTGGCTAACTCTAGCTCATTGGAGCTAAATGAGTAGAGGAGCAACTTTTAGCTCATTGTGAGCTGAATTTTAAATTTAGCTAACTTTAGCTCATTGGATCTAAATGAGTAAGAGGGGCAACTTTTAGCTCATTGTGAGCTGAATTTGAGCTCAATGGAGCTCAATATGGATGAATGGCAAGTTGAGTCAAATGACTTTTGGGCCAAAAGTTGTGACTTTTGGGTCAAATGACATGTCTCTTGTGTAGGGATGTGTCTTCTCACCCAAGAGCAACAACTCTTGGCCAAGACACATGTCCATTGGCCAAAGGGAGTGTTGATTCGGCTTTGGGAGCCGAATTGTTGTGATCAAGGGTCACATGTTTTCGGCCTTGTGAGATAGGCTTCATGGCCGAAAAGATGTGTGCCTTCATGTGGCACATTTTCGGCAATGAAGAGGGGTCACAACCCCTCTCCTCACCCCCTTTCGCACTCTATAAATAGGGGTGAGGGGCTAGCCATTTCTATCATCCTTTGGCAACATTACCCCTATCTTCTCTCCCTCTCAAAGCCGAAATTAGCTTGACATTCTTTTAGAGTTTATGGGTGAAACCACATTAGAGATTCTTTATCTCTAATCCGCCTCCTTGGTGTGCCTCGAAGTCGGCCTCTTCCTTAGGAGAAGGAAGTCTCGCCCCAACTAAGAGCAAAAGCCTTCAAGGCCCTTAAGCTGTTTCCTTGGTGAAAGGTATGTCTATTATCTAGTACTATTACATAGTTAGTACCATGTTAGGTTATACACCATTGTGGTGCTTATGTAGCATAGATAAGTGGCATGATATACCGAGACATCGTGCTAACACTTAGAATAAGTATGTATGCAATATGTTTGCACATGTATGACATGATATCATGTGAAATGCTTGTGATGCATATATGATATGTTAACATGAAAGTATGTTAATGATGATCATAATCTCAACACAGCAATGGTCCTCATGAAGACTGGTGGCTCCAAACTCTTGCCCTCGTAAAGACTAGGGGTGAGAACGAGCCGACCCGAGTACGAGCCTGACAGGCTTGAGCTCGAGCTCGTGAAGTTGAGGCTCGGATCGAGCTTGGCTAAAATTCTACTCGAGCCTAAAATCGAGCTCAAGCTCGGCTCGTGAAAAGCTAGAACTCGGCTCGAAAGCTCGTGAGGCTCTATATGGTTGAGGTAATCGTTTCAGCTCGGTTCGATTAGGCTTGAACAAAGCTAGCGAGGCTTGAAAATTCCTTACCTGTACAATATGAAGGTATTATAGGTAGTTCCATGAGGCTCGGTGGCTCGAGCTCGGCTCGTAAGCTCGTGAGGCTCGATATGGTTGCTGGATAAGCTCATTTTGGCTCTGCTCGAACCAAGCTCGTGAGGCTCGTTAAGGCTAGTGAGCCTAACCGAGCCAAGCCTCTAAAGCTCGAGCTCGGCTCATATAATATAAGAGCTTCAAAATTGGCTCGAGCTCAAGCTCGAGGCTTGGGAAACTCGGCTCGTTAGGCTCGTAGGAGCTCGAGCCAGCTCGACTCGTTTCTCACCCCTAGTAAATACAAAGGTTGAGGTCGGCTTTGAGCTTGGCAAAGGCCACCAAGTCAACAGTACTTGAGCTGGCCACCTCGCCAAGCCTCATGGCATACTCCCCTAGATTGGACATGGCCCACGAGGCCAATTCCTCAGCTTCGCTGGCCCTCGAGGACAACTCTTCGATCAGCTGGTCCTTCAAATCCACACTAGCCTTGAACTGGGCGATCCGGGCCTCCTGATCTTCGATGACCTTTCCTATCTACTCAATCTCGAGCTTATAGCCCTCACCGAAGGCTTTCTGTTGCAAGATGCTTTCTTGGGCAATCTTCTCGCCCTCCTTGAGAAGCTCCATCCTCTTCTCAAGTGCCTCGATGGCAGTTGCATGAGCAATCTTCTTGTCATCGAGGTACTTCTTCAAGTTGGATGCCTCAGAGTCCTTGGCCTCTAGGGCTTTCTTCAACAACTCCAGTTCCTTCGAGGCTCTTGCCTTGGCCTCAGGTCCCTTATCATATTTCAGTCTTGGACCGCCCTCCCCGAAAGGCCATATCACTAAGTGGTTGCTTGCACAATAGAAACCAAAAATCACATAACTAAAAAGCTTCAAAAAGCGAAAATATAATAAAAACACCAACCAATGATGCACTTACAAAAGCCATCGACTGAGAAAGATGATTGGCCATCTCAATAGTCCCCTCGGGCGTAAGTGCTAAGTAATGGCAGTCTCGAGGAAGAAAAAACGCCTCAACGGCCCTCAATCGCACTTCCTCCCCATCGAGGATGATTGACTCGTTATGAGTCAGGCTCATGACGGATCTCATGCATCCTCGGGATTCCCACCTTTTTTGGAAAAGGTTGTCTGCTGAACAGTCTTTCACAATCTGTTAACCCCTGTGGATGGTACTTGGGGTCCAACCCCTCAAGAGAATAGGGGACCTTCAAAGGAGTCCTCGACGTCGCACCAGACCTCCGGGCGTTCGCCATGAAACCAATAGAGACCTCCACCCCGGGCCCTCTGTCATGAAACCAGCAAAAAAGGACTCAACCTTTACTGAATTTAAAGAAAAAGCAGAAACAAGTTTAATAGCGTCGTACCTTCCAAGCGAGAACGCTTCCTTTGCAGTTGCCCGGGGCCCTCCAAGTCATCACTGCTTTCAACGACCACCTGCGGCGCCACCACAGACACTGGTTGTGCCTTCATTATGATGGCACTGGGCTGCTAACCTTCGTCATTGTTACTACACAAGGACAATTAATAGTAAGATACAAGCCAACCAGGAAAATGTAGACAAAGCAAGAACCAAACTATCATCGCGTATTCCTGAAAGACTTTTCAATGCTCTCAATCAGGTCGCCATTGAGGCCCTCTACCCAATTATCCAATACATCCTCTTTCCCAACCAGCTGGCGGGCACGGCTAATGTTCACCCTTCTCAACACAACCTCGTCGAGGCTAGAAAGGCTAATGGGCACGGCTAATGTCCCTAACAAAATATGCTGAGAAATTCCAGCTATCCTCATTCAAAATAAAGAAGAAACATGACTTCCAATTGCCATATGAACTCATCGTGCCTGCAAAACAACTGATTTTCATCATCTGGTTACCAATCTTCACTTCCTCAGGCATTAGCTGATAACATGGGTGTCCAGTGGGCCTCTCCAGGCAGTAAAATTGCAGGAACACCTTAGGCAACACCGGCGCCTTTGCTAGATGGCATGCGATGATGAAACCATTTAGTATGGTGAAAACGTTGTGTGCTAATTGCCTAGGGCAAACACCCTATCTTCGCACAATGGCAGCAACAACGTGTAGAGGGGAAGCCTCAAACCCGCCTTTAATTGGGCCTAGTAGACCACCATCGTTTGGTCCCTCATGGCCGCATCGTAAACTTCAATCTCTCCCTTCCTAAGCAGCGACGCCGGTGTTAATTCACATATGGCCTTGGAATATACGTGAAAGTTATTGCAAATCTCCGCCAATTTCTTCCCTGACAGTGATGATATGCCACAACTATCTAATATTGGGCCCTACGCCGAGGTTGCTTGGGTTCTTAAGAGCCATCTATAAAACCGGTCAAAAAATTCAAAATTACACACCATAAACCCAGGAACCCCAACACAACGACGTAACAGAACCGATACCCTATTTAAACCAACAAGGCAAGTCCAAGAATAGAAAATTACCTAACAAGAGGGGATTCATGATAGTCGAAAAAGGAAGCTCGATCGATCAAATCGCCAAACCTTCGTTGGAAATAACGAGAGCTCTCTCGCTGGAAAAGGTAACCCACAGTGTTTTTCAAAAACCCAGGTGTATGTGATGAGCCCACGTAGGGCTTGCCTTTAAAAGGGGATGGGTAAAAAAACGTCCCACTCCCCCATAAAGTCCAAACGGTAAAAAAAATTATCACTAAAGTGCCGCCACATCACCACGCCATGCCCCACACCACTGGTTGCTAGGATTTTAAAACTGCTCCATCCACTCCAATGGGCTCCCACTCAAGTGGTCCTGCCATTATGAATAATAATCAGCCCAGCTCAAACGGAAAGACACGCCAAACCTACGCATGTGGGAAGATATATATATATATATATATATATATATATATATATATATATATATATATATCGTAGCCCCATCATCGATTCTATAGCGCCCTTAAAGGGCGGAGACTTCACTCGACAGATTCAACGCCCTTAATCAACGCTGCCAGCAACGGATCAACAGGATTCCCACACAAGGAATCATCATCACCCTAATTAGGGACACATTAATGGTGCATTCCCAACAATCAAGCGCTCCATAATGCCTCATGACCACCCTATGTACGCAGACTCTACCTCGAATAAGGTACTTACTACACACCTATACTCTTTTGCACTTCTCTACAACTAAAGGATCATTGTTTCTCCTCTTTGCATGTTTCAGGTGCCATCTTCCTCTCTCAATCTAGCATTCCTTGGGCCCTCAATCTCCACCGTCAATCATCTCTTTGCCGTCAGATTGGTAGTTTGTTATCAATTTGAAAAAAGGTGGAAAACATCCGGAAAATGTCCGTGCATTTTGGAAGTGATCTGGTAGATGACAGATGCATGAACAAATAATATACTTATGCTGCTGTTAAACAAACAAATGCTTTGTTCTTTTGCATTCATAATACTATCATACATTCATTTTTTCTTTTCTTTTTTCCTTTTCAACTTTGGCTCTCCAGAGATTAAATATTAACTCTAAGATAACACCATTATACTTCAAGCAGAAAAATATTCTAACAATCTGATATCTCATTGAGGGAGACATTATTTCTTTTCTTAATTACCGTTAGTTATATTTACAACTAATGTTATCTAAAACCAATGTTTACATAGAGTACTTGAGTATTTGTTATTTAGAAACTATCTAATTTTCTGTGATTTGAAAAGAGAAAAAGGAGACTTTTTTTCACATAAAAATATTCGAAATTGTTTTCGGACTCTAAACGCACAATGGATTCACAATTCAAAGAAAACACCACCGAATAGAAAAACCAATACCATGTTCTAAAGAATATCGATCAAAAGAGCTATGAACATTACAAGGATTTTGTTTTCTTGAAAAGCACACTGCTCGTCAAGTTCCTTTCTTGCACAGAAGCCACAAAATAAGAACTCCTCCGTCTCCAAAAAAAAATTGATGCGTTTATTTTTGATGTTGTGGGAGATTTAAATTATTAATATGAAAAATTCATTAAATTTTTTGAAATAAATATATTTCAAAAATAGACGTATTAATCTATAATCTTCATTTAAAATATTTGATTTTACATATTAAAGTGTTAAAGAAATAAAATCATAGATTAAATGTTAAAAACGAAACGCACCAATTTTTTTGGGACAGAGGTAATATCATTTTAAGCCACAAAAGTTTCTCAAAACTGTCAATTTTGCAGCATAATTGCGATAAACAAAGAAGAACATGTCAGTCTCCCTCTATCATGAACCTTTGAGAGCTTATGAACGTGAAATATAGAGTTAGTACTTAAGCAAATCACTGACATTATACAAGCAAACTTGTTTTTATACAGCCTGTGAATAGGTCACTTCTTGTGCTCATGAACAGGCCCTTGAAGCATTAAGAATTGTAATCTTAACCAGAGGAAACCAACCACCTTATAGCCTCGCTGTGGCCCGCGGCGCGTCCCATTCAGTCGTGATGTGGTTACGGGTGATCTCCTTGAGTGAGCGGCAACCGCTCAAGGCCATTGTAAGCTCAAACTCATCTCGAAGCATCTGCAGAACTTTCCTCACTCCGGCCTCACCTTCAGCGGCTAATGAGAACACGATCGGCCTTCCAATCTGCAGTTACGTTGATAGGTTTATACATATGCAGATTGTAACATGATTCAAGAGTCAGATCGTTAATGTTACTTACAAATATTCCAGAAGCACCCAGTGCCAGTGCCTTGAACACATCTGTTCCACGTCGAACCCCTCCATCGAGAAAAACAGGAACACGACCTTGTGCAGCTTTGACGACCTGTAAGTGTTGCAACAGAAATGAAGCTTCATGGGCTGCTAAGAAGTCTATAGATCGAAAATCTTTAAAATCTCATGTTTGACTCATCTCTCGTTAAAAATGATTAATCTAACAATCTCATGTTTCACCCAACAAAATATGTAAATTTATAGGGACCATTTTGCAAATTTCTAAAAACACTATGCCTACTCGATAAATGGAAGTTTTAGGCATTGTTGTAATTTTTTGAATGTAATAATCCTATGGAGTCTAACAACACTATGCCTACTCGATGAGAGTTTCTGATTCTAGAAGGAAGGAGGGAAATGCTCACCCTCCCCAACCAAACAAAAGATTTGGTGGTTTGGTGGATTATAAAAATCTGGCACAATTCATATTCTCAAAATGCGCCAACCAAACAGCCTCTAGATTTGTTTTCAACTACAACGAACAATCACAGCCAGTAATCATAGCCCTTCTAGCAACATTTTAAATAATTGAAAATACTTTCATCATAAACAAAAAAAGGAAAAAGAAAGAAAAATAGAACTTCAGGATATTGAAGAACTGAGAGTTTTGCAGTGTCAATAAAGAAAAGGATGGAAAAGCACCTCTTCCAAAACCATGATAGTTGCAGGTACATAATCAAGCTGGCGAGCTCCATGGTTGGAGACGATGATTCCAGCAGCTCCATTTTGTATGGCTATCCTGGCTGCAATATCATGTGGTGAAGGAGGATTATGTATTGTATTCATTTGAAAATACAAAAAAACTCCGAAAATAAAACAAACCAGTCCTCTATGTTATGCCTTTGTAATGACCAAGTCCTACATATTTTCAAATTAACGTTTAATTCCTAAATCTTTTCAAGTTAACATTTCCATCCTAAAGGTTTTATCAACATAGTCCTGAAGCTTTCATGGGATTAACCTTTCAGTCCATAAAGGAATATTCACTGTTTTCTTGGGTTACCACAGAACTTTTCAGCTTTTGTCACTATTACCAATAATCTTCTTAAATCATCATCCCTCTTTTGCACGTACTTTTTAAAATGTTTAAGGATTTCATTCACATGTATAACAAAGGATGTTTTCTTTTCAAGACATTTCAAATAATGTCCAGAAAGTTTTAGGACTCTTTTAAAAGAATTATTGTCAGCATAGGACTTTTCTGTTAAAAACTGTAAAGTTCTATGACTCGTTTGTAAATTATTTTTTATAAGAAAAACAATATTGCCTTGTCAAAACATGCAAATTTATAAGACCATTTTTGCCTTTATCCCGAAAACAAACGGGCAACATGACATGGATATACTGGTACTCCATCCTCTAAGAATCAGTTTACTTACTATCCTCAGCAGTAAGAACACCCTTCACAAGAATTGGCATTGAGGTTATAGTCTGAAGCCACTTCACGTCCTGCTTCACACAAACAAGAATCAGCAAATGACTTGTCAGAAATTGACTTGTAAAACAAAAAAAAGACTCATCAGAAAAAAAAAGAATCAACAAATGATTTCACAAGTTTTCGGATAATCTGAGAGGAGATTCTCAATTCATTACCTTCCAGTTAAGTGTCTGATCAGTTTGGCCAGCAACATATGAAGCTAGTCCAGAGTCAGCAGCCTGCAAGATAACATGATCTTGAGAGAAGTGAACAAATGTGGGAGGGAGTTTGAACAGAGAACAAAAAGTCTCAGCCAAACAAACCTTATCCATCTTGCCAAGGTTTAACCCCTCAAAGTTTTTCAGAGTCAAATGAGGAGGCAAAACAAATCTGCAGGAAAGATGATATAATTTGTATAAATTTCAGAAACTACAATAGTTTTAGCACTATGATTGTCTAACTTTTATCAATCAATCACTAAAATATAAAGAGAGTGTTAACATGCCATGAAAAGTTAGAACGGCCATCCCTCCCCCCTTCCGCCCTCTCTGTCACTCTCCCCGTCTATTTACTTCTCCCTTTTTCTTATGGCGATTGACACTGATAGGAACCCTAATCAAGTCCGGTGAACAGTGAACTCCTGAGAAAAGAAGGATGAAGCAATTTTTACAGGCAAACAATTCTAGTTGCTTCATTCACGTAAATGAGAATAAGGAATATATAAATCCCCCGCTTATTCCTATAATAAAAAAACTCGGGCCGACCCTGAGATTTCCGGGGCCCCAAGCGAGAAGAAAAATTGGGGCCCTTGTCAAAATACTCCCTCCGTCCTTAAAACTCTGGTGCATTTTTTATTTATGTTGTAGAGTATTGAAATTATTACTTGAAACAATTCATTAGAATTTTTGGAAAAAATATATTTTCTTTTTTGAAAAGCAACAAAAGATTTTATTACAATAAAATTACACATAAGCCCAAAGAGACCATTGGGCTTTAAAAATATTTGGCTTTACATACTAAAATGTTAAAGAAGTAAAATCATAGATTAAATGCTAAATATGAAACGCACCATTTTTTTAGGGACGAAGGTAGTAATATTTACATAATCTTTTACTTTAAAAATATGTACTCATATGTCACAACATAGTAACAAAACTTTCAATAATAATAAAATGTTATAATGTTTAAAACATTATAGCATTTTATTATATTACTAAAAGTTTTATCACTATGTTGTGAAATACATATTTTTAAAGTATATTACTACCTCCATCCCACAAAAGGTTATGTAAATATGTTCTATTAATTGGGGACGGGGTGAGTAGTATATATGTATAGTATAATTTTTTGGGGGCCCCTTAAGATTGGGGGGCCAAAGCAGCTGGCTTATCCACTTTGGGCCAGGGCCGGTACTGAAATAACTCCCTAATTTTTATAATTAATAGCTACACAGAAGATAACTACTACTAATAATAGTACTAAAATACTCCCTCTGTCTCCAAATAAATGGTGCGCATTCTTTTTTTGGATATCCCTGAAAAATTGATGCATTCCCTTTTTAGAAACTTTGGGTGACTTGTTTTACTTAATTACCCCTAACAAGAAATGCACCATTTATTAGGGGTATCTTTGACCAAATTTTTTCTTCCCACCATTTCTTATGTTTAGTGCCAAAAGAAATGCACCATTTACAGGAGGTGAGCTCCCTCTTAATAAAAACAATTCACCATTTATTTGGGGACGGAGGGAGTAGATAATTAACTTGTAAAATTCATGCGCATAACAGACACAGACTAACCTGTTCTTGATATCAGATTCCCTACGACCAAGTCTTGGAGTGTCAACAGTAAGGGCAATTGCCTTAAACCCAGCTCTCTCAGCTCGACGCACAAGTTGTGCGACCACATTCCTGTCCTTGTACACCTGAACAGTAAATACAATCCTCAATTTATTAGTTTGCAGAAACAACTGTCCAGAGTTCTTTGAACAAAAATTATAAACTTCAGTGCAAAGATAGAGCGCATTGCTAAGGGGAAATGTCCATATGTCATAATGGTAGGAAACACAAAACTGCAATCACCTATTATGACGTTTCAAAAAATGTTACATGAGAAAATGGAAGCACAGAAAGAGCATAAGGACATAGTCATTAAGATTTGTAGTAAATTGATTATCCTCATTCATGCTCCTCTTTCGTGCACTCCTTAGGACAGTTGCAAATGCAAGAATGACTGGGTAATAACTAAAACTGCTAGTAATTTTTAACATCTCAAGTAAGGTGTTAGCTTGAGGCATAGAAATTAACCTACTATTTCTGTAAATATTTTACTCAAAAATCAAAGGTGAAAACAAAAACCCCTAAAACTCACATATAGCTGGAAAAACCGAATGCCTGGCCCAGTCGAGGCAACCTCCTCAACACTTGATGTAGCCCATGAAGAAAGGGTCTGCCACAAACATGAGGCATTTTCAAGTGAAACATATTCTAAATTAAACTATGCTCTCAAACTTTAAAGCTATAAAAAGTAAAATAGGACGCAACCATTATTGTCCCAGCTGCTGATGCGGCTCTTGCTGTTGCATACTCCCCTGCATTAACAAATGCACTTACTTGAGGTATAGGTGCATGTATTATGACGCAATATCAATGGCCACGGATTAAAGATAAGGGCCCTTAAGTATTGAAGGTACACAAACCTTCAGGGTGAGCCATTTTTTGCATGGCAATTGGAGCAACCAGGATAGGCATTGAAACTTTGTAACCCAAGACAGTTGTGGTCATGTCAATATGGCTTACATCAATAAGAATCCGGGGTCGAAACCTATAACCATGAAGAGGCACAATTTGACAGCCGGTTAATCATATCATAATCAGTTTTCATCAATCACATTTGCCTTAATGTTACTTTCAGCCAAATCTTTAACAATTGACAACAAATCCATGAAAAAGTTACAACAAGATACATTCTTTTTATTAAATACATAAATGATTAATTAAAAACAATAAATTCATACAAAAAGATCAATTTAGTGGTTAGAGATGTAATGGGGAAAGAAGCTTACAAGATTCTAGAAAATGCATTCCGGTTCTCTGCTAGTGTCCACTCATCCTCTGCACCAGAAGCATAGTAATCATAGACCATCTTAGGCAACTTCTGCTTCGCGATGGCTTGATACTCAGTTACATTAGTGATCTCCATCTTGAGTGATTTGTTTCTCCAGTTCCTACATGAGTCCGGAATTATTTCCAACCATCAGTAACAGAAATAAAGTCCATAACCGTTTATTCATCTTCCCTAAAATAGATTGGAAACAGATGCCTAGGACATAGAAGACAAACTATGACCATAGAGAACATGGAATTTACAGCCAAAAGCACCAGAGAAATACTTCTCCAAATGAAGGACTATTTGTTAAATTATATAAACAACTCAAAATACAGTATTCAACTGTTTCCTGTCCATCAACTTGAAAGTTGGTACACTAACGAAGTTGTCAACTAACTTAGCTGAGTAATATACTTTCTTCTTAGTGTTGAAACTAATTGAATCCCAATTTCACGAGAGCACTGTGAAGTCCAAACAAAACTTAGAGGTTAGACTTTTACAAAGTTTCTCAGAAGCAAAAGATCAAACAGAAGCCGAGCAGTTGCTCTGCCATGCCAGCCAACCGAAAGCTCACAAAACAAAATAGTAGTGGTAGAATTAGAACCATATACTAAGACCCCATAAACAATCAAGATCAGTCCTTTACCGAGAAGATAAAACAAGAGCAGAAACCCGGAAAAGGTAGAGGAGCTCAAGCTTTGGGGAAAGAGGTCTGACCTGGTTCAGAGGAAGCCGAAGTGGCGATTAAACTGAGGTGTCACTTTTATATTTTAAACTAGTTAGTACTCCATCAGTCCCATAAACATTGCACCATATACTATTTTGGGATGTCCCATCAAAATTGTTCCATTTCTTAAAAAGGAAATTTCTGTGTGTTAAAGTTACCAATTTACCCTTAAATTCCTATCTCATTAAAAACTACTTAATTGTTAAAATACCCCTCAACTATTCCAAAAAATCAGTAGTCTACCCCTTCAGTTTTATCTCAGCTCCAGACTTAATAGCTCCATCTCTGCCTTCTATATGCTCTCTCTCTCTCTCTCTCTCTCTCTCTCTCTCTCTCTCTCTCTCCAGGTCAGTGTTTTAATCTTGCCATCAAACCCCATTTCTTTAAATCCAAAATCGCATCCCTTGTTCATCTTAGATGATAACCAATTTTTCTGGCGAGCTCATCATCGTTCACCATCACAGAGTCGTTATCGAATGTTCATATGATCTGATTTGGTAATTGTTTTCTGGATTAGGTTTCATTGTCGAATTCGTCAATTTTTTGTTCATTTCGGGTGCTTGGATTTGTGATGGGTTTTTCGGGTTTAGGATTTGACGCCAAACTCGAAGGATAAATCATCAAGATCTCTTCTATTGTTGGTCTTTCTCGAGGATACTTGTCATTGCTCTTGCATATGCTTCTTCAAAAGTGTCTTGAGCATACAACCAAGGTACTTCTTTCATGTCCGACTAGAAAACTTGTGTGCTAGATTGTTTGTTTGTTGAAAATCTGGCCCTGTGACATTAAGTGATGGTTTGATGTGTTGATAGGTGAAAAAAGACAACATGGATAATCAAATGGTTGAATCTTGTTTGAGTAGGATTTCTGATGCATACACGAAGACTGAAGTTCTTGAAATATCTGATGAGCAGAGTACACCTTCCACCCCTCTCCATTCTATGCATTGTGATTGTGAATGTAGGAGTTCTACCCAAATTCGAATGAAGCCCACTAACATGGACAATGTTATGAAGATTGTTTCCAACCTCCCAGGTGTGGGAGAAATTGAAGAATTCTCAGATTGAGGCAGCATCATATTTGGTAACATCACAGTCAGCTAGGGAATTGGTGGTTAGTGGGCATATAAAGCCAGATTTCAAGGTTAAATGGCTGCAATTTCAGCTGTAGAAGCTCAAAAATGAACTCTAGTTTTCGAATGATTTTCTAGATTTTGAATGTATCTTCTATGGTGTAACTTTCGTAAACCTGATGATGGTTTCATTGTTTAGACATTGTCTAGTAAGTTAGTCATTGTATCACTCACTTGGTGCCAAGTTGCTAGAGGACTTGTGAGAAGGTTGTCGGAACTTTTGTAACAATGTTGCACCAGGAACTTTTGTACTCAAACCATTCTTAATATAACTCCTCTTTGCTACATTCTAAGTGTTCATAAAACATCAGTAATTTATTTTGCCTCAGTTATAACTGATCCATAAAGTTCTTACATGATCAATAGCAGAGGGATCTTTGCCATGGTGAAAGGTGGAGATGAGAATAGACATAGCCTGTATATGATTCATGCTCACGTTAAACTGATCTTGCAACATTCTAGCCCTTTCATCACACATGTTTACTAGAGTCTCTTTCCGCTTTTCATTGGCTTGCTAGAGTCTCTTTCCGCTTTTCATTTTGCAACTGATCACATAGAATACTTATCATATCTGTATTTATGTCAGAACACTTGCTACAATTTTCAACTCACTTAAAGCTGCAATTTTCACCAACACTTAATTTAAAAACTGTATTTATGACAGAAGATGTGGCTGGAGTTCCATATATAACCAAATCTAGAAATGATGATCAAAGTTCCTAAAGAAACTATAGGCAGACAACATATGCATCAATATAAAATGACGGATAAGTCTCATAAAAAAGCCATATTCAAAATAATGCAACTTCATTTAATATTCAACCTTCCCAATACAACCATTCAACTACATGGTCAGACTTATGCTTCTTTTGGTTGCACAATAGATACTACCCCATACATGGGTAACAAAAAGAGGCATAATTCTGGTTCTCTTTAGGACTGCTATCATCAGTTTATAGGATTTATATCAGCTATACAAGCCGTCTTCAAAAACAAAAGTATCCACAAAATATCCTAGATTCAACAAGTTACTCCTGCAGAAAGGCTAATGAGCTATTAATGAGGTCCATTTCGAGAGGAAGTTGCCTTGGCAATACACCTCGTCTCTCTAGCATACTCTTCTTCATATGTGGCATTTTGTACTTCTGTGATCCTTTTACCTTGAGTACTTCAATCATGCACTGTTGTAATGTTATAAACACATAATTCAAACAACTTGAGGGCAACTCCATAAAGGACTTTTCAACTGCTGCTATTAACTCATTAATGTCAACCATAACCTCTTGTTGTTGCAATGCTTCAATTGATCTGAAATATCCCAAATCAAGGACATTTAAATCAGGACTATTAGGAGGCTGACAAAGCAACTTTACATTCAGTCCAATATTTGTTGCAGCCTCATTAAACTCCAAATCAGTCACCTGAATATGGGGTCTTGCATTGTCCTGCTGGATAAAAATTGGATTGTTGCTACTTGAATGAGGCCACTTCTCAAGAATGGCAGGCAACACCTTGTCAATTAAGAATGACCTATACACATCCTTGGTGATAGAATGGATGGACTTAGTCTCTAAAGTTCCAGCAGGTTTGTTTATACTTGATCTTCGCGCAGGCTCTTCAAAAATAAAAGGCCATATCCCTATTTTTCCATCAAATTCTATTCCTAACTCTAGATCAAACCTTGGTCTTCCAACAGCAGTTAAGAACATAACCTTGGTAATAAATCTTTTACTTTTACATGTTCTAAGTGGATCCATTTCTTCAGGCAACATGTAGTACTTTTGAGCTTCTTTGGTCAAGTAAAACCACTTCTCATCAACATGCACATAATCATGAAAATCAATGAATTTTAGCTCACTACGTGAAAGAACTTTGTCTACCATAGATAAACAAAAACCGACCATTTCTTTCTTGTTATTTTCAGTCAAATGAGGCTTTATGGCATTTGAATGGCGTTTGATCAAACCTTCCCGAACTTTGCGGCCAATTGTTGATTTAGACCAACCCAACTTCTTTGCCAAACTTCTTATTGTTGTACGATACCGAAGTTCAATTTCTAGCACTTTGCAGAAGTCTAACTCAAGCTTTTTAGGACCACAATTCCCTACCAAGTTTCTACTCATATCCAATGTTCATTTCTCTCTCATTTGTACCTGTGTATCATCCTATAGCCTAGACAGAGTATGATGTTCCACACCATATTCAGCACATATAACAGCCATCAAGCCTCTCTTTGGCTTACCATTTTCATTGCAGCCTTTCAGCAAACGAATACATATAGCTTGCCTTTCTGACACTTTCAACCATTTGTGAGCCTTTCTTGATGAACTATTGACTGATGCATCCATTAAACTAGAAATAGAGGTTCCCTACCAACAAAGCTTAGAAACAGGGCATAAAACAGAACTTACAGAGGTAAACGCACGAAACAAACAACCGCAAGAAAACAATCCATGATGTTGTCCAGTTCTTCAATTCTGATCATCTCCTATTAAATGTGATAAATCTAAAAGAACCTTAAAATCAGAAGCCAAAAACAGAACAAACTTCAAGAATTTCTGCCTTCTCTGTTCCCATGGTGAATTTTCTTTTTTTTTTTCTTCTGATGGAGCATTTGTTTTTTGTTTGTGAGTATGATGCTATTAGGCTTACTAAATTGAATTTGAACAGATTTTAACGAATCCCTCCTAAATAAAAATTCGATTCCCATTGATTATTTTGGAAGTCTTTCACGCTGTTCTTCTTTCTTTTCTTTCAGGTTCGTAAAGTATGGTATACGTCATCCCCTACTGCCCTGCTGGTGGGTTAGATTAGATGGAAAACATAAAGGAAGAGAGGGACTAAAATTGTAATTATTCATTTTTTCTTTGCTGGTAGATTAAGGGTATATTGGAGAAAAAACAACACTTCCTTAATATGCATGTAAATGGAAATGGAACAAACATTGTGGGACGGAGGGAGTACCATCTCCCATGAAACGGAAAGAATGGAATAGATTCCCATCCCGAATGTTACAAATAACGACATAAAAAAACATAGAAACAATATCAGCTAAATTGATAAAAGAAATAACATAACTATTGTACTTGTTTAGTGCCTAAAATATTGTTAAATGCAAAAGTAACTTCTATTATTTCAAAGTTAACCACCGTCATGCAATGTTATATGTTCATGGCTCATAAGTATCCGTTTTATTAGATATCGGGTGTTTTCGTAATTCTAACCTACATATGTTCAGAAATGTATGGTCCGGGAAAGTTCTTAATATGTTCAGGTATGTATGGTCTGGGAATGTCTTTGACTTGTTTAGATTATTAGTTATTCGAGTTTTAATGGGGCCTTTATTCTAGGCTACTAACTTGGCATTTTGTTAGGCATTTTGGGCCTTTCTAGGTTTTAGTATCTAGCTAATTGGGTCTAACGACCATCAAGTCCCCCCAGTCATTTGGCCGACTAGAAGGAGTCTGAATTGTTCTAACTGTCCAGATCTTTTGAATTGTCCCCCTTTGTTTTGAGCGCACACAGTTCGAGTCTGTTCGGGTTGAAAATACTTGAGAAATTTCTTTCCATCTGATTCCCCGAACTACTATAGTTCGGGCTTTGGAGAATCGAGAGAATGAGACATTCAAGAATTTTACTCCCCCTTTGATTTCTCGAACCACTGTGGTTCGAGCTTTTGAATTTTAGGAGTTTATTCCCGGATCATTAACATTTGAGAAATTTACTCCCCCTTTGATTTTTCGAACCACTATGGTTCGAGATTTTGAATGTTGGGAGTTTATTCCCAGATGATTAACATTCGTGGAATTTACTCCCCCTTTGATTTCTTGAACCACTGTGGTTCAAGCTTTTGAATTTTGGGAGTTTATTCCCCGATGATTAACATTCGAGAAATTTACTCCCCCTTTGATTTCTCGAACCACTATGGTTCGGAATTTCTAATGTTGGGAGTTTATTACCAGATGATTAACATTCGAGGAATTTACTCCCCCTTTGATTTCACGAGCCACTATGGTTCGAGCTTTTGAATTTTGGGAGCTTATTCCCGGATGATTAACATTCGAGAAATTTACTCCCCCTCTGATTTCTCGAACCAATATGGTTCGAGCTTTTGAGTGTTGGGGACTTGGTTATCCCCCTTTTGATTTCCCGAACCACTATGGTTCAAGCTTTTAAGTCCTAGAGACTTGGTTTCCCCCATTTAATTTTCTGAACCACTATGGTTCAAGCTTTTGAGTGTTGGGGACTTGGTTATCCCCATTTTGATTTCTTCAACCACTATGGTTTGAGCTTTTGAGGCGGTTACTTGGCTTTTCATCTTTCATCATGTATTAACTGCACCTTTTGATCAACGATGTAGATTTAGTGCTTGGTGACAGTTCGTCTTCCCGGACCTTCTTAAATAGAGAATAGTACTTGAGTTGGTCCTCACCTCTCACTTGTGCTCTTCTTGCATTTGCTCTTTATTCTTTGTTCTCGGTAATAAACAATTCACGACGGAAAAACTATCGCTGAAGGAGGCGATTAGTTGATCCAGATGAGTATCTAGCGTCGTTTCTCAACAAGGCCACCATTGCTTCAGATAGTTACGAAGGTTCATCCGCCGTTCATTAGTTCTACAAGATGGTGGTCCGAGGTGGAACACTTCCGGAGTAATGCAACTACGGAGTTAATAAGGAAATGACAGTCTGACTTCTTCCTGCCCCGGACGATAAAGACAAGGGTACCGACGCCCGAATGCCGTATCTATCAGTTGGACGTTGCTTACTTCGTAGTTTTTAGGTGTCAATTGGAGTGCGGGCTCAGGTTTCCCCCGCACCCTTTTGTTCAATATCTGGCCGAATCTCGTGGTTTGGCAGTCAACTAGTTCAGTCCGAATACATACTGCCATATAGATGCTTTTCTTGTGTTGTGCGAGGTGTTCGGGATCTAACCGAAGATGTCCACTTTTTTGCATTTTAATAAAATAATACCGAGCCCTCGAAATTGCTTCTACTACTTCGGGGCTAGAGGGAATCCGTTGCTGTACCTGCTACTCCTGATTTTCTCCGACCGACTTCCTCCTCCGACCGATTTCAAGAGTTAAATTTGAATGGCCTCTCCTTACCCTAAACCTCCGGTTGCTCGTCCTCCAGGAGAGCTATTAGAGACCACTGGGCCCGTTCCCAAAGGATGGTAGTCTGAGGTGGAACACTTCCGGAGTAATGCAACAACAGAGTTAATAAGGAAATGACAGTCTGACTTCTTCCTGTCCCGGATGATAAAGACAAGGGTACCGACGCCCGAATGTCGTATCTATGAGCTGGTCGTTGCTTACTTCGTAGTTTTTAGGTGTCAATTGGAGTGCGGGCTCAGGTCCCCCCCGCACCCTTTTGTTCAGGATCTGGTCGAATCTCATGGTTTGGCAGTCAACCAGTTCAGCACGAATACATACTGCCATATAGATGTTTTCCTTGTGTTATGCGAGGTGTTCGGGATCTAACCGAAGATGTCCACTTTTTTGCATTTTAATAAAATAATACTGAGCCCCCGAAATTGCTTCTACTACTTTGGGGCCAGAGGGAATCCGTTGCTGAAATTCAACCTCATTTGGAATTTACCTTCGAGTAGAAAGGGATGGTACAGGGGTTCTTTTTCATAGAGCCCGATACATCATGGAACCTCCAGACTGTCCAGAAAGTAGGCAAGCTTGTAGATGTGAAGAAGCCCACTCGCTTGTTGAAGTTAGAAGGGGCTCGAGAAAACTTCAATAACTTCCGGGATAAGCTTCGGCGTCTTGTAAATTAGTTTGGGATTAAGCTTCCCGAACCATTTCCATTCCCGATATACTGGATGTTGATAACCCATGGAGTCCTTTCCCACTTAGGACTCATTCAAGGGGACTTGGGGGAGCTTGGTATCAAGGAAAGCCCCCCATATTCACAAGACCTGGCTCTGATCCAGCGTCTTCAGGGTGAAATCTCACACGACCATTTAGTTCAATGTTCTTTTTCTTTCCTTGGTTTCTTTTGCATTCATTTTGTGTTGACCAATTGTCTTCTTTTTTTTAGAGATGGCCCCGAAGGTCAACCTTCAAGACCTGTTCAAGGATGGCCAGAAGAAGGGCAAAACTTCCAAGGCTAGCACCTCGAAACCTCCGATTGCTGAGCCAAAGAAAAGGAAAAGGGGTGAAGACAATGATCCCGAACAAGAGGCTCCCGAGGTTGCTACTTCCTTCAGACCTTCAGAAATCTATTCTCCGGTTCGTTTGGAGGAAACATGTACCACCCTCGAGGACCTGTTCGAGGCTTAGGATCAAGCAGGTCCTTCTCCTGATAAAATACCCTTACAATATAATGCAGACAGGATAAGCACATCACCGAACTATACATACCCGAACAAAGAGTACCTTGTCCTGTATTGCAAGGAGACATGTTTACTATATAATCTGACCTTAAAGTCCGAAATTTGGTGAGCAACGCATATATCCCATGCAGTTCTAAATAATTTGACCAATTCATTATGCCCATCCAATATCTTTATCAAATCTTGCACAATATGTGGTTTCAACCGATAGTGCTTTTGTCCAGAAAAATGATGCATCCTATTTATGACTTCGTATTTGTTGTCCCAAGTAGGCTACCAAGAGGGGGGTGAATTGGTTGGCCTCAAAAACTTTTCGAATTAACGAAACCGAAAGTAATGACTCGATGTCAACCCGTTTAGAAATGCAAATTCTAGCAAGAACAAAAACGACACCAGGATTTATAGAGGTTCGGTCTGAGACCTACGTCCTCTCCTCAAGTCTACAACTTGAGAGTTCTTCCACTATACTTTAAAAAGGTTACACCAAGAAAAAGTACAAATAGTTTTTCCCAAGGCTCAACTACAAACCTAACTATGGTTTTCCCGAGGCTCACCAAAAAACCTAACACACACCCAAAATAGTTTTCCCGAGGCTTACTAATAACCTAACAAAAATCCCTGTTTGGTTTTCCCGAGGCTCACCAAAACAAACCTTTAAACACTTTGATTTTTATGAAAATCTAAACCTGTTGAGGTTTTATCGAAAACACACAAAATGAATTTTCAAAACAATTTTTCTCTCTCGAAAAATAACCCGGGGAAGCTAATAAGGAGATGAAGCTTGTTCTTCAGAAGATCAGTGCTGGAGAGCTTTGAAACAACTTGCTTTGCTAATGATACGAAACTTGAATGCTTGTCGAGAGAAGTTCGTTCTTTGAAAACTGAAGTCTGTATTTAAAGACTGAATGGAGGAGCGTTCTGGAGCGTCTTCAACGTCTCTTCTATTTTGAAATCCAGAAATTTCGCCAGGGTTGTTTCCTTCAGAAGCTGCTGAATGCTTGCAACAAAAACACAAGAAGAAGAGTCCTAAACGAACTCATCTTTCTATCAGACAGTTGTTAAACCTGTTTACACGAAATGAGTTTTATTTGAATTTTAAAACTGGGGCCCAATACAGAATAAAAACGAAGTCCATAAGTATAACAAGATTAATAGGTAAAATGTACCAAACATAACACATACTTTTCTGAACTTTACAAAAACGTCCCAATACTTTGTTATCATCAAAATCCTTAAAGCCAACAATATTCAGTGTCATAGATATAAAGTTGCAGAAATCTGGGATTGTCACCTACAGAAGGACAAAGTGAACCCTTCCAATGACAGAATTGGACTTATACTTTTTCTCATGTTGACATTTATTTCAATTCCTTTAACTTTTACTTCTATCACTTTACTTCAAAAAAAAACTTCCATCGCTTTGCTCTTATTCTCAGTTTCGTCGGCGTCTTCAGTGGAATGTTTATCTCTTGCTTTGCTGTCAGTAGCAAAAGCTTACGCCCGGCCCGAGAGTGGGTAAGCCCCGCCTATCAAATATCATCAAAAGGTTTCAAAAAGACGATTTATTTTACGTTGAGCTTGTTCTAGAGTTTATGAGCAAAGGCCGCCCTAGGAACGAACACTCGCTCAATCTCAATTCATTAAGTTGTTCTTTACAAAAGCCATAAAGAGCCAAATTTACTATTCATCAACAGTAGCAGGCTTAATGTTGAAATTTGGTCTACGCTTTCTGTTTTTCTTTTAGTTGGCACTATGCTAGATTTATGTCAAATTAAGTCACTGTCATCTCTTTTAATTTCGGTGACTCTTTTGTAAAAAGGAAAACTTTAGTTACTGACTCTATGACAATATGTCATAAGTTGCGACCCACATCCTTCATCTTTTTTAAAATTTGAAAAAAACCCGCGTCCATCTTAATTCCGTAAATGAATCCTCCAATTGTATAACCCTTTGCTCTTAAACCCCAAACGTCCGTCGTACTACACTGGAGTACACATTTACTCTTTCCACAACATTAGGGGTGAGAAACGAGCCGAGCCGGCTCCGGCTCAAGCTCTTACGAGCCTAACGAGCCGAGCTTAACGAGCCTCGAGCTCGAGCTCGAGCCGATTTTTAAGCTCGTATATTATACCCAACAACCATATCGAGCCTCACAAGCTTTCAAGCCGCTCGAGCCAACGAGCCTCATGGAAATATCCATAATACCCTCATATTGTACAAGTAAGGAATTTTCGAGCCTCGCGAGCTTGGTTCGAGCCTAATCGAGTCGAGCTGAAACGAGTTTACCTCAACCATATCGAGTCTCACGAGCTTTCGAGCCGAGCTCGAGCTTTTCACGAGCCGAGCTCGAGCCCGATTTTAGGCTTGAGTAGAATTCGAGCTGAGTTCAAGCCGAGCCTCAACTTCATGAGCTCGAGCTCGAGCCTACCGGGCTCGGGCTCGGCTTAGCTCATTCTCACCCCTACACACCATCAATACATATGCAAATTCTAAGATTACAGGCGTTATAACAAAATAGATTACTTACTTTAGTGGTTACCTATCCTACCTCTTTCATTTTGTTCATTCCTTCTAGTCTCCTTTTTAATTTTTCTTTGCTCATTATTATTTACAGAGTATTTGATTAGTTATATTATTATTGAGAAAGGCTAACCATATCAGTTACATGTATCACATATTTTGGTAAATTCAGTAATTTAATCTTCAAACAGATTTTTTATACTATATTTACAGTATTATATTTGTAAACGTACAGTACACTTAGTTTTTTTATTTGTGTTTTTGAGTTCTCAAACTCATGCACTACGCTAAAGCTAGCTTTGTAACTTTGGGAGTTCACATTTTAGTAATTATTTTTCTTATATAGTTTTTTAATTTCACTCTATCAGTACCACAAAATTAGTAACATTTACTTTTCTTATTTTTAATTTATTATGTTTTCTTACAATGTTCTGACATTTAAAACTATACATAAATGATGAAAGAATTTGTCTAACTTTCAAATATATTTTCCAGATACTCCGTCTGTCCTAAAAGTATTACAATACTTTCATTTTTGGGACGTTCCAAAAGTAATGCAACACCAAAAAATATTCAATATGAATATCTTTCCTCTCAAAATAAATTTTTTTATTCAATAATATAATTCTGTAATTGTTATTTTTGGAATATTTATCTTTATAGTTTATTTTTGTTTTACTGTTCTTCCTCGATTTCTGTATTCGATTACATCTTTCAATATAAATAAAATGGGAAAATCAATAAAAAATTTTTCTCACTTTTATCTCCGTGCCAAGTTAAAGTGTTGCATTATATTTAGGACGGATGAAATATATTTTACAAATCAAAACTTACAATTACTATGAAATAGACGAAGTATGATTAAATAATTTATTCAATGTTAGACCTTTTTTAACAAAAATAAATTTCCAATTAAAATTGTTTAATGCATACTTTTACTTCGATTTCACACCCGCGACAACGCGGGGGTGAGGTATTACTAGTGCTCTAAAAATCAGGGGCTGAGCATATAAACAAGCAGATAATTGGAGAAAAATATATAAAGAAACCCATTGTGTGATACACAACACTTAAAACAACGTTGCCTTTGAACAAGTTGAACGATACTATATCAACAATTTTACTTCATTGGGAATTCTTATCTTTATAACGTTAAAGATCAAGTCTCACATTGCCTAATAAGTGTGCAAAAGTGCTACTATCTCTGTCCCATAAAGGTTATCCATTTTTTTTTTCATGTTTCTGTGGTATTTGATATTTAATTTTTATTCATGAATATTTTGATATAGCGAATTGAATAATTTATATGAGTATTATAATTTGTAGTATGAATTTTTTAAATATATATTTTTAAAATTTTCATTATATATCTTAATTATAATTTGAGCCAAACACTCAAACACAAAACATCAAAGTCAAACTCTACAATCTTTGTTGGAAGGAGGAAGTATATTTTTACCTCCAAACTACTTTAATGATATTTTACTAGTACTTAGTGCGGGCTTGAACATCTTATGTAGAAAAACCGATGACGTGGCAAAATGAGAGAATAATGCTCTATTCGGGCATAGAGGAAGTCATAGGAAAGAAAAGCTCTTGGTTAATGTAAAAAGAGGAAGAAAAATGGATGGGTTGTGAAAATTCAGGCCGGGGCGATCGACGGGCGACCCCCTACCGACAGGCAGGGCGATCGCCCAATGGTCAAGATTAGAAAGTCAATTGTGTCACTCTCAGCAGCAAAGGACGACCAATGAAGTGACCAGGAAAAAGTCGAGAGCAATCACCCTACTTGTCAAAAAAGCATCAGCAAAGATTCCGTCAAAAGGCGACTCGTGGGGCGACTGGGGCGTTCACCCCGCCTAGTTGACAACAAAATTCTTCTCCACTTTGTCTTCGGGTTGAAGCTGAAGAAAACAACCCCTCAGCCTTGGAGGCGGGATTCCCTCTTTATAAACCTCCCCATTGGTTCCCTAACTTAAAAAGTTGTCAAACCTACTCCCAAACTAACCAAACCTCTCCAGCTATATATACCCCCTCTACCTAAAACCCTAGAACACACCACCACCACAACTCTTTCCACTTCTTCCACCACTCCATAGCTCTCTACACCACCTTCCTCCCCTATTTTTAGATCCACAGTTTCCATGGATCTTTTTTTCCTTTTAAATTTCGTAGAACTTAGAGATTTGGCTCAAATGGTGCTGACTCCAGACTTTCTTCAGCAGATCTAAGCTTGCTTCTACTCCAGCTATATAGTTCTATATTTATGTTTTTATTTTGTGTTACATCTGTACTTATTATGTTTTGTGATGTGTGCGCAAACACACACATATTTCCATGGTGTTTAAGTCATATAATTCATCATTTTGAGATTACTTTGTATGGTTTAGATGCACTTTACTTGTTACTGCTAAACTTTTTATAGGTGCACATATGCAGTGGAAAATGGAGCTTAAAGTATGAATATCGAGGCTTTTTGATGAGGAATTGATAGGGAGAAAGATTCCACCAAGTCTCGGATCGAAAGGAGGAAGAAATGTACAAGAAAAGAAGCTGGAGGCTCTGTGTACAAGCTTGTGTGCCGTTCTGTGCGCTCTAACACCATGCACAAGTGTCTTGCACTTTTCTAGGCATAATTTAGCATCAGTTTTGAACGGCCATATTTCCACCATCCGACCTCCAAATTGGATGCTTCAAAATACTAAATTGGATTTCAGGAAAAGTGGTTCCAAACGAGACTAATTTCAGCTCATTTGCAGGTTTGTAGCATTCTGGAGAGCCATTACAAGTTAGGGTGTCTAAGCGGATGGCCAGAATTGTTGTGCAGATTTGTGCGGAGTTTGTGCGCCGATATGTGCATTTACTGGAGCCAACCAGCATGAAAAATCAACAAGACATATTTTGTGCACTATGTGTGTGCACATTGTGCACTCATGCCAAAACAATTATGCGTTGGCCACCAAAATACACAGAATTGAAGAATTCTCGAAGCTTCTTAGTTTCAGCTCATCTCCAACACATTTTTATGTTGGAATTCTTGGCGCACCAACTTCTTTTGAGGTAGTGCTTGAGCTCGTGAAGCTGATTGTGAGCTCAAAGGAAGCTATAAGTAGCTTGCGTTAGCTCAATGCAGCTAGAAGTAGTTGTACTTAGCTCATCTCAGCTGAAGGAAAACTAGAAGTGGTTTCCCTCACCTCATCTCCAGCTAGAAGTAGCTTGACACAGCTCAAGTCAGCTCAATTTAGCTCAATGAGCTCAACTTAAGCTAACACTAGCTGAATGTAGCTAGACTCAGCTCAACTCTAGCTCAAGTTAGCTAGAAGTAGCTAACACTAGCTCAAGTTGACTGAAAGTAGTCAACTTCAGCTCATGGTAGCTAAAAGTAGCAACCCTCAGCTCAAGACAGCTAACCCCAGCTTCTGTTGACTAGAAGAAGTCAACTTGAGCTCAAATGAGCTAGTCTTGATGGTGAAGTGATTTTCAGCTCAAGATGAGTTGAAATGAATTCTATGAAATTCAACTATGTGAATTGTGGCTATATGGAACATTTGTGATGTTTCATAAGTGTTAACTGCCTATTAGCATCATTTTATACAAAATAAGGGTATTTTGGTAAAAGGACATGGTTTTGGCGGTTGAGATGTAAGGTGTATACACCCTAATTCATGTGTGCACATTTCTTGGAAGTTACCAAGGCATAACCGGCCATGAGAGAGCCTCATTTTCCGAAATGGTGCCATTTGGAAGGCACCCTTTTAGCTTTTAGGGGTGGTTACCAAGCCTTAAGGCTTGTTTGTGAACAAAGGGGAAATAACTCACCCTTAGGCCGAAAGTACATGTATTTTCGGCCATGAGGGAGTTATTTAACCCCCTTATTGCTTCTCACACCATCTATAAATACATGGAAAGTTTCAGCCATAAGACACACTTTGCAATCCGAAAACTTCTCTCTTTTTTCCCTCTCTACCCTTTGGCCGAATTGTTCAAGCCTTCCATAGAACATTTTGGGTGAACTTCATTTGTATCCATCCAACACAAAATCTCACCTTCCATCTCACATGCAATCGGCTCTCTTGCAACAATTTGAGCACTTGAAGATTCAAGAAGATCCACCACCATCTTCATCCGTTGAAGGTGTTCTTACAAGTTCAAGTGGAGCAAGGACAAAGATCATTTTGCTGTTTTTCCAAGGTGCAAGCTACGCCTTCTTCATCTTCTTCCTTTCCCTCCTTCTCTTTCTTCTTCATGAAAGTGGTGAGGCATGATTTTGGAAAACATATAATGCTATGTATCTCTAAATGAAAATGAATAATCCGCATGCATACTATTGAATGAGATTGAGTAATGATCTAAAATTTACAGTTTAGGCCCTTATTTAGCTACCCATTGATGTCAAATATGTCTAGGGGTATCTTGGGAACATTAAATGCTTATAAATAGATCATTTAGGATAAGATTTTTACACACTTCTCAAGAACTACGAAATTCAGTACTCTTTAAGTTTTTGAAGTTGTTCTTCCTCTTCTTAGCTAGGCTTTTAGCCCCTTCAACCTCAAATTCATGATAGTTTGAAGGGGCAACTTGTGGATAATCAAATGAAGGGTGATTTCTTTCCTCTCTTCTATTCTACTCTCATTTTCTGGTGCTATTGTTTGCTAATTTTCTAATTCCAGCATCTGTAGGAGTGAGCTAAGTTCTATGTCTTAGAATTAGCTTGCTTAGGGTTCAAGTTACATGATTCCATGCTTTTTGATGATTTGGGTATTGATCTCTTTGTGCTTTTGAATGCTTAGAGGTGTTGTTTGCTGGCCACTCACATACACGTCACATAGGTGTTTGATAGAATGCTCGAGAGGGATTCGATCGAACGTAGGCCACAAGAGATTGGTTGACTTTCTTTCTACGCTTTAGAGATGGCCGTAAAGGCATGTCAGTGGCGACGTTCTTCGCTATAAACACTAAAAAACGTGCTCATTAGAATTCAAAAGAAACTAGGTCCATTTTATTTGAGATGGAGGTCGCTTGTTCGAGAGGAAAGAAACCCAATGATAGAAACTCTCCCCTAGACATCGCATGGACCTTGTAAAGGAACTCCTCAGTGATTTGATGTTGTAGAATGAGAAGAAGTAGGTAGATTTCGCTTTCTATTAGGGCCACCCATAGAGAAACCTTTGTTTGAGAATCTACAAGTGTTGATTTCGTTGCTTTCACTCACATACTAGATTAGTCACACACTACACTTTTATTCTTTAAATGTTTGATTCTCTTGGGTTCGATCCCTTACTCTACGCCCTATACTATAGTGACACTACAAGGGTTGTAAGGTGTTTATAAATATATTTAATCAATTGCATGCATTTCTTGCATTGCAATGAGGTAGAATATGTTGATTTTAGGATCATCATTACACTACGTGTGGAGGACGGCCCTCACTGCGACCCAAGACGCAGTTGGGCCGTGGTACCCACTGCGGCGAGGGCCGCAGTGAATGCCGCGGTGAAAAACGCTGCAGTTTCGAACTCACTATGGCTGAGGCCGCGGTACGTACTGCGGCTTTACCACGGTGAAGGCCACAGTAAGACTGTCAGCAGCTGACAGCCATTTGACGGCGCCGCCATTACGTACTGCGGCCTTCACTGCGTCTTTGGCCGCAGTAATTTGAAGATTTTGTGAAAAAAATAAAATCGTATAAATATTTAGTAAATATTATTTAAATTAATAAATATAAATATAATAATAATGTTAATTAAGAAAGTAATTATTAATTGAAATAAATATAAATGAAATGTATATTGAAGATAATTAACCAATTACATCCTAAAAATATTTACAGTAATTCTAATTCTAATTCTAATTGTTCGGAGGATTTTGTTGCATAAAAACATCGAAATTTTGATCGTCCAACCCAAACAAGTTTTGAAAGAAGTTGATCGGTGGCGCTGTGGGCTTCGAGATCTGCTGCTCTGATGTCCGTGGCAGCATCGGTTGATAATCAGGTTCGGCGGAGGTGAGGGTGAGGTGGAGAATTGGGGGAGAAGGCGGCCTCGGAGGATGCTCGTGACGTGGGGCGATCCAGGGGGAAGGCTGGGATGATCACATGTCCCCCTACGTAGCGCTGACCACATGCTGCTGATCGCCGCTGTCACGAGCGCCCGCGCTCGGTTGCGAAGGCTGGGCCGCCCGCGACGTCGGAAGTGGAAGCTGCGATGGAAACCGCGGAAACAGTCGGTCTAACCAAACCTGCTACGTGTGGTGGTCCCATGACCCGGCCCACAAAGTCTCGTTCTCGAAGGCCCGGCCCGCAACCTACAAAACTCGAAAATGGCAAGTATGCGATACAATCCTAACTATCCATGGTGAGCCCCGCCCCACTGAAATAGGCGAGCACTCAACCATCACCAAACATGCAGATCATGGAAATATCATTCACAACTTCACAGAATCATACAGATACATAATGTGTCTTAACACATCAAAATATAATCATATCCCGGGTCCCACCTCCCACTGTCATGGGCGAGTCCCCGGTCCTACAGAGTATCCAGAACATAAATACCGAAACAGAATGTATCTAGGATACAAAACATGGTCAGACAGATGACATGCATGCATATAAACCTATAGAGCCGACCAAGAAAACCTCAGAATACCTATAAGCGGGATCTAGGAGAAACTCTAAGACCAGAAGATCCCCGCAAGTACCGTTGCTGCCGCTAACACACCAACATGGAAAACAGACTATAACCTCTACCGAGACCACCCCTACAAACTTAACAGAAGTTCCAAATTGGAACTATCGATACATGAATCCCAAAACAGAAAGCACCGCGGATCTCTAGTCTGCTGGCTGCTTGTCAGGTTGACCTGAAAGTTGGCAAACAGAAAGGGGTGAGTCCTCGGGAGGACCCAGTAAGGGCTGAGGTAAGATACAGTTCGCATAAAGTGCTAGCGCGCAGTACCTTCAAAACCGATAGAACACAAGCACATATATATATATATATATACAGAATCCTGTAGAAAAGTATCACACCAAATCCCGTAGGAAAGTATCACACCAAATCCCGTAGGAAAGTACCACACCAAATCCCGTAGGAAAGTACCACACCAAATCCCGTAGGAAAGTATCACACCAAATCCCGTAGGAAAGTACCACACCAAATCCCGTAGGAAAGTACCACACCAAATCCCGTAGGAAAGTACCACACCAAATCCCGTAGGAAAGTATCACACCAAATCCCGTAGGAAAGTACCACACCAAAACCCGTAGGAAAGTACCACACCAAAACCCGTAGGAAAGTACCACACCAAATCCCGTAGGAAAGTACCACACCAAATCCCGTAGGAAAGTACCACACCAAATCCCGTAGGAAAGTACCACACCAAATCCCGTAGGAAAGTACCACACCAAATCCCGTAGGAAAGTACCACACCAAATCCCGTAGGAAAGTACCACACCAAATCCCGTAGGAAAGTACCACACCAAATCCCGTAGGAAAGTACCACACCAAATCCCGTAGGAAAGTACCACACCAAATCCCGTAGGAAAGTACCACACCGTGTAGGAATATCCCGTGAGCAGATAAGCAACCCGAGGTCTCCAAGACCATCCCGGGCCTTGAAGCAGAACAAACTGTACCTTACCATATGACTGGTCCCGGGATCACCGGACCACCGTCCTCAACCCGGAACCCGCCTCAACTAACCCCGGTATACATGATATCCCTCCCAGAATGCATAACGAGAGAAGTTGAACCCTTACCTCACTAAAACCAATCCGCAGCAAAATCCCGGGAAAATCCCGACGTTCGGCCCGAAACGCGGTAGTGTGACTTCCGAAGTCCCGCACTACTCCACCACTGTTGATTCAAGCTGAACAACCACACACAAGTCAGAAATCACCAATCCAAACCCCCGGGAACTAATCCCGCACTTTCCCGCAAAATTCCACAGAAAGCTCGGTTTCCCAAACCGAGCTAGAACATTGTTATTTATACTAACATAAGCACAACCAAACATTCAAATCATACTTTCCCAACATTTACACAACCAAGCAAGTAGGTCGGTATTGTTCAAAATTTTAAAAAACGACGTTCCGAACATCGTTTGTTACCTACTTCCATTCCCGATACCAAATCACTATCAAAACATTCCCACAACACAACACAATCATAACCAAAACCTTCTTTCAATTTCGGCCTCCACCTCTCTTTTTATACCAAACTTTAATCCAAACCAATTAAGGTTCCATTCACATGCTTAATTCAACAATTAACCATTTCAAGTATGCTTACTAACATACATCACCTTAATCACCCAAAATCATACTCAAACCCTTATGAACAATTCGGCCAAATTGGGTACTTTTTACCCAACATGTTTACATTCAAATTGAATCCACACATCAACTTAGAATCATGCTAGGAACAACATATCTCAAGCATGAATCAAGAACACAACCAACCATTAGGTTTAGAATTCAACAACAAATTCGGCCAATTAGGGTTTTCCAAACCATGGTGTTCTTCCATCAATCAAACCTTGATTCCTACACTACTCCATGCCAAGAACAACATACTAAAGGATTGAAGCAAGAAGATGAACATATCACATAACCATGCCTTACACCAGAATCGGTTTCAAAGCTCTCTTTCACCCACTAAACATGCTCCAAACTTACTAAACCAAGAAGGAAAGAAGCTTACCTCAAGCTAAACACCAAGATTCAACCTTCCTTAAACCGTTGCAAGATGAACACTTGAGAGGTAGAAAGGGAGATGGAAATGGCGGATGGTTAGAGAGAAGTAAGAAAATGAGCAAAATGGCATTTTCTTCCAAAATTCACCCTTTTATACTTCCTCTTTAGTGACTCACTAGGACACTTGTCCTTCAAGCACCTTAGTCACCACCTTAGTCACCATGGTGACTAACCACCCTAGCCAAATCCGGAAATGCCAAGTGTTGGGTGTAATCCCGCGCCAACTTCACCCGAGTAACTCCCGACGTGTGCGCTTGCTTGCCCGAGCCAAAAATCCTGTCGTGTGTGCTCTGCTGAGGCATGTCCAGCCAGACCATGTAGTTTGGAGCCTGGCAATCCAAAGGACGTCTTCTCCGGGCCCAATCCCGGATATTGTCCTGGGTGTTCCGGTAGAATTCCGCGAATCGGGAATGGAGCTTCTCCAGGAATTTGTGATCCGTCCATGAATATTGGATCTGTTCCAGAAAACATGAAAACGTTAAAATTTATAGAATTAGTTTAAAAAAGTATTAGAAATAGTGAAATAATTAGTATTTGTATTACCGCGAATTGGTGGGCATAGTCGGCGTGCTCATCCGCTGAGAGGTCGGAGTATGTTGGTGGGAAGCCTGTGAACTTGCTTGCGACGATTGCACTGATCGGTTTGGGCACACCCGATGTTTGTTGCTTCAAACTGCATAAGAGTTGAAATATGTTATATGCAGAAATAAAATACTAAAATTAATAAATTTATGAAAACTTAAAATTAAAGACTTACTGGCCGATGTGAGCGACCAATCTCCCATCAGGACCCCTCTCGGGCGGGGAAAGAGGAGGCGCGGGAGGTGCTGCTATACGTCGGCGCTGGGCAGGTGGTGCATCGGACTGAGGAGGAGGGATCTGATGCTCCACCGAGTCGGTAGGCTCCGGTGTCTGAGACGACGTTGCGTGGAGGCTCGATGTGTGAGAGTGAGAGCCGCCACCACGCCTCCCGCGAGAGAATGATCACCCACGTGAACCTGAGCCTGACGTATCCTGGCGCTCACCACGACTGGATGGTGTGTCCGCCATACCTCGAAGCATTCAAAAAATATCAGCTAATTCAAAAAGATTTTGAAATCTTGCATTTGAACCCCAAAGTCTTCGAAAATTGCGGAAAAGCCACAAAGTTTTGAAAATCTTGCAAAGTGACCCAAAACTTCTTAAAATCTTCCATTTGAACCCCAAAGTCTTCAAAAATTGCGGAAAAGCACAAAGTTTTGAAAATCTTGCAAAGTGAGCCAAAACTTCTTTAAATCTTGCATTTGAACCCCAAAGTCTTTGAAAATTGTGGAAAAGCAACAAAGTTTTGAAAATCTTGCAAAGTCAAAACTTCTTCAAATCTCGCATTTGAACCCCAAAGTCTTTGAAAAATGCGGAAAAGCCAAAAAGTTTTGAAAATCTTGCAAAGTGACCCAAAACTTCTTCAAATCTTGCATTTGAACCCCAAAGTCTTCAAAGATTGCGGAAAAGCCACAAAGTTTTGAAAATTTTGCAAAGTGACCCAAAACTTCTTCAAATCTTGCATTTGAAACCCAAAGTCTTCAAAAATTGCGAAAAAGTCACAAAGTTTTGAAAATCTTGTAAAGTGACCCAAAAGTTCTTCAAATCTTGCATTTGAACCACAAAGTCTTCAAAAATTGCAGAAAAGCCACAAAGTTTTGAAAATCTTGCAAAGTGACCCAAAACTTCTTTAAATATTGTATTTGAACCCCAAAGTCATCGAAAACTACTAAAAAGACACAAAGTTTTAAAAATCTTACAATTTGACCCAAAACTTCTTCAAATCTTGCATTTGAACCCCAAAGTCATCAAAAACTACGAAAAAGCTACAAAGTTTTGAAAATCTTACAAATTGACCCAAAACTTCTTCAAATCTTGCATTTGAACCCCAAAGTCATCGAAAACTACGAAAAAACCACAAACTTCAAGTATTTCACAACTCATTCCATAAACATCCTAAAATTTCGTAAACATCCTAAAATTCACAACACATTTCAACTAATCCACAACATCCACCATTCCGTAATTCATCAAATAGTCCACAAAATTTCAACTAATTCATCAAATAGTCCACAAAATTTCCACAACAAATCAACTAATATTCCAAAATTTCCAAAATATTTCAAAAGTTCCATAACAAATCCACAACACATTTCAACTAATTCCAACAAATCAATAAACATCCTAAAACATCCAAAAAATCATAAACATCCGAAAAATCAATAAACATCCGAAAAATCAATAAACATTCGAAAAATCATAAACAAACCGCAGAAATCGGAAGGAAAACTCATCGGGGGAGAGGGAGGGTCGCGGCGGCGACGATGAAGAGGGAGGGACGCAACGGTGGCTTCTACGGACATGGAGGTCGCGGAGGTTTCGAGTGTTTCAGAGACGAGTTCGAAGGTGCAAATGAGAAGAAGAAGACGATTCAGATTTTTAAGGGGTGTCACTACGGCGTATTTATTATGGGTTTGGATATTGTGGGGCCCACTGTAATTCGGCAAAAACTTGCAATTTAGCCCAAAATCTTTCAAATTTTCAATTTAGCCCAAACATCTTTTAAATTTAGAATTTAGCACTAACATTGTTTAGAATTTCAATTTTAGTACAAATATCCTTCGAAATTAAAAATTCAAATAGGAGATATTCTACTACAAATCCACAGGAACATCATCTTCATCGTCATACAGTAGTTGATTTTCCATGTCGTTATCCACTTTAACTATATCAAAATGGGCACGATGATCTAATAATGACATACTTGCATCAAGGGCCGGTCGTATGGTTATACCAAGTTTCGTCGATTCTTGTAAAGGATGTTCCATACCAATCTCATCTGGGTCTGCATCGATTACAGTGGCACTTACATTATCAACACTTTCGTCCTTAAATCATCGAGGTTTCATTTTGAAAACTGTCCACCAGGTTTTTAGGTTACGACGCTTTGAAGGATATTCCACGTATACCAATTGTTGGGCCTGGCTTGCAAGAATGAATGGATCATCTGGATATAGTCGGGATGTGTAGTCAACATCGATGATCTCTGAAATTTTATTGGTGCGGATGCCTTTATTGGTGGAAAACCACGTACCCTTGAAGACTGTAAGACTATTGTTCCTGTACTGAAGGACAAGAATTTCGTCAATCCAGCCATAGAAATCTAAATAGTCTTGCGCATTTGTGTCCCCCAGGATGCAGACGCCCTAATTAGCTGTCCTTTTATTTTCACCATGTTGTTTTGTGTGAAACCTGTACCCATTAACATATACGCCTAGAAACGATTTAGCCCTCATTCTAGGACCGCATGCCAAGTCATATAGTGCTTGTGGTGTAGATTTAGAGATTCATAGCATGAAGTGTTTTCCATAATTATGCCTCTCCACTTTCACAAAGAAGAAAGAGGAGAAAGAGGAGGACGAAGTAGAGATAGAAGGCATACCTTGCACCCTTGAAGAACAGCGTAAGGATATTTTATCCTTGCTCCAAACGTATGCTCCAAATCTTCCGATTGAATCTTCAAGCCTTCAAGTTGCTTGATGAGGGCAGATTGCATGTGATGGAATGGGGTTGTTTTGTGTTAAAGAGACACAAAATAGTTCCACCCGAAATGCTCTAAGAATGCTTGAATATTTCGGCCAAGAACTAGAGAGAAAAGAGAAGAGTTTCGGATTCTTAAGTGTCTTGTGTTGTGGCCAAATCATCTATTTATAGATGATGTAGGGGGTTACTAGGAAGAGTCACAACTCCTTATGGCCGAAAGTACACATAATTTCGGCCTAAGGAGTGGTTACTCCCCCCTTGTACACTCCCTTGTCCAAAAGCTAAGTAACTACTCTTTTAGGCGAAGGGGTGCCTACCCTTGAGGTGCCTCTTCGCCAATTTCAGGCTCTCATGACCGAAAATCTCTTGGTAACTTCCAAGAGATTTGCACACATGCACTAGGGTGCATACACATGCACCTCAATTGCCAAGGCCATGTCCTTTTACCAAAATACCCTTATTTTGTATAAAAGAATGCTAACAAGTAGTTGCTACTCATGAAACATCACAAATGTTCCATATAGCCACTATACACATAGTTGAATTCCATAGAACTCATTTCAGCTCACTTTGAGCTGAAACTCACTTCTCCATTTGAGATGAGCTCAAACATCACCTCAAAAGTACTTGGTACGCTAAGAATTCCAACAAACTCTCACTCGCACTAAGTTATCTTTTGTTTGTGAACTCCCACTCAAATAAAATCTTTCTAACACACATGTAGGCCAGAGTAAACAAGTACATTCACACAAGTAGAGTTAGGGGTGCGACCCCAAGGCATACACATAAAATCACTTTCATTGTGGTTGTTAGACTCACAATGAAATCTTGTCCTCTTAAAAAAATAACATGCTTGAACCAATCAAGCAACGGTGTATTGTTTGAACTTATCAAACATGCTTGAACTTCTTCAAGCTCACTTGAACTCATCAAGTGGTGCCTTTGCAAACCCCAGACACAATGATACACTTCAATTAATCACAATCAGTCTTTTTCTTGAATTTCAACCATTTGAAACCCATGATTGTATTAAGAAGCTGAGATCTCATTCACAAGTGCTCATAATTCAATCTAAATCATACTGCACATAGTATGTGGGCCCAAGATTAAATTTAGAGCATGTGTATCATCATAAAACGCTGTCTTTCCTATCAACTTAAACTACTTAGGTCATTGTACCAACTCAACTACCCAAATGGAGGATATTCCAGTCTTTTCTTCTAAGACCTTCAACAACCAATCAAAGTAGTTTTATTGATACAATTTCCTAATATCAAGTCAAAGTCACTAAGAGTCTGAATCGAAGAACCTCACACTAAGTAAGAACAAAGACAACTTACTTAAATTCTTCTTTGGTCGCATTTCATGGTTATAGAACAATGAAGTTCTAAATGAACACTATTTGATGTTTTACTTATACCACTCCCACTCGGAATGATGTCCACTTAAGTTGGGAGATGTGTCATTTTAATCCCTCTTAAAACACCAAAAGTGTACTCCCCTTATCAAATAAAAGGAGGACATGTCACAATCCATGAAATGTTATCAAGTAAGCCACTGCTTACACCAATCATAGACTAGGATGTATGATGGTCATACAAACTCGATGAAACATAGTCATCTCATCTTGATTTACATAATCAAGGCGACAAAAGGCTATGGTGTCATGTGTTGGTTCATGACTCCCACTCAAGTATTACTTTACCAAGTAACATGCTTCATTTAAGAAACAACATACATTGAGTCCGTAGCTAGTCTCATCCTTAAGTCTACAAAAGATTAAGGGCGAAAGGTTCGTGTGAGAAAACCCTTTTTAATGTCTATGTTTGACATGTTCTAATTTTCGTTGTGAAAACATAAAGATTGAACAAATTAGATGATGACAAACAAACAACTTTATTAATCATTCATCATAGAATACATGTGTGACACCAAAGTGGTGAAGTACATCCAACTTAATTACAATCTACGAAGACCCATTGCTTTGACATGTCTAGCAAATACAAGTGGTTGCAATGGCTTAGTAAGAGGATTTTCCACCATTAGGTCTGTAGATATGTACTCTATTTTAACTTCACCCTCTTCAATTGCATCCCTTACGAAATGATATTTCATGCTAATGTGCTTGGTCTTTCCATGGTACTTGGGATCTTTAGTATAGGCCATGGCCGCCATACTATCACTGTAAATAGTAATAGGCCTTTCCACCATGATCCGAGATTCCAAGTTCTTAAGAATGAATCCAAGCCAAAGGGCTTCTTGTACAACCGAGGCATATGAGATAAACTCAGCCTCCATGGTTGACAATGCTGTACAAGTTTGTTTCTTACTACACCATGTAGTAACCCCACCATTAAACAGAAATATATAACCAGGATGTAGATTTACTGGAGTCACGATCTCCACCCCAATCAGCATCAGAGTAACCATGCAAATCAAGCTTCTTGCCTTGATAGAATAGCCAATAATCTTTAGTACCTTTAAGGTACCGTAGAACCCTCTTGACACTCTTCCAATGCTGCATTCCAGGGTTTGAAGAATATCGAGCCAACAAGCCAACTGCTTGGCTAATGTCAGGCCTTGTACACAATATGGCATACATTTAGGAACCTATAGCACTCAGGTATGGTATGTTTGTCATCTCTTCCTTTTCTGCTGGAGTCGTGGGACACATGTCCCCTCCAATCTTGCATCCATATGCAAGTGGGGTATTCATGGGTTTGGAGTTGGTTAAATTAAACCTTTCAAGGATCTTATCAATATAAGGTTCTTGTGATAGGCCTAACAAGCGTTCCTTTCTATTCTGGTGTATCTTGACACCTAAAATAAAGGAAGCTTCTCCCATGTCTTTCATGTCGAAAGTGGAAGATAACCATCCTTTAATGGTTGTCATTAACTCAACTCCACTACTTGCAATTATTATGTCATCTACATACAAAGTCATTATAGCATAATCGGATCCAGACGAGTACAAGTATACACAATGATCTTCATGCATCATTACAAAGCCACAACTTGTAATTGCATGATGGAACTTCAAGTACCATTGTCTTGAAGCTTGCTTAAGACAATAAATAGACTTTTTAAGGCTACATACCTTGTCCTCAAGACCTTCTTGGACAAACCCTTCTGGTTGTCTCATATAGATCTCTTCACTCAAATCACCATTGAGGAAGGCTATTTTAACATCCATTTGATGTAACTCAAGATCCAAGTATGCCACAATGGCAAGTAGTAATCTGATGGAATTGAATTTCACTACAGGTGAGAAGGTATCTTTGAAATCAATACCTTCATTTTGTGTGAAACCTTTAGCCACGAACCGGGCTTTATATCTTTCGATACTTCCATCAGAATTCTTCTTTATCTTTAACACCCACGTATTACCAATGGCCTTCCGACCAATAGGAAGATCTGACAATTTCCACACACCATTCACTGCCATAGAATGAAGTTCTACATTTATGGCATTTAGCCATTCTTCTCTTTGTGCACTATTAAGAGCTTCTTTAATATTACTTGGTTCATCTATTTCAGATGATACCAAATAAGTTTCACACTCCGAGAGACCCCACCTTTTGGGTTGTCTCGATTCCCTAGTTAATCTTCTCAACATGGGTGGAGGTGATTCTAGCTCTTGTTGATCCTCAACTCCCTCTTGAACAAGTGTATCCTCTACAGGATCTTGTTCCATGTGATCCAACACATTGGATTCATCATTAGGAGTCACAACTCCCTCTTGTTGAGGTACTCTTTGTGGAGTGGGTGCACCTCGTGCAATTGGTACTTCTGAAGTACTAGGTTGATCCTCTTCAAGGATTGGACCGAAAGAGTTAAGATCATTACATTCACCAACCTTAGGAAACTCACTTTCCATGAAGTTGGCGTTTCTGCCATCAAATACCAACCCTTCTTTTTGACTAATATCTAAGAACACAAAACCTTTCGAATCAATGCAATATCCAAGGAAATCACATTTATTTCCCCGAGGACCCAATTTTCCCAAAGGATGGTCCGGGACATGCACATAAGCAAGGCAACCCCAAGGGTGCATGTAGCTTAGGTTAGGCGACCTCTTCTTCCACAACTCATATGGAGAAGAGTCGATGTTCTTAGTTGGTACTCTATTTAGGATGTGAACTGCACAAAGCAGTGCATCACACCAATAGATAATGTCCAAGTTAGCCTTAGCCATCATGGACCTTACCATATCCATTAGAGTTCTGTTCTTCCTTTCAGACACAAAAGGCTTTGAAGGCATTTGAATTAAACTCTCCACCTCTATCCATTCTCAAGGATTTTATTTTCTTACCCAATTGGTTCTCAACCAAATGTAAATACTTCTCAAAGTATGATAAAGCCTCAGCTTTGTTCTTGAGTAAGAAAACATGTGTGAATCGAGTATAATCATCAGTAAATGTAATGAAATATCTATAACTATTTCTAGATATCACTCTCATAGGTCCACACAAGTCAGAATGAACTAAATCTAATGCTTCTTCTCTTCTAGTTCAGCGCCCAAAAGGCTTTCTCGTTGCCTTTCCTTCAAGGCATACTTGTCAACTTGGCAATACAACTTTGGTCAAGGATCCAAGCAAGCCATTTTTGGCTAACTTATTCATCCTATCTTGACCCACATGTCCAAGCCTTTCATGCCAAGTCATTTCACTTGTGACCTCGGTCACATGGCAACTAGATGAAGCATTAGTGTGGCTACTCGGTCTAAGTTCATACAAGATTTTATTTACTAAACATTCACACACTACTTGATTATCTTTGAAGATAGTAACACTATCATTCGAAAAAGACAAGCTATATTTGTACTTCAACAAACTACTTATAGAAATCAAATTTCTACAAATATTCGGTACATATAATGTATCAATTAGATATAATGATCCATTACAAGCGGGGACTTTACATGTCCCAATTCCTACTACTTCTATTACAGCGTTATTTCCCACCGAGACACACTTTGCACCTCTTGGAAGCATTCTGTAAGCCACGAACCAAGACTTGTCTCAGACTATGTTGTCCGTTGCTCCCGAGTCTACAATCCACAAAGAATTGCTTTCAGTTAGCAAAGAACAAGATGTAACATATACATCAGAAGAAGTAGTAGGTATATGTACCTTAGAAGGACTTTTGCAATCTTTTGAAAAGTGCCCCTTCTTTCCACAGTTGAAGCATTTGAGCTTAGAAACGTCCCTTTTCTTTTTGAACTTATTCAAATTGGGACCATTTCCACCTCCTTTACCTTTGTCATTGCCGCCCTTGTTCTTTCCACCTTTACCAAACCATTTCCCTTTTCCTTTGTTTCCTCCCCTTTTGTTGGAGGAAGTAGAAGCAACATATGCTTTGAAATGGTTTTTGAGGGCCATTACTTCGGCCTCAAGTAAAAGATGGCGGGCTATGTCATCAAACGTTTTGATCTGAGGATTGTGGCGCAAGTTGACCTTCATCAACTGCGAATCCTCACCTGGCAAAGATCGGATTATAGCTTGGACCTGTTGTTCATCTGTGAGGTCATGCCCGGCTTGCTTCAATTGGTGGATCATCCAAGACATCTCTCGAAGGTGAGAACTCATGGTGTGATCAGCTCGTTTCTGATAGTTCTCAAACTTCAGAATCATTGATCTCTATTTCTCAATAGAAACATCACCATATTTGGCCTTGACAGTGTCCCAAATTTCTTTGGCTCTATCAAGGGTTGAGAACTCAACCATGATCTCATCCACCATTGTCGAAAGAAGGGTCACTCGACAAAGATGATTCTTTTTCAGATAAGCCACATAGGTTGTCTGCTCTTGCCCTTCTTCCGGTTGGGCAACCTGACCTCCATCAGATAAAACCTCAAGTGTGTCCTGCTCAGTAAGAATGAACTTGACCTTTTGCTGCCAAATCGGATAGTTGTCACCATCCAATTTGAGGTCCTTGTTCAGTTCAGCAACAATATTCTTACATGCCATCTACATGATGCAAATCACATGTATCAAAGTTCAATCAATCACAACAAGACTCAACCAAGCAACAAATACATGCAACTACTTCAAACATGTTCATATATGGCAAAAAGATTGCATATAGCATCCAATTAGAAACACACAAACATGTTTCCATAGTTTCACATACATGTTCTAATTGAGCCTCCAAGAAGGTTCAAATATCTTACTTTAAGGTTTCATGTACACATACATGAATAGCTTATGTAACATTACATACGGTATTTCTCCAAAACCTTAGTCTCATCACCCATAAGTCTCCTTGATACAATTCCCAGGAAAGGTGGAGGGGTCACATCGGTCCCGCTTAAAACCCACCTCCTTAGACAGAATTATAATCAATTTGATAGGGTCCCTAGAAACTTTAGCTTTTAGAAATATCATATCCTCCTTAAACCAAGTCTCATTTCCCTCAAGTCCATCATAGTGGTGAACTAATCACCAGTACTAAGACTCTCTTAGGGTTGAGGTTCTTAGTCTAAGTCGAGGTACAATGTCACATATATGCAACTTATGCATACTAGTAAGAACATGTAGAAAATACACAAAGAACACATCTTGGTTTATTCCTCCTTGAATTAAGTCTCTCATCCCTCAAGTCACCATAGTGATAATTCCCAGGAAGAAGGGACACAATGGTACCGCTTAAGTTCCTTCCTAGACAGAATTATCATCTAATTAAGAATATCTCCGGGTAAAGCCAATAACTCAAGTGAAGAATTACACCAAGAACTTATCTTGTGCATTTCATGGCATAATCACAATTATATCATGTTCTAACTTTCATATAGATATATACATGTGAATCACAAAGAAGCAACATACATGCTTTCAATCAATCCTACTTATGAACATATACATAAGCATACAATGATTCACATTCATTTATAACCCCCACGTAGAACACAGCTTGCGAACCCCAGCCTTTGCGGAATGGGGACTGGCAAACCCAATCCCCGCGAACACGACTGGCGAACGCCTGTCAGGCGAAGCCTTGACACTGGCGAACTTCTTTCAGGCGAAAAACTTGACACTGGCGAACTGATAAGTGCACATTATTGTATATATTCTATCCTCAATTTTGCATAGAAACTCAATAAATTGCCATTTTCTTATTATTTTACGCAAGAGATTTGTAGGATTCCGCTTTAGGAGGTGTTGGAGCAAAAATTGAGGATTTCATTACTAAATTGGGAAGAAATGAAAAGTTAGATGTAAATTAGAATGAAAGATGGAAGCTGGTGACTAAAGTGGCATGAGTGAGAAGTCTTGGGGTCAAAGTGAACAACTAATACAAGCTTGAGGAAAGAAGGAATGATAAAGCCAAAACCTAGTCCAATAAGGACTAGGTTGTGAAGTGCAGCAAGGCATCACGCATCATTGAGCATCACAATTCAGCCGCACAACAGAAAGAATTCGTGACTTTTGTGAGAGAAACAACACAGGCTGAGCAAAAATTGGAGAAATTGATCACCGTTCATCATTGTTTTTCATCCTAAAAACTCCGGGTTTCATTTATTTATTATTTCTTGCCATTGAACATGTTTAGTAGCTAATTTTCTAATTGCTTTCTAGGATTATTTTGTGAAGCTTGACTGTAGGATTTAACACTTTAATTCTACATGTTATTACTCTGGGATGCTCATTTAATTACTTGGAACATTGATGCATTATTCTCTTGATCACGGAATATTTGTGGTGTGTTTTTGCTCGATAGAGAAAAATATTACTAGACCACAAGGTAATTAGGCTAGATACCGTTATAGAGCGATGGCTTGCCACGGGTTCTAGGAAGAAGATAGATCACCAAAATAATTAGAGTGGAGCGATGGCTGTGTTTTGATCACCTAGGTGGAACGCTCGATAGAGGACATCTAGAATTGATAAATCTTCTTACATGTTGAGAGTAAAAATTGTAGTAAAATTGGAGTGTTAAACCCGAAGGTCAAGTGGATCATAAATCCTAGAAAGTAGCTTTAATTCTTGAATTTTCTCATCACCTGCAGTTTAGTTTTGTTAATTAATTTTCACAAACAATCAATTAATAATCTCATTTAATTCCATAATTCATACACAACTAGCTAGAATCACAAGTCCCTGTGGATTCGACCCGGTACTCACCGGTTTACTACTTGTTTGACAGTCGTACACTTGCGGTGTTGCGACCAAGTTTTTGGCGCCGTTGCCGGGGACTTGTTTTTTTCTTGATATTTGTGTTTGAGTTACATTGTATATACTAATTTTTCACTTATTTTATTTTCAGAAAAAAATGGAATACCAAGTGGAAGATGAGATCCAACGTTTGTTGAAGCAAACAGATTTCATAATAAAGTATTGGGTCAAAGATTATCAATCGTCAGACCATAGTTTCCTTGGAAGTGGAAAAATCGGTCCGGTAGAGCAGTTGTTCAAAGAAAACTTCACTCAATTGAAAGAATTGTTTGGCAAAAGTACTTTGATTGAGTTAAGTGAGGGAATCAAGCAAAATTGGAGAGGAATATCAACAAAGTTTCAAGAACTATATGACCGGATTGAAAATTTTGAGAGGTTGGATAATCTTGATGAAGATGACTTGAATGATTCTGGAAAAGAACTGATATGCATGGAAAGTCACATGGCACCCAGGGAGGAACAGGTGTCGGAAAACTCAAATGATTTTTTAAGTGATGGTAATTTCTTTCCCCAATCCGATTGTTTGATTAAAGTAGATGACATGATAAGTAATGATGTTTTAATTGTTGATAATGGCGATGCAAATGTTGATGATGCAATTTTTGAGGATGAGCCTACATTGATAAATGAAACTCTTTCTACACTTGATGTGCCTAGCTATGATAGCTTAGAGGTTGGAGAGTCCATTATCACTCATGATCCATACCCTGACCCTTATGTCATCTTTTGTATGCCAATAATAAATGAGAAAAGACTTCTTCAAAATGCTCTTTTTAATCCATGTGTGGTGAATTTGTCCAAGAACTTGATAAATGAGTATGCATGTCAATTGATTGATCTGAGGAAGGGTGGTAATATTTTAAGTGTGAAAATGCATGATAATTATTTTTATGGATCGGAAGAGAAGCTTGAATGGTCTAGGTTGGTATTCGATCCTGGTGCATGTAATAACTCTTTGAATTTACACCTTAGGAATAAGATGCATGATATGAACCTTGCTACCCATGACTTGTGTGATTCATATTTTATGCATGTCAAGAACTTGAGCTTTGATAAAAGTGAGGAGCATGTTCCATTGCTTGGGTATTCTAGGTTTAGAGGATGGTTGTTTGAGTTGGAAAGAATTCGTGTCTTTTCCTTTCTTTATAAAATCTTTTATTATGGTAGTCTTATCCTTAAGATTACTAACTTGGTCATAGAGAAAGGGCCTCGTGAGTTTTGCAGGTATAGGGGATTCAAGTTTGATGATATGGAAAATTGCATGTCGAAGCATCTAAATGGTTGGACCGGTTCTACGTTGAAACAACTTAAGGGAGTCACTTGAGTCCTACTGATGAGACTGTCGAGCTAGCGACGTTAACCCAAGCTAATTAGTAGTAGATTTATATTATTTAATATTTTATATTATTTAAGTTTAATGATGATTTTGGAGTTTGGATGCAGGTGATGATGGCAAGAATGAGCTCAGGATATACTTGGCTGAAACGTCCCAATCCATGTTGAGCTTCTTCACTGCCCAAAAAGCTTGATGTTCCAACTCCACTGGTAGATGACATGCCTTACCATAAACTAATCGGAAAGGTGACATCCCAATAGGCGTTTTATACGCCGTTCTGTATGCCCAGAGTGCATCTTCTAGCTTAACAGACCAATCCTTCCTAGACGGGTTCACCGTCTTCTCCAGTATTTGCTTGATTTCTCTATTAGAGACTTCTGCTTGACCATTAGACTGAGGGTGATATGGTGATGAGATCTTGTGGCGTACCCCATACTTGGTCAGGAGGTTGGAAAATAACTTATTGCAAAAGTGAGTTCCTCCATCACTGATGATAGCTCTGGGTATGCCAAATCTGGAAAAAATGTTAGTCTTCAAAAATCTCAACACTACCTTGGCATCATTTGTTTTGGTAGCTACAGCTTCTACCCATTTTGACACATAATCGACTGCCACCAAGATATATAAATTCCCAAAGGAACTGGGGAAAGGTCCCATAAAGTCTATTCCCCATATAACAAATAATTCTACTTCAAAGATATTATTTCTGGGTCCTTCATTCTTGGTAGAGATGTTACCTGTCTGTTGACATCTTGCACACGTTTTGACAAATGTATAAGCATCCTTGAAAATGGATGGCCAATAAAACGCAGCTTGAAGAACTTTCTCCGCGGTTCTAGAAGGCCCAAAATGTCCACCAGGGGGAGAAGAGTGACAATGCTCTAGAACATCAGAGATCTCATCATCTGGTATACATCTCCTGATCACTTGATCCGCACACTTTCGGAATAACAATGGTTCATCCCACATGTAATGTTTCGCTTCACTCAAAAATTTCTTTTTCTGACCTGGAAGGAAGTCTGGTGGTAAAATGCCGGTAGCTAGAAAGTTAACCATATCTGCAAACCATGGCAATTTGCTCTGCACCTGGAATAGATGCTCATCTGGAAAATTCTCCCCGATTGGTTCCTCTTTCAATATCCCTTCTGACTCCATTCTCGATAGATGATCTGCCACTAAATTTTCACACCCCTTCTTATCTTTAATTTCAAGATCAAACTCTTGGAGGAGTAAGATCCATCGGATTAGGCGCGGTTTAGCATCTTGCTTGCTAAACAGGTAGCGGATTGCAGCGTGATCAGTGAAAACTGTCACCTTACTCCCAATTATATAAGCTCTGAACTTGTCCAAGGCGAACACCAATGCCAGCATCTCCTTTTCAGTTGTGGTATAGTTCCTTTGCGCTGAGTCCAAAGTCCTGCTAGCATAGTAAATGATATTGAAGATTTTATCCTTCCTCTGACCCAAAGCTGCTCCCACTGCATAGTCACTCGCATCACACATGATCTCAAATGGTTGAGACCAATCTGGGGCAATGACGATTGGTGTGGTGACTAATTTCTCCTTTAGGACCTGAAAAGCTTCCAAACACCCTGCATCAAAGTTGAAAGACACGTCTTTTTCAAGCAAGTTAGACAGGGGCTTGCAAATTTTTGAAAAATCCTTAATGAATCTTCTATAAAAACCAGCATGTCCTAAAAAACTTCTAACTCCCTTGACATTGGTGGGTGGTGGCAACTTCTCAATAGCTGCTGTCTTTGCGCGATCTACCTCGATACCCTTCCCAGACACCTTGTGTCCGAGAACAATGCCTTCTCGTACCATAAAATGGCACCTTCTCCCAATTTAACACCAAATTTGTTTCCTGACACCTTAACAACACTTGAGACAAATTATGTAGGCATTTATCAAAAGAATCACCAAAGACAGAAAAATCATCCATAAACACCTCCATAAATTTCTCAATCATGTCAGAAAATATTGCAAACATGCATCTTTGAAAGGTAGCAGGGGCATTACACAATCCAAATGGCATTCTTCTAAAAGCATAGGTACCACAGTGAGAAGTGAAAGTAGTTTTCTCTTGGTCCTCAGGCGCTATAGCAATCTGATGATAACCAGAATAACCATCTAGAAAACAATAAAACTCATGTCCTGCTATCCTATCAAGCATCTGATCAATGAAAGGTAAAGGGAAGTGGTCTTTTCTTGTGGCTTTATTCACCTTCCTATAATCTATGCACACTCTCCATCCTGTGACAGTTCGGGTAGCAAGTATCTCATCTTTCTCATCTTTCACCACTGTCATTCCCCCTAATTTTGGCACTACCTGAGTAGGACTAACCCACGCACTATCGGAAATAGGATAAATTATTCCTGCTTTTAGCCACTTTTTAATTTCCTTCTCAACTACCTCTTTCATAGCTGGGTTTAATCTCCTTTGGGGTTGTACAGAGGGTGTGTATGAGTCTTCCATTAAAATTTTATGCATGACTATAGCAGGGCTAATTCCCTTGATATCAGAAATAGACCAACCCAGAGCAGATTTATGCTCTCTAATAACTTGTGATAGTCTCGTTCCTAAAGAAGGCCCGGACTCTCAGTTGATGTGGTGGAGAAGATGATGTTCTTGAGACTCCAAGCTTGCTGTTCAGAGTAATCTGTAAAAGATAGGAAGAATACTCAGAAGTAGCAAGAGGGGAGTGGGGGCGTGTAGTAGCTTACCCGGTTTAAGGTGGACATCACCCTATTTATAGAGTGATGCCGGGAGAAGAGCCTCCCAGGTTGAAGCCTTGGACAGGTGTGAGACAAGTCGACAAGTCTGTCAGATTTCGGGAGATAAGGCGGTGTGATGATGAAGATCTCAGCAAACCGCCTTAGGAGATTCACTTGTCAGAAGATAGAAGATCTTTGGCGTGTGAGCCAAGGTAAGATCACTCAGGCTCGTGCTGACCTCCCCATTGGTTGCTTGAAGTCAGATGGCCAAGTGGCCTGCAAGGGGCGAAGGCCCAGATAAAACCAAGCCAATGAGGGTGTAAGGGTCGCACGAACCTGAGTGCAGGGGCCTTATCTGGGCGAGGCCAGTATAGGCACGAGAGCCCTCGCGAAGGCGAGTAAGACCGCGGGGGTGAGACCCGCAAAGGCATAAGAGGCCCGCGAAGGCGGGAAAGGAGACCGCGAGGAGTAGGACCTCGTGTAGGTGATACTTAAGTTCGTGAGGGCCTTGCGCAGGCGAGACCTGGAGACCTCGCGAAGGCGAGATTTGGAGACCTCGCGAAGGCGAGACTTAAGCCTGCGAGGGTGAGACCTTGCGAGGGCGTAAATGCTTGGGTAGTGTACCAAGATGCCTCCCCGATAGTGGAGTATGGGAGGGTCCCGTACTCCGTATGTAGCCAAAGTAAGGGTTTTGCTCGAAGAGTGATGACCGTTGAAGACCATGGATGGGATTTTCCCACTTGGAAGGTCTCTGGGGCACGCGAAGGCGGCTCTCGCAGAGACCTTCTGAAGATACCGCAAGGGTAAGCCGTTGGGTAGTGTGCAGTGTACCAAGAAGAGGATACCTGCAAAGTACTCACAAGCCATATGATAAGAGTGAAATAAAGTTCAGTTTACCTTAAGCCTGTAGTTGTGGCCCTCCCGCGCCGCAAAGGGATTACCCTTGGGGCGGGGTGAGTAGAAGGTCAGTTGGGGATGAGACCCGCAGCCACCTGTGTTGAGGAGCCCGTGCGGAAGGTCCGGTGACGCGTGCGAGGGCGACTTATACAAGGACCCCCCTGAAGGAGCCAAAAGGGGATTACCCTTCCGCACCACAAAGGGATTACCCTTGGGGCGGGGCGAGTTGAAGGTCAGTTGGGGATGAGACCCGCATGACTACTGTGTGGAGAAGTCCGAGCGGAAGGTCTGTGGCGTGCGAGGACGACTTACACATATACCTCCCTGAAGGATCCAAAAGGGGATTACCCTTACGCACCGAAAAGGGATTACCCTTGGGGCGGGGCGAGTTGAAGGTCAATTGGGGATGATACCCGCAACCACCTGTGTTGAGGAGTCCGAGCGGAAGGTCCGCTGTGGCGTGCGAGGACGACTTACACATAGACCTCCCTGAAGGAGCCAAAAGGGGATTACCCTTCCGCACCGCAAAGGGATTACCCTTGGGGCGGGGCGAGTTGAAGGTCAGTTGGGGATGAGACCCGCAACCACTGGTGTTGAGGAGTCCGAGCGGAAGGTCTGCTGTGGCGTGCGAGGACGACTTACACATAGACCTCCCTGAAGGAGCCAACACGGGATTACCCTTCCGCACCGCAAAGGGATTACCCTTGGGGCGGGGCGAGTTGAAGGTCAGTTGGGGATGAGACACGCAACCACCTGTGTTGAGGAGTCCGTCTGACCGGTCAGGTGCAGAGGGCAATTGAGAGGGCAATTGTTTTGCCATGGGATACTGTAAGAGAAAAGCAGGTATACCAATTTATATTGGATTAACAAAGCGGAGCTTTAGGACTTACTTGGTCCGTGAAGTTTTTTGATCATGTGGATCGTGGAGAGATCTGCCTTAATAGGCAAAGGCGTGTCTGCGCCGTAGATAAAGGAGAAGGATGTCTCTTGAGGCCCTCTTTGAGGGTATGGTTGGCGACCAAGTAGAGATAAAAGATTTCGCGGAGGCGAGCAACAAGGCCGTGAGGACCAGACTCGCGAAGGCGCCTGGTGCGGTCGGCTCTGGGCCAATGAGATCAAGGCCCCATAGGGCGAATGGCACTGGATTCGTCAATGCTGGAGACTCCGTAGATGGCAGCCATTTTAACACAAGAGTTGGTCTGCATCGGTGTCATATTTTGACCATCGCGCGATGTCCCTTTTCGGGGTATCCAGGCGGAGTCCCTTAAGAGTGTTGAAGCATTGTTGGAGGGATGATGAAAAAACCCGTGAAGCCATGTTTGCTTTATTAATGAGAATATGTCATATGACATGTTTTGCAGTGAGGCAATATTGCTAGCCTTCGCAATCAAGGGTTGGCGAGAGTGGTCAAGTGACTTCCTCTACGTTCATGAACCGGGATGCCCTATGGAGAAACTGCTCCATGTTGCCCGGGGGGTTGGTGTGTACCTCCACAAAGAAAAGAGACCCCAACGGAGACCACGAATGACCGTGAGCAGGCGGGCCTCCTCTCCCAGATTTGGGACTTGGAGAGATTTGCTTGGAACCGTTGAACGTATTCCCGAGGGATTCTTCCCTTTTAAGGCGTATCTGCAGGAGGTGTCCTGCCATTTTGGGAGGAGGCTTGGATACCATAAAGTGATTGGAAAAGCTGCGGAGAGCTCCTCAAAGGAGTCAAACCGCTTCCCGCGAAGGGTGGTAAACCACCCGCCGCAGCCCTACGAGCGTGGAATCGAAGGCTCTGCAGAGCGTGTTGTCGTCCGCCCTCGCCATGGCCATCGCGGAGACGTAACGTTGTAAATGAATATCTGGATCTGATAAACCGTTGTAAGCGTCTAGCTTGGGTTGGTGAAACTGATCCGGAATAGAGGTCTCCAAAACCTGTTGGGTGAAGGGGTGGGTCAGAGGTGACCCAAACCCACTGCAACGTTATGGACACTAGCCCCTCCTCTCTTCTTTCCAGTTCTTCTATCCGTTTAGTAAGTGCCATAAGTACAGATGAGGGAGAGTCAGGACGACTTACTTGATGAGGCGGCGTAGCAGGGCATTCCGGTTGGTTGGTTCGCAGCGTTCCAACGCCATCCAGAACGCCTCTTAGAGTACTGGTGAGTGTTTCGCGCAAGTTGTGAGTAACCGCCTCAGTGATTGTTCGAAGAACGGCCGGATCAAGGCCTACCAGTGGAGTATTCGGTGGTGGAGTGTTTTGCTCCTGGGGCACATTTTGGTTAACGTGAGAGGAGCTTTCCTCCGTCGAACGAACCGAGAGTTCCCAGTTGTGGGAAGCCGTGGCGGGTGGATTCCTCCTTCCCCGGCGGCTACGCCTACTCGTACTTTGAGTAGTTGACATGACTTGCCACTTGTGGTTTGTAATATGGGTTTATAGTAAGAACTTTCGTTCCCACAGACGGCGCCAAACTGATAGTCTCGTTCCTAAAGAAGGCCCGGACTCTCAGTTGATGTGGTGGAGAAGATGATGTTCTTGAGACTCCAAGCTTGCTGTTCAGAGTAATCTGTAAAAGATAGGAAGAATACTCGAAGTAGCAAGAGGGAGTGGGGGGGCGTGTAGTAGCTTACCCAGTTTAAGGTGGACATCACCCTATTTATAGAGTAATGCCAGGAGAAGAGCCTCCCCCAGTTGAAGCCTTGGACAGGCTGTGAGACAAGTCTGACAAGTCTGTCAGATTTCAGGAGATAAGGCGGCTGTGATGATGAAGATCTCAGCAAACCGCCTTAGGAGATTCACTTGTCAGAAGATAGAAGATCTTTGGCGTGTGAGCCAAGGTAAGATCACTCAGGCTCGTGCTGACCTCCCCATTGGTTGCTTGAAGTCAGATGGCCAAGTGGCCTGCAAGGGGCGAAGGCCCAGATAAAACCAAGCCAATGAGGGTGTAAGGGTCGCACGAACCTGAGTGCAGGGGCCTTATCTGGGCGAGGCCAGTATAGGCACGAGAGCCCTCGCGAAGGCGAGTAAGACCGCGGGGGTGAGACCCGCAAAGGCATAAGAGGCCCGCGAAGGCGGGAAAGGAGACCGCGAGGAGTAAGACCTCGTGTAGGTGATACTTAAGTTCGTGAGGGCCTTGCGCAGGCGAGACCTGGAGACCTCGCGAAGGCGAGATTTGGAGACCTCGCGAAGGCGAGATTTGGAGACCTCGCGAAGGCGAGACTTAAGCCTGCGAGGGTGAGACCTTGCGAGGGCGTAAATGCTTGGGTAGTGTACCAACTTGCAGTAATTTTTCTTCTTCTTCTGTAGATAAAACAGATGAGATAATCACAGGAAAAGAAGAACCATCACCAAGAAAAGCATATTTTAAATGATCAGGCAGAGGTTTCAATTCAATATTAAATCCTGACTTCTCTACCTTTTCCACACCATCAATTTCAGAAATTTGAGCACATTTTTCAGACATCGGGAAATCGGTTAAACATTTATCCCAAAACTTTTCATAACTCTCATCACATTTTTCCTCATTTTCATCATTCGAATCAAGTGACAACAACTCTGTAGAAATTTGAGAAGGGAACGAGTTTACCACACAGGTGTCGATGATATCCAACCGGTGACACGTTGACGCGTCATCACTCCGCTTCATTGCCTTCTCAACATCAAAAGCTATTTTGTCATCTCCCATGCGCAACACAGTTTTTCCTTGCTTCACATCTATCATGGCATTACCTGTGGCTAAGAAAGGTCGACCAAGAATGATAGGAATCTCTTGGTCTTCCTCCATATCTAAGATCACAAAATTTATCCACTTTCACCAAAACATCCTCAACTATTCCTTTAGGATATGTCAATGATCTATCAGCAAGTTGCAAGCAAATAGTTGAATGTTTAACCTCACCTATTCCTAATTTCTTAAAAATAGATAAAGGCATCAAGTTTATACTAGCACCAAGATCACACAAGCATTTATTGAAATATGATCCACCAATCATGCATGGTATGGTAAACCGCCCGGATCTCCTAACTTTTGAGGCAACTTTTTCGTAGCACAAAGACTACATGCCTCCCGCAAATAAATAGTCTCACCATCTCCAAACTTCTTTTTTCTAGAGACAATATCCTTTAAAAATTTAGCATAATTAGGAACCTGCTCTATAGCATCAATTAAAGGGATATTTATCTCTAATTTCTTAAACATTTCTAAAAACTTGGAGAATTGAGTATTTATCTTCTTTTTCTGATACCTTTTAGGATAAGGGATAGGTGGTTCGTACATGGGTAGCTTCTTCGCTTCTGCTGGTGGTGTGTCATTATTTGGCTCCTCCGCTTTCTCCTCTGGTTTTTCCTCTTCTTTCTCTTCAGCTTCTGGTGTGACTCTCTCAGGTTGCGCTTCTGGTGTCGGTGTCAATACCTTACCACTTCTCAATTGAACAGCTTTACACTGTGCATTTGGATTCACCACAGTGTCGCTAGGAAATTCCATCTTGCTCTGTTTCTCTAAATGCGCCAAGACTTGAGCCATTTGTTTCCCGAGTTCTGCAACATCTCTTTCAAGCTTCTTCATTGCTGGACTCTCCTTGTCTGCATTAGAATCTTGAAAAGATGAGCCTGCCTCATACTGATTTCTTTTCTCAAATGGTGGCCGGTATGGAGGTGGCTTCTGCATTGATGTGTCTCCTTGAGCTTGGTAATTCCCTCGCGGTTGGTAGCTTCCTTGAGTTTGATAATTGTCACCGCACGCCGCCCGAGCCCGGTTGCGGAGGCGGGGGCGCCGGGACGTCGGAAGCGGAAGCCGGAATGATACAGAAAAGGCAGGTCCATCGAGACCCGCCGCGCGTAGTGGACCCGAAAAGCGAAACGATTGTGGAAGCAACCTAACAAAATTTCATACGTATAACTAAAATAAAATCAAAACATACAATTCATGCGTCAGCAACAGACTAAGCCTCGCCCTCCATGGACGAGTGCTTACGCACCAAACATAGATACATACAGAGTTCACAGAACCTAAGGTGTCTAGCAAGCGCCAAGCGCTCAGAACATGCACAGAACAGAATATATAAGTATATACAAATATAGAATCATCACAATCATCCAGAAAGTATGCACATGCAACTACAGAGCCGACCCTAGGCCTAAACGTTAAAATACCTCGTGCGGGATTCAGACCAAGTAGACAAAATCCCAGCCCACAAGGTACTGCCGCTCAACCGAACCAAGGCGAAGCCTCACGGAAACCAACTCCGCTGGTTGTTTACCAAGTCTACCTGAAACCCAAAAATGTAACCCAAAAAGGGTGAGTCCTAAAAGGACCCCGTAAGGGATTTGGGGTAAGATAAGCATATGTGACCCGCAAAAGCAGTAAAGATAGCAATATACGAATATATGCAATGAATACAGAACATCGTGCATGTAATAAAAACAGATCAGAATACCGAAGGATGTGCGATACTAAATTGCCATAAACCCTTATAACCAATCAGAACGACAGCCTGCCTCTAAGGGAGTCAGAAGCCGAAGCTATTACGGAAGCATGGTGCACCAGCTGGGGTAGCGAACCCACAACTGTCGTAGGGTTAACAAACAAAGTATGCCACAAGGCATACACCTACAAACGTAGGGTTAACAGTCAGGGTATGCTACAAGGCATACACCTACAGATCACAGAACTTACCTTATAGCTGATTTTTCCGAATGTCCTGCAAAACAGATGTGCTTCAATACTTACACCTACAGACTACAGAATATGATCTAGGCATATAATACTGAAATACCTGATGAACATAAATTGAAACTAAACATACACCTATCTTACCAAAAATAGCAGAACCAAACCCTTACCTCACAATTCCAGAGTATTTGACCGGTTCTGGACGACTTCCACACCACGACCCGAAACTCAGAAACCTCTCTTTTTCTAACTTCCAGACCTCAGAATCTGTCAATTCAAGTTAAATTAGCAACCTTACCAACCACACTACCAAACTACACCCCCGACCCCAAAACCGAAAATCCGGCAGAATTTTCGTAAAATTCCAGATTTCCACAGAAACTTCAGAATTCAGAACCAACGTAGACAATGCAAGCTTATACATTGTCAAACATAATCCAACAAGCAGAACTGATCAAATCCAACCTTAAAACCCTTCATTACCCAACATTTTCCGATAATTCCGTTTAATTGCAACTTTTCCATTTCTTAACCGAATTCAACGTTTCAAACTTCAAATCACTCCTAAATTCAACCCCAATACCATCTTAGCATCCAATCCAACCAAAATCAAATCCCAACATGGAAAAAGAATTATCCAATAATTCGGCTTCTTTGCCAAATTTTATCCAACTTCCAAATCAATCCATTCAAACTTCCAATTAATCATACTAATCACCAATTTCACTTCTAAACCAAGAATGCTATCCAATTGCATCCAAAACAACAAAATCCAACAATGAACATCATCTCATAAATTCGGACAACTGGGGGTTTCCAACCCAACTTATTTTCCATCAAATTGAATCCATACATAAGCTTAGAATCATGCTAGGATTAACATACTTGAAGCATGAATCAAGATAACAAACACACATCATTATTAGAATTTTCCAACAAATTCGGCAATTTGGGGATTTTTACCCAAGGTGTGTTTTCCAAAATCCAACACTTGATTATCACTCCCATACAACCCAAGAACAACATACTAAAAGATGGGAGGAAGAAAATCATCCTAGATGGTAGTCATGAACAAACCCATATTTCACAAATCTCTTTTTCCATCCAAATCTTACTTCCAACAAGAAAAGAGAGCAAGGGAGGAAGCTTACCACTTTGGAGTCCACACTTGGTGAAAATCAGCCAAGAAAATGAAGAATCCAAAGCTTGAAGAAAATGGAGGCTATGGCGGCAACGAGTCGGAGAAATGAACGAAACAGAAGGAGAAATGAAATGAAAATAGCTCCTGTACGCTTTCCACAATCCTTTAAAACTCTTTCCTTTCCATCTCTAATATGGGCATGACAAGTGTCCTCTTTCCTTTCCATCTTTAATATGGCCATGACAAGTGTCCTTTCCCCTTTGGTCAACACTTAAGAGTCAACCTTATCCACCAGAAATCTGAAATTGGCTAAGTCATGCCTTCTTCGGGAGAAGGCCCATGCCTTCTACGGGAGAGGGCCTCCTGCCTTCTACGGGAGAGGGCCTCCTGCCTTCTACGGAAGAGGGCCTATGCCTTCTACGGAAGAGGGCCTATGCCTTCTACGGAAGAGGGCACTCTGCCTTCTACGGGAGAGGGCACTCTGACTTCTACGGGAGAGGGCACTCGCCTTCTACTAAGAGGGCACTCGCCTTCTACGGAGAGGGCCCTGGCCTCTTAACGTCCCACCCCAAAATATTTTATAGCGTAAAATGCTCCGGGACGTTCCCACGATTCCAAATCCGCAAACGATTTCCCAATCCGAGGTCTCGAGAGCGCTACCGAGCCCGCTGTACGTCCCGAGACGACCCCGACAACCCCCCGGCGCCAGAAAAATATTTTCGGCGGAAACGTCCGGGGAACCCACACGACCTAAAATACGGAAGGGTTCGCCAAAATGATACTCGGATAGGGCTCGGGAGCCGCCTGAACGCCGAAAAACGTGACCCGCAGGCGAAAACCGGAGCCCCGGGTCACCCGGTCGCAACCCGCTCGGGGTGACCGTAACATTCTCCCCCCCTTAGAACTCTTGGTCCTCCAAGAGTAGCCTGAATCAACCAGACAGGTGTCGCTACCAACCAGAAAATGTAAACATTCCTCTAACCCAGAACAATCGGACCACCGTACTGGTGCGGCGGGAGTGGTAGTTTAGACTACCATACAGAGCCTCACGGCGTCCCACCCTCCGGGTGCATCTTATTGCACCCCGAGTCAGTTTTTGGTATTTCTACCAGACAACCCCATACATTACCGAACCTAGATCTAACTGATCCTCAACAGGCTATCCTGGAAGACATCACGTAAAACAGAAACAGTTTGGGGGGAACAACCTAACAACTTACCCTGGAAACTCATGGGAACCGATATAACTCGGGGTAACTCGCCCGCCTATCAAATCTTACTGTCCCTCTGAACGGTACTACCTCCAATCAAATTCTATCACCAAACTCAGATTCAAGAGCCTACGGCGGCGGTTCGTATAAGCGGTGGTGTAGTCATTCGCGGTTTTGATCCGCGCCTGTAATAATCTGATCTTCGCCGTAGTCTCCTCACAAAGCTCGGGTCCAAGCTCAACCCTATCGACGCATCTATCCAACGGTGTGGTGTCATACACCTCCTCCCGCACAACGCCTCATAAGGTGCTATGTCAAATGTAGTCCAAAGCAATTGTTGTACGAGAACTCTATCAAGGTAATCGCTGGTCCCAAACTCCTCCAAAATCCAAAGTACAGATTCACAAAGATATCCTCCATATCGTAATCACCGGCCCGACTCACCGTCCGTCTGTGGGTGATAAGCTGTACTCAGATGGAGTCGCGTGCCCAGTGCTTCATGAAAAGCACTCCAGAATCGTGCTGTAAAACGCAGATCACGGTCAGATACAATGGAGTCTGGTACTCCATTTAAACGTACAATCTCCCTGATGTAAAGCCGGGCAAGCTTCTCCAGAGGGTCTATGACCCGAATAAGCAGAAAGTGTGCGCACTTTGTCAGCCAATCCACAAAAACCCAGATAGCATCATGATGAGACCGTGTCAGGGCAGTGCAGTTAGAAAGTCCATCGTAACATTACCCCACTTCCAGCATCGGAATGGGCAAAGTCTGCAGTGTCCCCGCCCGCTTCGATGCTCAAACCGCTCGGTGTACCTCCTCTAAAATCTCATTCCGTAACTCCCGATCCTCTAGTACATAAAGGCGGTCTCGGAAGTATAGCAATCCTCGCCTATACCGAAACGTCGGTAATAAATAAACCCTTATCTTCCCAGATAATTTCTTCAACCCCGGATCTCTACCTTGCGCCTCGCGTACTCTAACAAGCCACTCGAGAATGTATGGTAAGTGTGTACCCCGAGCACGCTCCCGAGTTGCCACCTATGCCAAAGGCACGTCAAATCTCTCTCCTCGGATCAGTCACCAACATCTCCTCCCTTGACCAACCTGGTATACTTCCTGCTCAGTGCATCGGCAACCGTGTTGCCCTTGCCAGAGATGTACTCGATACTACAATCATAGTCCTTAATGTATTCGAGCCATCTATGCTGCCTCAAATTAAGCTCCTTTTGCGTAAACAGATATTTCAGACTCTTATGGTCGGTAAGAATCTGAAATTTACTACGAAACAGATATTGCTTCCAATGTTTCAGCGCATAAATTACTATAGCCAACTCCAGATCATGTGTCAGTCAACTCATGCGGTCGCATGCCTCGACCCATAAGCTACCACAAAACGCTCCTACACCAACACACATCTCAAACCAGATGTGGAAGCATCCGTATAATTCACATATGGCAAGATCGGATCTGAAAGAGTCAGAATCGGAGCGTTAGTCAACTGCCGCTTCAACTCCTGAAAATTCTGCTCACACCTATCAGACCAGATAAACGGTTGACCCTTCTTGGTCAACCGCGTGAGCGGTAATGCCAGAATAGAAAATCCCAGTACAAACCTCCGATAAAATCCTGCTAAGCCTGTGGAGCTCTTGATCTCCGCACGTGGTAGGTTGTTTCCAATCCCAAATTGCCCTCACCTTCTCTGGATTCACTGCATGACCATGCTCGAAATAACATGTCCTTAAAAGTGACTTCCCGAATCCAGAACTCACACCTTGAGAATTTAGCATAAAGCTGATGTTCCCAAGGTATCTGCAGAACTACCCTCAGATGATCCCGATGCGAATCCTCATCCCGAGAATATATCAGAATATCATCCATAAAACCACCAGAAATGAGTCCAAGTACGGTCGGAACACCCGATGCATCAGATCCATGAATGCCGCTGGAGCATTGGTCAGCCCAAATGGCATGACCGTAATCTCTAAGTGTCCAAATCGGGTACGGAAAGCAGTCTTAGGTATGTCCTCTTCCTTCACTCTAAGCTGAAAATACCCAGATCAGAGATCAATCTTTGAGAAAACCCTCAAACCCCGAAGTTGATCAAAAAGATCGTCAATCCTCGGTAACGGATACTTATTCTTCACAACAAGAGCATTCAACCGTCCGTAATCAAAACAAAGTCAGAGTGTCCCATCATTCTTCTTAACAAACAAAACCAGAGCACCCCACGCTGAAGTGCTCGGTCAGATGAAACTCTTTTGCTGTAATTCCTCCAGTTGCTTCTTCTACTCCTGCATCTCAGAAATAGGCATCCGATAAGGAGGAATAGATACCGGAGCAGTACTCGACTGCAGGTGGATGTCAAACACAATTTCCCGCTCTTATGGTAATCCGGGCAACTTCTCCGGAAATACTGCGGAAAATCTCGAACCAACGGTAAACCATCCAACTTCAACCTAATACCAGCTTCATTCAGATCATAGCATTCCCTACACCAACTATCGACAGCTGATCCGAATCTGTAGCTCCTTCGTGTCGTGCGATAGTCAAACCAATCGGAGTCGTGAGAGGTAGTACCTCTCCAGAAACCATAATGGTACGGGTTGCACAATCAACGTGCACAGAGTTCTTGGATAGCCAGTCCATTCCAAGAATAACATCATAGTCCGGCGTGTCTAATACCAACAAATCCAATACTATCAGATGTTCACCCACAAACATTGTACAATCCCGAACCATCTCATTGAAAAACAGAAACTGACTCCCAGCAGTTTTTTTTTTTTTTTTACTAAATACGTTTGAGACAAAGTACTAACAGACAGATGCAGAGATGTAACACCTTTCTGTGTTACAATGGAAACAGATGCTCCCGTATCAAATAATGCATGAACCGACACCTCATTCAGAAATAAAGTACCCAGCCTTACAGTCAGAGGGCAATCCCGTACCCAGTGAGTGTCAGACCCGCAACGTAAACATCGTCCCTGCTGCCGGTTACTAATTCCACCGGGTTGATACCTTCTACAAATCGGACAAGATCATGCCGGTGGTACTCCCCCTCTTCCTCTACTAAACTGCCTGTGCCTATTCGGCCATCCAGAAATCTGCCGGGGTCCCTGCTGTGTGGAGCCCCTCGTACACCCTTAACCTCGCTGCGAGGTGAGGTAACTCTCAACCTCCTCTTGCTCGAGGAGTTGAGCCTTAATAACCGCTTCCCGAAACAAAGTAATGTCTAAAGGTCTCAAAGCCCACCTGAACTCGGGGCGCAGTCGGCGAATAAACCTCTTGGCCTTCTATTCTTCCATTCCATAGTACTACGGTACGTAGTAAACCAGCCGATCAAACTCTCACTCATACTCTCCGACAGTCCTGTCTCCCCGATGAAGCTCACCAAACTGTGCCTGACACAGATTCCTGGCTACATCCCCGCTGCACTGCTGGGGAAAAATGTAGCCTCCCCCAGGAGTTTGTCAACTCCTGCAAACCAAATCTCTACTACCCTGCACTTCTCGGTCATTGAACCTCGGGGTTCAAACTCTAAAACCTCTCCAAAAGTCTGACCTCGCCAGATCGGGTGCCCCAGATCTCCTCGTCGTTAATAGGACCGACGAGAAGTCTAGGTGTCGTAGTGACCATCCTCGTCAGAGTCACTCACTTACCGATCCCAAAACTATGGCGAGCAGTGGCTTAAGTCTCGCTATCACCACCTAATCGAAATGCCCTTACAGTGGCATAATCAGATCTTCCCCTGCCTACTGCCGCCCCTGAACCAGCTAGGCTGGCGGTAATACCAAATCAGAGAGGGTCCCTACGACCACTAAACCTCGGGGCGGTGAGTGTGGTTGTTCAGACCCTGGGTTACGCTGAACCCGTATCCTATTCCACGGAGGTGTGGGATCTCAGTCCCGCCCCTCCGGTATCAAAACACGTTGTCAACGCGTGTTAACCATATCTCAAAAATTTCAGACCAAACAGAGTCCAGACAAAAATCGGTCACTCCTAATCTCTACAGAAGCTAGCAGTTTTCTAAGGCTCAGAGTGCAATGCGACTTGACATGGTTACTTCGTAATGATAAAATCATGTATTACACCAAATCACAGAAGCAGTTCATGCTTATTTCACCAAATCTTTTCCTAACACACAATTTTACGTACCTGAAACTTTTCCACAATCCCTCGATCGTAATAATCTTACCAGAATCCAGAAATCCCAAGTTCCGAAATCTGCAACTATCAGGATAACTTGAAGGATCAACTTTGTTCCACAATTTTATTTTGAAGTGGTTCGAGTAAGGAGGTGGCCAATCTCCGTACCAAACCATTCTAAAATAAAATGTACAACAATAGTTGTCACTTCAAGTCACCACTGACGACCAATATGGTCACTAACCTGCTCTGATACCAACTTGTCACCGCACGCCACCCGAACCCTGTTGCGGAGGCGGGGGCGCCGGGACGTCGGAAGCGGAAGCCGGAGTGATACAGAAGAGGCAGGTCCATCGAGACCTGCTGCGCGTAGCGGACCCGAAAAACGGAACGATTGCGGAAGCAACCTAACAAAATTTCATACGTATAACTAAAATAAAATCAAAACATACAATTCATGCGTCAGCAACAGACTAAGCCTCGCCCTCCATGGACGAGTGCTTACGCACCAAACATAGATACATACAGAGTTTACAGAACCTAAGGTGTCTAGCAAGCGCCAAGCGCCGTAACATGCACGTAATGTAATATATAAGTATATACAAATATAGAATCATCACAATCATCCAGAAAGTATGCACATGCAACTACAGAGCCGACCCTAGGCCTAAACGTTAAAATACCTCGTGCGGGATTCAGACCAAGTAGACAAAATCCCAGCCCACAAGGTACTGCTGCTGCTCAACCGAACCAAGGCAGAAGCCTCACGGAAACCAACTCCGCTGGTTGTTTACCAAGTCTACCTGAAACCCAAAAATGTAACCCAAAAAGGGTGAGTCCTAAAAGGACCCCGTAAGGGATTTGGGGTAAGATAAGCATATGTGACCCGCAAAATGTAAAGATAGCAATATACGAATATATGCAATGTAATACGTAACATCGTGCATGTAATAAAAACAGATCAGAATATCAAGGATGTGCGATACTAAATCGCCATAAACCCTTATAACCAATCGTAACGACAGCCTCCTCTAAGGGAGTCAAGCCAAGCTATTACGGAAGCATGGTGCACCACTGGGGTAGCGAACCCACAACCGCCGTAGGTTAATGCAGACAAAGTATGCCACAAGGCATACACCTACAAACGTAGGGTTAATGCACAGGTATGCTACAAGGCATACACCTACGAGATCACGTAACTTACCTTAAAGCGTAAATTTCCAAATACCCGCAAAATGTATGCTACAATACATACACCTACAGACTACATGTAATATGCTCTAGGCATATAATACCGAAATACCGCAGTAATGTAAAATGAAACTAAACATACACCTATCTTACCAAAAATAGCGTAACCAAACCCTTACCTCACAATTCCAGTATTAGACCGATTCTCGACGACTTCCACACCACGACCCGAAACTCAAACCTCTCTTTTCTAACTTCCGACCTCGAATCTGTCAATTCAAGTTAAATTAGCAACCTTACCAACCACACTACCAAATTACACCCCTGACCCCAAAACCGAAAATCCGGCAGAATTTCCGTAAAATTCCAGATTTCCACAGAAACTTCATAATTCAGAACCAACGTAGACAATGCAAGCTTATACATTGTCAAACATAATCCAACAAGCGAACTGATCAAATCCCACCTTAAAACCCTTCATTACCCGACATTTTCCGATAAACCCGTTTAATTGCAACTTTTCCATTTCTTAACCGAATTCAACGTTTCAAACTTCAAATCACTCCTAAATTCAACCCCAATACCATCTTAGCATCCAATCCAACCAAAATCAAATCCCAACATGGAAAAAGAATTATCCAATAATTCGGCTTCTTTGCCAAATTTTATCCAACTTCCAAATCAATCCATTCAAACTTCCAATTAATCATACTAATCACCAATTTCACTTCTAAACCAAGAATGCTATCCAATTGCATCCAAAACAACAAAATCCAACAATGAACATCATCTCAAAAATTGCCAAATGGGGTTTCCAACCCAACTTATTTTCCATCAAATTGAATCCATACATAAGCTTAGAATCATGCTAGGATTAACATACTTGAAGCATGAATCAAGATAACAAACACACATCATTATTAGAATTTTCCAACAAATTCGGCAATTTGGGGATTTTTACCCAAGGTGTGTTTTCCAAAATCCAACACTTGATTATCACTCCCATACAACCCAAGAACAACATACTAAAAGATGGGAGGAAGAAAATCATCCTAGATGGTAGTCATGAACAAACCCATATTTCACAAATCTCTCTTTTTCCATCCAAATCTTACTTCGAACAAGAAAAGAGAGCAAGGGAGGAAGCTTACCACTTTTTGGAGTCCACACTTGGTGAAAATCAGCCAAGAAAATGAAGAATCCAAAGCTTGAAGAAAATGGAGGCTATGGCGGCAACGAGTCGGAGAAATGAACGAAACAGAAGGAGAAATGAAATGAAAATAGCTCCTGTACGCTTTCCACAATCCTTTAAAACTCTTTCCTTTCCATCTCTAATATGGGCATGACAAGTGTCCTCTTTCCTTTCCATCTTTAATATGGCCATGACAAGTGTCCTTTCCCCTTTGGTCAACACTTAAGAGTCAACCTTATCCACCAGAAATCTGAAATTGGCTAAGTCATGCCTTCTTCGGGAGAAGGCCCATGCCTTCTACGGAGAGGGCCTCCGCCTTCTTCGGGAGAGGGCCTCCGCCTTCTACGGAAGAGGGCCTATGCCTTCTACGGAAGAGGGCCTATGCCTTCTACGGAAGAGGGCCTATGCCTTCTACGGAAGAGGGCACTCGCCTTCTACGGAGAGGGCACTCGCCTTCTACGGAAGAGGGCACTCGCCTTCTACTAAGAGGGCACTCGCCTTCTACGGAGAGGGGCCCTGGCCTCTTCAAATAACGTCCCACCCCAAAATATTTTATAGCGTAAAATGCTCCGGGACGTTCCCACGATTCCAAATCCGCAAACGATTTCCCAATCCGAGGTCTCGAGAACGCTACCGAACCCGCTGTACGTCCCGAGACGACCCCGACAACCCCCCGGCGCCAGAAAAATATTTTCGGCGGAAACGTCCGGGGGACCCACACGACCTAAAATACGGAAGGGTTCGCCAAAATGATACTCGGATAGGGCTCGGGAGCCGCCTGAACGCCGAAAAACGTGACCCGCAGGCGAAAACCGGAGCCCCGGGTCACCCGGTCGCAACCCGCTCGGGGTGACCGTAACAATAATCCCCATAAAAAGTGCTTTGGTCTCGGGGTCTATATTGCCCTCCTTGCACCTGCTGCCTGTGGCCATAGTTATTTTGACCCACAAAATGTACTTGCTCTGCCTCAACCACTGGTTCATAGTACTTGACTTTTGCAACCGGTCTTTGTTTGGGAAAGTTGAATCTCTTTCATTTGATTAGACATTGCTGCCATTTGTGCTTGAAGTTGAGTCATCTGATCTGTCTGTATAATACCCCTCCTAGTCTCTGACCTCTCAGATGGCCATTGAAAACTATTGGCTGCAATATCATCCAATAAATTAAATGCATCTCTACAACTCTTACTCATCAACGTACCTCCGTAAAGATCTAGAAATTGCCTTGTTTGCATGGATAACCCATTGTAAAACATCTGGACTTGTACCCATCCTTCGTACCCATGATGTGGGCACTTTCGAAGTAGCTCCTTATATCTTTCCCATGCTTCATGCAGAGATTCAAGGTCATGTTGTTGGAAAGTGCTGATCTCTGATCTAAGTCTAGCAGCTTTCCCTGGTGGAAAGAACTTGATCAAAAATTTAGTAGCTACCTCTTGCCATGTCGCCATCGGTTCTGGAATTGACAACAACCAAGTCTTTGCTTTGTCCCGCAACGAGAATGAGAACAACATGAGACGAATTTGCTCTGGAGTAGCACCATGTGTCCTGTGAGTATCACAAAGCTCTTGGAAATTTGCTAAATGTTGGTTAGGATCTTCATTAGGGGCTCCCCCAAATTGATGATTCTGAACTAAAGTGATAAGTCCAGGAGCGATGCTAAATCCAGGTGCCACCTCTGGTCTTGCAATGCCATTGTAATTATCAGTAATTACCGGCTGAAAGTGATCTCTGATGGCCATATTCACCGGTGGTGGAGGGTTCTCAACCTGCTGCCTACGCTCTCTCTCAGCTTCTCTTTCAGCTTCTCTCTGTTCCATCTCTACCATACGTCTGGAAAATTCTGCATTTTGTGCTCTTAAGCGCTCCAATTCAGCTGCTGCCTCGTCTGCCATTTTCCTCTCTTTCCTATTCCGACGCTTTGTTCTTTTGATTTCCGGATCAAATAGAAAATCTGACCCTCGAGAGGTTCTGGGCATGCACTGCCTGAAAATTCCGGAAACACAAAAAAAAATTAAATAAAACAAATAATCCAAACACAAAAGACAAGAAATAAAACAAGTCCCCGGCAACGGCGCCAAAAACTTGGTCGCAACACCGCAAGTGTACGGCTGTCAAACAAGTAGTAAACCGGTGAGTACCGGGTCGAATCCACAGGGACTTGTGATTCTAGCTAGTTGTGTATGAATTATGGAATTAAATGAGATTATTAATTGATTGTTTGTGTCACCACCTCCCCCGTCAGACACCTTCCGGACCCGGCGGGAAGCGGACGCCGGCCGGTGGGGCGGTGGTGAGCAAGGTGGGACCAGGATCGCGCAGCTAATGTGAGATTATTTCCCGGGCCTTTAACTAACCCAGTAGGTCCCTTTCTAACAACAGATCAAGTATAACAATTCATGCACAGAAACAGATCATGACAGCAGAAACAATGGGCTCCGCCCATAAACAGAATATCAGAAGCAGAATATCGAAATCAGATTATCAAAAAGGAAGTCTGTTCTTTCACTACTGAACAGAGGCTTCCGCACAGATCAGCATACTCATTCAATCAATTCAGAGCAGAACGCATATATATACATAACCACAATCAATCTCAGTTGAACAGACAGACCTACGATAACATGCTATCGTAATACTACATGCCAACAGAGTATCATGCTACAGAGTTAACTACAGGCAGAAGGTGCAACCGTACAAAAGTCGGGCGTCGAGTAAAGAAATCGATGAGGAACCCGAAGTCTAAGTCCAGATGCTGCCAAACCCTCAAAATAGCTAACCAGACAGCCTTGCGGAAATCCTACTCCGCTGGCCCAGAATCCTTATCTCCTGAAAAATGTTAAGTAAGGGGTGTGAGTTTTTCTGAAAGAAAAACCCAGTAAGAGCTTAGGCAGTAGTAACGATGTTTCTTCCGACAAACCTGCAAAAACAGATCAGAGCAGATATACATACAGATAGCGAATATACAGATCGGAACATACGCAGAAATAAATGATGTGTGCACAACATCCGAATGTAACAGACCATGGCTAGATCTTCCCCGACCATGGCTAGATCTTCCCCGGTCCAACCGGCATTCGCCATGCGTCGGCATTCGCCATGCATCCAACAGATCCCATATAACACGGACCATGACTAGATCTTCCCCGACCATGGCTAGATCTTCCCCGGTCCAACCGGCATTCGCCATGCGTCGGCATTCGCCATGCATCCACTCACAGAACAGAATATACCGGAATGATGCGAACCATAGGCCGTACGGTCCCCAAGGGATTGTAACCCTATCTCGGACTGGTCCCCTATGCGAACGCTATCCGTTGTGCCATATCCCAGTTAGTTCGGGTCACACAGACGCACGAACCACGACACCGAAGCAAAGCTGTACCTGCGCACCGTTACTCCTACCATGGGACTAGCCTTGGGGCTCCACTATCCCGATCTAAGACCAACGTCAGAAATCGAGGCCCAAGTCTTGCCTCAACCATCCTACATTATATTAATATAGGAAGGTCGAACCCTTACCTCGAAACGAAAGCAGACGCAACCGTAGAGGGCAGCAACCAAGCACCAACACACCAATCTTCTTCCTTATCCAACCTCAAACGTTGCTTCACAAACCACCTAAACATTTCACACACTTACCACATTACACTTTCATTGAACACATCAATATCCATTGACAATTGGACCTCACTTCAAGACTTAAAGTTGCTCAAATTCATTGCATAAACATGCTTGAAACCTTAAACCACACAAAACACATGCTTCCACTTTCCACCAAAAACCCGGATGAACATTGCCTTAGGTATATAATCGGAGCATATTTGGGCAATGTTCCAATTATCAATATTACTCTAAACATACCCAATAACAACAATTTGAATTCAATTCAACAAAACATCACACTTCATTTCTCCACCCTAAACCCTATGAGTTTTCTCTTAGCTCATAGATTAAGCCATTGTTGGACCTTTTACCAAGTATTAATGTTGTTCTAAAACTACCCAACAACACTAATTTGAGGTCAATTTAACAAACCCCAAAATCGCTCATCCCGGTGAAGAACCCTAAATTCGAATTTCTTCGATTCATGCTCAATTCGTGTTGTAAAGTGTGTTTCTATCTCTAATCCAACATAGAAACACTACTACTAACTCAAATGAATCAAGAGATCACGAAAATACCAACCTCACAACTTGGGCAATTTCCCAAATTCACCCACAAAGTGTTGTTGGAGTGAAACCGTTGTTGATTTGTTGTTCTTGTAGTGATTCCCGCACGAATCCTCCGTTTCCACGCACCAAAGAGTCCAAAATCACTTGGATAGGAGCAAAACCGAGTTGGGAGAGAGTTGGGAGTATTTTTGGAGTTGAAATCGCGAAACTGCGGTTGAAAACGAGTTGCCCGACTTAAATAGCTGGTCCAGGCGACGGTCAGGCGACCCGATTCCCCCAATCAGGCGATCGCCTGACCCCTGAAGAACACCGATACAGGTGCCTGTGCGAAGACCAGGTGACCCGTTTACTTAAGCAGCGATCGCTGGTCCAAGAAATCTCAATCGGCCGTGCACCCGGGCGAGATCCAGCGAAGCCATCCCGGTCCAGCGATCGCCTGGCTCCAGGAAGACCCCGAACTCGGCAGGTGTCCAGGCGAAACGCAGGCGAACCATTTCCTCGTTCGGGCGATCGCCTGGACCCAGTACTCACAAAATTCAGCCTTAAATGAACTTAACCAAAACCATACCAAACAACTCCACTCCCACAACAACATCAACAACAAAACAACAAATATCAAACTCCACAAATTACAGATTAAACATACCTTCAGAACTCTATTCACCGGAGATTGTTGCCGGAAAAGGTGGGGTGTAACAGTTTGTAAAAATTAATTAACAAAACTAAACTGCAGGTGATGAGAAAATTCAGGAATTAAAGTTGTTTTCTAGGATTTATGATCCACTTGACCTTCGGGTTTAACACTCCAATTTTACTACAATTTTTACTCTCAACATGTAAGAAGATTTATCAATTCTAGATGTCCTCTATCGAGCGTTCCACCTAGGTGATCAAAACACAGCCATCGCTCTACTCTAATTATTTTGGTGATCTATCTTCTTCCTAGAACCCGTGGCAAGCCATCGCTCTATAACGGTATCTAGCCTAATTACCTTGTGGTCTAGTAATATTTTTCTCTATCGAGCAAAAACACACCACAAATATTCCGTGATCAAGAGAATAATGCATCAATGTTCCAAGTAATTAAACAGTATCCCAGAGTAATAACATGTAGAATTAAAGTGTTAAATCCTTCTGTCAAGCTTCACAAAATAATCCTAGAAAGCAATTAGAAAATTAGCTACTAAACATGTTCAATGGCAAGAAATAATAAATAAATGAAACCCGGAGTTTTTAGGATGAAAAACAATGATGAACGGTGATCAATTTCTCCAATTTTTGCTCAGCCTGTGTTGTTTCTCTCACAAAAGTCACGAATTCTGTTGTGCGGCTGAATTGTGATGCTCAATGATGCGTGATGCCTTGTCGCATTTCACAACCTAGTCCTTATTGGACTAGGTTTTGGCTTTATGATTCCTTCTTTCCTCAAGCTTGTATTAGTTGTTCACTTTGACCCCAAGACTTCTCACTCATGCCACTTTAGTCACCAGCTTCCATCTTTCATTCTAATTTACATCTAACTTTTCATTTCTTCCCAATTTAGTCATGAAATCCTCAATTTTTGCTCCAACACCTCCTAAAGCGGAATCCTACAAATCTCTTGCGAAAAATAATAAGAAAATGGCAATTTATTGAGTTTCTATGCAAAATTGAGGATAGAATATATACAATAATGTGCACTTATCACGAACGACTGTCAGGAGAAGCCTGGACACTGGCGAACGCCTGTCAAGGGACCGCGAGGCGCCATACAAGGTTCTCATACAAGATACTTTTATCTTGACCGAAGTCATACATACATGTAATTTTCATGATTTTAATCATCTTCAAACATACAAGCATGCAAACGGTTCATACTCTTCATGAACGATCATATCAATTGCATGCTTAAGGCCGAAAATACATGTAATGTTCTGTCAACCCGAAATGCATATTTTCATGCAACATCCATACGATTTCATGCGAACATGCATATAAGTACATGCGAACATGCATATACATTCAAGCAACACAGGCTCTGATACCATTTATAGATTTAGAGATTCATCGCATGATGTGTTTTCCATAATCATGCCTCTCCACTTTCACAAAGAAGAAAGAAGAGAAGGAGGAGGACGAAGTAGAGATAGAAGGCATACCTTGCACCCTTGAAGAACAGTGTAAGGATATTTTATCCTTGCTTCAAACGTATGCTCCAAATCTTCCGATTGAATCTTCAAACCTTCAAGTTGCTTGATGAGGGCAGATTGCATATGATGGAATGAGGTTGTTTTGTGTTAAAGAGACACAAAATAGTTCCACCCGAAATGCTCTAAGAATGCTTGAATATTTCGGCCAACAACTAGAGAGAAAAGAGAAGAGTTTCGGATTCTTAAGTGTCTTGTGTTGTGGCCAAATCATCTATTTATAGATGATGTAGGGAGTTACTAGGAAGATTCACAACTCCTTATGGCCGAAAGTACACATACTTTCGGCCTAAGGAGTGGTTACTCCCCCCTTGTACACTCCCTTGTCCAAAAGCTAAGTAACTACTCTTTTAGGCGAAGGGGTGCCTACCCTTGAGGTGCTTGTTCGCCAATTTCAGGCTCTCATGGCCGAAAATCTCTTGGTAACTTCCAAGAGATGTGCACACATGCACTATGGTGCATACACCATGCACCTCAATTGCCAAGACCATGTCCTTTTACCAAAATACCCTTATTTTGTATAAAAGGATGCTAACAAGTAGTTGCTACTCATGAAACATCACAAATGTTCCATATAGCCATAATACACATAGTTGAATTCCTTAGACATTTCAGCTCACTTTGAGCTGAAACTCACTTCTCCATTTGAGATGAGCTCAAACATCACCTCAAAAGTACTTAGTGCGCTAAGAATTCCAACATGTGGGAGCTACCTGATTTGTGTTGGCCTATACAGAATTGGTAATCAACATAATAAATTTCGTTCCGATTAAGATCGTAACAAATAAATGAGTAAATAAATAAACACAACTAACCACATTCTTGAACCAACGTGCAAACTCTGCCAGCCTTAAGTTGTCCACAACATCGTCGTTCATTTCTGGGTACCGATTGCGGGACAACTCGTTAAATCGAATTATAAATTGCTCCACCTCCCGAAAATTCTGAAGAATTTATGTTTGGACATGATTTACTTCTTCAGCAGACAATTCTTGAGTCCGAGCCTTCCGAAAAGTTTTTGTAGGATGACTGAAAATCGATAGTCCCAAATCGTTAACAACTGTAGGAAAATTAATTTCGTTCCGTATGTGAGGGTTCACCCGTGTTTCTTGATTATCTTCCATGTAATGCTCACAAAAAATGCTATCTCCTATATCAAGAACTTTTCAATGATCGAGCCCTCCAAAAATTGATTGTTGCACTTTTTGCTTTCAACTTATTCATATTCCGTTCGAAAGGAAACATCCACCAATATCTGATAGGTCCACAAGTTCGAAGGTGCCAAGGTAGATGCATAGTAAGATGTTTCATGGAGTCAAAGAATGATGGCGGGAAGATCTTCTCCAACTTGCACAGTCTTACGATGATTAATTCATCAAGCTTCTCAACATTGCCGAAGTGAATATCTTTAGAACATAGTAGCCTAAAGAATTTGCAGAATTCTGCAATTGTCATCCAAATGTCGTCAGGAATGTAACCGCGTAATGTAACGGGCAACAGCTTCTGCATGAACACATGACAATCATGGGTTTTCATACTGTAAAATGTATTATTGGACGTATTGACACATCTGCCAATGTTAGATGCATACCCATCGGGAAGTTTAACGATATGCTTCAACCAATTGCAAATCATCGCAATATGATCATCGTTTAACGTGTATAACGCCTTCGGTTGAAATGGTTTCTCATTCTGTCCAATGCTCAAATGCAGTTCATCACGGATATTTAGCTCATGCAAATCGCGTCTCGACTGTGCATTATCCTTCGTTTTCTCTTTCACGTTCAAAACTGTGTAGAAAATGTTATCAAAACAATTTTTTTCAATGTGCATAACATCCAGACAGTGTCGTACTTTCAAGTCTGCCAAATTCGGCAACTCCCAGAAAATTGATTTCTTCACCCAATTGTGCTCATCACCAAACTTATCAACCCTCATTTTGTCCCACGGTGTTCCGAATGCTGAGAATACAATCCTATTAAGATCCCTTAAGATCTCATGACCTGACTTATACATACACTGATGTCTACGGTCAGTTTCTCCCCACGATTCGGTATTGTTACAACTCCACCTCTCCTATGACAACCCCACCAACTGGTTTTTCATCCATGCTTCAACTGAAAACTATTAACATCACTCATGCAGTATGGGCATGCAAGTCTTCCATGCGTACTCTAGCCCGATAGCATTCCGTACGCCGGAAAATCACTTATCGTCCAAAGCAAACATGCTCGCATAACAAAGTTCTGTTTACGGTGCGCATCCCAAGTTTCACTCCCATATTCCATAAAACTTGTAACTCCTCAATCAGTGGACGTAGAAACACATCAATGTTACGGCCAGGAGATCGGGGACCTGGAATTAGCAGAGGCATGAAAGTGTACGGCTCCTTCATGCATAAATCAGGCGGCAGGTTGTAAACAATGATGAATACCTGTTACGGTCACCCCGAGCGGGTTGCGACCGGGTGACCCGGGACTCCGGTTTTGGCCTGCGGGTCACGTTTTTCGGTGTTCAGGCGGCTCCCGAGCCTTATCCGAGTATCATTTTGGCGAACCCTTCCGTATTTGAGGTCGTGTGGGTCCCCCGGACGTTTCCGCCGAAAATATTTTTCTGGCGCCGGGGGGTTGTCGTGGTCGTCTCGGGACGTACAGCGGGCTCGGTAGCACTCTCGAAACCTCAGTTTGAGATGCCGTTTGCAGTTTTGGAGTCGTGGGATTGTCCCGGAGGTTTCTTTGGAGATTAATATTTGGGTCGGGACGTTCGGTCCCGGGCGACTCCCGGGGCTCGGGACGGGAATCCCGGGGCTCGGGATGGAAATTTTCTGACGGCTTTGGGGTAAGTCATGTTATAATTTAAGATGGATTTATGAGTATTTTTGTGGAATTTTGGTGTGATGGGATTTTGGTTCTGTTGGACACGCTCGCACGTCGGGATTTGTTCGGGTTCAGCGAGCTCGGTAGGACACTCCGGAATGGTAAATGAACTTTTGAAATATGTTTTACAAATGTTATAATATTCTGAGGGTTGTGTCCAAGTTTCATTTAATTTTGAGTTCGGTAGTTATTTTTGGGCAAAAAGAATTGGAACTTTCGGAAAAGTTGGGAGATTAATTTGCGTTTGGCCACAAAATAAAAATTATGGAGCATGGGCAGCAGGTTTGTTCGGCTGGAATGGGGAAGGGATAAGGGACACATGTCTTACTCTTTTTAAAGATGAGAGTGGTATGGGAAAAAAGAAAGGGATATATATATATATATATATATATATATATTTGGCTATTATTTCATAAATGAAATTATATTTCATTTCTTCTCATTTCTTCTTCTTCTTCTTCCTCACTTCTGCCGCCACCATTAGAGCATTTCTCCAAGCTTCTTGTTCTTCAAATATTGGCTCAAATCAACAAGGAAATGGATGCTTTTTGTGATTCTGAGGTCCGGAAGTTAGAAAAAGAGAGGTTTCTGAGTTACGGGTCGCGGTGTGGAAGTTGTCCAGAATCGGTCAAATACTCTGGATTTGTGAGGTAAACCTGGTAAGCAGCAGCTTTACCTTGCGGGCTGGGATTTTGTTGGGGGTAGCAGACTTGGTCTGAATCCCGCGCGAGGTATTTTGACGTGTAGGCCTAGGGTTGGCTCTGTAGCTGCATGTGCATATTTTCTGGATTGTCGTGATGATTGTATATATGTATATATTCTGTTCTGTTGCATGTTCTGAGCGCTTGGCGCTTGCTAGATACCCTAGGTTCGGGGAATTCTGTATGTATCTGTGTTGTGTGCGTAAGTACTCGTCCACGGAGGGCGGGGCTTACTTTGTTGTTAATGCATAAACTGTATGTATGGTGATGGTGATGTGCTCGTCCGTTTCCGAGGGGCGAGACTCACCATGGATTTTATTTTAGTTATATATATATATATGAAAATTTCAGGTTGCTTCCACAATCGCTTCGCTTCTCGGGTCCGCTACGCGCGGCAGGTCTCGATGGACCTGCCATTCTATATTCATTCCGGCTTCCGCTTCCGACGTCCCGGCGCCCCCGCCTCCGCAACCAGGCTCGGGTGGCGTACGGTGACAATACCGGCCACATCGAATAGGATTGTCCTGTTTCGGACAACGGGTTAAAGCCATCAGTACTTAACCCCAATCATAAGCTTCGATACTCCAGTGCGAAATCTAGATAACGTTCATCGACGTGTTTCCATGCCTCGCCTTGAGATGGATGTCCAACAGTATCAGATACATTTCCACTTGCTCTAATATGATATGTCATGAACTCTGCGATTTTAGATGACTGGTAAAGCCGTTGTAGCCGCTCAGTGATTGGTAAATATCGTAAAACCTTTTTCGGTTTCGGTTTCTTACCCAGATCACACACTTCATACCTATCCGCTCCACACACCATAAAATTCAATAACTTGCTGAAACTACCGTAGAACAACATACGATTATTCTCGCAAGCGTGAATTTTTCTATACGGTAACCCCAGCTCCGTCAACATAGCTTTCGTACTAAACATGCTCGTTGGCAACGAGTTTCCTCCGGGTAATACTTCATTGATATATCCGATCATCTTAGAGAAAAAGGCATCTGATACGTTGTGTTGACTTTTCATACTCAACAACTTGGATATAACCAATAATTTGGTGTACTTATAACCACAACCTTCATATAACGGTTTTGACGCATCACACAATAGTTGGAAAAACTGTTACGCCCTTTCGTTTGGCACTTCGGGCGCTGAAACGTCCTCATCGTCATTATTCTGATCATTTTAAAAAATGTTAATGTGCTCATGATGTGATTCCGGGAGGGTTTCCTGGAACACGAGGAGCAGATCTAGCCAACAAAGGAGCAACACGGGGTAGGTATGATTGATGAGGCGGAAATGTAAACAGGTTGACAGATCCGAAATGCACAAAGCAAAATGATGCGGAAGCTTGTGAAACAAACTGATATGGCCGCCACCTCCTCCTCGATCCTTGCCCAGGCAAAGATGGTGTTATGCCTTTGGCGACTCCTCCTTCTTGATACCGAAAAAAGGTCCAAGACAAAAAAAGCCTTCGTTGCCAAAATTGAGGGGGAATGATGATGGGGCCAACACCTCCTTCTTCCAATGAGAAGGCAATATTGGTCTTAGTAGACTTGTAAAGGAAACTTAACAAGAATTGAATGGAAAAAGGTAGATAGGTTGAAAAGAGAATCACTCTCAATTTCAAGGAAAAAGGTGAAATATATTGGATGATCGAATTCTTTCTTGCAAACTAACCTAGACCTCCTTTTATAGGACAAGGAAGCTAGGTATCCAAATCAATTTACAAGTCCCTTCATCTCCACACTTAATGATGGAAATTAAAAGGAAATGTAAATGTGAGAATTTAAAAAAATTATTTCTAAATTTATTCTAGGCTAGCTAAGGGGTAGGACTAGCCAAAATATATCTAAAAACTGAAATAGAATGATAGAAATTCGAGTTGGAAGATGAGGGATGAGTTTTGGCCAATAAATGTGGAGTAAATGATCCTCATTTAAGTGCTCTTGATGGATGGTCTTCAAGGCTTGTAACTCATTCTTTACCAAATGTTCCTGGATGATTTTGGATGACTCTTGAGTCCTCAAGGCTGCTGAAGTTCGTCCTTGAAGAGAAGTGAACGGTTGGAAGCTTTGGAAATGCATTGAATACGCCAGCTGGTGTCTCAACAGGTTGAGTCATTCGTGAACCATGCACTTGGGCCAAATTGTCATTTGGTTGAGCCCAAACCGAAATGTTGAAAATTGTTTGCACAATTTGAGAATTGGGTTGACCCAAATTGAGGAGTGCTTGCACTTTTCCTTCATCTTTGTGGATATCTTCACTTTGCTCCTCACACTTTGCAAACCTGTGCATCAACAGGTTGAGAGCTTCCTTAGCCTTCTTGGTTTGACTCCTTGTCATAGGTCCATTGAAGGTGGAAGTGTCATAAAATCCAATGACCTCTTCTTCTGGCATGTGAGCTCTTGGATCCTCAAGGTTGCACATGGGTGCCTCTAGATCACTTGTCGGTTTCGCGTCATTTGATGTGGTTGTCAGAATGCTCATATGCCAATTGATGTGAACCGGGAGGGTATCCTGGAACACGAGGAGCAGATCTAGCCAACAAAGGAGCAACACGGGGTAGGTATGATTGATGAGGCAGAAATGTCAACAGGTTGACAGAACCGAAATGCAAAAAGCAAAATGATGCAGAAGCTTGTGAAACGAATGGATATGGCCGCCAACTCCTCCTGGATCCTTGCCCAGGCAAAGATGGTGTTATGCCTTTGGCGACTCCTCCTTCTTGATACCGAAAAAAGGTCCAAGACAAAGAAAGCCTTGAGCCAGCATTTCTCCAATCATGCGCTTGAGCTCAAAACAGTCCTCAGTGTCGTGACCCTTGTCACGGTGGTAGCGGCCCCAGTAAGTGTGGAGCTGAAAGCTCTACAGAGCGTGTTGTCGTCCGCTCTTGCTATTGCCATTGCGGAGACGTAACGCTGGAGATGAATATCAGGGTCTGACAGGCCATCATAAGCATCCAGCTTAGGCTGACGAAACTGGTCCGGAAGAGGGGTTTCTAAAACCCTCTGAGTAAAAGGTTGGGTCCAGAGGTGGTCCAGACCCCTCCTGGAGATATTATGGACACTGGCCCTTTCATCTCTTTTTCCACTTCCTCTAATCGTCTAGTAAGCGCGATAAGTAATGACGAAGAAGGATCGGGGTTACTTACTTGCCGAGGAGGAGTAGGCTGGCGTTCGGGCTGATTAGTCTGCAGCGTTCAACGCTATCCGAAACGCCCAAGAGTGGTGGCGAGAGTTTCACGTAAGTTGAAAGCAACCGCCTCGGTGATCGTTTGCGGGACGGCCGGATCCAGCCCGTTGGAGGGTGTTTGGAGGTGGGGTGTTATGCTCCACGAGGCATGTTATGGTTAACGTGGGAGGAGCTTTCCTCCGTTGAGTGAATAGAGAGTTCTCCCCGTTGTGGGGGAACGTGGTTCGGGGATGGCTCTGATGGTGGATCATTGTTCGAATTTGTCCCGGGAGGATTCCTCCTCCCTTGGCGATTCTGTTGGCACTCGGGTGGTTGGCATGACTTATTGCTTGTGGTTTGTAATATGGGTTTATAGTAAGAACTTTGTTCCCACAGACGGCGCCAAACTGATAGTCTCGTTCCTAAAGAAGGCCCGGACTCTCAGTTGATGTGGTGGAGAAGATGATGTTCTTGAGACTCCAAGCTTGCTGTTCAGAGTAATCTGTAAAAGATAGGAAGAATACTCAGAAGTAGCAAGAGGGGAGTGGGGGGGCGTGTAGTAGCTTACCCGATTTAGGGTGGACATCCCCCTATTTATAGGGAGATGCCAGGAGAAGAGCCTCCCCCAGTTGAAGCCTTGGACAGGCTGTGAGACAGGACTGACAAGTCTGTCAGATTTGGAGAGATAAGTCTGTGTCAGACTGATTGGAGATAAGGCGGCTGTGATGATGAAGATCTCAGCAAACCGCCTTAGAAGATTCACTTGTCAGAGAATGTCTGGCGTATAAATCTGGTGAAGATCTCCCAGGCTCGTGCTGCCCTCCTTATTGGCCGGTTGATGTCAGACGACCAAGTGGTCTATCTCCAAGTGGAGCAAGCGGCGGGCGAAGGCCCAAATAGAATATAGCCAAATAAGGGGTGAGGGTTGCACGAACCTGGGTACCAGGGCCTTATCTGGGCGGGGCCAGTATAGGCAGGAGACTGGGAGTAAGACCCATGGAGGCGAAGGAGATCGCGAGAGCTCGCCTAAGACCGCGAGGGTGGCCGCGCAGGCTTTAGAAACGCAAGGGTGAGTATGAGACGTCGCTCATGCGAGTCTTGAGGCCCGCGAGGGCAGGACCCCGCGTAGGTGAGGCTGGAGACCACAAGGATGAGACCTCGCGAAGGCCATACTGGAGACCACAAGGATGAGACCTCGCGAAGGCCATACTGGAGACCACAAGGATGAGGCTTCCTCAAAGGCTTTATAATATGACGCGAGGGCGCGTTTGCTTGGGTAGTGTACCAAGATGCCTCCTCCTGAGAGCGGAGTATGGGCAGGGTCCTGTACTCCGTTTCTTCGAAAGTACTTTGCTGAGGACCGACGTAGCAGCCATAAGTAAAAATCTTGTGATTCTTGTGAGTTTTTGAGGAGGGAGGCATTTGCTTGGGTAGTGTACCAAGATGCCTCCTCCTGAAGGCAGAGTATGGGCAGGGTCCCGTACTCTGTTCAAATTCCAAGTCTCTGGAGTTGGCGAAGGCGCTTGGGTCGTTTGCGGACCGTTTGATTGTGAAGGCAGCGAAGAGTCCCTTCAGCATTTAATGCAGGAGAGATAAAGGAAGATGAGAGGTTTACTGACCGTTATGGGAAGCAACACGTGGCGCCGTAGGGGTCGATTACGCTTTGTAAAAGCCTTTCTTCTTTTTTGTACGGTAGGGGAGAGGTTTAATAACCGCTGGATGCTGGCACGTGGTGCCTCAGGAGCCGTTCACGCTTAAAAGCGCTTTTTCATTTTGGCGGGCTTATAAAAGCGTACCCGAGAAGATTGAAACCTTTCTTCTCCACTCTTGCATTTGTTCGCTCTGCTTCGAGTAACCCTTTCGTATTCTTGCGATTCTTGGCGATTTCATCGGCAGTTGAGAGGTGATTTGCGGTGGTTCCTCCTTTTCGTTTGAGATTCCTCCGGTCAACTGTTCATTTGCCAACCGCTCCGTCCGTTCTTGCTTACTGCTTAAACCACTCAGGTAAGTTTCCGTTCCCTGCATACTGAGCGCCTCCAGTTCTCTGAGCGCACTGAGCGTTTGACGAAATGCCTTTGCTGGGCTGTTTTGATTTATATGCCTATTTGTTCTTCTTTTTGCAGAGATGGATTCCAAGGAAGCTGTTCGCCCAGTGGTCGCTCCTCTCGAGAAAACCACGGTGAAGTTTGAGAGAATTCACCAGGATATGGTGGAGGCCTTCTGGCCCGTGGAGAAAACGCCGGTATATGCGTCCCGTGCGGGTGTTTGTCGGGCGATGGGTTGGCCCGTTACCGAGGAGAACAAGGAGAACCGGGTGCTGTGCCTGTACACGGCGCAGCTTTCGGCGGGATTACGGTATCCCTTTCCGCAACTGGTGCAAGACCTTTGTGCTGATTGGGGAATGCCCCCAACTCAGTTGGCGCCCAATACTTTCACGAGTATTGCGGGCTTTATTGTCGCCGCCACATGGCCGGCGTGAAGCCATTCGCAGACGTGTTCAACCTTTTCTATCGGTTGGAGCTGAGGAGTGGGGGCGCGATCTTCTACGTCACTCCCATAAACGTTGGAGGTAACCACTCTATTTCTTTCACCGCTTCGCCCCGATCCTACCACAACTGGCACGGATCCTTTTTCTTCTTGCCGCGCGAAGGCACATGGGACTTTCCCGTGGCGAGGACGCGACAATCCGTGCAAAGCATTGCGCGGAGGCCTGTGCTGACTCACGGGGGAGTGCGGTGGCAGGCATACGTTCAACTACTGGGGTGGTTAGACGATGTCCTTTCGAGGAGCGCGTGCGAGGCGTTCTTCCCCTTCTCAGCTGCCCAACTGGACGAGACCACCCTAAGGTGGGCTGGGATTAGCACAGGTTTCGTGCTGGACCCCAGGGTGCCCCCGCCATATGAGGGATGGGCTCCCGTCCACCGTGGGACAATGATAGATTCTTTCTTCGCTGCTCTAGCGGCGCCCAAAGGTACGCTGCGCATACATACTAATATACTGTAAATTTGTAAGAGGTCTGGTAGAACCTGGTCTGAAGTCCCTCTTTGTCTGCAGATGCCGCCGCAGAACCGGCGAAGCCCAGGGTAAGAAAGCATCCATGCGTATCGCCCAACGAGTGCACCTGGCCTGTGCACTTGGGGAAGATGCCCCTGCCATGGCGGTCAAGGTGCTGGGACCCATTGTCCCCAAACTGTCCAAAAAGAGGGCTGGTATCAAGCCTTCGATGGCTTCTCAGCCGGAGAAGAAAAAGAGGAAAGTGGCTGCCACGCAGCCTGAAGAAGAGAGAGCCCCTGCCGGTGCTGAGGGGGCCCTGGCTGAAGGGCCGGCTGGGGAGGCTGAGAATCCCGCTGGAGCAGAGGGGCCTACTCCAGTTATTTTAACTGAAGAGGCCAGGGAGCCTGCTGGGGAAGAGGGTCCCACTCCAGTCATTTCAGCTGAAGAGGCCAGGGAGCCCGCTGGGGAAGAAGTTCCCGGTGGGGAGCCCCTGGCTAAAGAAGCCAGAAGAGTGGAGTTTAAAGTGCCTCTTACTGTTGAAGAGGCCGTGCCCTCTGCAGAGGGCCCAGAAGGAGCGCGAGCAGATAGCGCTATTCCCATAGAGGCTGTGCCCATCTCAGTGGTGCAGCCTATTTCTTCCGAGGAGGCTGCTGAGGCCTTTGTATCTGGGCTCTTCGCGAGCCCTTCACCAATTCAAGGTGAAGACTTGCCCGGTCATGTGGTCGCGGCAGAGATCATCACCAGAGGAAGAGTGCCTCCTCCCAAGGGTAAGATGTCAGCGGCTAACATCCTGATCTCTATGAGAAGGAGGGGCAACCAGGCTGCAAAGGCCATTGGGAGTCCTGGCCAACGGGAGGTACCAGTCATTCCCACGGAGGAGGCGGAGACCACTAATGCAGGGGAGGAGATCCCTGCAGCCATCCCTTCTGGGGAGGGGATCCCTGAAGAGGCCCCTTCAGGGGAGGAGGCCCCTGCAACAAAGGGGAAGAGGATCCTGGTGGTTGAGGAGACTTCTTCCTCTTCTAATAGTGAGGCCCCGGAGGAAGGGGGTCTGGTAACACGGTCCTCTGCGAGGACAAGTGTTTGGGAGATTGCCCAACCTTCCAGCAGCCAGCTGGAAGTCAGTGGATGGGGGCGTCCTTCTGCTGGTAAGTCTTTTTGACTTTGACAGTATTTTCTTCGTTTTTGAGTTCATACTTCTGTTTCCTAGTTGCTTGATGCCTGTTCTTTGTAGGCGAGGGCCCTTCAGGCCAAGGGGCCGGTCCCTGTGAGGCTCTTGTGGACCAAGGGGTCCTTACAGAGATCCCTGCCGATTTGGGGACCAGGAGCGAGGTCCTTGAGAAAACCGGAGTCTGGTCTCACTATTTGGAGCGGAGGCGCGTTGCTGCCAAGTCGGTCCCCAAGTGGTCTGAGGAGCCAGACCTCCTGAGAGTCCAGAGGCACCAGACCAGACTCAGGGTGTACAGGGAGCAAGGGAGGCTCCTGAAAGATGCATGGGATCCGGTCTTCCTCCTGAGGAATAGCAGTTCACTGCTGCTGGGAGGGGAGCAAACCCTCCAATCCCGCCTCGGAGGGGCTGCGCACCCCCTATGACAGGAGGTGACCGAGCGGAGCCTGGACTCCCTACTGAATTCATGAGGGAGGCAGCTCAACAAAGTCTGCAGGTAAGACAGCTTCTGGTCTTTATGTATAAGTTTAGTCTAGCCTTTTTCTGCTTCTGCTTTAATAGCATTGGGATGCAGGCAGCTGTCAAAGGTCATGCTGCTGCTGAGCAATGGCATGACTTCCTGAAGTATGCCAATAAGCGGGACGATGCCCAGATATCAGAGATTGCCTCTCTCAGGAGGGAGCTGGAGTCCTCAAAGAAGAGGGAGGAGGAGCTCAAGGAGGAGCATGCCAAGCGTGTGGCCCAACTAGAGAGTTGGTGCGATTATGGCAACCAAGAGCGGGCACACAGCATGCGGTACCGGTGGGAGCAGGCCTGCTTACTTGATGTTGCGAAGCAACGCTTCCTTCAGCAGGCAGCAACGTTGGAAGCCAAGCAGCTTGGAAATGTTGTCTTGAAGGAGTCCCTTCTTTCTTTGGAGGCGAGAAACCAAAGCTGCCCTTGCAAAGTGGCGAAGGCCTGTGTTGAGCGGCAGAGGCCGCAGCTGAGTAGGCGAAGCGCCAAGCTATTGCACAGGCTCAATTAGCAGAGAAGAAGGTGGAGGAGGGCATCCTTGCTGTTGAGGTTGCCCAGAATGCACGCCTGGAGGTCGCCATCGACTCCGGAGAAGGCAATGGCCTCGGTGTGGGAGATGGAGAAGGCTCGGGCCTTCCCTCCTTTGAAGGTGAGGATCCTGAGTCCTCTTCCTCCATCAAGGTGCCCATCCCTGAGCGGATGCCTCGATTGGTGGAGAAGCTTGGCGAGATCCAAGCCCTGGGCGAAGCGGGGGCGCAGGCCTACGAGGAGGGCTGGCTGCGATGCCGCTTTCAAGTAGAGAAGGCGTTTCCATCTCTAAGTCTTGGGATCCTGGATGCTGCCAACACCAATGAGCCAACGGTAGAGGCGCTGCTTCAGTGGGGGGAGCAGGGAAGGAAGATGGGCGATGCCTGGTATGCCCTCTTAGACTAGGGTGGAGGTTCCAACATGTGGATGCCCCCCCTATTTTTGTATAAAGGCCTGCATTCACACACTTTTTGGGAACAATAGATGAAGTAAAATTTCCTTTTACCTTCACTGTTTTGTAGATTCGCTTTATCTCGCTATAGCCTTGTAGGGTACGTTAGCTCAGTTTAATAACCATAGGCTAAGCCTGTCTCATGGAGAGATGTCCTTCGGGGTCCGCAAGGCGAAGCCACAGGGACTACTTATCAAGGAGCTGGAGACTCAGTTTTAAGTTTATAGTGTCGAGGCACTCAAGATCCGCAACGGCGGAGCCACATGGGTCATTCCAAATGACTTGTGGGTTTACTTGCTGAGCCAAGCTGTGATGGAGACCACTTTTTTGAGATAAGTTCAGGGCCCCTTTCTTGGACAACTGTTTAGGGAGTAAGCCCTTGGGTAGTGGACGGTGTACCAAGTAGAAGACCCCTGTAGTTTACTCATCAGTTATACGATAAGCCCTCTGCGTGACCTCAAGTGGAGACAAGTAGGAGACAAGTGGAGAAGTCCGAGCGGAAGGTCTGCTGTGGCGTGCGAGGACGACTTACACATAGACCTTCCTGAAGGAGCCAAAAGGGGGTTACCCTTCCGCAGCGCAAGGGGATTACCCTTGGGGCGGGGCGAGTTGAAGGTCGGTTGGGGAATGAGACCCGCAACCACCTGTGTGGAGAAGTCCGAGCGGAAGGTCTGCTGTGGCGTTCGAGGACGACTTACACATAGACCTCCCTGAAGGAGCCAAAAAAGGGGGTTACCCTTCCGCAGCGCAAGGGGATTACCCTTGGGGCGGGGCGAGTTGAAGGTCGGTTGGGGAATGAGACCCGCAACCACCTGTGTGGAGAAGTCCGAGCGGAAGGTCTGCTGTGGCGTGCGAGGACGACTTCTACATAGACCTTCCCGAAGGAGCCAAAGGGGGTTACCCTTCCGCAGCGCAAGGGGATTGCCCTTGGGGCGGGCGAGTTGAAGGTCGGTTGGGGAATGAGACCCGCAACCACTGTGTGGAGAAGTCCGAGCGGAAGGTCTGCTGTGGCGTGCGAGGACGACTTACACATAGACCTTCCTGTAGGATCAATAAGGGGGTTACCCTTCCGCAGCGCAAGGGGATTACCCCTGGGGCGGTGCGAGTTGAAGGTCGGTTGGGAATGAGACCCGCAACCACTGTGTGGAGAAGTCCGAGCGGAAGGTCTCGCTGTGGCGTGCGAGGACGACTTACACATAGACCTTCCCGAAGGAGCCAAAAGGGGTTACCCTTCCGCAGCGCAAGGGGATTAGCCTTGGGGCGGGGCGAGTTGAAGGTCGGTTGGGGAATGAGACCCGCAACCACCTGTGTGGAGAAGTCCGAGCGGAAGGTCAGCTGTGGCGTGCGAGGACGACTTACACATAGACCTTCCTGAAGGAGCCAAAAGGGGGTTACCCTTCCGCAGCGCAAGGGGATTACCCTTGGGGCGGGGCGAGTTGAAGGTCGGTTGGGGAATGAGACCCGCAACCACCTGTGTGGAGAAGTCCGAGCGGAAGGTCTGCTGTGGCGTGCGAGGACGACTTACACATAGACCTTCCTGAAGGAGCCAAAAGGGGGTTATCCTTCCGCAGCGCAAGGGGATTACCCTTGGGGCGGGGCGAGTTGAAGGTCGGTTGGGGAATGAGACCCGCAACCACCTGTGTGGAGAAGTCCGAGCGGAAGGTCTGCTGTGGCGTGCGAGGACGACTTACACATAGACCTTCCTGAAGGAGCCAAAAGGGGGTTACCCTTCCGCAGCGCAAGGGGATTACCCTTGGGGCGGGGCGAGTTGAAGGTCGGTTGGGGAATGAGACCCGCAACCACCTGTGTGGAGAAGTGAGACCTGACAAGGTCTGATGCCATAACTCAGGCAGGTAGCCAGTCTGACCGGCCGGGTACAGAGGGCGATGAAGAGGGCATTTGAAATGCCATGTAAGCTGTAAGACAGGAAGAAATACATATGTATTTTATTGAATTTGTAAGACTAAGGACTTACACGTAATATGGGCGCAAGTCATCCGCATGAAAGTTAGGGGGAGCAGACGACCATCATGGTCTTGTAGTTCATAGACTCCTGGGCGGACTTGTTTACGAACAATATAAGGCCCGTCCCAATTGGGTCGCAGGACACCGCTTGGGGTCGCGAGCGGTGAGGGTTGATTTAAGCAAGGCAAGGCCTCTTTGTTGCAGTGCCTTGGGTTTTACCCGGGAATTATGGTGAAGACCGAGCCTCTGTTTGAGGGCGGTCATGCGGCGAGCACCTTCGCGTAATTCTTCGATTAAGTCGAGTTTGGCGCGGAGCCCTTGAGCATTGGCTTCGTCAGTGAAGTTGATCATACGGATTGTAGGGAGGTCTACCTCAATAGGCAGGAGCGCATCTGCGCCGTATACTAGAGAGAAAGGCGTCTCTCCTGTGGGGGTTCGTGTTGTGGTGCGATAGTCCCATAAGACACTTGGGAGTTCATCTACCCAGCGGCCCTTGGCCCCTTCCAGGCGCTTGTTGAGGCCTTCCTTGAGGGTTCGGTTGGTGACCTCAACCTGCCCATTAGACTGGGGGTGCGCAACCGGGGCAAAAAGCATGCAGACATTATTGTCCTGGGCCCTTTGTTGGACACTGTGACTGGCGAACTGAGTGCCATTGTCTGTAATAATAGCACGAGGCTGCCGCATCGCAGACAAGATTCTTCCAAAGAAACTTGATAATCTTGGCGGAAGTGATGGAGACCGGGGTTCTACCTCGACCCATTTAGAAAAATAATCAATCGCTACAACACGAAGTGCACCGACTGAGCGTTCGGCATTGGACCAATGAGGTCGAGGCCCCACAGGGCGAAAGGCACTGGATTTGTCAGTGCTGGAGATTCCGCGGATGGTAGCCGCTGGATGCGAGAATTGATTTGGCACTGGTGGCACGTTTTGACCAGTGCAGCGGCGTCCTTTTTCAAGGTAGGCCAGTAATACCCTTGACGAAGGGCTTTGTGGGCGAGTGCCTCCGCAGCGATGTGAGCGCCACAATTGCCTTGGTGGAGAGTATCCAAGACAGAGCGTCCCTCAAGGGTGCTAAGGCACCGTTGTAGAGGCGCCGCAAACCCGCGATGCCATAATTGGTCATCAATGAGGACGAAGCGGAGGGCTTGCTTGCGAACCTGGGGATCTGTGGTGCTGGCTTTTAGCGCAGCAATGATAGGGTTTCTCCAGTCTGTGACTGGATCATGCGTTGCTAGAGAGGCAATATCTGGTACACTACCCAAGCAATCGCGCCCTCGCGTTTTATCAGAATCATACGAGACCTTGGGAGAGGTCTCATCCTTGTGGTCTCCAGTATCGCCTTCGCAAGGTCTCATCCTTGTGGTCTCCAGTATCGCCTTCGCAAGGTCTCATCCTTGTGGTCTCCAGTATCGCCTTCGCAAGATCTCATCCTTGTGGTCTCCAGTATCGCCTACGCGAGGTCCTGCCCTCGCGGGCCTCCAGACTCGCAGGGGCGACGTCTCATACTCACCCTTGCGTTTCTAGAGCCTGCGCGGGCCCCCTCACGGTCTAAGGGCGAACCCTCGCGATCTCCCTCGCCTCCATGGGTCTTACTCCCAGTCTCCCGCCTATCCTGGCCCCGCCCAGATAAGGCCTTGGTACCCAGGTTCGTGCAACCCTCACCCCTTATTTGGCTATATTCTATTTTGGGCCTTCGCCCCTATGGGCCTTCGCCCTTACAGGCCTTCGCCCGCCACTTGCTCCACTTGGAGATTGACCACTTGGTCGTCTGACATCAACTGGCCAATAAGGAGGGCAGCACGAGCCTGGGAGATCTTCACCAGATTTATACGCCAGACATTCTCTGACAAGTGAATCACCTAAGGCGGTTTGCTGAGATCTTCATCATCACAGCCGCCTTATCTCCAATCAGTCTGACACAGACTTATCTCAAACAGCCTGTCTAAGGGCTTCAACCGGGAGGCTCTTCTCCGGCATCACTCTATAAATAGGGTGATGTCCACCCTAAATCGGGTAAGCTACTACACGCCCCCCCACTCCCCACGTGCTACTTCTGAGAATTCTTCCTATCTAATACAGATAACACTGAACAGCAAGCTTGGAGTCTCAAGAACATCATCTTCTCCACCATATCAACTGAGAGTCCGGACCTTCCTTAGGAACGAGACTATCAGTTTGGCGCCGTCTGTGGGAAACGAAAGTTCTTGCTATAAACCCATATTACAAACCACAAGCAATAAGTCATGCCAACCACCCGGAGTGCCAACAGAATGGGCCGTCGGGGAGGAGGAATCTTCCCGGGGCAAGTACGAACAATGACCCACCATCGGAGCCATCCTCGAACCACGTTCCCCACAACGGGAGAACTCTCTATTCACTCAACAGAGGAAAGCTCCTCCCACGTTGCCCGTAACATGCCTCGTGAGCGAAACACTCCACCTCCAAACACCCTCCAACGGACCTAGATCCGGCCGCCCCGCAAACGATCACCGAGGCGGTTGCTTTCAACTTACGTGAAACTCTCGCCACCACTCTTCGGGCGCTCGGATAGCGTTGAACGCTGCGGACTAATCAGCCCGAACGCCCAGCCTACTCCTCCTCGGCAAGTAAGTAACCCCGATCCTTCTTCGTCATTACTTATCGCGCTTACTAGACGATTAGAGGAAGTGGAAAAAGAGATGAAAGGGCCGTGTCCATAATATCTCCAGGATGGGTCTCGACCACCTCTCGACCCAACCTTTACTCGAGGGTTTTAGAAACCCCTCTTCCGACTGGGCCACAGCCTAAGCCGGATGCTTATGATGGCCTGTCGACTCGATATTCATCTCCAGCCACATGCTTCCGCAATGGCAATAGCAAGGGCGGACGACAACACGCCCGTAGAGCTTTCAGCTCCACACTTACCGGGGCCGCCGCCAACTGGTACACCACTCTCCGGGACAAACGGTTTGATTCCTTCGAGGAGCTATCCCGCAATTTCTCCAACCATTTTGTGGTATCCAAACCACCTCCTAAAACGGCAGGGCACCTTCTTAAGATACGGCAGAAATAGGATGAGCCCTCGAGAATATATTCAACGCCTGTGCCGAGTCTATCCAGTGTCCCTAACCCGGGAGAAGAAGCTCGCCGCTTGCAGCTATCCAAGGCCTCCGCCTGAGTCCCTTTTCTTTGTGGATGTCCACACTAACCCGCCCACCAACATGGAACAATTCTTAAGTACAGCGTCACGATTCATGAATACGGAAGAGGTCACTCGACCACTCGCCAGAGCCGCCACGGCGGACGCCAAGGGGCAACCCCCGCGACCGGACCCTAGGTCTCAAAGGCAAGACCACGCCCCAAAGAGGGAAAGGGCATACATTTCTCTTCCCCACCGAGGGAATCTCGAACCAACATCCTCCATGCCTTGGAACAAGAGGGCGGTCCCCACTTGGCCTCGCCTCTCCCAGAAATAACAAGGCAAAGCAACAAGTTTTGCCGCTACCACCGTGACAAAGGTCACGACACCGAGGACTGTTTTGAGCTCAAGCGTATGATTGGAGAAATGCTGGCTCAAGGCAAGCTCGGGAGTACTTGCTCCAAACCGAGGACCGTAGAAGAGAAGGTGACCGTGAAGGGCGCCGGCCGAGAGGACCGCCGGCGGGGCGCTCCCAAAGAAACCTGTGTCAGAGAATCTGGTTCAGTCCCCCGGCAAGGGGACATATCGGCGTAATCACACAAGGTGTGAAGGCGCTTCGGCAAGACGCCGTCATATGAGGCAGATCTACCAGATAGACCACTCCTCTACTCGGCTTTTGCATCGCAGCGATGGCACCTCGTGGCAATACCGCACGCTGACCCCTTGGTTATCACTGCCCGTATAGCGGGCTGGGACGTCGATAGAATCTACATGGATACGGGGGCAAATGCCAACGTAATCTACAAGCACACTCTGGTTGAGGCAAAGGTGCCTTTGTCACAAATTCAGCCCGCGAAGGGGGCCACCTTTGGAATAGGACGGGATGAAATCCCAACCCTGGGGTCGATCACCCTGCCCTACATGATGATGGGAACCACCAAGGAGAAGAAGCAGGTATGTCATTCGAGCTATGTGGACTTTATTGTCCTGGATCTCCCTACGCCATATAACGCCATCATCGGGCGACATACTCAAACTGAGTTCCATGTCCGCTGTGATGTGCGAACCCTGACTCTAGTTTTTCACACCGCGGCCGGGATGCCTATATATTTGTCAGCCTGTAATGTGGCCGGAGGCAATTATGTCTCTGCCCTCGCCGGCCCCCGCAGCCTTCCCGGCCATCCGAGCCTAAGAGGAAGGCACCCGCAGAGGAAGCCTGGTCACGTGGCGAAGCCGCTCCCGACTTGTCCGGAGCCTTTGAAGAAGTTGAGATCTCTCCCGGGAAGAAGTTTCGGGTGGGAAAGGACCTCGAGGAAAAGACCAGCAAGCGCTCATCCACCTCCTCCATGCCAACAGTGATGTCTTCGCATGGAGCCCGAGGACCTACCGGGAGTTGATCCCGCTGTTATTTCTCACAAGTTAAGTGTACTCCCGGCTTTAGCCCGGTTAGACAGAAAACAAGGGGCATGGCCCTCGACCGTAAGTGACTTTGTACGCATGAAGTGCGAAATTGCTTAAGGCAAATATAATCAAGGAAGTTCACTACTCGAATGGGTTGCGAATATTGTCCTCGCCGATAAAGAGGGCGGTCGGTGGCGACTTTGCGTGGACTACAAGGGGGTTAATAGGGCCTGCCCAAGGGACCCCTATCCTTTACCATCCATTGACCAATCTGGTTGATTCAACCGCTCATCACTCGGTCTTTTCTTTTCTTGATGCCTATAGCGGGTACCACCAAGTCTTTATGGACCCGGAGGACGCGGTAAAACCGCCTTTACTATTGGCGGCCGTATATCATTATATCAGAATGCCCTTCGCTTAAAAATGCGGGGCTACCTTCCAAAGGCTTGTAAATCAAGTCTTCGCAGCCGATTGGCCGAAATCTTGAAGCCTATGTAGATGACATTGTGGTCAAAAGCAAGGCCGCCCCAACCCATCTCACAGACTTGAGGGAAACATTCGACAACTTCCGCAAATACAATATGCGATTAAATCCAAAGAAGTGTATCTTCGGCGTGGGCGAAGGGAAGTTCTGGGATACCAAATCTCCAAAGGAGGAATCCATGCAAATCCCAAAAAGATTGAAGCAATCACCACCTTGCGCACCCCTAGGGGGCTCAAGGAAGTCCAACAACTGGCAGGAAAGCTAGTGGCCTTGGGACGATTAGTCTCTAAACTAAGTGATCGCTGCAAACCTTTCTTCGATCAGATTCGCAAGAAAAAGCTTGCAAATGGACGGAGGAGTGTCGGGAGGCATATGCCTCCATAAAACGACACTGCAAGAACTACCGGCACTCAAGTGCCCTAGGCCGTGCGATGACCTGGTCCTTTACCTCGCCACCTCGAAAGAAGTGTCGCCTCGTCCTTATTAAGGAAGAAGCCGCCAAGCAATGGCCGGTCTATTACACCAGCCACACTCTCCAAGATACGAAACAAGGTATCCTCCTCCAAAAGGCTATATTGTCCCTTGTATATGCAGCAAGGAAGCTCAAGCCCTATTTCCAAGGGCACACTATTATAGTCCGAACGGACTTGCCAATTCAGACATCCTCGGGCGCCCGAACATTCGGGCGCCGCCAAGTGGTGCATCGAGCTTGGCGGCTTTAACATCAATTATGAGCCCAGAAAGGCAATTAAGGGCCAGGCCCTCGCCGACTTTATTGCGGAATTCTCAAATGCTGATGTACTCTCGGCCCCGAGCGGGGCTCCCACTCCTCGTCCCACTCCTCCCGAATGGGACTTATTTGTGGATGGCTCATCCAAACTCGAATCCCCGCAGGGGTGTGTATCTACGTGGACCCCTAGGTATGGAAGTATTCCTTCGTGTCTCTTTTCAATTTCAAGTAACTAACAATGTTGCGAGAATATGAGGCCCTCGTAGCCGGGCTGAAACTCGCCACAAGGGCAGGCATTCGCCGCCTCCATGTCCACAAGTGACTCGCACTGGTGATTCACTGTGTTCAAGGGTGCGCCGAGTGCAAGGACGCCACCCCGATCAAATACCTTAAGTTGGTAAACACCCTACGAACCGACTTTGAAGAAGTCATCTTTATACATGTTCCTCGTTTCGAGAACACTACAGCAGACATGCTATCAAAGGGAAAGACTCCTCTACCACAGCCACTCGACCAGTCCTTCCATCACGGAAGGTATTGATATTGCCTCTCTAGCAACGCAGATCCATCCACAGATGGAGAAACTCCTATCATTGCTGCGCTAAAGGCCAGCACCACAGATCCCTGTGTTCGCAAGCAAGCCCTCCGCTTCGTCCTCATTGATGACCAATTATGGCATCGCGGGTTTGCGGCGCCCTACAACGGTGCCTTAGCACCCTTGAGGGACGCTCTGTCTTGGACACTCTCCACCAAGGCAATTGTGGCGCTCACATCGCTGCGGAGGCGCTTGCCCACAAAGCCCTCCGTCAAGGATACTACTGGCCTACCTTGAAAAAGGACGCCGCTGCACTGGTCAAAACGTGCCACCAGTGCCAAATCAATTCTCGCATCCAGCGGCTACCATCCACGGAATCTCCAAAGATCGACAAATCCAAAGGTTTTCGCCTGTGGGGCCTCGACCTCATTGGTCCAATGCCGACCGCCTGTGCCGCACCGCTTCGTGTTGTAGCGCTTGATTATTTTTCTAAATGGGTCGAGGTAGAACCCCTGGTCTCCATCACTTCCGCCAAGATTATCAAGTTTCTTTGGAAGAATCTTGTTCTGCCGAGACGGCAGCCCTCGTGCTATTATTACGAGATAATGGCACTCGATTCGCCTACCACACGGTGTCCAACAATGGGCACAGGACAATAATGTCCGCATGCTTTTGCCCGGTGGCACACCCCGCCTAATGGGCAGGTTGAGGTCACCAACCGAACCTCAAGGAAGGCCTCAAGAAGCGCTGGATGGGGCCAAGGGCGCGGGTAGATGAACTCCCAAGTGTCTTATGGGACTATCGCACCACAACGCGAACCCCCACAGAGAGACGCCTTTCTCTCTAGTATACGGCGCAGATGCGCTCCTACCTATTGAGGTAGATCTCCCTACAATCCGTATGATCAACTTCACTGACGAAGCCAATGCTCAAGGGCTCCGTGCCAAACTCGACGTAATTGAAGAATTGCGCGAAGGTGCTCGCCCGCATGACCGCCTCAAACAGAGGCTCGGTCTTCATCATAATTCCCGGTCAAACCCAAGGTATCGCACCAAGGAGGCCTTGCCTTACTTAAATCGCCCTCACCGCTCGCGACCCCAAGCTGGGGTGTCTCGCGACCCAACCGGGACGGGCCTTATATTGTTCATAAACAAGTCCGCCCAGAGTCTATGAACTACAAGACCATGATGGTCGCCTCGCTCCCCGCAACTTTCATGCGGATGACTTGCGCCCATATTACGTGTAAGTCCTTAGTCTTGCAAATCCAATAAAATACATAAGTATTTCTTCCTGTCTTACATCTTACATGGCATTTCAAAAAGCCCTCTTCATCGCCCTCTGTACCCGGCCGGTCAGACGGGCTACCTGCCTGAGTTATGGCATCAGACCTTGTCAGGTCTCACTTCTCCACACAGGTGGTTGCGGGTCTCATTCCCCAACTGACCTTCAACTCGCCCCGCCCCAAGGGTAATCCCCTTGCGCTGCGGAAGGGTAACCCCCTTTTGGCTCCTTCAGGAAGGTCTATGTGTAAGTCGTCCTCGCACGCCGCAGCAGACCTTCCGCACGGACTTCTCCACACAGGTGGTTGCGGGTCTCATTCCCCAACCGACCTTCAACTCGCCCCGCCCCAAGGGTAATCCCCTTGCGCCGCGGAAGGGTAACCCCCTTTTGGCTCCTTCAGGAAGGTCTATGTGTAAGTCGTCCTCGCACGCCACAGCAGACCTTCCGCTCGGACTTCTCCACACAGGTGGTTGCGGGTCTCATTCCCCAACCGACCTTCAACTCACCCCGCCCCAAGGGTAATCCCCTTGCGCCGCGGAAGGGTAACCCCCTTTTGGCTCCTTCAGGAAGGTCTATGTGTAAGTCGCCCTCGCACGCCGCAGCAGACCTTCCGCTCGGACTTCTCCACACAGGTGGTTGCGGGTCTCATTCCCCAACCGACCTTCAACTCGCCCCGCCCCAAGGGTAATCCCCTTGCGCTGCGGAACGGTAAACCGGGGTGTGGCTCCTGCTTGAAGGTATTTGTGTAAGTCGTCCTCGCACGCCGCAGCAGACCTTCCGCTCGGACTTCTCCACACAGGTGGTCATGGGTCTCATTCCCAACCGACCTTCAACTCGCCCCGCCCCAAGGGTAATCCCCTTGCGCCGCGGAAGGGTAACCCCTTTGGCTCCTTCAGAAGGTCTATGTGTAAGTCGTCCTCACACGCCACAGCAGACCTTCCGCTCGGACTTCTCCACACAGGTGGTCATGGGTCCCATTCCCAACCAACCTTCAACTCGCCCGTCCCAAGGGTAATCCCCTTGCGCTGCGGGTCTTACCCCGTAACCTCGAGATGGTTCTCCACTTGTCTCAACAAGCGTCCCTCGCCTTCGCCAAACGCGCGACTCCGCACTCCGTAAACCGAACCTTTTTACTGAATACTTATCGTATAAATGATGAGCAAGCTACGTGGAACTTCTACTTGGTACACCGTCCACTACCCAAGGGCTTACTACAGCTTGCCTAAGAAAGGGGCTCAACAAGTAAACCCACAAGTCATTTGGAATGACTCATGTGGCTCCGCCGTTGCGGACAGTTGCCTAAGAAAGGAGCTCAGCAAGTAAACCCACAAGTCATTTGGAATGACTTATGTGGCTCCGCCATTGCGGATCTTGAAGCGCCTCGTCACTATAAACTTAAGACTAAATCTCCAGCTCCATAATAAATAGTCCCTGTGGCTTCGCCTTCGCGAACCCCAGAAGGACATCTCTCCATGAGACAGACTTAGCCTATGGTTATTAAACTAAGCTAACGTATTCTACAAGGCTATCGCGAGTTAAAGCGAATCTACAAAACAGTGAAGGAAAAGGAAGTTTTCACTTCATCTATTGTTCCCAAAAAGTGTCTCGAATTCAGGTCTTTAAACAAAATAGGGGGCATCCACATGTTGGAGCCTCCACCCTAGTCCGAGAAGGGCGTACCGGGCATCGCCCATCTTCCTTCCCCTGCTCCCACAGAGCGGCGCCTCTACCGTTGGCTCATTGGTGTTGGCAGCATCCAGGATCCCAAGACTTAGAGCTGGAAACGCCTTCTCCACTTGGAAGCGGCATCGCAGCCAGCCTTCCTCATAGGCCTGCGCCCCTGCTTCGCCCAGGGCTTGGATCTCACCAAGCTTCTCCACCAGTCGAGGCATCCGCTCAGGGATAGGCACCTTAATGGAGGAAGAGGACTCAGGATCCTCACCTTCAAAGGGGGGAAGGCCCGAGCCTTCTCCATCTCCCACACCGAGGCCATTGCCTTTTCCGAGTCGTGGCGACCTCCGAGGCGTGCCTTCAGTGGCAACCTCGGCAGCAAGCCTGCCCTCCTCCACCTTCTTCTCCGCCGCTTGAGCACAGGACGGTAGCTTGGCTCCTCGCCTCCTCAGTGCGGCCTCTGCTGCTCAACTTGGGCCTTCGCCACTTTGCAAGGGCGGCTTTGGTTTCTTCCTCCGAGGAAAGGAGGGACTCCTTCAAGACAGCACTTTCAAGCTGCTTGGCTTCCAGCATTGCTTCCTGCTGAAGGAAGCATTGCTTCGCAACATCAAGAAGGCAGGCCTGCTCCCACCGGTACCGCATGCTGTGCGCCCGCTCTTGGTTGCCATAATCACACCAATTCTCTAGTTGGGCTACGCGCTTGGCATGCTCCTCCTTGAGCTCCTCCTCCCTCTTCTTTGAGGACTCCAGCTCCCTCCTGAGAGAGGCAATCTCTGATATCTGGGCATCATCCCGCCTGTTGGCATACTTCAGGAAGTCATGCCATTGCTCAGCAATGACATGACCTTTGACAGCCGCCTGCACCCCAATACTATTAAAGCAAAAGCGGAAAAAGGCTAAACTAAACTTATACATAAAGACCAGAGGCTGTCTTACCTGCAGACTTTGTTGAGCTGCCTCCCTCATGAATTCGGCAGGGGAATCCAGGCTCCGCTCGGTCACCTCCCTGTCATAGGGGGTGCGCAGCCCTCCAGCAGGATTGGAGGGTTTGCTCCTCCCCGCAGCGGTGAACTGCTATTCCTCGGGAGGAAGACCGGATCCCATGCATCTTTCAGAGCCTCCCTTGCTCCTGTACACCCCGAGTGCAGTCTCGGTGCCTCTGGACTCTCAGGAGGTCTGGCACCTCAGACCACTTGGGGGCCGACTTGGCAGCAATACGCCTCCGCTCCAAGTAGTGGGACCAGACTCCGGTCTTCTCAAGGACCTCGCTCCTGGTCCCCAAATCGGAAGGGATCTCTGTAAGGACCCCTTGGTCCGCAAGAGCCTCACGGGGACCAGCCCCTTGGCCTGAAGGGCCCTCGCCTACAAAGAACAGGCATCAAGCAACTAGGAAACAGTATGAACTCAAAAGCAAAGAAAATCTGTCAAGATCAAAAAGACTTACCAGCGGAAGGGCGCCCCCATCCACCGACTTCCACTGGCTGCTGGAAGGTTGGGCAACCTCCCAACCACTTGTCCTCGCAGAGGACCGTGTCACTGAGACCCCCTTCCTCCGGGCCTCACTATTAGAAGAGGAAGAAGTCTCCTCAACCACCGGGATCCTCTTCCCCTTCGTGGCGGGGGCCTTCTCCCTGAAGGGGCCTCTTCGAGGATCTCCTCTCTAAGAGGGATGGCTGCGAGGATCTCTTCCCTTGCATTAGTGGTCTCCGCCTCCCCAAGGGAATGACCGGTACCTCCTGTGGGCCGGTACTCCCAATGGCCTTTGCAGGCTGATCTGCCCCTCCTTCTCATAGAGATCGGGACGTTAGCCGCCGACATCTTACCCTTGGGAGGAGGCACTCTGCCTCTGTAATGATCTCTGCCGCGACCACATGACCGGGCAGGTCTTCACCTTGAACCGGTGAAGGGCTCGCGAAGAGCCCAGACACAAAGGCCTCGGCGGCCTCCTCGGAAGAAATGGGCTGCACCACCGAGATGGGCACGGCCTCGATGGGAGCAGCGCTATCTGCTCGCGCCTCCTCCTGGGCCCTCTGCGAAGGCACGACCTCTTCAGCGGTAGGGGGCATTTCAAGCTCCACCCTTGGCCTCTTCAGCCGAGGGCTCCCACCGGGAGCTTCTTCCCAGCGAGCTCCCTGGCCTCTTGGCTAAAACGGCTGGGTAGGACCCTCTTCCCAGCGAGCTCCTGACCTCTTGATTAAAATAAGCTGAGTAGGCCCCTCTGCTCAGCAGGATTCTCAGCCCCCGGCCGGCCCTTCAGCCTGGGGTCCCTCGCACCGGCAGGGGCTCTCTCTTCTTCTTGAGGCTGCGTGGCAGCCACTTTCCTCTTCTTCTTCTCCGGTGAGAAGCCATCGAAGGCTTGATACCAGCCCTCTTTTTGGACAGTTTTGGGACAATGGGTCCCAACACCTTGACCGCCATGGCGGGCGTCTTCCTCAAGTGCACATGCCAGTGCACTCGTTGGGCGTGCGCATGGATGCTTTCTTACCACAGGCTTCGCGGTTCTGCGGCGGCATCTGCAGACAAAGAGGGACTTGAGACTGTGTTTTACTGGACCTCTTACAAATTTACAATATATTAGTATGTATGCGCAGCGTACCTTTGGCGCCGCTAGAGCAGCGAAGAAAGAATCTATCATTGTCCCACGGTGGGACGGAGCCCATCCCTCGTATGGCGGGGGCATTCGGGGGTCGGCCACGAAACCCGTGCTAATCCCAGCCCACCTTAGGGTGGTCTCGTCGATTGGGCAGCCGAGAAGGGGAAGAACGCCGCATGCGCTCCTCGAAAGGACATCGTCCAACCACCCCAGCAGTTGAGCGTATGCCTCGCCACCGCACCCCGTGAGTCGGCCATGTGCCTCCGCGCAATGCTTTGCACGGATTGTCGCGTCCTCGCCACGGAAAGTCCCATGTGCCTTCGCGGCAAGAAGAAAAAGGATCCATGCCGGTTGTGGTAGGATGCAGGCGCAGCGGTGAAGGAGATGGAATGGTTGCCTCCAACATTTATGGGAGTGACGTGAAAAACGCACCCCACTCCTCGGCTCCAACCGATAAAAACGGTTGAAAACATCGGCGAATGGCTTCACGCCGGCCATGTGGCGGCGACAATGAAGCCCGCAATACTCAGAAAGTATTGGCGCCAAGCGAGTTGGGGCATTCCCAATCAGCACGAGAGATCTTGCACCAGTTGCGGAAAGGGGTACCGTAATCCCGCCGCAAGCTGCGCCGTGTACAAGCACAGCACCCGGTTCTCCTTGTTCTCCTCGGTAACGGGCCAACCCATCGCCCGACAAACACCCGCACGGGATGCGTATACCGGCGTTTTCTCCACGGGCCAGAAGGCCCCCACCATTTCCTGGTGAATTCTATCGAACTTCACCGTGGTCTTCTCGAGAGGAGCGACCACTGGGCGAACAGCTTCCTTGGAATCCATCTCTGCAAAAGAAAGAACGGATAGGCATATAAATCGAAACAGCCCAGCAAAGGCATTTCGGCAAGCGCTCAGTGCGCTCAGAGAACTTGAAGCACTCAGTGTGCGGGAAGAAAAACTTACGAGTGGTTTAAAGCGGTAAGCAAGAACGAACGGAGCGGTTGGCAAATGAGCAGTTGACCGGAGGAATCTCGAGCGAAAAGTAGGAACCACCGCAAATCACCTCTCAAGCTGCCGATGAAATCGCCAAGAAACGCAAGAATACGAAGGGGTCAAATGCAAGAGTGGAGAAGAAAGGTTTCAATCTTCTCGGGTACGCTTTTATAAGCCCGCCAAAATGAAAAAGCGCTTTTAAGCGTGAATGACTCCCGAGGCGCCACGTGCCAGCATCCAGCGGTTATTAAACCTCTCCCCTGCCGTACAAAAAGGAGAAACGCTTTTACAAAGCGTAATCGACCCCTACGGCGCCACGTGTTGCGTCCCATAACGGTCAGTAAACCTCTCATCTTCCTTTATCTCTCCTGCATTAAATGTTGAAGAGACTCTTCGCTGCCTTCGCAATCAAACGGTCCGCAAACGGCCCAAGCGCCTTCGCCAACTCCAAAGACTTGGAATTTGAACATAGTACGGGACCACCGCCCATACTCGCCTTCGGGAGGAGGCATCTTGGTACACTACCCAAGCAAATGCCCCCCTCCTCAAAAACTCACAAGGATCATGAAGGATCCAACACAGAATATCAGGCCATAAAAGGTCATCGCGCTCCACACAAACTCAGTTCTGTGACTGCTACTGCCCTCAACATGGTATTTTCAAACAGTATCTTCAACACAGAGTAAAGGGTCGTGAAGGATCCAACACAAACTATCAGATTATAAAAGATCTTCACTTGTGACTACTACATCGGTCCTCAGCAAAGTACTTTCAAAAACGGAGTACAGGACCCCGCCCATACTCCGCTCTCGGGAGGAGGCATCTTGGTACACTACCCAAGCAATCGCGCCTCGCGTTTATCGAGAATCATACGAGACCTTGGGAGAGGTCTCATCCTTGTGGTCTCCAGTATCGCCTTCGCAAGGTCTCATCCTTGTGGTCTCCAGTATCGCCTTCGCAAGGTCTCATCCTTGTGGTCTCCAGTATCGCCTTCGCAAGATCTCATCCTTGTGGTCTCCCAGTATCGCCACGCGAGGTCACGCCTCGCGGGCCTCCCGGACTCGCAGGGCGACGTCTCATACTCACCCTTGCGTTTCTAGAGCTGCGCGGGCCCCCTCGCGGTCTAAGGGCGAACCCTCGCGATCTCCTCGCCTCCATGGGTCTTACTCCCGGTCTCCCGCCTATCTGGCCCCGCCGAATAAGGCCTGGGTACCCAGGTTAGTGCAACCCTCACCCCGTATTTGGCTATATTCTCTTTGGGGCCTTCGCCCTTACAGGCCTTCGCCCGCCACTTGCTCCACTTGGAGATTGACCACTTGGTCGTCTGACATCAACTGGCCAATAAGGAGGGCAGCACGAGCACAGGAGATCTTCACCAGATTTATACGCGGACATTCTCGACAAGTGAATCACCTAAGGCGGTTTCTTTGAGATCTTCATCATCACGGCCGCCTTATCTCCAATCGATCGACACAGACTTATCTCAAACAGCCTGTCTAAGGGCTTCAACTGGGGGAGGCTCTTCTCCTGGCATCACTCTATAAATAGGGTGATGTCCACCCTAAATCGGGTAAGCTACTACACGCCCCCCCACTCCCCTCTTGCTACTTCTGAGTATTCTTCCTATCTTTTACAGATTACTCTGAACAGCAAGCTTGGAGTCTCAAGAACATCATCTTCTCCACCATATCAACTGAGAGTCCGGACCTTCCTTAGGAACGAGACTATCAATATCAATACCTTCCGTGATGGAAGGACTGGTCAGAGTGGCTGTGGTGGAGGGAGTCTTTCCTTTTGATAGCATGTCTGCTGTAGTGTTCTCAGAACGAGGAACATGTATAAAGATGACTTCTTCAAAGTCGGTTCGTAGGGTGTTTACCAACTTAAGGTATTTGATCAGGGTGGCGTCCTTGCACTCGGCGCACCCTTGAACCTGGTGAATCACCAGTGCGAGTCGCTGTGGACATGGAGGCGGCGAATGCCTGCCCTTGCGGCGAGTTTCAGCCCGGCGACGAGGGCCTCATATTCATTGTTAGTTACTTGAAATTGAAAAGAGACACGAAGGAATACTTCCATACCTAGGGGTCCACGTAGATACACACCCCCTGCGGGGGATTCAAGTTTGGATGAGCCATCCACAAATAAGTCCCATTCGGGAGGAGTGGGTCGAGGTGCGGGGCCCTGCTCAGGGGCCGAGAGTATATCAGCATTTGAGAATTCCGCAATAAAGTCGGCGAGGGCCTGGCCCTTAATTGCCTTTCTGGGCTCATAATTGATGTTAAAGCCGCCAAGTTCGATACACCACTTGGCGAGGCGCCCTGAATGTTCGGGGCGCCTTAAGATGTCCTGAATTGGCAAGTCCGTTCGGACTATAATAGTATGCCCTTGGAAATAGGGCTTGAGCTTCCTTCTTTGCATATACAAGGGACAATATAGCCTTTTGGAGGAGGATACCTTGCTTCCGTATCTTGGAGAGTGTGGCTGGTGTAATAGACCGGCCATTGCTTGGCGGCCTCTTCCTTAATAAGGACAGGCGACACTTCTTTACGAGGTGGCGAGGTAAAGGACCAGGTCATCGCCGGCCTAGGGCACTTGAGTGCGGTAGTTCTTGTAGGTGTCGTTTGATGGAGGCATATGCCTCCCGACACTCCTCCGTCCATTTGCAAGCTTTTTCTTGCGAATCTGATCGAAGAAAGGTTTGCAGCGATCACTTAGTTTAGAGACGAATCGTCCCAAGGCCACTAGCTTTCTGCCACTGTTGGACTTCCTTGAGCCCCGGGGTGCGCAAGGTAGTGATCGCCTCAATCTTTTTGGGATTTGCATGGATTCCTCCTTTGGAGATTTGGTATCCCAGAACTTCCCTTCGCCCACGCCGAAGATACATTTCTTTGGATTTAATCGCATATTGTATTTGCGGAAGTTGTCGAATGTTTCCCTCAAGTCCGTGAGATGGGTTGAGACGGCCTTGCTTTTGACCACAATGTCATCCACATAGGCTTCAAGATTTCGCCAATCGGCTGCGAAGACTTGATTTACAAGCCTTTGGAAGGTAGCCCCGCATTCTTTAAGCCGAAGGGCATTCGATATAATGATATACGGCCTCGCCAGATAGTAAAGGCGGTTTTTACCGCGTCCTGCGGGTCCATAAAGACTTGGTGGTACCCGCTATAAGCATCGAGAAAAGAAAAACCGAGTGATGAACGGTTGAGTCAACCAGCTTGGTCAATGGATGGTAAAGGATAGGGGTCCCTTGGGCAGGCCCTATTAACCCCCTTGTAGTCCACACAAAGTCGCCACTGACCGCCCTCTTTATCGGCGAGGACAATATTCGCAACCCATTCAGAGTAGTGAACTTCCTTGATTATATTTGCCTTAAGCAATTTCTGCACTTCATGCATAAAGTCCCTACGGTCAAGGGCCATGCCCTTGTTTTCTGCCTAACCGGGCTAAAGCCGGGAGTACACTTAACTTGTGAGAAATAACAGCAGGATCAACTCTGGTAGGTCCTCGTGGCTCCATGCGAAGACATCACTTGTTGGTATGGAGGAGATGGATGAGCGCTTGCTGGTCTTTTTCCTCGAGGTCCTTTCCCACCCGAAACTTCTTCCCGGGAGAGATCTCAACTTCTTCAAAGGCTCCGGACAAGTTAGGAGCAGTTTCGCCTGAGGACCAGCCTTCCTCTGCGGGTGCCTTCCTCTTAGGCTCGGATGGCCGGGAAGCTGCGGGGGCCGGCGAGGGCGAGACATAATTGCCTCGGCCACATTACGCCGACAAATATATAGGCATCCCGGCCGCAGATGTGAAAAACTAGAGTCGGGGTTCGCACATCACAGGCGGACATGGAACTCGGTTTGAGTATGTCACCCGATGATGGCGTTATATGGCGTAGGAGATCCAGGACAATAAAGTCCACATAGCTCGAATGACATACCCGCTTTTTCTCCTTGGTGGTTCCCATCATCATATAGAGGGTGGTGATCGACCCCAAGGTTGGGATTTCATCCCGTCCTATTCCAAAGGTGGCCCCCTTTGCGGGCTGAATTTGTGACAAAGGCACCTTTGCCTCAACCAGTGTGCTTGTAGATCACGTTGGCATTCGCCCCGTATCCATGTAGATTCTGTTGACGTCCCATCCCGCAATACGGGCGGTGATAACCAAGGGGTCAGCGTGCGGTATTGCCACGAGGTGCCATCGCTGCGATGCAAAAACTGAGTAGAGGAGTGGTCTATCTGGTAGATCTGCCTCATATGACGGCGTCTTGCCGAAGCGCCTTCACACTGTGTGATTACGCCGATATGTACCCTTGCCGGGGGGACCTGGACCAGATTCTCCTGACCTGGGTTTTGTTGGGAGCGCCCCCGCCGGCGGTCCTCTGGCCGGCGCCCTTCACGGTCACCCTCTCTTCTACGGCCCTCCTCAGTTTGGAGCAAGTACTCCCTGAGCTTGCCTTGAGCCAGCATTTCTCCAATCATGCGCTTGAGCTCAAAACAGTCCTCAGTGTCGTGACCCTTGTCACGGTGGTAGCGGCCCCAGTAAGTGTGGAGCTGAAAGCTCTACAGAGCGTGTTGTCGTCCGCTCTTGCTATTGCCATTGCGGAGACGTAACGCTGGAGATGAATATCAGGGTCTGACAGGCCATCATAAGCATCCAGCTTAGGCTGACGAAACTGGTCCGGAAGAGGGGTTTCTAAAACCCTCTGAGTAAAAGGTTGGGTCCAGAGGTGGTCCAGACCCCTCCTGGAGATATTATGGACACTGGCCCTTTCATCTCTTTTTTCCACTTCCTCTAATCGTCTAGTAAGCGCGATAAGTAATGACGAAGAAGGATCAGGGTTACTTACTTGCTGAGGAGGAGTAGCTGGGCGTTCAGGCTGATTAGTCTGCAGCGTTCCAACGCTATCCAGAACGCCCCGAAGAGTGGTGGCGAGAGTTTCACGTAAGTTGAAAGCAACCGCCTCAGTGATCGTTTGCAGGACGGCCGGATCCAGGCCCGTTGGAGGGGTGTTTGGAGGTGGGGTGTTATGCTCCTGAGGCATGTTATGGTTAACGTGGGAGGAGCTTTCCTCCGTTGAGTGAATAGAGAGTTCTCCCCGTTGTGGGGGAACGTGGTTCGGGGATGGCTCTGATGGTGGATCATTGTTCGAATTTGTCCCGGGAGGATTCCTCCTCCCTTGACGACTGTTCCTGTTGGCACTCCGGGTGGTTGGCATGACTTATTGCTTGTGGTTTGTAATATGGGTTTATAGTAAGAACTTTGTTCCCACAGACGGCGCCAAACTGATAGTCTCGTTCCTAAAGAAGGCCCGGACTCTCAGTTGATGTGGTGGAGAAGATGATGTTCTTGAGACTCCAAGCTTCATTGAGTAATCTGTAAAAGATAGGAAGAATACTCAAGTAGCAAGAGGGGAGTGGGGGCGTGTAGTAGCTTACCCGATTTAGGGTGGACATCCCCTATTTATAGGGAGATGCCGGGAGAAGAGCCTCCCGGTTGAAGCCTTGGACAGTGTGAGACAGACTGACAAGTCTGCCGATTTGGAGAGATAAGTCTCGTGTCGATCGATTGGAGATAAGGCGGCTGTGATGATGAAGATCTCAGCAAACCGCCTTAGAAGATTCACTTGTCGAGAATGTCCGGCGTATAAATCAGTGAAGATCTCCCAGGCTCGTGCTGCCCTCCTTATTGGCCGGTTGATGTCAGACGACCAAGTGGTCTATCTCCAAGTGGAGCAAGCGGCGGGCGAAGGCCCATAGGGGCGAAGGCCCAAATAGAATATAGCCAAATAAGGGGTGAGGGTTGCACGAACCTGGGTACTGTGGCCTTATTCAAGGCGGGGCCGATAGGCAGGAGACTGGGAGTAAGACCCATGGAGGCGAAGGAGATCGCGAGAGCTCGCCCTAAGACCGCGAGGGTGGCCCGCGCAGGCTTTAGAAACGCAAGGGTGAGTATGAGACGTCACTCATGCGAGTCTTGAGGCCCGCGAGGGCAGGACCCCGCGTAGGTGAGGCTGGAGACCACAAGGATGAGACCTCGTGAAGGCCATACTGGAGACCACAAGGATGAGACCTCGCGAAGGCCATACTGGAGACCACAAGGATGAGGCTTCCTCAAAGGCTTTATAATATGACGCGAGGGCGCGTTTGCTTGGGTAGTGTACCATGGATGATTTTGGATGACTCTTGAGTCCTCAAGGCTGCTGAAGTTCGTCCTTGAAGAGTAGTGAACGGTTGGAAGCTTTGGAAATGCATTGAATACGCCAGCTGGTGTCTCAACAGGTTGAGTCATTCGTGAACCATGCACTTGGGCCAAATTGTCATTTGGTTGAGCCCAAACCGAAATGTTGAAAGTTGTTTGCACAATTTGAGAATTGGGTTGGCCCAAATTGAGGAGTGCTTGCACTTTTCCTTCATCTTTGTGGATATCTTCACTTTGCTCCTCGCACTTTGCAAACCTGTGCATCAACAGGTTGAGAGCTTCCTTAGCCTTCTTGGTTTGACTCCTTGTCATAGGTCCATTGAAGGTGGAAGTGTCATAAAAGCCAATGACCTCTTCTTCTGGCATGTGAGCTCTTGGATCCTCAAGGTTGCACATGGGTGCCTCTAGATCACTTGTCGGTTTCGCGTCATTTGATGTGGTTGTCAGAATGCTCTGATACCAATTGATGTGAACCGGGAGGGTATCTTGGAACACGAGGAGCAGATCTAGCCAACAAAGGAGCAACACGGGGTAGGTATGATTGATGAGGCGGAAATGTCAACAGGTTGACAGAACAGAAATGCAAAAAGCAAAATGATACAGAAGCTTGTGAAACGAATGGATATGGCCGCCAACTCCTCCTGGATCCTTGCCCAAGCAAAAATGGTGTTATGCCTTTGTCGACTCCTCCTTCTTGATACCGAAAAAAGGTCCAAGACAAAGAAAGCCTTCGTTGCCAAAATTGAGGGGGAATGATGATGGGGCCAACACCTCCTTCTTCCAATGAGAAGGCAACATTGGTCTTAGTAGACTTGTAAAGGAAACTTAACAAGAATTGAATGGAAAAAGGTAGATAGGTTGAAAAGAGAATTACTCTTAATTTCAAGGAAAAAGATGAAATATATTGGATGATCGAATTCTTTCTTGCAAACTAACCTAGACCTCCTTTTATAGGACAAGGAAGTTTGGCATCCAAATCAATTTACAAGTCCCTTCATCTCCACACTTAATGATGGAAATTAAAAGGAAATGTAAATGTGAGAATTTAAAAAAATTATTTCTAAATTTATTCTAGGCTAGCTAAGGGGTAGGACTAGCCAAAATATATCTAAAAACTGAAATAGAATGATAGAAATTCGAGTTGGAAGATGAGGGATGAGTTTTGGCCAATAAATGTGGAGTAAATGATCCTCATTTAAGTGCTCTTGATGGATGGGCTTCAAGGCTTATAACTCATTCTTTACCAATGGTTCCTGGATGATTTTGGATGACTCTTGAGTCCTCAAGGCTGCTGAAGTTCGTCCTTGAAGAGAAGTGAACGGTTGGAAGCTTTGGAAATGCATTGAATACGGCAGCTGGTGTCTCAACAGGTTGAGTCATTTGTGAACCATGCACTTGGGCCAAATTGTCATTTGGTTGAGCCCAAACCGAAATGTTGAAAATTGTTTGCACAATTTGAGAATTGGGTTGGCCCAAATTGAGGAGTGCTTGCACTTTTCCTTCATCTTTGTGGATATCTTCACTTTGCTCCTCACACTTTGCAAAACTGTGCATCAACAGGTTGAGAGCTTCCTTAGCCTTCTTGGTTTGACTCCTCGTCATAGGTCCATTGAAGGTGGAAGTGTCATAAAAGCCAATGACCTCTTCTTCTGGCATGTGAGCTCTTGGATCCTCAAGGTTGCACATGGGTGCCTCTAGATCACTTGTCGGTTTCGCGTCATTTGATGTGGTTGTCAGAATGCTCTGATACCAATTGATGTGAACCGGGAGGGTATCCTGGAACACGAGGAGCAGATCTAGCCAACAAAGGAGCAACACGAGGTAGGTATGATTGATGAGGTGGAAATGTCAACAGGTTGAGTCATTCGTGAACCATGCACTTGGGCCAAATTGTCATTTGGTTGAGCCCAAACCGAAATGTTGAAAATTGTTTGCACAATTTGAGAATTGGGTTGGCCCAAATTGAGGAGTGCTTGCACTTTTCCTTCATCTTTGTGTATATCTTCACTTTCCTCCTCACACTTTGCAAACCTGTGCATCAACAGGTTGAGAGCTTCTTTAGCCTTCTTGGTTTGACTCCTTGTCATAGGTCCATTGAAGGTGGAAGTGTCATAAAAGCCAATGACCTCTTCTTCTGGCATGTGAGCTCTTGGATCCTCAAGGTTGCACATGGGTGCATCTAGATCACTTGTCGGTTTCGCGTCATTCCCTCCCTCTTGAAAATGATTCGACCTCGAATCATAATATTCTGTAACAGAAAAATATAGGAGGTTAGATGCAGTAATTCAGAACATGTACATCCAATGAATTAAGAAGTTGAGAAACAAATTACTTCCCTTGGTAGCCCTCTTGAAAATTTCAAGGGGCTTATGTCTTGAAAATTTTTGAAGTAATTTCTCATGAATGTGGACATCTTTTTGGAAGCTCAAGACTTCAAATATGAGTCCTTTGAATCTGCAAAAGAAATGTAGCCCTTCCTCTTTGGCTAGATTATAAACTTTATGGGCAAAAATATCAACACATAAAATGTATGAGAACAAGATATGTAATTGCTTGGAAAAGTCGATGTGATGAACCAAGTGATTGGAAGTGACATTTTCACATGAAATGGTACCTAGTTCATCATTTACATCACATGATTGCCTTAGGGATGCTTCTTGTACATGAACATATATAGAACAAATAGCCAACAAATATGCAAAAATTGATACAACCAGAGATTCAAGTTTTAGCATACATACGACAAGTTCAATGCACAAATTATGACCAATTAATTCACCATGTGTCCCTAAACACATAAATTCATCCAAAACATGCTTTTCAAATATCAAAATATGCTTACATACACATTGTTCAATGAAGACGTCATAACACAAATCATCATATGGCAAACTGAAACAAGTACATTGTAAATCATCACCATTTTTAATCAACTCAATTCGAAACATGGTAGTAGGTAGAACTTCATCACTTTCAAGCAATGGACTTGGAAAGAAAGTTTTCCCATGCTTACTCAACAGGTTGAATGGATGCTAACGTACTCCCGGGTCAAACACAAATATTGTTCTTTCAATCATTTCATTCAACTTCATCAAACATGTGCCATCAATTTTGACACATAAAAAGAATTCATGACCAAAGTTGAATTCAACAATGAATTTAGCATTGACAAATTTCCTCTCAGAAAGTTCGACATGTTCAACATGTTTAGCATCTTTATATGGACCTGACCCAATGAATTGTACAAATTTCAAATCACTCTCAACACGTTGAGAAGCTATTTTCCAGGAATTGATAGCAACTTTGCTTTCTACTCTAGCAAGAATAGAAGGTGAAAATGAAGCATTCTTGACAATATTTCTCCAATTCACAGAAGGTAATGACAATGAAGCATAAGGGTCAACATATTCAACACGTTGAGAAGTCAGAACCAATCCTAAACTGGAGCACAAATCATTCAATAGAATAATTTCATACACAGTTTCAAATTTTCCAACATCAAGCAAATTAATACTCAAAGAATCATTTTTAACAAATAATTTATTTGAGTAAAGAGAGAAGTTACCATCCCTCAAAACTGATGTTTTCTCTTGATGCGGTTCTTCTTCCTTTCTGGATAATGCTTCAAACAACAAGTTTTCACTTTTATTTTCAACATGTTGGTCAATTGTAGAAATTATTTCCAAAGGTGGCACAAGTGGTACTTCAACCACAACTTCTTGCTCTTCCTTAAGGTTGATGTTCTTACCTTCTTGAACATCATCATTCTCCTGCACAAACATTAAAGAATAACAAACTTGCAATTCACTAGACGTTAGTAAATCATTTGGGATTGTTGGAGACAAGGTGCTCTCTGGTTCAACACGTTGAGAAAGTAGAGGTGACTCTTGTTTTCTCTCAAACTCATTATTTTTCCACTCGAAACACTCAACTCTTTCTTTTGATAAGACCACTTGGGTCTTTTGCTCACCATTTTCTCTCAGACCTTCATCTTTCTTTTCCCTAGTTATTCTCTCACCATCCCAAAAGACACTTGACTTTTGCAAATCACTTGGAATTTCTTTTTATTTTCACTGCTTCCCAAGTGTTTACCCACCTTACCCTCGACCTCACTTTGAACATGGACTTGATCAGCATGGGCGTGTTTGGGGGTTACGGAAGATGAAGTGATGTTTCTGTCAACAGGTTGAGTTATGTATTTACTGGTCACACCAATAACACGTGCTCTTGAATGGATAAGATTTATTTGTTGACAAACTGGAGGAAATTGTTGAACATGTAACACTTCACTTGCTGCCATCAAAGTACCTTCAACTGGAAAGGCATATTCATCTACAACATGTGCACATTCGTCTTCAACAGGTTGAGAACTTTTGCTCTCTTCATTTCTCATGGTCATTACTTCCATAAATTCAATCTCATGAAGGGATTTAAAAAGTGGAAGGTTTAGGAAATTATTTTGGGAAGTGGAAGGAGTAGAAATGGAAGGTTTGTTAGGGGTACCTTTTGGTGGTGATGGTCGGGATCTTTGTTGAGCTTTTGGTAAAGTGTTGCATCGTTGAACCTTGGTAGAAGTGTTGCCTCTCTCAAGCTTTCTTTCAATTATGATGGCTTTTTGCAACAACTCAGGAAAACTATTATACTCACATAATTACAAGATCTCTACAATCGCGGGTCTAAGTCCTTGAATGAACCTAGACATTTTGGCTTCTCCTTTCTCAACCATACCTGCCTTAAGAAGGGCTGCCTCCATCTCTTTATGGTAGTCTTCAACACATTTAGTGCCTTGGACAATGGTTTTAAGGCGTTTGAGACATCCTCGGTCATGAGGTGTTTCTGCTTTTTGACCATTATCGAATCGGGCAAGCCTTTCATTTATTGGAGCAACTTGTTCCTGCAATATTTTTTTGAATTGTGCTAGCAATCTTTCGTTAGCCATTTTCACTCAGAAACTCACGAGATTCTCTTTATAAACCTAGCAACTTTTTCTGGCTAAAAAATTCTTGAAAAGTGATTCAAAACAAGACACAAAAGACACAATAAAATAAAACCTCAACAGACCTCAACAGGTTGAGGGAAGTGTTGTTACTTTTTGCAAAACGGTTCTTTTGTGGGTTTTGGAAAAGGATATTCCGCAACTTTTGAAAGAACAGGTTTGAAAAGGCTCTGAGGTTGTTCTTTTTCTTGCTCTTTGTTTGAAATTGTTCCAAGAATTCTTCAAATTGCCTTTTCTGCAATCTATAAACAGGTTGAACCAATGTCAGATTTTTTTTCAATGCAAATAAGATGCGATTTCTTTTCTTTTTTTTTCTTTGCAGATTGCACAACACTGGAACAAGAAATTAAAAATGGCAGGAACAACCGAGAAAAAAACAATGATAACAAAAATGATATATGTTGCGGAATAAAGAGAAAAGGGGTAGAAAAACTTCTCCTGGTTGAGCAAGTGGCTCTGATACCAATTGATGTGGTTGTCAGAATGCTCTGATACCAATTGATGTGATTCCGGGAGGGTATCCTGGAAGACGAGGAGCAGATCTAGCCAACAAAGGAGCAACACGGGGTAGGTATGATTGATGAGGCAGAAATGTCAACAGGTTGACAGATCCGAAATGCACAAAGCAAAATTTTGCGGAAGCTTGTGAAACGAACGGATATGGCCGCCAACTCCTCCTGGATCCTTGCCCAGGCAAAGATGGTGTTATGCCTTTGGCGACTCCTCCTTCTTGATACCGAAAAAGGTCCAAGACAAAGAAAGCCTTCGTTGCCAAAATTGAGGGGGAATGATGATGGGGCCAACACCTCCTTCTTCCAATGAGAAGGCAATATTGGTCTTAGTAGACTTGTAAAGAAAACTTAACAAGAATTGAATGGAAAAAGGTAGATAGGTTGAAAAGAGAATCACTCTCAATTTCAAGGAAAAAGGTGAAATAGATTGGATGATCGAATTCTTTCTTGCAAACTAACCTAGACCTCCTTTTATAGGACAAGGAAGCTAGGCATCCAAATCAATTTACAAGTCCCTTCATCTCCACACTTAATGATGGAAATTAAAAAGGAAATGTAAATGTGATAATTTAAAAAAATTATTTCTAAATTTATTCTAGGCTAGGTAAGGGGTAGGACTAGCCAAAATATATCTAAAAACTGAAATAGAATGATAGAAATTCGAGGGATGAGTTGGAAGATGAGGGATGAGTTTTGGCCAATAAATGTGGAGTAAATGATCCTCATTTAAGTGCTCTTGATGGATGGGCTTCAAGGCTTGTAACTCATTCTTTACCAATGGTTCCTGGATGATTTTGGATGACTCTTGAGTCCTCAAGGCTGCTGAAGTTCGTCCTTGAAGAGAAGTGAACGGTTGGAAGCTTTGGAAATGCATTGAATACGCCAGCTGGTGTCTCAACAGGTTGAGTCATTCGTGAACCATGCACTTGGGCCAAATTGTCATTTGGTTGAGCCCAAACCGAAATGTTGAAAATTGTTTGCAAAATTTGAGAATTGGGTTGGCCCAAATTGAGGAGTGCTTGCACTTTTCCTTCATCTTTGTGGATATCTTCACTTTTCTCCTCACACTTTGCAAACCTGTGCATCAACAGGTTGAGAGCTTCCTTAGCCTTCTTGGTTTGACTCCTTGTCATAGGTCCTTTGAAGGTGGAAGTGTCATAAAAGCCAATGACATCTTCTTTTGGCATGTGAGCTCTTGGATCCTCAAGGTTGCACATGAGTGCCTCTAGATCACTTGTCGGTTTCGCGTCATTTGATGTGGTTGTCAGAATGCTCTGATACCAATTGATGTGAATCGGGAGGGTATCCTAGAACACGAGGAGCAAATCTAGCCAACAAAGGAGCAACACGGGGTAGGTATGATTGATGAGGCGGAAATGTCAACAGGTTGACAGATCCGAAATGCACAAAGCAAAATGATGCGGAAGCTTGTGAAATGAACGGATATGACCGCTCACTCCTCCTAGATCCTTGCCCAGGCAAAGATGGTGTTATGCCTTTGGCGACTCCTCCTTGATACCGAAAAATAGGTCCAAGACAACGAAAGCCTTCGTTGCCAAAATTGAGGGGGAATGATAATGGGGCCAACACCTCCTTCTTCCAATGAGAAGGCAATATTGGTCTTAGTAGACTTGTAAAGAAAACTTAACAAGAATTGAGTGGAAAATGGTAGATAGGTTGAAAAGAGAATCACTCTCAATTTCAAGGAAAACGGCGAAATATGTTTGATGATTGAATTGTCTCTTGCAAACTAACCTAGACCTCCTTTTATAGGACAAGGAAGCTAGACATCCAAATCAATTTACAAGTCCCTTCATCTCCACACTTAATGATGGAAATTAAAAGGAAATGTAAATGTGAGAATTTAAAACAATTATTTCTAAATTTATTCTAGGCTAGCTAAGGGGTAGGACTAGCCAAAATATATCTAAAAACTGAAATAGAATGATAGAAATTGGAGTTGGAAGATAAGGGATGAGTTTTGGCCAATAAATGTGGAGTAAATGATCCTCATTTAAGTGCTCTTGATGGATGGACTTCAAAGCTTGTAACTCATTCTTTACCAATGGTTCCTGGATGATTTTGGATGACTCTTGAGTCCTCAAGGCTGCTGAAGTTCGTCCTTGAAGAGAAGTGAACGGTTGGAAGCTTTGGAAATGCATTGAATACGCCAGCTGGTGTCTCAACAGGTTGAGTCATTCGTGAACCATGCACTTGGGCCAAATTGTCATTTGGTTGAGCCCAAACCGAAATGTTGAAAATTGTTTGCACAATTTGAGAATTGGGTTGGCCCAAATTGAGGAGTGCTTGCACTTTTCCTTCATCTTTGTGGATATCTTCACTTTGCTCCTCACACTTTGCAAAACTGTGCATCAACAGTTGAGAGCTTCCTTAGCCTTCTTGGTTTGACTCCTTGTCATAGGTCCATTGAAGGTGGAAGTGTCAAAAAAGCCAATGACCTCTTCTTCTGGTATGTGAGCTCTTGGATTCTCAAGGTTGCACATGGGTGCCTCTAGATCACTTGTCGGTTTCGCGTCATTTGATGTGGTTGTCAGAATGCTCTGATACCAATTGATGTGAATCGGGAGGGTATCCTAGAACACGAGGAGCAGATCTAGCCAACAAAGGAGCAACACGGGGTAGGTATGATTGATGAGGCGGAAATGTCAACAGGTTGACAGATCCGAAATGCACAAAGCAAAATGATGCGGAAGCTTGTGAAACGAACGGATATGGCCGCCAACTCCTCCTGGATCCTTGCCCAAGCAATGATGGTGTTATGCCTTTGGCGACTCCTCCTTCCTGATACCGAAAAAAAGGTCCAAGACAAAGAAAGCCTTCGTTGCCAAAATTGAGGGGGAATGATAATGGGGCCAACACCTCCTTCTTCCAATGAGAAGGCAATGTTGGTCTTAGTAGACTTGTAAAGAAAACTTAACAAGAATTGAGTGGAAAATGGTAGATAGGTTGAAAAGAGAATCACTCTCAAATTCAAGGAAAAAGGCGAAATATGTTTGATGATTGAATTGTCTCTTGCAAACTAACCTAGACCTCCTTTTATAGGACAAGGAAGCTAGGCATTCAAATCAATTTACAAGTCCCTTCATCTCCACACTTAATGATGGAAATTAAAAGGAAATGTAAATTTGAGAATTTTAAACAATTATTTCTAAATTTATTCTAGGCTAGCTAAGGGGTAGGACTAGTCAAAATATATCTAAAAACTGAAATAGAATGATAGAAATTCGAGTTGGAAGATGAGGGATGCGTTTTGGCCAATAAATGTGGAGTAAATGATCCTCATTTAAGTGCTCTTGATGGATGGGCTTCAAGGCTTGTAACTCATTCGTTACCAATGGTTCCTGGATGATTTTGGATGACTCTTGAGTCCTCAAGGCTGGTGAAGTTCGTCCTTGAAGAGAAGTAAACGGTTGGAAGCTTTGGAAATGCATTGAATACGCCAGCTGGTGTCTCAACAGGTTGAGTCATTCGTGAACCATGCACTTGGGCCAAATTGTCATTTGGTTGAGCCCAAACCGAAATGTTGAAAATTGTTTGCACAATTTGAGAATTGGGTTGGCCCAAATTGAGGAGTGCTTGCACTTTTCCTTCATCTTTGTGGATATCTTCACTTTGCTCCTCACACTTTGCAAAACTGTGCATCAACAGGTTGAGAGCTTCCTTAGCCTTCTTGGTTTGACTCCTTGTCATAGGTCCATTGAAGGTGGAAGTGTCAAAAAAGCCAATGACCTCTTCTTCTGGTATGTGAGCTCTTGGATCCTCAAGGTTGCACATGGGTGCCTCTAGATCACTTGTCGGTTTCGCGTCATTTGATGTGGTTGTCAGAATGCTCTGATACCAATTGATGTGAATCGGGAGGGTATCCTAGAACACGAGGAGCAGATCTAGCCAACAAAGGAGCAACACGGGGTAGGTATGATTGATGAGGCGGAAATGTCAACAGGTTGACAGATCCGAAATGCACAAAGCAAAATGATGCGGAAGCTTGTGAAACGAACGGATATGGCCGCCAACTCCTCCTGGATCCTTGCCCAAGCAATGATGGTGTTATGCCTTTGGCGACTCCTCCTTCCTGATACCGAAAAAAAGGTCCAAGACAAAGAAAGCCTTCGTTGCCAAAATTGAGGGGGAATGATAATGGGGCCAACACCTCCTTCTTTCAATGAGAAGGCAATATTGGTCTTAGTAGACTTGTAAAGAAAACTTAACAAGAATTGAGTGGAAAATGGTAGATAGGTTGAAAAGAGAATCACTCTCAAATTCAAGGAAAATGGCGAAATATGTTTGATGATTGAATTGTCTCTTGCAAACTAACCTAGACCTCCTTTTATAGGACAAGGAAGCTAGGCATCCAAATCAATTTACAAGTCCCTTCATCTCCACACTTAATGATGGAAATTAAAAGGAAATGTAAATTTGAGAATTTTAAACAATTATTTCTAAATTTATTCTAGGCTAGCTAAGGGGTAGGACTAGTCAAAATATATCTAAAAACTGAAATAGAATGATAGAAATTCGAGTTGGAAGATGAGGGATGAGTTTTGGCCAATAAATGTGGAGTAAATGATCCTCATTTAAGTGCTCTTGATGGATGGGCTTCAAGGCTTGTAACTCATTCGTTACCAATGGTTCCTGGATGATTTTGGATGACTCTTGAGTCCTCAAGGCTGCTGAAGTTCGTCCTTGAAGAGAAGTAAACGGTTGGAAGCTTTGGAAATGCATTGAATACGCCAGCTGGTGTCTCAACAGGTTGAGTCATTCGTGAACCATGCACTTGGGCCAAATTGTCATTTGGTTCAGCCCAAACCGAAATGTTGAAAATTGTTTGCACAATTTGAGAATTGTGTTGGCCCAAATTGAGGAGTGCTTGCACTTTTCCTTCATCTTTGTGGATATCTTAACTTTGCTCCTCACACTTTGCAAACCTGTGCATCAACAGGTTGAGAGCTTCCTTAGCCTTCTTGGTTTGACTCCTTGTCATAGGTCCATTGAAGGTGGAAGTGTCATAAAAGCCCATGACCTCTTCTTCTGGTATGTGAGCTCTTGGATCCTCAAGGTTGCACATAGGTGCCTCTAGATCACTTGTCGGTTTCGCGTCATTTGATGTGGTCGTCAGAATGCTCTGATAGCAATTGATGTGAACCGGGAGGGTATCCTAGAACACGAGGAGCAGATCTAGACAACAAAAGAGCAACACGGGGTAGGTATGATTGATGAGGCAGAAATGTCAACAGGTTGACAGATCCGAAATGCACAAAGCAAAATGATGCGGAAGCTTGTGAAACGAACGGATATGGCCGCCAACTCCTCCTGGATCCTTGCCCGTGCAAAGATGGTGTTATGCCTTTGGCGACTCCTCCTTCTTGATACCGAAAAAAGGTCCAAGACAAAGAAAGCCTTCGTTGCCAAAATTGAGGGGGAATGATAATGGGGCCAACACCTCCTTCTTCCAATGAGAAGGCAATATTGGTCTTAGTAGACTTGTAAAGAAAACTTAACAAGAATTGAGTGGAAAATGGTAGATAGGTTGAAAAGAGAATCACTCTCAAATTCAAGGAAAAAGGCGAAATATGTTTGATGATTGAATTGTCTCTTGCAAACTAACCTAGACCTCCTTTTATAGGACAAGGAAGCTAGGCATCCAAATCAATTTACAAGTCCCTTCATCTCCACACTTAATGATGGAAATTAAAAGGAAATGTAAATGTGAGAATTTAAAACAATTATTTCTAAATTTATTCTAGGCTAGCTAAGGGGGTAGGACTAGCCAAAATATATCTAAAAACTGAAATAGAATGATAGAAATTCGAGTTTGAAGATGAGGGATGAGTTTTGGCCAATAAATGTGGAGTAAATGATCCTCATTTAAGTGCTCTTGATGGATGGGCTTCAAGGCTTGTAACTCATTCTTTACCAATGGTTCCTGGATGATTTTGGATGACTCTTGAGTCCTCAAGGCTGCTGAAGTTCGTCCTTGAAGAGAAGTGAACGGTTGGAAGCTTTGGAAATGCATTGAATACGCCAGCTGGTGTCTCAACAGGTTGAGTCATTCGTGAACCATGCACTTGGGCCAAATTGTCATTTGGTTGAACCTAAACCGAAATGTTGAAAATTGTTTGCACAATTTGAGAATTGTGTTGGCCCAAATTGAGGAGTGCTTGCACTTTTCCTTCATCTTTGTGGATATCTTCACTTTGCTCCTCACACTTTGCAAACCTGTGCATCAACAGGTTGAGAGCTTCCTTAGCCTTCTTGGTTTGACTCCTTGTCATAGGTCCATTGAAGGTAGAAGTGTCATAAAAGCCAATGACCTCTTCTTCTGGCATGTGAGCTCTTGGATCCTCAAGGTTGCACATGGGTGTATCTAGATCACTTGTCGGTTTCGCGTCAGCTCATGAAACCCAAAAGCATCACGAACCATTTCTTCATAAGCTGGCCGTTCTTGGCTACCCTGATCAGAAGAATTAAGTACTGCAGTACTTGTACTTGCGTGATTTGATGATGTTAACGTTAGTTCATCAAATCGATAACCTCGATAAACACATGGATTGATCTCAGGTCATTCACCATGACAATCCCAAACATGATAATTGGGTTTAAATCCGTCTAATAGTAAATGATTGCCAACTGTAATTCGATCGTAATAGTATCTATTTTTACACTTTTTACACGGGCATTTCACCAGTTCTTCTCCATTTGATTTAGCAACAAAAAAAGCATAATCCAAGAATTCTTGAAGCCCAGTCCAAAATCTTTCACTTATATAGCGAGTCTCATCCTCAAAGTGCCGATACATCCACTCACGTCCTCCGCCCATTTATGGCCTTTCCTATGATCATTCATTCATTAATAAAAATAATAACAAACATGACAATTAATTGTATATTACAAAAAACAAACATAAAAGTACTTAAATATTGCACACATTCATATATAAATATTCACATATCATTTTCTCCTAATCCAGGGTGCATGGGTCCTATCCTGTTCATAAAAGTACTATTAGTGAAGAAACTTTTATCGTTGTGTATGTAAAACTGTAATTACATAAATTTCGGAAGCATGTCGCCTTAGTTCCACACTATACCATTTTTGTGGAATATTACTCCCAGAACAGGTATAACGTAGAACAAGACTAAAATGCGACCGAAATTTATGTAATCCGCTCAGTTTTACATGCACAACCATAAAAGTTTAATAAACCAATAGTAAACTTTTACAAACTGTCCAACTTGGACAATTCATGAAAACTCTGCACAATATATTATTTTACAACGTTATTCTAAAATTTTGAAATAAAGTGTAAAAAATATATTTTTACAAGTTCTCATAGACAGGAACTATGGCTCAGCTAATTTAATTAATTACTTAAAAAGAAAACAAAATTACCAATACATAAATTAAATTGAATGAAAAACTATGTAACCATAAATAAATACATAAAATATTTATTACCTCAGTAATACACCTGAAGTCGACGGTACCGCAGCTTCCACTCAGATTTAATGATGATATTTCGTGTAATAGTTGAGAGAGGAGAGGTTATGAAAAGTTGCGAATGTTGGAATGGAATGGGGGGTATATATATAGACGACCCTACTGCGGCCTCCTCAGTAGTACATGGCCGCAGTAGGGATGGTGGTAGGTAGGGCACGTGGCCCACGAGGGCGTTGTCACCCCACCGCCCCGGATGTTGGAAGCGCAGTTGTCGAGTGGTTGCGAAAGCTCGCTGAGTCGGCGGCGGGTGGAAGCGGAGTTCTCTTAAAATGGTTTTGTGTGGACCCGAAACTCATCCCTTAAAACGTTTTCCTTTCGGTTTTAAGGTTAAGTCGTGTTGCAGATTTTACGACGTCTTTCTAGTCCTAAACTTGCACCTAAGACAAGTTAGTGGTTTTACAGAATATCGCGCGCGGAAATGTAAGCAGATGATAAGGAATACAGGCAGAAGGAGTTCCGTCCTCTTCATAGGGTCGGAAACTCCCTACGAATAAAATACAGACCCAAGTGCTGAAAATAACCTATATGCAAAATATCTACAGAGCCGAGTCCAAAAAAACGGTATTAATACCTCGCTAGCTAAAACTGCTGCGCTGCTGAACATAAACAGGAGAATACATGTCAGACATAACTCAGAAAGATCACACAAAAGTATCTAACGAGAACACCCCCGAACTTAACGGATAGTACCTCAAAATAAAAAATGGACAAGGATCACTGCAGGAGATCAACACCGCAGATCGTTTGCCCGGATCTCCTGAAAACATAATAAGTGGAGGGTGAGTTCTTGAAAGAACTCCGTAAGGAGGTAGGTACGGTAGCGGGAAAACTTTGAAAATATTTCCCTGCATAAAAGGGTTCGTATGCGATGAACTAAATAATACAGTCCTAAGTATATCAGGATTATGATATGCACATGTGATGATGCTCTTAAGTCCCGCCGGACTAGTGGTACGCCAATACAAAGGTTCCCCGAACCCTCGACAGCACCCTACAACGGCTTGTTAAGCTCACACCGATGATCGGGTCATAACGCGTGGTACCGGCGAGGGATATCGCCCCTGGCGCCGGACATAAAGCGGCACAATGCCAGCACATAACATCGTGAGTTAACGACCACGGTTGGCATACCGGCTTAGGTCCCGGCGTTCCTGTCAGCTGTAACTCACGGACTTCTCACGTAAATAACATAAATATGGGTATGTTGTCGACCCCCGAAAAGCAAGTCCGATATGAAATACGTTCATAACCCATATTTAAGCAAAACCCTGCAAACCGCTACGTACCATGTGACTAGACCTAGAAGTCACCGGGCCCCACCCTCGACCCGAGTACTACCCCTTAACTAACCTAATACTCATGTATTGCGTATTAAGATAGTTAAACCCCTTACCTTAGCCAAACGGAGAACTCTAATGTGGCCACCAACGCTCCACAGCAGAAACCTCAAAAACGCAGATACGCGGATCAACTCTGTTAGATCATAGAAACACTTAAACACTTGAGTTACTTTAACTAAAGTTGCCCAATTTTGACAATTAACCAAAATTACCACTTAAATCCCTAAACTTTGTGGAAAGTGACAAAAGTGCCCCAACTTCACAGAAATGACATTTTATGCTAAAAATGTCCATAAATTATCCAAAAACCCTAAACGGCTTACTTTTCCTCTAACCTTTCCATAATTACACCTTTAGTCCTTAAACTTTTCAAGAACTTCCAAATTGACCCTTAACTTCCAAAAAGTCACAAAACATCAAACATTGTCAACCTTTCAACATAAACCAATTTTTCCCAAAGTATTCAAAACTTTCGGCCATAACCTTAACTTTCGGCCAAAAGTTCATTTCAGCCCAAAACTTCACCAACTTATATTTTAACCATTTAAACCCTACTCTCTTCAACAAACAAACAAACATCAAACATGCACCAAAACATTTCGGCCCCTTATCTATCTTTTCAACATGTTTTTTCATACCTTTCCAAGAACAAAACATGCCTAATATGCTACCAACTTCAACATAGTTGAAGGTCAGAATTATCTAACAATCAAATCTTCACATATCTTATCAAAGATGATCCTCACCTTGATGATACTTGTAGCTTAGCTTGAATGAGCTATTGTTGAACCAAAACAGCCACCAATCTTCCTTGCAAATTTCGGCCAAAGAGAACAACAACAATACTGAGTTTTCAATCATGTTCATATCATCAAAACATGATGATTCATCCAAATAAACTCACCCATACCTTAATCAATACTGATTTGTGAGGTGTAGGGAGTGGTAGAACCTTCCTTATTGAAGTTCCCAACTCAAACCCTCAAGATTAGGTTTTTGGAGTTAGAAACTCAGCAGAACCCGTCTGCGTGAAACCCGATTTTGGGGACCTTCCCTTCACTTTTGGCTCTTGCTTCCTTCCGAAAAGTTGAAGCCAAGACATATATGAAGATTTCTTATGAAGACCGCAAGAACCAAATCGGCCTCTACAAAGAGCAGTTTGGCTGGGAATGAGACGGATGTTTGCTGGACAAGAAGGGAAGCAAGCTTGCACTTAAGCTTTTCTATTTTTCTCAAAGTGTTTAGGAAAAGATGGAATGTGTAAAATGATCTGAAATGAGAGAGTGAGAGCCGGCCAAAAGAATTAAAATGGAAAGAATTTTAATTCCAATTTGGGAGAATATGGTGGTGGCTTGTGATTGGTCAAGAAAGGTGACAAGGCTTGCATGGTGGAAGATGCTGATTGGTTCACCAAGGTTAGTCATCCAAGAGATATTATCTCTTCCAATTCTCCATAAAACCCTAATGAATTCGGCCAACACTAATCAAGATGATTAATTTCCCTAATCTTTCCCGATGGGACCATTTTGTCGCCCGAAACCAAATTCCGGCAAAATGTCCCGGAACTTGAAAAATGTCACCCGACACATAAAACACCTTTAATTAACACCAAATCAACTCTCAAATACTGAATCTCATAAATTAATCACAAGTCGTATGTGATCTGAAAATTACAGTATTTGACCTTCCGGCTGAGAATTTACAGAAAAGTGGAAAACGTCGGGGGTGGGTGTAACTACGGCGTCACTACAGTTTAGGCCGCAGTAAAACGAACTGCCACAGCCACGCAGTTCATTCACTGCGGGGAATCGCTCACTGCGGCCCTAACCGCAGTTACGGCCGCAGTGAAAAGCGTCTCCTTCACGTAGTGTTAACGTGCTTTCATGTTAACATATCACATATGCATCACAAGCATATCACATGATATCATGTCATACATCACAAGCATATCACATGATATCATGTCAAACATGTGCAAACATATTGCATACATACTTATTCTAAGTGTTAGCACGATGTCTCTGTATATCATGCCACTTATCTACATAAGCACCATAAAAGTATACACCCAAGCATGGTACTAACTATATAATATAGTTATAGTACTAGATAAGAAGCATACCTTACACCTCAAGAAAAAACAGCTTAAGGAACTGAGTTCCTTGCTCCAAGTTGAGGCCAAAACTCCTTGGAAGAGGGCTGACTTTGGCGCCTCCTTAAGGCGTGATTAAGGTTACTAAACCTTAATATAAAACCCCTCTTCATTGCCAAAGTGTGGCCAAGAGAGGGAGAGAAGAGAAAGGGCAATGCTGCCAAGGGATGAGAGAAATGACCAGCCCCTCACCCCTATTTATAGAATGTGAAGGGTGGCCAAGAGAGGGGACACAACCCCTCTTCATTGCCAAAAGTGTGCCTCCAAAGAGGACATAACTTTTCGGCCATGAAGGCCTCTCTCACAAGCCGAAATCTTGTGTCTTCTCCTCACACCAATTCGGCGATTAATGCAAAATCAACACTTCCCTAGGCCAATGGTCATGTACCTTGGCCAAGAGTTGTTGCCCTTGGTGAGGAGACACATCCCTACACAAGAGACATGTCTTTTGGCTCAAAAGTCACAACTCTTGGCCAAAATGTGTCACACACTTATTTCAGCTAGGAACTCTATGAGCTAGTATAAAACTAACTCAACTTGTCATTCATTCATATTGAGCTTCATTGAGCTCAAATTCAGCTCACAATGAACTAAATATTGCTCCTCTACTCATTTAGCTCAAATGAGCTGGAGTTAGAGACATTTAACTAACATGAGCTAAAGTCCAGCTGACTACAGCTACTTCTAGTAGGAGTGAGCTGACTTGAGTTGAGTCCAGCCATTTCTAGCTGGAGTGAGCTCAAGTTAGGCTGGGTCCAACTACTTTTAGCTGGAGTGAGCTGAAGTCTAGCTACACCCAGCCCCCATGAGTTGGAGTGAGCTGACTTTAGCTACCTCCAGCTGCTCCCAGCTGGAGTTAAGCTAAGGTGAGCTACTTCTAGCTGACCTTGAGCTGGGGTGAGCTACATCTAGCTACCTTAAAGCTCTAACTTAGCTCCATGAGCTCAAGTAACACCTTAAAAGGTCTTGGTGCGCCAGGAATTTCAACAGAATACACCCTTGATCAGGTAGCCCATCCACAATCAAATGGTCAAGTCGAGGTGACCAACAGAACAATAAAAGAGGGCTTCAAGAAGAGGCTCGATGACGGCAAGGGAAAATTTGTTGAAGCGTTTCCCAACGTCTTGGGATTACAGAACAACCCACTAGGGAAACCCCATTCTCCCTTGTCTATGGCATGGATGCCTGTCTTCCTATCGAGGTGACTGTCCCAACAGTCAGGACGCTCTACTACGATGCACCACACAATTAAAGTGGTCTCCGAGCCAGCCTAGACCTAATAAAAGAACTATGAGAGGGTACAAGGCTCAAACTTATGGACCTTCAACAATGGGCAAACCTCGACCACAATGCAAATGTTCAAGACAAGAAAATCCACATCGAAGTAATGACCTTGCTCAAATCAGAACTATCGAGTCGAAACCTTGATTATGCTACCTTATACCCTAATTGGGTAGAGCCATACGTCGTACACAGCAAAGAAAGACATGGAATCTTCAAACTCAAAGATTACTAAGAAAAATTGCTCAAAATTTGTTATCACATGGATGACTTACGATCTTACTATGAATGGGTTGTATGATGCAAATCAATAAAGTCAAATTTTGATTCCATTCAAATTGCAATAATGCCTTACTTGGGCCTCCTTTCCACGAATACCATCGATAGAGAAAACTCTAAGTTCATTATTTTCATCCTTACCAAAACAAGAAACAAATAAAAAAACAAACAAAAACAATTGCAAAAATAGCTTCAATCATACCAAAATCTCATTACAATATTAAAAGGGGCACCCACAAGCTATTTGGGGCCTCCCTCCTCGACACCTTCACCAGGAGCCTCACCTAACTTATCCCCCTCGAATACCTCGTGAGAGACATTGGCTATATTACCGTCCTCTACTTTAGGAGGGGGTAAAAAGTCTGGGCCCAACCTCTGCCCTGACCTTGCCCACTCAAAAAGGGTGTCATCATCAGGCTCTTGCACCTTCTCGGCATCAATTGCTTGCAGGTCCAACGACGCGCCCATAGCCTCAATTTGATGACGACACCTTAAAAAACCCTCGGTAAACCGAATGCCCTCCCTGGCATTTGCTTCAATGATCGACTCTGTCGTAACAAATGAAGCCTTCTCGACCCTACCCAGCCTACCAACATGTTGGAATTCCTGGCGTACCAAGACCATTTAAGGTGTCACTTGAGCTCATGGAGCTAAGTCAGAGCTTAAAGGTAGCTAGATGTAGCTCACCCCAGCTCACCTAAGCTAAAAGTAGATGGACTTAGCTCACCCCAGCTCAAGGTCAGATAGAAGTAGCTCACCTTAGCTCAGCTCCAGCTGGGAGCAGATGGAGGTAGCTCAAGTCAGCTCACTCCAGCTCATGGGAGCTTGGTGCAGCTAGTCTTCAGTTCACTCTAGCTAAAAGTAGCTGGATCCAGCTCAACTTGAGCCCACTTCAGCTAGAAGTAGCTAAACTCAGCTCAAGTCAACTCAATCCAGCTAGAAGTAGTTGTAGTCAACTATACTTTAGCTCATGTTAGCTAAATTTAGCTAACTCTAGCTCATTGGAGCTAAATGAGTAGAGGGGCAACTTTTAGCTCATTGTGAGCTGAATTTGAGCTCAATGGAGCTCAATATGGATGAATGGCAAGTTGAGTTAGTTTTGTACTAGCTTAAGATATTTCTAGCTGAAATATGTGTGAGACACATTTTGGCCAAAAGTTGTGACTTTTGGGTCAAATGACATGTCTCTTGTGTAGGGATATGTCTTTTCACCCAAGAGCAACAACTCTTGGCCAAGACACATGTCCAATGGCCAAAGGGAGTGTTGATTCGGCTTTGGGAGACGAATTGATGTGAGCAAGGGTCACATGTTTTCGGCCTTGTGAGATAGGCTCCATGGCCGAAAAGATGTGTGCCTTCATGTGGCACATTTTCGGCAATGAAGAGGGGTCACAATCCCTCTCCTCACCCCCTTTCGCACTCTATAAATAGGGGTGAGAGGCTGGCCATTTCTATCATCCCTTGGGAGCATTACACCTCTCTTCTCTCCCTCTCCAAGCCGAAATTAGCTTGGCATTCTTTTAGAGTTTGTGGGTGAAACCACATTAGAGATTCTTTATCTCTTATCCGCCTCCTTGGTGTGCCTCGAAGTCGGCCTCTTCCTTAGGAGAAGGAAGTCTCGCCCCAACTAGGAGCAAGAGCCTTCAAGGCCCTTAAGCTGTTTCCTTGGTGAAAGGTATGCCTCTTATCTAGTACTATTACATAGTTAGTACCATGTTAGGTTATACACCATTGTGGTGCTTATGTAGCATAGATAAGTGGCATGATATACCGAGACATCGTGCTAACACTTAGAATAAGTATGTATGCAATATGTTTGCACATGTATGACATGATATCATGTGAAATGCTTGTGATGCATATATGATATTTTAACATGAAAGTATGTTAATGATGATCATAATCTCAACACAGCAATGGTCATCATGAAGACTGGTGGCTCCAAACTCTTGCCCTCGTAAAGACTAGGGGTGAGAACGAGCCGACCCGAGTCCGAGCCTGATAGGCTTGAGCTCGAGTTCGTGAAGTTGAGGCTCGGATCGAGCTCGGCTAAAATTCTACTCAAGCCTAAAATCGAGCTCAAGCGCGGCTCGTGAAAAGCTAGAACTCGGGTTGAAAGCTCGTGAGGCTCGATATGGTTGAGTTAATCGATTCAGCTCTGCTCGATTAGGCTTGAACAAAGCTAGCGAGGCTTGAAAATTCCTTACCTGTACAATATGAGGGTATTATAGGTAGTTCCATGAGGCTCGGTGGCTCGAGCTCGACTCGTAAGCTCGTGAGGCTCGATATGGTTACTGGGTAAGCTCATTTTGGCTCTGCTCGAACCAAGCTCGTGAGGCTTGTTAAGGCTAGCGAGCCTAACCGAGCCAAGCCTCTAAAGCTCGAGTTAGATCATATAATATAAGAGCTTCAAAATTGGCTCGAGCTTAAGCTTGAGGCTTGTGAACCTCAGCTCGTTAGTCGTAAGAGCTCGAGCCAGCTCGGCTCGTTTCTCACCCCTAGTAAAGACAAAGGTTGAGGTCAGCTTTGAGCTTGGCAAAGGCCACCAAGTCAACAGTGCTTCAGCCGGCCGCCTCGCCAAGCCTTATGGCATACTCCCCTAGATTGGACATGGCCCTCGAGGCCAATTCCTCAGCTTCGCTGGCCCTCGAGGAAGCTCTTCGATCAGCTAGTCCTTCAAATCAACACTGGCCTTGAATTGGGCGATCCGGGCCTGCTGATCTTCGATGACCTTTCCTATCTGCTCAATCTCGAGCTTATAGCCCTTACCGAAGGCTTTCTGTTGCAAGATGCTTTCTTGGGCAATCTTCTCGCCATCCTTGAGAAGCTTCATCCTCTTCTCAAGTGCCTCGATGGCAGTTGCATGAGCAATCTTCTTGTCATCGAGGTACTTCTTCAAGTTGGATGCCTCAGAGTCCTTGGCCTCTAGGGCTTTCTTCAACAACTCCAGTTCCTTCGAGGCTCTTGCCTTGGCCTCGAGGGACTATACGTCGGCCTCAGGTCCCTTATCATATTTCGGTCTTGGAGCGCCCTGTCCAAAAGGCCATATCACTAAGTGGTTGCTTGCACAATAGAAACCAAAAATCACATAACTAAAAAGCTTCAAAAAGCGAAAATATAATAAAAACACCAACCAACGATGCACTTACAAAAGCCATCGACTGAGAAAGATGATTGGGCATCTCAATAGTCCCCTCGGGTGTAAGCGCTAAGTAATGGTAGTCTCGAGGAAGAGAAAACGCCTCAGCGGCCCTCAGTCGCACTTCCTCCCCATCGAGGATGATTGATTCTTTATGAGTCAGGCTCATGACGGATCTTATGCATCCTCGAGATTCCAAACTTTTTTGGAAAAGGTTGTCTGCTGAACAGTCTTTCACAGACCTTCGTTATGATGGCACTGGACGTCGAGACACCCTCGACAGTCGAGGCACCATCAGCTGGAGCCTCGTACACTCCAATAACATGCTCGGGGACACATGCCTTAGCCATTTTCTTCTTGAAGGCCTCCCTCAGGTCCTTCTTCTTGACAAATAGGCTGCTAACCTTCGTCATTGGCACTACACAAGTGCAATTAACAGTAAGATACAAGCCAACCAGGAAAATGTAGACAAAGCAAGAACCAAACTATCATCGCGTATTCCTGAAATACTTTTCAATGCTCTCATTCAGTTCGCCATTGAGGCCCTCTACCCAATTATCCAATACATCCTCTTTCCCAACCAGCTGGCGGGCACGCTAATGTTCATCCTTCTCAACACAACCTCGTCGAGGCTAGAAAGGCTAATGGGCATGGCTAATGTGTTGATTTTCGGATCGTCATTAACATGTTTGTCATGCTTACATATTACATGGATACTACATTTAAGTAATAGCACGATGTGTTTCTTCCATAATCATGTCATATATCCATTAGCATCATACAGAGAACCTAGCATGATACTAATGGCAAAGAACCTAGCATGATACTAAAGAAAGGATTAAGAGTGTGTACCTTTCTTCAGGACTTCAATGGAGAATGGACTTGGAAGTGCTCCAAGGAAGCGGATAAGAAGTGAAAAGCTTCTTATGAAGTTCCACCCAGAAACTCTAAGTAGAATGCCTATGAAGGCTTATTGAGAGAGAAGAGATGAGAGGCAATGCTGCCAAAGGGATGATGATAATGGCGCCATCCTCCCTCTATTTATAGAAGAGGATGGGCTGCCAATGAGGGGGCACAATGCCTCCTCATTTGCGAAGTAACTTGTCTCTAGGGCCAAGGGCTGCAACCAATGCCCCTTGGTCCATGAGACATGTCTCATGCCTTTTGCCTTTTCAATTAAGTAATTAATTAGAAAAGGAATAAATAAATAATTGTCTAATAGGAAATTAACTAACTAATTAATTAATTATCTAAATAATATGGTGAAGAGGTAAGGGAGGTGACCCATGCCCCTTGCCCATTCGGCCATGGGACATGAGACATGTCCCTTTGGCCGAATGGTGCAAGGCATGGGGTGCATCCCCTTGCCTACAAGCACCTAGGGCGAAGGGGCACTCACACCCCTAGGCCTATAGCCGAATGGGTGCAAGGCCCCCTTAGGGTGCCCTTTCGGTACCCAGGGGTGCTACGTACCCTTCGGCCATAGCCGAAGGTGTGCTTGGCCCTTTGGGTGCCTCTTCGGCACCTTTTCACCAATCTATGCACCTTTCCGCCAAGAGACACGTCTCTTCACCAAAAGGTGCCTAGACACATTTGTACTAAGCTCACATAGAGCAAGTCCAAGACATATTAAATCATTCATTGAGCTCTTTGAGCTCATATCAGCTCACTAAGAGCAGATACACACTCTCTAGCTCAAACACTCAGATTGAGCTGAGTTGAGCTGTGCTTAGCTACTTTTAGCTAGCCCAGGTCTTCTTGGTGCGCAAGAATTCCAACATAATGTCCCTAACAAAATACGCTGAGAAATTCCAGCTATCCTCATTCAAAATAAAGAAGAAACATGACTTCCAATTGCCATATGAACTCATCGTGCCTGCAAAACAACTAATTTTCATCATCTGGTTACCAATCTTCACCTCCTAAGGCATTAGCTGATAACATGGATGTCCAGTGGGCCTCTCCAGGCAATAAAATTGCAGGAACACCTTAGGCAACACCGACGCCTTTGCTAGATGGCATGCCATGATGAAACCGTTTATTGTGGTGAAAACGTTATGTGCCAATTGCCTAGGGCAAACACCCTATCCTCGCACAACAGCAGCAACAGCTTGCAGAGGGGAAGCCTCAAACCTGCCTTTAATTGGGCCTAGTAGACCACCATCGTTTGGTCCCTCATGGCCGCATCGTAAACTTCAATCTCTCCCTTCCTAAGCAGCGACGCCGGTGTTAATTCACATATGGCCTTGGAATATACGTGAAAGTTATTGCAAATCTCCACCAATTTCTTCCCTGACAGTGATGATATGCCACAACTCTCTAATATTGGGCCCTACGCCGAGGTTGCTTGGGTTCTTGAGAGCCATCTATAAAACCGGTCAAAAAATTCAAAATTACACACCATAAACCCAAGAACCCCAGCACAGTGACGTAACAGAACCGATACCCTATTTAAACCAACAAGGCAAGTACAAGAATAGAAAATTACCTAAGAGGGGATTCGTGATAGTCGAAAAAGGAAGCTCGGTCGATCAAATCGTCAAACCTTCGTCTGAAATAACGAGAGCTCTCTCACTGGAAAAGGTAACCCACAGTGTTTTTCAAAAACCCAGGTGTATGTGATGAGCCCACGTGGGGCTTGCCTTTAAAAGGGGATGGGTAAAAAAACGTCCCACTCCCCCATAAAGTCCAAACGGTAAAAAAATATTATCACTAAAGTGTCGCCACATCACCACGCCGTGCCCCACACCACTGGTTGCTAGGAATTTAAAACTGCTCCATCCACTCCAATGGGCTCCCACTCAAGTGGTCCTGCCATTATGAATAATAATCAGCCCAGCTCAAACGGAGCACATGGGCGCAAACCCATGCTCCTCTGTTGGGAGGATTTATATATATAGGGTCCCCTCATAGCCCCATCATCGATTCTATAGCGCCCTTAAAGGGCGGAGACTTCACTCGACAGATTCAACGCCCTTAATCAACGCTGCCAGCAACGGATCAACAGGATTCCCACACAAGGAATCATCATCACCCTAATTAGGGACACATTAATGGTGCATTCCCAACAATCAAGGCCCTCCATAATGGGTCTTGGCACCACCCTATGTATTGGGTGGTACCTACCTCGAATAAGGTACTTACTACACACCTATACTCTTTTGCACTTCTCTACAACTAAAGGATCATTGTTTCTCCTCTTTGCATGTTTCAGGTGCCATCTTCCTCTCTCAATCTAGCATTCCTTGGGCCCTCGATCTCCACCGTCAATCATCACTTTGCCATCAGATTGGTAGTTTGTTATCAATTTGAAAAAAGGTGGAAAACATCCGGAAAAATGTCCGTGCATTTTGGAAGTGATCATATACTTATGTTGTTGTTAAACAAACAAATGCTTTGTTCTTTTGCATTCATAATACTATCATACATTCATTTTATCTATTTTTTTCCTTTTCAACTTTGTTCTCTCCAGAGTTAAAATATTAACTCTAAAATAACACCATTATACTTCAAGCAGAAAAATATTCTAACAATCTGATATCTCATTGAGGGAAACATTATTTATTTTCTTAATTACCGTTAGTTATATTTACAACTAATGTTATCTAAAAACAATGTTTACATAGAGTACTTGAGTATTTGTTATTTAGAAACTATCTAATTTTCTGTGATTTGAAAAGAGAAAAAGGAGACTTTATTTCACATAAAAATATTCTAAATTGTTTTCAGACTCTAAACGCACAATGGATTCATAATTCAAAGAAAACACCACCTGTTAGCCTTATCCCGCGTGGAGGATTTATCAAGGAGGTTTGGGTCTCTAGCTTATATAAAGAGACCCTTACTCCTCCTTCTAAATCATCCCAAAAAGAAGTTGATTTTTCCTTCTTTGCTCTTTCTTCTCCTTGTATTATTTCACTTGTCCTTCTTAGTGAAATATATTGTTGGGGTCCGAGGACGTAGGCAAATTGACGAACCTCGTATACGGTGTCTTCTTTCCTTTATGCTTTCATTCTCAACATTATATTTGACTTGGTATCATAGCCAAGGTTATTCTTAGTATGCTCTGTGGTTGCAGTTTAATATGATCTTCCACATCAGAAAAGATTCCCTTGGACTAGTTAGTATCCACAGTCGCAGCAGGAGCCTTGGCTCTTATATCCGATTCGACATTTTTCCGAACGGAATTATTTATTCGTCTGACGTAGGTTGATTGTCAGACACAGAACTACTGTTTCTCTCAGGTTGAGTTTGACCCAGATCAACTGTGGTATCCGATCCGCTTGATTACTATTCACCGCGCCCAAGATACATCGCGGGTGCAAGTGCACCAGAGGCAGTTTTACATCAGTCCTTTATTGTTTCCGCTGCATAAATTACTGATTTGGTATTTGTGTTGCAATGGGTTCTGGAATTGAAAGTTCTCAGGTGAAAGATGTTCAGACACTGGAAGTATCTGTCAAGAATTCTGAAAGTGGTTCGTTTGGGGGTGCCAAACTCAATGGAACCAATTTTCGAAAATGGAAGAAAATCATGACAGCCCATCTCCGAGGGATGCACAAGATGGGACATGTAACTGGGACAATTAAGGTTCCTAATAACGATGATGTTGATGCTTACACTAAGTGGGAAGATGATGATGGTCTTGTGATGTCAGTCTTGTACAAGGCCATGAATGAAGACATAGTCGACTTAGTGGAACAATGTGATACAGCTCAGGCGATCTGGAAGACACTGGAAGATTTATATACTAATGAGTCTGATTTCATAGAGGTTCATGAGTTGATGTGTACTGCTTCAACAATACAGCAAAATGGCCAGCCTGTGGCACAGTATTTCACCAAGCTGAAAACCATTTGGGCTGAAATTGATGCGAAGCGTCCTTGCAAAATAAAGAACCAGGAGGATCTTGTTTGGCACTTAAAGGAAAAGGAGCTTTAGTGAGTTCATCACTTCCTGAGGGGTCTTGATGCAAAACATAACAGTGCCAAAGGAGAGTTGCTCAGAATGACGGAACCTCCTAGCTTGACTACAGCTTTCACATATATCCGTAAGGATGAGTCTCAGCAGGAAAGCCTTACTCAAGCACAACTTGAAGTCTCCAACCTCACTGTTCAGGCGAGAGCACCAGTATCACTCCTTCAGCAATCAAGCTCAGCTCCACTTCACAAGCAAGTCCCACCACCAGGCTTTGGGAATCAACCTCGTCCTCCTTGCTCTTATTGCAGTGGTGACCATGCCCGTGAATCCTGTTGGAAGTTATCCCCGCATCTTAGGCCTAATAAGAGGCCTACTTATCGTCCCAAGGCGAAAGCAGCTATTCAATTGGTCCAGGAACCAGACATTTATGGTGTGGTTGGAGGTGATCATGATACAGCAGGAGATGTCACACCTTCAGCATCAGTGGCTGGTCGTGGTAAGATATGTATGGCTTTAAATATTTCTAGCTTTGTTGGTGGTGATACATGGATTATTGATTCAGGTGCTTCCGATCATATGACTTATGACAAATCTTATTTTACTGAATTATCTTCTCCACAAGTACCATATGTTACTAATGCTAATGGTGAAGCATTCCCTGTGTTAGGAAAGGGGTCAGTTCGTATTACTCCCACAATAGTGCTAAAAAATGTGCTATTTGTACCTGCGTTATCCCATAATTTGATATCTGTCCCACAGTTGAATGTTGAATCCAAATGCTGTGACTTTTTTTCCTATGTATGTGATTTTTTAGGATCTTCTCACTGGGGAGTTACTAGGTCGGGGGTATCTGAGGGGCAGGTTGTTTCATCTGGATCAGACGTACGCGGGGGAGAAACCAGGAGCACAGTCACGGACCGCTCTACTTTCCACTTCTGACAAGCTAAGTGAAGTTTGGTTATGGAACCGTCGCTTAGGGCATCCATCCTTTAGTGTTATGAAAAACTCCATGCCTTCTTTGTTTATTGGCGTGAATGAGTCAGCTTTACATTGTGAAACCTGTGTTTTGGGTAAGAGTCATCACTCTACTTATTCACCTCGTATTTCTAACAAGAGTGTCGTTCCTTTTGAATTAGTTCATTCTGATGTTTGGGGACCTTCAAAAGAGCCTACTGTGTCTAGTATGTGATACTATGTGTCCTTTATTGATGATTGTACACGTCTTACTTGGATTGTTCTTCTTAGAACTAAGGATGAGGTTTTTACAGCCTTTCAGAATTTCTATACCAAAGTTCAAACACAATACAATTCCATAATTAAAGTTCTTCGTTCTGATAATGGGGGGGAATATGTAAACCATGTCTTCCAATCTTTTCTAAGAACACATGGGATTATCCACCAGACAACATGTCCTTACACACCTGAGCAGAATGGGGTATCCGAAAGGAAAAATCGTCACCTTCTTGATATGGCTCGTTGTATTCTCAGATCGCCCATTGTCCTAAGAATCTTTGGGGTGATGCTATCAGCGCGTCTACCCATCTCATTAATCGTCTTCCATCTAGTGTTCTCCAGGGAAAAGTACCATATGAGGTCCTTGCTTCTTATGTCTCTTTACCTTCATTTAATAATCTTCCTGCACGTGTTTTTGGTTGTGTTGCATTTGTCCATATACCAAAGAGTCAGAGGTCAGGTAAGTTGGATGCCCGGCGCTTAAGTGTGCGTTTGTTGGTTATGGAGGACATCGAAAGGGTACAGTGTTATCATCCGCCTACCAGAAATATTATGTCACTATGGATGTTACTTTCTTTGAGGACATGAGCTATTATGCCCCTCCGATACTGCTATTCGGGGGAGCACTCATACTTTGAAGAGCCGTATCATGGAGAGGGGAGACATGTCATTGATTGAGATCACCGATGCATCAGCTTCACATGTTCCACTAAATCCTACTCCAGAGATTCAAGAGTACAAGATGACAGACAGGCACCACTAGATGATTCTGTTATAAGTGCTCCAAAGGCTCGAAACCGAATCGAACATGGACCGAAGCTGAAAGCATATGATTCACTATGATGTCAGGATGTCATGTGCAAAGCACATGACTTATTATTATTACAAGACTTAAGTTTTGGGCCTTCGTCCATAGTCTCGGGACGCAACCCAACGCGCCGCGAGGGCGTGGGTTTCAGCAGGTGGCCCGAGACCTCGGCGAGCGACAGGCTTCAGCCACCCCCTCCGTCACAAAGCAGCTCGAGTAGGATAAGTTTTTCATTTTGACTGGGGGCCTTAGTTATCGGGGAGGACTTAGTCAATGGTCATGTACTAGCTAGCAGGAATTCTGTAGGTACTTTATTTCGAATGAGGTACCGGTTCATGCGTTATTTGATACAGAGCATTTGTTCCCATTATAACACCGAAATGTGTTACATTTCAGTATCTGTCATAGTACCTTGCCTCAAACGCATTTAGTAAAAACCGCAGAAGTCGGGCTGCTTTCCAATGAGATGGTTCGGGGTTGTGCGATGTCCGTAGGCGGACATCCGATAGTATCGGATTTGTTGGTTTTAGACACGCCGAATTATGATATTATTCTTGGGATGGACTGGCTATCCGAGAATTCTGTGCACACCCCTCCCGCCTCTCCCGCTGTTACTAATACCCCTAACTCATGTCTCCCGGTACAGTAAGATCAAAGTGTGAGTTCTGATTCGGGAAGTCACCTTTCTCGGGACACATTATATCTCGAGCATGGTCCGTCTGTGGATTCCGGAGATCAAGAGCTCCTCAAGTTAGCAGGATTTTATCTCGAGGTTAGTAATTCTATTGGGGCTAATACTAGTGATGCTAGTAGTAGACAATATGTGTTACCAAATAGGGGTGAGAAATCCCTAACTTGGCCGAAAATTATTAAGGAAGAGGTTTGTGATTTTGGTGTAATTGGTTAGTATTATTGGTTAGGAAGTGGAATTGGTGATTAGTGTGATTAATTAGAAGCTTGTATGGTTTGATTTGGAAGTGTGATGGAAAATTGGTTAAGGACCAAATTGTTGAAGTAATTCTTTTCAATCTTGGTGGTGTGTGTTGATTGAATTGGATGCTAAATTGGTAATGTGGGTGGAAGTAGGTGTGTTATGACGCTTGAAATACCATTTTCGGGTTAGAAATGGGAAAGTTAGTTTTATACGAGTTTACCGGGAAAAGTGTCCGGAATGCGGGTTTAAGGATTGGAATACGTTTGTGGGAGTTGGAATAACAAGGTTCAGGCTCGGTTTGTAAAACCGAGCTTCGTGGAATTTTCCGGAAAGTGCGGGTTTGTACAGTAAATTTCTTTCGGAGTTATTAGGATGTGTTCGACTCAACTATGGCTACCCAAACTTGATTCTCAAGCGTTGGTGGAGTAGCGTGGGACCATTGGAGCCAAGTTGTGCATTACGGTCGGAAGCCGGGGTTTTCCGAGTGTCATGCGGGGCGGCATTTCCGAGGTAAGGGCTTAATTCGGTAAAATGTACGTTTGTTCTGTTTCAAGGCCCGGATGACCTTAGAGGCCCGGGTTCCTATTATGTTCTGTATATGGTTATCAGGTAATGTTACTTCTGTTTATGTTTATGTATTCTTATTATTATTATATGTTCTGCTCGTGTCCGCACCAAGGGGTGCCGACATTCGCGTATCCGCACCAGGAGTGCCGAGCATTGCCTGTGTCCGCACCGGGGGTGCCGACATTCGCGTATCCGCACCAGGAGTGCCGAGCATTTCGCTCTCGTGACCCTACGACTTTGGGGCTCGCGACCCACCGGTACCGCGGCTTCGCTCGCTCGACCAGATATTCCCGACCTCTGAGGGCCGTCACATGGTCGCTCGCGGTTGGACCGCATATGTTGGTTTCGATTTTCGTTATACTTTATGTTTATATGTACATGCATATGTTGTGATATTCGCTTTGCAGTTCAGATTGTTGCCCCGTGGGCAAACCGCACTTTTACCTTAAGCCCTTACATCGGGTCCTTTCGAGGACTCACCCTTTTATTTGTTTACCATCTTTCAGTACTCGACAAGCAACCAGCGGAATAGAGATCCGCGGTGCTTCCTGACATTTTGGGTTCTGTAGCAGCAGCAGTACCACGTGCGGGAATTCTTGAGCGAGAGGCTTCTGATTCCGCACTTAGGTATATATATTTATAGGATTTTGTTTAATGGCTCAGAGCTGTAGATGCATGCATGTAGGTCGATCATGAATTTGTATATGTCATTTGATCGGAAATATATTCTGCCTTTGATGCCTTCTCGAGTCGAGGGCGGAGCCCCGACTTGCCTATATCGGAAAGATCTTCCATCCGAGGTTAGTAATTCTATTGGGGCTAATACTAGTGATGCTAGTAGTAGACAATATGTGTTACCAAATAGGTCTACTCGGGGACAACCATAAAAAAGGTATGAACCTACCCTCCAAGCTAAAGCTAAGTATCCTGTGGCCAATTTTATGTCTACTAAAAGATTGTCTAAGTCATATGAATCATTTGTGAATCAAATATCTGTTATATCAGTACCTAACAAAGTGCAGGATGCGTTGGGTGATCCCAAATGGAGGAAAGCAATGGAGGAGGAGATGGAAGCATTACATAAGAACAATACTTGGGAGCTTATACCTCCGCCACATGAAAAGAAGGTTGTGGGATGTCGCTGGGTGTTTACAGTGAAGCATAATCCAGATGGATCAGTGAGCCGGTATAAAGCATGCCCGGTAGCAAAGGGATTCACTCGGACATATGGCATTGACTATGATGAGACGTTTGCACTGTTGCAAAGATGAATACTATTCGGTATTACTCTCTCACGCTAACTTAAACTCGGCCTCTAAAACAGCTTGATGTCAAGAATGCATTTCTTCATGGAGAGCTTATGGAAGAAGTGTATATGGAACTTCCCCTGGATATATTATCGCTCCTTCAGTAACTTTGTGTGTAGATTAAGGAAATCTTTGTATGGTCTTAAACAATCACCTCGTGCTTGGTTTGGAAGGTTTTCACAGTTTATGAGGAAGATTGGTTACAAACGGAGTAACTCAGACCACACATTGTTTCTCAGACATCAACATGGGAAGGTAACAGCTCTAATCATATATGTTGATGATATGGTTGTTACTGGTAATGATATTGTTGAGATGGATAGAGTGCAAAAACAGCTAGCCACAGAGTTTGAGATGAAGGATCTAGGTACACTCAAGTACTTCTTGGGCATTGAGGTAGCCAGGGGGAGTGAAGGAATCTATCTGTGTCAGAGGAAGTATATACTTGATCTACTAGCAGAGACAGGTATGTTGGATTGCACTCCAATTGACACTTCTATTGAGCAGAATCACCGATTAGCAGAATATCCTGATCAGGTACCTGCCGACAAGCCTTGCTATCAGAGGTTAGTTGGACGTCTGATTTATTTGGCACATACAAGACCTGATGTTGCATATGCAGTAAGTGTGGTGAGCCAGTTCATGCATAATCCAAGTGTAGATCACATGGATGCTTGTTGTGAGGATTTTGAGGTACTTAAAATCCGCTCCTGGGAGAGGAGTAATGTTTTCTAAACACAACAATATTCTTGAGGTTTGTGGTTTTACAGATGCAAACTGGGCTGGAAATATTACAGATCGGAGGTCTACATCAGGGTATTTTACCTTTGTGGGAGGTAATCTTGTTACTTGGAAGAGTAAGAAGCAAATGGTGGTGGCTCGGTCTAGTGCTGAAGCAGAATATAGAGGTATGGCTCATGGAGTGTGCGAGTTGTTATGGCTAAAGGATGTCTTACGAGATTTGGGAGTTGAACCCAAGTGTGCTATGCAGTTGTACTGTGACAACAAGGCAGCCATCGAGATTTCACAGAATCCTGTGCAACATGATCGTACTAAGCATGTGGAGGTTGATCGTCACTTTATAAAGGAGAAGCTAGATGCTGAGATCATTAGCTTTCCTTTTGTCCCTACAGAAGAGCAACTCGCAGATATGCTCACAAAAGGAGTATCTAAGAAGGCATTTTATGACTCACTTAGCAAGTTGGGCATGGTTGATGTATATGCGCCAACTTGAGGGGGAGTGTTAGCCTTATCCCACATGGAGGATTTATCAAGGAGGTTTGGGTCTCTATCTTATATAAAGAGACCCTTACTACTCCTTCTAAATCATCCCAAAAAGAAGTTGATTTTTCCTTCTTTGCTCTTTCTTCTCCTTGTATTATTTCACTTGTCCTTCTTAGTGAAATATATTGTTGGGATTCGAGGACATAGGCAAATTGCCGAACCTCGTATATGGTATCTTCTTTCCTTTATGCTTTCATTCTCAACATTATATTTGACTCTGAATAGAAAAACTAATACCATGTTCTAAAGAATATCGATCAAAGAGCTATGAACATTACAAGGATTTTGTTTTCTTGAAAAGCACACAATTTTTCTTCACTGCTCGTCAAGTTCCTTTCTTGCACAGAAGCCACAAAATAAGCACTCCTCCGTCTCCAAAAAATTTGGTACGTTTATTTTTTGATGTTGTAGAAGATTTAAATTATTAATATGAAAAATTCATTATTTTTTTTGAAATAAATATATTTCAAAAATAGACGCATTAATCTATAATTTTCATTTAAAATATTTGATTTTACATATTAAAGTGTTAAAGAATAAAATCATAGATTAAATGTTAAAAACGAAACGCACCAATTTTTTTAAGACAGAGGTAATATCATTTTAAGCCACAAAAGTTTCTCAAAACTGTCAATTTTGCAGCATAATCGCGATAAACAAAGAAGAACATGTCAGTCTCCCTCTATCATGAACCTTTGAGAGCTTATGAACGTGAAATATAGAGTTAGTACTTGAAGCAAATCACTGACATTATACAAGCAAACTTGTTTCCAAGTATGTTGTTTGCAGTAAAAAGTTAATTATACAGCCTGTGAATAGGTCACTTCTTGTGCTCATGAACAGGCCCTTGAAGCATTAAGAATTGTAATCTTAATCAGAGGAATCCAGCCACCTTATAGCCTCGCTGTGGCCCGTGGCACGTCCCATTCAGTCGTGATGTGGTTACGGGTGATCTCCTTGAGTGAGCGGCAACCGCTCAAGGCCATTGTAAGCTCAAACTCATCTCGAAGCATCTGCAGAACTTTCCTCACTCCGGCCTCACCTTCAGCGGCTAATGAGAACACGATCGGCCTTCCAATCTGCGGTTAGGTTGATAGGTTTATACATATGCAGATTGTAACATGATTCAAGAGTCAGATCGTTAATGTTACTTACAAATATTCCAGAAGCACCCAGTGCCAGTGCCTTGAACACATCTGTTCCACGTCGAACCCCTCCATCGAGAAAAACAGGAACACGACCTTGTGCAGCTTTGACGACCTGTAAGTGTTGCAACAGAAATGAAGCTTCATGGGCTGCTAAGAAGTCTATAGATCGAAAATCTTTAAAATTTCATGTGACTCATCTCTTGTTAAAAATGATTAATCTAACAATCTCATGTTTCACCCGTGCCATTTTGTAAATTTTACAAAAGTTTAGGGACAAAATATGTAAATTTATAGGGACCATTTTGCAAATTTCTAAAAGAGTAAAACCAAATTGTAAATAAATGGAAAATTTAGGCATTGTTGTAATTTTTTGAATGTAATAATCCTATGGAGTCTAACAACACTATGCCTACTGTCACGGCCCGTTAAGCCCAGCAGGGATTTAAGCTTAACTTGGGCCCATTCAGGCATCCTACACCAAGCCCAAGGTGTACATCAGGCCTTCTGGGCCAAGCCCCAAGGCCCAATCCGACTTGGAGAGCTAATGCCCATTCAAGAAGGCTCTCTCACTCTCCAAGACTTTCTAGAGTCTTCTAGGGAAGTCTAGGATGTGGTAGACTTGTGTAGATATTTGTAGAGAGGAGTAGAGAATTCAGAGAATTCTGACACTTGATCTCCACCGTTGGATCAAGATGATCCCGACCGTCCATCGAGGAGGTGGAGTCCTATATATACCCCCACTGGGGCTCATTTGTAATCATCCAAGATTCCAAAGAATCAATACAAGTTCTCCTTCAAGCTCTCTAGCTCTCTCAAAGTTTCCCTTAAGCTTCCGCAAAGCCTTCAAGGCATCGTAGGGTCAAGTCGAGGCTGACTTAGCACAAGGAGGTGTGTCTAAGTGCCGCACGAGTAGCCAAGAATCAGTCCGTGATGCTTGGTATCGAGCGAAGGTTCGTGCGTGGGAAGACCAAAGAAAGGCAAGGATGGCCGATGTGGTGCGCGATGAGGAGCTACCCTTCGAGATGGAGGAAAGCTCAAGGAGAGGAAGGTCCCGGGGTGCGTCCAAGAAGGTGATGGACGGCTTTGAGGCTAGGCTCACGACGGTGGAGACTCAGCAGGAGGATCTCGAGGCCAAGGTGGAAGGACTCGAGGATGCGTTGCTGGGTGCGGTGAACCAAGTGGCCTCAACAGAAGCAGAACAACGCAAGGCTGCGGATGAGGCTCTCACCCTAAGGGTCCTTGACCTTGAGAAGGAGAACAAGGCTCTTAGGGAAGAGCTTGCGGGCACGATTGCGAGGTTGGATCGTGAGGTGGCCCTCCTTAAGGCGGTGGTGGCTAGAGGCATTAACTCGACGGCATCTACATCAACGCCGAGCCTTACACTACCACCCAGATCGATGTGCCGAGGCCTAAGGCATACAAGGGCGCTAACGCCAAGGAAGTGGACAACTTCTTTTGGGGCATGGAGCAAGATTGGTGTCTTGCTGGGCATCATGGAGGATGCCTCAAAGATCAACAATGCCACCCTCTACCTTGAAGACATGGCACTAGTATGGTGGAGGCGGCGGCATGCGGAGATTGAGAAGGGGACTTGCTCAATCTCCACTTGGGAAGAATTCAAGAAGGAGCTCAAGCGGCAGTTCCGTCCGGATAATTCCGAGAATGAGGCAAGGGCGAAGCTAAGACATCTCTCTCACAAGGGTAGCATTCGAGAATACGTGAAGGAGTTCAACGAGCTACTCTGAGATCCCGGATTATCCCGAGAAGGAAGCATTCTTCACCTTCGTGGATGGCCTCCAAAACTGGGCCAAGTTGGAACTCAAGAGGCGCGGAGTAGAGGATCTTCCGACGGCCATGTCCGTAGCGGAATCTCTTATTGAGTTCCAAAGGACGGAGAAGCCCAAAACCAAGATCCCCACCAAGGTACAAGGTGGGGGAGCATCTGGTCAAGCGAAGGAGGCGCCCAAGGCACCCAGGAAGGAGGGAGGCAGCAATCCAAGGTGGAAGAAGGGGGACAATCGCGAGAAGAGACCCTCGAGTGCTACATTTGCAAAGGTGAGCATCTAGCTCGAGATTGCCCTCTTAAAAGTCATCTTTCATCTCTTGCCCAGAGAAAGAGCAAAGGCTAGCACCAATGCCGGCATGGGTTCTCTCCAAGTCCTTAATTCTATTAAGGCCAAGGTTGAGAAGCCCACACCGACCAAGGTGGTCGCCTCTTTGTCCAAGCCAAGGTTCATGGACAAGAGGTACGTGGCTTGGTGGACACCGAGCATCGAACAACTTCCTAAGGTGGAGGAAGCTAGGCGCCTTGGAATCAAGTACTCGGAGAGCAAGGCTGGATGAAGGCTGTCAACTCCAATCCGAAGCCCATCTACGGCGTGGCGAGAGATGTGGAGGTCCAAATAGGTGAGTGGCGTGGCCTTGTGAACTTTTCAGAGTTCCCATGGACGATCATGACATGGTGTTTGGCATGGAGTTCATGGACCGGTTAAGGCAATCCCGATGCCTTTCGCCAACACCATGTGCATCTTGGAGAAGGATGAGGCACGCATGGTACCATTGACTCGCGTGAGGACCAACGCCTGGAGCTACGCTCACGGCCCTGCACCTCCACACGGGCATCACGAGAGGCGAGCCTCCCGACCTCGCGGCTATCAAGGAGGATACCGGGGAGATTGTCGTCGATGTGCCCACCGAGATCACTACTGTCTTGGAGGAGTTCCAAGACATTATGCCGCCCGAGCTCCCGAAGAAGCTTCCACCGAAGAGAGAGGTGGATCATGAGATAGAGCTGGTGCCAGGGGCTAGACCACCACCGCGGTACCTACCGCATGTCTCCTCCTAACTTGAGGAGTCGAGGAGACAGACAGGAATTGTTGGACGCGGGCTACATCCAACCATCGAAGGCTCCATACGACGCACCGGTCTTTTTCCAGCGGAAGCACGATGGATCGCTTCAGTTGTGCATCGACTATCGCGCCTTGAACAAGATCACGGTGAAGAACAAGTATCACATCCCGCTCATTGCAGACTTGTTCGACCAGCTTGGGAAGCACGGTGGTTCACCAAGTTGGACTTGCGCCTGCTACTACCAGTCCGAATAGTCAAGGGGATGTGCCCAAGACGGCATGCGTCACAAGGTATGGCTCTTACGAGTTCTTGGTCATGCCCTTCGGTCTTACGAATGCTCCCGCCACTTTTTGCACACTCATGAACAAGGTACTCCAGCCCTTCTTAGATAGATTTGTCGTAGTATACTTGGATGACATTGTGATCTACAGTAAGACACTACAAGATCATATTAAGCATCTACGGCAAGTCTTCCGAGTCTTGCGAGAGAATGAGCTCTATGTGAAGAAGGAAAAGTGTACCTTTGCCCAAGAAGAGGTGGCGTTCTTAGGGCACATTGTGGGACGAGGGAAGCTGAGGATGGATGAAGCCAAAGTTCGAGCCATACAAGAGTGGGAGCCGCCAAGGAAGGTGCCCGAGCTAAGATCCTTCCTTGGATTGGTAAACTACTACCGCGCTTCATCCAAGGATACTCTCACATAGCCGCACCTTTGACGGACTCGCTTAAGAAGAACCGCCATGGAGTTGGGATGAGAAGTGCCAAGAGGCGTTCATGGCACTTAAGCAAGCCGTGATGGAGGAGCCGGTGTTGGCCTTACTGCACCACACCAAGACTTATGAGGTACACACCGATGCCTCGACTTTGCCATTGGAGGAGTCCCGATGCAGAGGGACATCCTATAGCTTACGAGAGTCGTAAGCTCAATGAAACCGAGAGGCGCTACACGGTCCAGAGAAGGAGATGACGGCCGTGGTACATTGCTTACGAACTTGGAGGCATTACTTGTCAGTCCAAGTTCGTGGTCAAAACCGATAACGCCGCCACAAGTTATTTCCGCATACGTAAGAAGCTCACTCCGAAGCAAGCAAGGTGGCAAGACTTCTTAGCCGAGTTCGACTATGTCTTGGAGTACAAGCCGGCAAGGCTAACTTGGTGGCGGATGCACTAAGTCGCAAGGTGAGTTAGCTTCCATTACTCAGCCCGCCTTCTCTCTCTTGCAGCGGATCAAAGAGGGAATGGAGAAGGACCCTCAAGCCAAAAGTCTTGTGGAGTTGGCACTACAAGGGAGGACCCGACGGTTTTGGCTTGAGGATGGAGTAGTGCGCACCAAGGGAGGAGCTATCTTTGTGCCCAAATGGGACGGCTTGCGCAAGGAGATCATAAAGGAGTGCCATGACTCCTTGTGGGCGGGTCATCCAGGGGGAAGGCGTACTTTGGCCTTGGTGGAACGAGCATATTATTGGCCAAGTATGCGTGACGATGTGGAGCTATATGTGAAGACTTGTCTTGTGTGCCAGCAAGACAAGACGGAACAATCCCGTCCCGGAGGATTATTGCAGCCCCTACCCATTCCGGAGAGACCATGGGAGAGTGTTTCCATGTACTTCATTGTTGGTTGCCAAAGGTGGATGAGTATGGCAACATCATGGTCGTAGTGGATAGATTCAGCAAGTATGGAGTCTTCATCCCCGTGCCTAAGAAGTTTTCAGCAGAGGATGCCAGACTTTTCTTCCGGCACGTGGTGAAGTATTGGGGCATCCCTACTTCCATCGTAAGTGATCGAGACACTCGATTCACGTGCAAGTTCGACGTAACTCTTCAAGATGTCAGGCACGGAGCTTAACTTCTCCACAAGCTTTCACCCACAATCGACGGGCGACAGAGAGGGTGAATGCCTTGTCGAGATGTACCTTAGACACTTTGTGAGTGCCAATCAGCGAGATTGGGTGAAGTTGCTGGATATAGCCCAATTCTCCTACAACCTTCAGAAGAGCGAGTCCACGGGGGCTAGTCCATTCGAGTTGGCGACGGGACAACAACCTTTAGCTCCACACACTATGGCGACGGCTTCTCCAGGAAGGAGTCCCGGTGCCTTCATCTTTGCCCAAGGCTGGAAAGACAAGTCTGAGATAGCCAAGGCATGCTTGGCCAAGGCGGCCAAGAAGATGAAGAAATGGGCGGATAATAAGCGAAGGCATGTGGAGTTCAACGAAGGAGACTTGGTCATGGTAAAGCTTCTTCCACATACCTTCCGCAATTATGGCAAGGTGCACAAAGGCTTACTACGCAGGTATGAGGGCCCCTTTCCTATAGAGAAAAGAATAGGAAAGCTCGCCACAGGGTCACCTTGCCACCCCACTGAGCTCCACCCCGCTTTCCATGTGAGCTCAAGCCCTACCATCCGGATCGTGAGGATCCAACTCGGGGTGAATCTCATGAGCCCAACATCGTGGCCACCACACTCGACCGTGAGGTGGAAAAGATCTTGGCGCACCGTACTCACCGCAGCGAGGAGTCCATGCAGCCGCACACAGTACTTGGTGCAATGGAAGAATCACTGACACCGAGGCAACATGGGAGCACGAGCTCACCGTATGGCAACATGGAGACAAGGTCCGAGCTTATCTCGAGACAGCGACGAGGGCGTCGCTGGATTAGGTGGGGGAGGATGTCACAGCCCGTTAAGCCCAGCAGGATTTAAGCTTAACTTGGGCCCATTCAGGCATCCTACACCAAGCCCAAGGTGTACATCAGGCCTTCTGGGCCAAGCCCCAAGGCCCAATCCGACTTGGAGAGCTAATGCCCATTCAAGAAGGCTCTCTCACTCTCCAAGACTTTCTAGAGTCTTCTAGGGAAGTCTAGGATGTGGTAGACTTGTGTAGATATTTGTAGAGAGGAGTAGAGAATTGTAGAGAATTCTAGACACTTGATCTCCACCGTTGGATCAAGATGATCCTGACCGTCCATTGAGGAGGTGGAGTCCTATATATACCCCCACTTGGGGCTCATTTGTAATCATCCAAGCATTCCAAAGCAATCAATACAAGTTCTCCTTCAAGCTCTCTCTAGCTCTCTCAAAGTTTCCCTTAAGCTTCCGCAAAGCCTTCAAGGCATCGTAGGGTCAAGTCGAGGCTGACTTAGCACAAGGAGGTGTGTCTAAGTGCCGCACGGAGTAGCTGAAGAATCAGTCCGTGACACTACTCGATGAGAGTTTCAGATTCTAGAAGGAAGGAGGGAAATGCTCACCCTCCCCAACCAAACAAAAGATTTGGTGGTTTGGTGGATTATAAAAATCTGGCACAATTCATATTCTCAAAATGCGCCAACCAAACAGCCTCTAGATTTGTTTTCAACTACAGCGAACAATCACAGCCAGTAATCATAGCCCTTCTAGCAGCATTTAAATAATTGAAAATAATCTTTCATCATAAACAAAAAAAGGAAAACGGAAGAAAAATAGAACTTCAGGATATTGAAGAACTGAGAGTTTTGCAGTGTCAATAAAGAAAAGGATGGAAAAGCACCTCTTCCAAAGCCATGATAGTTGCAGGTACATAATCAAGCTGGCGAGCTCCATGGTTGGAGACGATGATTCCAGCAGCTCCATTTTGTATGGCTATCCTGGCTGCAATATCATGTGGTGAAGGAAGATTATGTATATTCATTTGGAAATACAAAAATACTCCGAAAAGAAAACAAACCAGTCCTCTATGTTATGTCTTTCATATTTTCAAATTAACATTTAAATCCTAAATCATTTCGAGTTAACATTTCCATCCTAAAGGTTTTATCAATTTAGTCCTGAAGCATTCATTGGATTAACCTTCCAGTCCTTAAAAGGAATATTCACTGTTTTCTTGGGTTACCACAGAATTTTTCAGCTCTTGTCAGCATAGGACTTTTCTGTTAAAAACTTTAAAGTCCTATGACTCGTTTGTAAATTTTTTTTTATAAAAAAAACAATTATTGCCATGTCAAAACATGCAAATTTATAAGACCATTTTTGCCTTTATCCCGAAAACAAATGGGCAACATGACATGGATATACCGGTACTCCATCCTCTAAGTATCAGTTTACTTACTATCCTCAGCAGTAAGAACACCCTTCACAAGAATTGGCATTGAGGTTATAGTCTGAAGCCACTTCACGTCCTGCTTCACACAAACAACAATCAGCAAATGACTTATCAGAAATTTGACTTGTAAAAAAAAAAAGAATCAACAAATGATTTCACAAGTTTTCGGATAATGTGAAAGGAGATTCTCAATTCATTACCTTCCAGCTAAGTGTCCGATCAATTTGGCCAGCAACATATGAAGCTAGTCCAGAGTCAGCAGCCTGCAAGATAACATGATTTTGTGAGAAGTGAACAAATGTGGGATGGAGTTTGAACAGAGAACAAAAAGTCTCAGCCAAACAAACCTTATCCATCTTGCCAAGGTTTAACCCGTCAAAGTTTTTCAGAGTCAAATGTGGAGGCAAAACAAATCTGCAGGAAAGATGATATAATTTGTATAAATTTCAGAAACTACAATAGTTTTAGCACAATGATTGTCTAACGTTTATCAATCAATCACTAAAATATACAGGGAGTGTTAACATGCCACCCCTCCCCCCTCTCTGTCTCCCTCCCTCTCTCTCTCTCTCTCTCTCTGTTCCCTTCTCCCTTTTTCTTATGACGATTGACACTGATAGGAACCCTTATCGAGTTGGGAGAACTCCAGAGAAAAGAAGGATGAAGCAAATTTTAAAGACAAACAATTCTAGTTGCTTTGTTCACGTAAATGAGAATAATGAATATAAATATAATCTTTCTCAGAAAAACTACCGACTGAATCTGTAACCCCCACTTCTTCCTATAATAAAATAACTCACTAATTTTTATAATTAATAACTACACGGCAGATAACTACTACTAATAATAGTACTAAAATAGATAATTAACTTGTAAAATTCATGCGCATAACAGACACAGACTAACCTGTTCTTGATATCAGATTCCCTACGACCAAGTCTTGGAGTGTCAACAGTAAGGGCAATTGCCTTAAACCCAGCTCTCTCAGCTCGACGCACAAGTTGTGCGACCACATTCCTGTCCTTGTACACCTGAACAGTAAATACAATCCTCAATTTATTAGTTTGCAGAAACAACTGTCCAGAGTTCTTTGAACAAAAATCATAAACTTCTGAGCCCATTGCTAAGGGAAAATGTCCACATGTCATTCTGGTAGGAAACCCAAAACTGCAATCTCCTAATATGACGTTTCAAAAAATGTTACATGAGAAAATGGAAGTAAAGAAAGAGCATAAGGACACAGTCATTAAGATTTGTAGGTAAATTAATTATCCTCATTCATGCTGATCTTTCGTGCGCTCCTTAGGACAGTTGCAAATGCAAGAATGACTGGGTAATAACTAAAACTGCTAGTAATTTTTAACATCTCACGTAAGGTGTTAGCTCGAGGCATAGCATTTAACCTACTATTTCTTTAAATATTTTACTCAAAAATCAAAGGTGAAAACAAAAACCCCTAAAACTCACATATAGCTGGAAAAACCGAATGCCTGGCCCGGTCGAGGCAACCTCCTCAACACTTGATGTAGCCCATGAGGAAAGGGTCTGCCACAAATATGACAAAATCAGATGAACTATCATGGTCTATATGATTCACCTTATGACCTGTATACTCTTTGACTAAGGCTTGCTTCTTCTGCAAGGCATTTTCAAGTGAAACATACTCTAAATTAAACTATGCTCTCAAACTTTAAAGCTATAAAAAGTAAAATAGGACGCAACCATTATTGTTCCCGCTGCTGATGCTGCTCTAGCTGTTGCATACTCCCCTGCATTAACAAATGCACTTACTTGAGGTATAGGTGCATGTATTATGATGTAATATCAATGGCCATGGATTAAAGATAAGGGGCCTTAACAATTGAAAGTACACAAACCTTCAGGGTGAGCCATTTTTTGAAAGGCAGTTGGAGCAACCAGGATAGGCATTGAAACTTTGTAACCCAAGACAGTTGTGGTCATGTCAATATGGCTTACATCAATAAGAATCCGGGGTCGAAACCTATAGCCATGAAGAGGCACAATTAGACAGCTGGTTAATCATATCATAATCAGTTTTCATCAATCACATTGTGCCTTAATGTCACTTTCAGCCAAATATTTAACAATTGACAACAAATCCATGAAAACGTTACAACAAGATACATTCTTTTTATTAAATACATAAATGATTAATTCATAACAATAAATTTCATACAAAAAGATCAATTTAGTGGTTAGAGATGTAATGGGGAAAGAAGCTTACAGGATTCTAGCAAATGCATTCCGGTTCTCTGCTAGTGTCCACTCGTCCTCCGCACCAGAAGCATAGTAATCATAGGCCATCTTGGGCAACTTCTGCTTCGCGATGGCTTGATACTCGGTTACATTAGTGATCTCCATCTTGTGTTATTTGTTGCTCCGGTTCCTACATGAATCCAGAATCATTTCCTACCATCAGTAACAGCAATAAAGGACCATATCCGTTTATTCATCTTCCCTGAAATAGATTGGAAATAGTTCCCTGGGACATAGAACTAGAAGACAAAGTATGATCATAGAGAACATGGAATTTACAGCCAAAAGCCCCATAGAAATACTTCTCCAAATGAAGGACCATTTGTTAAACTATATAAACTACTCAAAATACAGTAGTCACCTTTTTCCAGTCACTCCATCAACTTAGAAGTTGGTACACTAACGAAGTTGTCAACTTACTTAGCTGAGTACTATACTTTCTCCTTAGTGTTGAAACTAATTGAATCCCAATTTCACGAGAGGACTGTGAAGTCCAAACAAAGCTTAGAGGTAAGACTTTTACAAAGTTTCTCAAAAGCAAAAGATCGAACAGAAGCCAAGCAGTTGCTCTGCCATGCCAGCCAACCGAACGCTCACCAACAAAACATTAGTGGTAGAATCAGAACCATATACTTAAGACCCCATAAACAATCAAGATCAGACCTTTACCGAGAAGATAAAACAAGAGCAGAAACCCAGAAAAGGGAGAAGAGCTCATGCTTTGGGGAAAGAGGACTGACCTGGTTCAGAGGAAGCCGAAATGAGAAAGAAGTGCAGATAATGCTCTAAAATTCACGGGCTGAGCATATAAACAAGCAGAGAATTGGAGAAAGAAAATATAAAGAAATCCGGATGTGGACAAAACAGAGTGGTGATCAAAACGGAAGAGTGAGACATTTGTGGATTGGCTATTCAGGGTCAGCATTTTTAGGCAAATCGGTTTCATGGAAATTCCGAAAATTTCCAAGTTTTTTTGTGGAGAGCGTTTCGCTGATTATCACTGCTCATCAAAATTTCTTAGCGTCATCCGTTTGATAGGCTCTCAGCGGCTACAGATAAATCACTATGCGGCCTCTGCTTCTACAAATAGCGAACCAGCGATGCTAATAGTAACACTGTACCATTTCTTTATATCCCGTGACGTCCGTGCCACACCGCGGCTTGTTGGCTAGACTCCAATTCGTTTTTATTTTTTCTTCATTTTTTTTCCAATTGTTTTTCCTTAACTTCAAATACTCCTCACTACTAGATTAATGAAGAATTAGGGTCCATTTAGAACTGTGTTTTCGGTCAATGAGTTATGATTGTTATACAATGTTAGCTTTTATCGTTAGAGATTTGAAGATAGTAGCATATCTATGATGTCCAGATAGTAATCAATTGAATTGGTTTTGACTCTGAAAAAGCTTTTGCAAGTACAAACAAAAAACTTTGAACGCTTCAACACATTGAAACATTAAACGATTGTAAAACGGAAATAATAGAGGTTCGTTCAACTTGACATCCTCTTGTCAAGTACAAAACTTGAAAGTTTAACTTCATTATAAACATTGCTTGATATATAGGTCTTACACAACTTGCCTGACACACATAACTTTTACACTTGTCTGATACATAAGACATTTACAAATGCCCGACACACTGGTTTCTCAACTGCCTGACACGCAGGACTTAAAAACCATTGTCTGACACACAACACTTAAAACAATGTTGCCTTTCAACATATTGAACGATACTAAAACAATTTTACTTCATTGAGAATTCTTATCTTTTCAACATTAAAGATCAAGTCTCACAGTGCCAAATAAGTGTGCAAAAGTGCTAGTCCCTCTATCCCTCAAAGGTTATCCACGTTGTTTTCATGTTTTTGTAGTATTTAATCTTTAATTTTTATTCCTGAATATTTTGACATAGAGATTTGAAAAATTTATATGAGTATCATAATTTGTAGTATGAATTTTTTAAATATATATTTTTTAATTTTTTTCATCATATATCTTACTTATAATTTGAGTCAAATACAAAACATCAAAGTCAAACTCTACAACCTTTGTTGGATGAAAGGAGTATATTTTTACCTCCAAACCATGTACTTTAATGATATTTTGCTAGTACTTAGTGTGGGCTTGAGCATCTTATGTAGAAAAACCCATGACATGGCAAAATGAGAGAAACGAGCTCTATTCGGGCATAGAGGAAGTCATAGGAAAGAAAAGCTGAGGGTCTAAGTGAAAGGAAGAAGAAAAATTGAGTGATTATGAAGATTGAGGACAAGGGGACCGACGGGCGACCCCTTCCCGACAGCCAGGGCGATCGCCCCTCCTTAAGATTAGAAAGTCAATTGTGTCACTCTCAGCAACAGATGACGACAAATGAGGCGACTAGGAAAAAGTCGAGGGCAATCACCCTGCTTGTCAAAAAAGCGTCACCAAAGATTCCTTTAAAAGGCGACCTGTGGGGCGATTGGGACGTTCACCCCTCCTAGCTGACTGCCAAATTCTTCTCCACTTTTTCTTCGGTTTGAAGCTGAAGAAATTAACCCATCAGCCTTGGAGGCGAGATTCCCTCTCTATAAACCTCCCCATTGGTTCCCTGGAAAGAGTTGTGCCCCTAAGCCAATCCAGTTTAGGGGTTTAGGGTACTAACATGGATATTTGATGATATTATTGGTGGCGGATCTATGTGGGCTGCCGCCACAGTTTTTCTATGCTGACATGTTCTGACATTGCTGGACGCCATAGAGATCCGTGTGATGTATGACAGATTCGGAATTCGAGAAAAGGCAATGGGGGGTTCTCTGTTTGTATTTAGTGAATATTGGGAAAATCGGATGACAGCAGTGAGAGAATCCAGTTAATCGTTACCCCTTAAGGTGTGAGTAATAAGTGCTTTTATAGTCCATGGTCAAAGAGTGACACTATTGTAATATCCCAATATAGTATAGCGGCGTGTCAGAGGATACGTGTCCTTAATATGTTCGGGAGTATTGTCCGGGAATTCCCTTAATATGTTCGGGTCAATTCTTATTACATCCAGTGATGTCCTTGTCTCGTTCGGGTTTTGGATTTTTTGGGTTTTTAATGGGGCCCTTATTTTGGGCTACTGATTGGGTCTTTTGCTAGGCAATTTTGGGCCTTTTAAGTAGATTGGGTCTGGCGGCCATCAAGTTCCCCCCTAGTAATTTGGCTGACTGTAAGGAGTCCAAATTTTTTAAGTAGATTTTGACTTTCGAATGACAACGTTCGGGCGTTTTAACCTTTTCGGGAATGATAATGTTCAGGCTGCTGTTGAACTATTTCCTGGATGACAATGTCCAGGAAATTGGGGAGTTGACATCCTCCTTTTGTCTCGAACTACGTTCGGGCTTTTGAACTATTTCCCAGATGATGATGTCCGGAAAATTGAGGATTTGACATCCCCCTTTTGTCTCGACCTATGTTCAAGCTTTTGAACTATTTCCCGGATGACGATGTTCGAAAAATTGAGGAATTGATATCCTCCTTTTGTCTCGAACTACGTTCGAGCTTTTGAACTATTTCCTGGATGATGATGTCCGGGAAATTAAGAACTTGACATCCCTCTTTCGTCTCAAACTACGTTCAAGCTTTTGAACTATTTCCTGAATGACGATGTCCGGGAAATTGAGTATTCAACATCCTCCTTTTGTCTCGAACTACATTCGAGCTCTTGAAATGATTTCTGGAAGCATATCTCCAGGATTTGGGACGGTTCTGAGGCGATTTTTGAGTGGTGTATCTCCGGGATTTGAGGCGGTTTGTTTTCAGTTCACTAATTGCTACTTTTGGATGAACGATGGAGATTGAATACATTGCGACGTTTCATCTTCCCAGAATTCCTTCAAATAGTGAGCAAAGGTAGTTTATTTCCTCACTTCTCATTCTTGCACTCGTATTCGAGCTCTCTCCTTGTTCCCCTTCTTTTTTGCAATAACGCCGTCACGACGGACAACCCAAATCTCAAGGAGGCTGTTATTATCTTCAAGAAGTGGAGGACCGTCTAAGAGGCCCACCCAAAAGATTTCCTCGTCCCCTTTCTTTGCTCCGCCGCCGTACCGGAAGCTATAGAGGCTCGTCGACAGTACACCAATTTTACCGGCTCCACCGTAAACTCGTTGATACCGCCGCCGCCGGCCCGCTCTTTGATCTTCATCCAGCCGCTCGCACTTCTCCCCTCCGGCCATTTACCCGAGGTATATGAGAATGGCTCCTACCATTCCTACCCCTTCTATTGTTCATCCCTCGGGTTGTTTAATAGAAACCAAGGGTGACGTCTCGTAGGGTTGGTGGTCCGAGATAGAGAACTACCGGAGTAAGGCTACTCCGGAGTTAATAAGGGAGAGACAATCCACGTTTTTCTTCCCAATGACGGTTCGCACCAGAGTTCCCTCCCCGGATTGCCGAGCGTACGAGCCTGGACAAGGCTGGTTGGTGATCTTCAAAGATCAGATGTTGTGCGGGCTTTGTTTTCCACCGCACCTATTCGTTCGGCAACTGGTAGAGTCCCACGGGCGAGCTGTTAACCAGTTTAGCCCGAACACCTACCTTATATTGTGTGCTTTGTTCGGGATAGAGCTGACTATAACCACTTTCCTCTAGTACTACAAGGTCAACGTCAGCCCGATGAACTGTTTCTATTACTTCAGCGCTTGGGGTTCTCTTACCCTAAGTTCCAACTTCATTTGGAACTGCCCTACGAGTCGTAAAGGGTGGCATCGAGAGTTCTTCTTTATGGAGCCTGATGCTTCGTGGGGTTTGCAGACGACGCAGAAGGTAGGAGGACTTCCGGACGTTCAGAACCCTTTGCGCTTGTTGAAGAAGGTTGACGCCAAGGAAAGTTTTGACAGATTCTACAATAAACTTCGGGGTCTTGTTCCTTGGTTTGGGGATGAGCCGAAAGAAGTCTTCCACTTTCCTTTGTACTGGAGGCTAATAACCCAGGGGGTTCTATCCAATTGGGTATCATTCGGGGTGATTTGAGGGAGTTGAGTATCTGGGAATCTCCCCATTCGTCCCAAGACTTGGCCTTAGTTCAACGTCTTCGGGGCCACATATCCATTGAAGAGTTCAATAAAGGTTTATACCCTTCTTTTGTTTTGTCTTGTATTCATCTGATATTAACTAATTCGTTTTTTCCTTTACAGAGATGGAGTCCGATTATTACGTTTTGTAATTTTCCGGGCGTTCAAAGGCCACCGTGAATGTCGCGAATGTCGGCCGTAATTGTGAATTCTGTAATTTATCGGAACAATATTGGAATATGATAAATTATTGAAATTCAATGTTTGAGAGTGAATTTGAAGTTATTTATAAGTGTTTTACATGTTGGGTGACATTTGTCGACTTCCGGGAAGTTTTGCAGAAAATCGGTTTCGGGTGGCAAAACGGTCACCGACGGGAAAGATTTGGAGATAATCACAAGGGATTATCTCCCTTAATCATTTTCAGCAGAATTATTGGAGATATGGCAGATTTTTAAGGCTTGGTCAAGGGTATGGCAACCCATACCCTTACACCATGCCACCCTTCACCATTCATCTTCTTCCACCATTTCTTCTTTTATTAAAATTAAACCAAAAATCCATAAAAATTCCATCCAAAAGTGGCCCCCCTCTCTAAACTTCAGATATGTATTTCATTTGTACCATTTCAGCTCATTCATTTTCGGACCCATTACTTAGCAAAAATCAAAGAGAGAAGCTCTCCTTGCTTCCCTTGCTGTCCAGGAAACAGCTTCCTCCTTCCCAGCCAATTCTGCACTTCTGTGGTCAGAATCAGCTCTTGTGGTAGTTAGAAGAAATCTTCCTTAACCTCTTGGCTTCAACTTTGCTGAAGGGGCCATGGTCCAAAAACGTCGGGAAGACCTCCAAATCTGAGCTGCACGAAAACGGGTCTGCTGTGATGTTGGTGCTGAAATTTCAAATTTGAAGTTTCGGGCCTTGAACCTTCAACAAGCCATCCTACCACTTCTTCTACCTTCCAAATCTGGTGTCTTCAAGGTGAGCTTGTGTAGTTAAAGTTTAATTTTCATGTGTATGGAAAAAACATGGAAAGAAGCTCACTTTGTTCATCTTTTTCTTGGACAAGTGCATGGTGTTTTGGGGTGACTATTGTTCCTACAGCAGCTTCATCAAGGAGTTGAGAGAAGTTCTTCAAGGTGAGGAACCTTTATGTTAAGATTTGTGAACTTTGGATGTTAGTTAAGTTCTGATTTTCAACTATGTTGAAATTGGTAGCATTTTAAGCATGTTGTGATGTTGAGTTGTTGCCGAAAATGAGCATGTATGTTTGATTACTTTTTGTTGAAGATCTAAGTGTTAAAGTGTTGGAAAATGGAAATACATAAAGGATTATGCATGGAAGTGTTAAGTTTTAAAGTTTGGGTGAAAATTGCAAGGAAAAACCGAAAATCAAGGATTTGGAAGAAAATTATGTTTGCTGTGAATAGTGTTTTTGGTGATGAAAAGTTGGTTAAAACATGTTAAAAATGGTTTAACATGAAAGATTAAAAGAAAGTGTCTAAAGTGTGAAGTTTAGAAAAGATTTGGGTTGAGATGGAAGTTGGGCCGAAAATATGGGCTTGGGCGAATTTTGGGAAAGAATGGTTAAAGGTTGACTTTTTGACCAAGTTGACCAAACCGGGTAAAGTTGACCTTTTTATGAAAATTGGAGGACCATTGTGTAAAATATGGAAAAGTTTGGGTAAATGTGTAAACTTGTTATTAATGGAAGGAAGTCGCTAGAATTGTGAAAATTGGGGTACTTTTGCAAATTCTGAAAAGTTCAAGGACTTAGGTCGTAATTAAGAATAAATTCCCAACACTTGAAACTTTAGTGAAATAACTACGCTTATTTGTATGTCTCGATTCGCAGATTAAATCTGCGTCTTCCGGGATACTGCTTGTGCGTCAGGGGGCCACAGTAGATATCCGTTTTCTGTCGAGGTAAGGGGTTTAACTTTCTTAATGCGCATTAAATGTGTATTAGGTTAGTTAAGGGCTAGTACTCGGGTCGAGGGTGGGGCCCAGTGACTCCCGGGACTAGTTACTGGTACGTAGCGGTTTTCAGGGTTTTCTGTTTTCTGGACTTCTGCTATATCGGATCTGCATATCGGGGGTCGACAACGGACCCGTTATTTGTTCTGTACCGGCTTCGGCCGTTTACGTGATGATTAGGGTCGACGCCTTTCGCCGGGTACCAAGCGGTTTCGATCCCGATAATCGGCGTGAGCTTAACAAGCCGCCGTAGAGTCTTGTCAGTGGTCGGGGACCACTTGTATGGGCTTACCTCTGTTAACCCAGTCCAACGGGACTTCTGAGCATCACTTTCTGCATATCATAGCATTTATTAGGGTTGCTATTTCTGCTAGATCATTGCACGCTAACCTTTTGTGCAGGCAAAAACGTTTTCAAAGTTTTGGTTTGACCAATTCGTACCTACCCCCTTACGGGTTCTTTCGAGAACTCACCCCCCATGTTTACAATATTTTCAGGGGATCCGGGCAAACGACTGCGGACTAGATTTCCGCGGTGCTCGCTCGCACTTCTGTTATTTTGAGGTATATTTGTGTTTGGGGGAATTTCTCGTTAAAATCCCTTCTGTGTTGTTATCTTTCTGTTAAGTTTGACGTTCTTCTCTGTGTGTGTGTTTAGCAGCAGCAGCGTCTAGTTGCGAGGTATAATTCCACACTGTGGCTCGACTCTGTAGAAGTAGTGCATGTAGATACAATAGTGCATACATACTATCGGTCTGGATATTTTGTGGGAGTTTCCGACCCTACGCAGAGGGCGGAACTTCCTCGGCCTGTATCTTTATTTTCCTGCTTCATTATTATCTTTACGCGCGATATCCTGTAAAAACCACTAACGTGTCTCGGGTGCAGGTTTAGGACTAGTAAGACGTCTTAAAATCTGCAAACACGTAACAACCTTAAAACTGAAAGAAAAATGTTTTAAGGGAAGGGTTTCGGGTCCACACCCTTTTAAGAGAAAATTCCGCGATCACCCGCCGCCATTACCTCCAACCTCTGTAACTACGACGCTTCCGCCAGTTCCGGGGCGGTGGGGTGACAATTTGGTATCAGAGCTTAAGGTTAGAGTTAGGAATGGTTAGACTACCTGACCGAAACAACACTACTAGTTCTGGGGTAATTTAAATAAAAGCGTAGCTAACTTTTACTAAAATTATTCTTGAACTTTAGGTATGTTTAGGGTTGGTTAGTTAACACCAGAACCTAGCATAATCTGAAACTCAAATAAGTGGTTAAAACAGATATCGCGCTTTGACAATTCATGAAGGATATGGATTGTTATTTTCTCTCAAAGTAGGCAAGCAAAGGAATTGCTGCCGAAATTTTCTGTTAAACATGCATATCATCTACACTACAGAGCCATTAGGAGTCTTCTGTTTGCTAACATAGAGATTAACGATATTTCCATATGTTTTGCTGGGAATTTCAGATGGTACGATCTGTTGGACGCCAGGAGCGCGTCAACCTTGTGGACACACTGGGTCAGATTCGCACCCTTCTGAACGGTGTGTTCGCTCAGACAGATACCACGTCGGACCATGAGAGCGATGCTGATTTTTCTACACCGACTGCTACACCACCCGACTCGGAGACCACTTATACCGTTTCCAGACGTTATCGCCGTACTCCTACTGTTGAGGAGGATCAGTTTGGATTGTTGGGACGCCCTCACGTTAGGAGGACTCAGGCAGCGGTCAGTTCCGCTCGCCCTAGACAGGCTACCCGCCTGCACGGGTAGAGGCTTCACCGATTGGTCGTCGCCGACCTGTGGATGACACTGATTCTGATTCCGGAGATATCCGAGAGATTCCGAGGCCGCGTACCGGGAGCAGCATGGGTTTTGACGAGGTTAGGATGATGGAGCGCCTGCAGCGCTTCAACCCGCCAAGTTCTCGGGCAGATCTGGACCGGACGCAGCCGAGGCTTGGCTTACCGATATTGAGCGCCTTCTGCTGAGGCTCCATATACCATCTGAGGAGATGGTCTCTTTGGCCACCTTCTATCTGAGAGATGCGGCGTACAATTGGTGGCAGGGAGTGGCCAGAGGCAGAGCGATGCAGTATGCAGGGCTGAGACGTGTTGATCCGGGGATGCCTTGGGAGGAGTTCTCCCGTTTGTTCCATGAGCGATGGCTGGGGTACGCCATCCAGGAGCGCCGTCAGACTGAGTTCGATGCACTTACTCAGGGGAGCCGGACGGTGACTGATTATGAGGTTGAGTTCAGCCGGCTTATCCGTCATTCCTCACTGTTTGACTCTTCTGAGTGGGAGAAGACTAGGAGATTTATTCAGGGTTTGCGCCCACAGATCGAGAGCATATGATTGCGCACAGCATCACCGTCTATCATGAGGCCATTCAAGGCCCTACTGCTGGAGACGGAGATGACTGGGCGATGGTTACACCTTCCCGAGCCCGAGTGGCGGGAGACCTTCAGCCAGCAGGCCGAAGACAAAGAGCCCGGACCGAATAGACCGGGACAGAGCAGACCAGGCAGGTTCGATAGGGGCAAGGGCCCTATTACTGAGTTCCCAGTCTGCCGGGAATGTGGCCGACGCCATGGAGGACAGGTTTGCTTCAGGGCTTGAGGGCAGTGCTTGAGATGTGGAGCGAATGATCACTGGGTCAATGATCACTGGGCCGAAGTACCTGGAGCTAGGGTTCAGCCGGGAGGACCACAGCGGAGTCAGATCAGGGCCGGTCAGGGCCAAGGTTTTACTCAGGGAGGCTTGAGAGCTCCACCACAGAGACCACTTATTACAAAGACCGCCAGACAATGGGACAGCTTCAGCCAAGACGGGTCTACCAGTTGGAGCAGGGCGGTATTGCAGCAAGGAGCATTAGCAAGTATCATCCTTTTAAATAATGTACTGTTAATGCACTTTTCGACATCTTGGCGCTTCAATTTCTGCTATTTCTCTGAAATGTGCGACATCTCGGACTTTGCCTATCGCCCACACGGCAAGTGTAGTCATGGTACGCACTGCTGGTGGGATGCGATTGTATTCGAATGAGATTGCTCAAGAATGCATCTTGAGTATCGGGCGTCATCAGATTGAGTCCGAGTTATCGATTTTGGATACGCCCAAGTACGATATCATTCGGGATGGACTGGTTGTCACAAAGACGATGTGAGGATTGACTATGCTGCATTTACGATTCTGCTTTCCGGAGAGGTTGTACCGATTGGATATCCATCAACCAGTGGAGCAGAGTATGGAGCTATGCATTCTAGAGCATATACCAGTGATCGATGAGGAGGAGTACTTCGGCCTTAACACTACAGGTACGCGCACAGAGTTAGACAAGATTCCTGTAGTTCGTTATTTTCCTCATGTTTTTCCGGAAGAGTTACCGGGTATGCCTCCGGAGCGGGAGATCACATTTGAGATTCAGTTATAGCCGAGATCAACTCCAATCTCCATCCCTCCCTACCGGATGCCGATTGTGGAGTTAGCTGAACTGAAGAAGCACTTGATGAGCTTCGGAGAAGGGATTCATCCGCTGAGTACTTCACCGTGGGAGCCCGGTGTTGTTTGTTAAGAAGAAGGATGGGACTCTCCGACTTTGCATCGACTATCGGCAGCTGAATGCCATCACGGTTAAGAATAAGTATCCGATACCCGGGATCGATGATTTGTTTGACCAGCTCGGGGAGCTAAGGTTTTTCGAAGATCGACTCTGCGGTCCGGGTACTTCCAACTACGCATCGTGGAAGAAGATATTCCCAAGACAGCTTTTCAGATCGGTATGGGCATTACGAGTGTACCGTAATGCCATTTGGTTTGACGAATGCACCAGCTGCATTTATGGACATGATGCACCGAGTATTCCGCCCGTACCTAGATTCCTTTGTGATAGTCTTCATCGATGACATTCTTGTCTATTCTCCCGATGAGGAATCACATCAAGGACATCTGAGAACTGTATTGGAGACACTTGCGAACAACCAGCTGTACGCTAAGTTCTCTAAGTGCGATTTCTGGTTGCGGGAGGTATCTTTTCTGGCTCACATCGTCTGGGAGCATGGTATATCTGTGGATCCAGAGAAGACCAAGGCAGTTGAGGAGTGGAGGCAGCCACGGACTGTTAAGGAGATACGGAGCTTCCTGGGGTTAGCAGGATATTACCGCAGATTCGTACCAGGATTCTCCATACTTGCATCACCACTTACTCAGTTGACCAAGAAGGGTCAGCCGTTTGTCTGGTCCCCAGCCTGCGAGGACAGCTTTCGGGAACTTAAGCGGTTGCCATCGACACACGCTCCGATTCCCGAGTCAACCGGACCTCGCACTACCTTACGTAATCTACACAGATGCGTCAAGGACGGAGTCGGATGTGTGTTGATGCAAGGGCACCACGCCGTTGCGCACGGGTCAAGACAAATGCGACCACACGAATGTAACTACCTTACGCACGACCCGGAGTTGGCTGCGATCATTTATGCTCTCAAGCGGTGGAGACATTATCTACTCGAAGTAGATTCCAGATCTTCACCGATCACAAGAGTTTGAAGTATCTGTTTACCCAGAAGGATTTGAATATGAGACAGCGACGGTGGCTCGAATACATGAAGGACTATGACTGCACTATCGAGTACACCGCCGGCAAGGGGAATTCAGCAGCAGATGCTTTGAGTAGGAGGTATACTGGGATTGTTAGCGGTGGAGATTCTGGGAACAAGGCTGAGGGTTCAGATTTGATGTTGTTATGGCATCAGTGGGAGCAGTGGGAGCAAGCTCAGGTTAACACTTTGACCGTTCAGTCGAAGTGGTTGACCGAGATCCGAGAGGCATAGGCCAGAGATGCAGGGCTGAAGAAACTCTCGGGTGAGAACAAAGGGACTCTGCGACCGTTTTTTGAGTACAGGCAGGGCTTGCTGTACTTCAGGAGTCGCCTCTATGTACCGGATGATTCGTCGATTCGAGATCGACTGTTGGGGGAGGCGCACTCGAGTAGTTTGAGCATCCACCCTGGAAGTGAGAAGATGTACCATGATCTTCGATCTCACTTCTGGTGGCCGAGGATGCGGAGGCACATAGTCGCCTATGTGTCGAGGTGTGCGACTTGTCAGCGCGTTAAAGTAGAGCATCAGAAGCCAGCGGGTACACTGCAGACTCTACCTATTCCTGTCAGGAAATGGGGCAATATCACGATGGACTTCGACCGGTCTTCCTCCGACTAGAGCTCAACATGACGCCATCTGGGTTATAGTTGATCGGCTGACAAAGTGTGCACATTTTCTCGCCAATGCGAGTGACAGACTCGCTAGAGAAGCTTGCCCACTTTATATTCGGGAGATCGTGCGACTTCATGGGGTACCAGACTCCATTGTGTCTGATAGAGATCCACGGTTTACCGCGAGGTTTTGGGTTGCCTTCCATAAGGCTCTGGGCACGTGACTTCACCTGAGCACGGCATACCATCCTCAGACAGACGGGCAGTCCGAGAGGGTTATTCAGATTGTCGAGGATATGCTCAGGAGTTGTGTTCTGGATTTCGGAGGACAGTGGGATCGCCACCTGCCGCTAGTAGAGTTCTCCTACAACAACAGTTATCAGACTACTATCGGCATGGCACCCTATGAGGCACTGTATGGTCGGAGATGCATGACACCTCATTGTTGGACAGATGCCTCGGACAAGATGATTATTGGCCCTGAGTTGTTGGAGGAGACGACGGAGAAGATCCGTCTGATTCAGATGCGGATGAAGGCCGCAAATGACAGGACCACCTCATATGTTAATAAGAGACGACGTGATCTGAAGTTTGAGGTAGGAGACAGAGTTTGGCTGAAGGTTGCACCGACTCGTGGGACCATTCGTTTTGGCAAAGGGCAAGTTGGCTCCAAGATATGTTGGTCCTTACGAGGTTTTGGAGCGTATAGGCAGAATCGCTTACAGATTGGCCTTACCTCCGAGCATGTCTGCGGTGCACAACGTTTTTCATGTCAGCATGCTGAAGAAATGCATTTTGGATGATACTCAGATCATTCCGACAGAGAAGATTGAGTTAGAGCCGGATCTATCCTACCGAGAGGTACCGATAGCTTTACTGGCCAGGGATGTTCGGAGGCTCCGCAGCAAGTCAATTCCGATGATCAAAGTTCAGTGGTTACATCATTCTGATCGGGAAGCGACTTGGGAGACAGAGCATGAGTTGTTGAGTAGATACCCGGTGGAGTACCGGAGGTTGTTATCACTCTTGGAGGACCAAGAGTCTTAGGGGGGAGATTGTTACACCCACCCCGACGTTTTGTAATTTTCCGGTGAATGTCGGCCGGAATTGTGAATTCTGTAATTTATCGGAACAATATTGGAATATGATAAATTATTGAAATTCAATGTTTGAGAGTGAATTTGAAGTTATTTATAAGTGTTTTACATGTTGGGTGACATTTGTCGACTTCCGGAAGTTTTGCGTAAAATCGGTTTCGGGTGGCAAACGGTCACCGACGGAAAGATTTGGAGATAATCACAAGGGATTATCTCCTTAATCATTTTCAGCAGAATTATTGGAGATAGGGCAGATTTTTAAGGCTTGGTCAAGGGTATGGCAACCCATACCCTTACACCATGCCACCCTTCACCATTCATCTTCTTCCACCATTTCTTCTTTTATTAAAATTAAACCAAAAATCCATAAAAATTCCATCCAAAAGTGGCCCCCCTCTCTAAACTTCAGATATGTATTTCATTTGTACCATTTCAGCTCATTCATTTTCGGACCCATTACTTAGCAAAAATTGAAGAGAGAAGCTCTCCTTGCTTCCCTTGCTGTCCAGGAAACAGCTTCCTCCTTCCCAGCCAATTCTGCACTTCTGTGGTCAGAATCAGCTCTTTTGGTAGTTAGAAGAAATCTTCCTTAACCTCTTGGCTTCAACTTTGCTGAAGGGGCCATGGTCCAAAAACGTCGGGAAGACCTCCAAATCTGAGCTGCACGAAAACGGGTCTGTTGTGATGTTGGTGCTGAAATTTCAAATTTGAAGTTTCGGGCCTTGAACCTTCAACAAGCCATCCTACCACTTCTTCTACCTTCCAAATCTGGTGTCTTCAAGGTGAGCTTGTGTAGTTAAAGTTTAATTTTCATGTGTATGGAAAAAACATGGAAAGAAGCTCACTTTGTTCATCTTTTTCTTGGACAAGTCCATGGTGTTTTGGGGTGACTATTGTTCCTGCAGCAGCTTCATCAAGGAGTTGAGAGAAGTTCTTCAAGGTGAGGAACCTTTATGTTAAGATTTGTGAACTTTGGATGTTAGTTAAGTTCTGATTTTCAACTATGTTGAAATTGGTAGCATTTTAAGCATGTTGTGATGTTGAGTTGTTGCTGCCGAAAATGAGCATGTATGTTTGATGAAGTTTTGTTGAAGATCTAAGTGTTAAAGTGTTGGAAAATGGAAATACATAAAGGATTATGCATGGAAGTGTTAAGTTTTAAAGTTTGGGTGAAAATTGCAAGGAAAAACCGAAAATCAAGGATTTGGAAGAAAATTATGTTTGCTGTGAATAGTGTTTTTGGTGATGAAAAGTTGGTTAAAACATGTTAAAAATGGTTTAACATGAAAGATTAAAAGAAAGTGTCTAAAGTGTGAAGTTTAGAAAAGATTTGGGTTGAGATGGAAGTTGGGCCGAAAATATGGGCTTGGGCCGAATTTTGGGAAAGAATGGTTAAAGGTTGACTTTTTGACCAAGTTGACCAAACCGGGTAAAGTTGACCTTTTTATGAAAATTGGAGGACCATTGTGTAAAATATGGAAAAGTTTGGGTAAATGTGTAAACTTGTTATTAATGGAAGGAAGTCGCTAGAATTGTGAAAATTGGGGTACTTTTGCAAATTCTGAAAAGTTCAAGGACTTAGGTCGTAATTAAGAATAAATTCCCAACACTTGAAACTTTAGTGAAATAACTACAGTTATTTGTATGTCTCTGATTCTGGCAGATTAAATCTGCCTTAGGATACTGCTTGTGCGTCGGGGGCCACAAGTAGATATCCGTTTCTGTCGAGGTAAGGGGTTTAACTTTCTTAATGCGCATTAAATGTGTATTAGGTTAGTTAAGGGCTAGTACTCGGGTCGAGGGTGGGGCCCAGTGACTCCCGGGACTAGTTACTGGTACGTAGCGGTTTTCAGGGTTTTCTGTTTCTGGACTTCTGCTATATCGGATCTGCATATCGGGGGTCGACAACGGACCCGTTATTTGTTCTGTACCGGCTTCTGCCGCTTTCGTGATGCTTAGGGTCGACGCCCCTTTCGGCCGGTACCAAGAGGTTCGATCCCGATAATCGGCGTGAGCTTAACAAGCCGCCGTAGAGGCCGCTGGTCGGGGACCACTTGTATGGGCTTACCTCTGTTAACCTGACCCAACGGGACTTCGAGCATCACTTTCGCATATCATAGCATTTATTAGGTTGCTATTTCGCTAGATCATTGCACGCTAACCTTTTGTGCGGCAAAAACGTTTTCAAAGTTTTGGTTTGACCAATTCGTACCTACCCCCTTACGGGTTCTTTCGAGAACTCACCCCCATGTTTACAATATTTTCGGGGATCCGGCAAACGACCTGCGGACTAGATTTCCGCGGTGCTCGTTCTGCACTTCTGTTATTTTGAGGTATATTTGTGTTTGGGGGAATTTCTCGTTAAAATCCCTTCTGTGTTGTTATCTTTCTGTTAAGTTTGACGTTCTTCTCTGTGTGTGTTTAGCAGCAGCAGCGTCTAGTTGCGAGGTATAATTCCGCACTGTGGCTCGGCTCTGTAGAAGTAGTGCATGTAGATACAATAGTGCATACATACTATCGGTCTGTATATTTTGTGGGAGTTTCCGACCCTACGCAGAGGCGGAACTTCCTCGGCTCGTATCTTTATTTTCCTGCTTCATTATTATCTTTACGCGCGATATCCTGTAAAAACCACTAACGTGTCTCGGGTGCAGGTTTAGGACTAGTAAGACGTCTTAAAATCTGCAAACACGTAACAACCTTAAAACTGAAAGAAAAATGTTTTAAGGGAAGGGTTTCGGGTCCACACCCTTTTAAGAGAAAATTCCGCGATCACCCGCCGCCATTACCTCCAACCTCTATAACTACGACGCTTCCGCCAGTTCCGGGGCGGTGGGGTGTCACACTGTCCCAGAGAAGAAGCAGAAGAGGGTTGATTCAGTCAATGCGGAGGCCACAGTCGGTCCCCTTGTCCAGACCTCCAGGGAAGTCCCTTCTCCGGTGCACGTCGAGGGCACTCAGGTTGACGTATACGAGATGCTGAAGAATCCCCCGAACACCTCAGAAAGATTTGGGGGAAGTTCAAAGCCGCTACTGTGACCGGGCAATAAGCCTCTGAGGTCATGCCCATCGAGTTCCCGAATGTTCGACGAAGACCCTCTACATGACGTGGTTCGGTCACATTTTTGAACACTAGGTCCGGAGTGGAGAGAAGCTTAGGAAGAAAAACGTCGTCGACGAGATGAAAGAATGTCACCCCACCCCTGCCCACAGACCCCGCACTCGCGGAAGCGCACGGACCAAACCGGGGACAGGGGAAAGGTGGGGGCGACGGTTCACTCACAATCTTATCACAAACAACCCCAACAACAGGGCAACCGCCCCTTGGGATCACCCAAAAAAAATTTCCTTAAACCATAGCATTAATGCTCAACTAAGTCCCAAGATGTTTACCTATGCGAATGGGGTTGTTTTCTCATAAAATTACTGAATTTGGCACTTCATGTCATTTTGGGACAAGATGTAACAAAAGGAGAAGTTAGAGGATCAAAAGGGCAAAAATTTCTTATTTAGGTGATCACCGGGTGGTCACCTAAAAAACAGCAAGTCAACAAATTGCAAAGTGTTGGAGTTGGTGATCACCCAATTGAAACGAGTTGATCACCTGGTGATCACCTAAAAAACAGCCAGCCAACAAATTGCAAAGTGTTGGAGTTGGTGATCACCTGGTGATCACCCAGTTGAAACGAGTTGATCACCTGGTGATCACCTAAAAAACAGCCAGCCAACAAATTGCAAAGTGTTGGAGTTGGTGATGGTGATCACCCGACCTTCCAACTGAACCCAAAACCTGAAATTACAACGCGACAACCAACGGTTCGAACCTGAACTCAAACACTTATGCAATCCAAACCATTTACACAACCAAACCTTACAAACGAAACATGCATGTTATGACAATATACGAGCGTAACCAAGTTCAGAATACAAAAGAAACCAACCAGTCGGCGGTCTCGCGGAATCCAACCGCGCTAAGGTGAAACTGCTGCTGCTGCTCCTCTAGTCCAAAACCTTTCAAACAAGCAACCTCGCCTCTACTCGGCGACTTGCTTTTCCTTTCCTTTTCCTGAAACGGTAAATATAAGGGTAAGTTCTCGAAAGAACTTAGTAAGGGAGCAGGTATAGACATCGTGCAGTAACATTAACAGTCGATACAATGTACCTGCAATCGGAAGCGAACGAATACGATATACACAAGCATCTCACCAATCAATCAAATGCTCAATCAATGCAACACAATCAAACATATGCAATGCAATCGGTCAATCACAATCACAGTCAATTCACAATCGAAACGGTAATAATCTTTGTGATGGACCATGGCGAGATCTGCCCCGGTCCAACCGGCAATGGCCATGCGTCCATTCACAATCGGTCGGTAGAGCATGGTACCAGCTCGGGGGAGCAACCCCCATCGGTCAATCAATATAAATCATCGATAACCATCGTAGGTATATCGGAATCCCAATCGGTTCCTGCACAACAATGCCTATACCAGGAACTAGGTCGGCGTCATCGGGCACTCCCCTCTTCCGAACCTAGCCTCAGTCTATATCCGAGTATGCTTGCTACGCAAGGCAATACTCCTAAACACACACTGAACCCTTACCTCCGATTGAAGTCCGAATCCGAATTCTCGATCGATGGTCCCGGTAGAAATTTCGGCAGAGTTTCTGCCCAATTTCAAAGCAACTCCTTGTTCACAATCAATCACAGATACACAATTTCAATTCAGAATCCACAGAATCAATCACTAACAATGACGCCAAAACCGAGGCTCGGGCCGAAAACGGCTTTCACACCGAGCCTCTTCTAATGTAACCAATTACACTATCGGAATCAGAATTCTACTCGAACACGAAACATCCTTACCTTTCGCTAAATCGTCCGTCGAAAATTTCACCCAAATTTTTAGACGCGAATCGGCACAACCTCGGGTGCGTTTCTTCCTACGTTCCTGTTATCAAACATGCACCAGGAAGTGCCGAGAACACTTAGGAACCGAAAAATCAAACAAAGGAGCATATGACACTATTCATTCCAAAATCCAAATGCTCCTAACTTGCAAAAATACACTGATTCTTTCAAAACAGACTTCAGATTACTGATCCATACAACCCAATGATTGATTTAAGTACAATACCTCGAAGTTTGGTTGCCAAACGACGGAAATCAGTTGTGGACCTTAAGCTTCAAAAATGGCGGATCAGAGAAGAGAGGGAGAGAGAAACGGATGGTGAAGAAGAAGAAGAAAAGAAATGTTGACCAATTAATCCATTTCCTTTACTTATACATATATATGCATTAATACATAAATACATATATATAAATTTTCCATAAATCCTTCCTTTTCTTTTCTTCTTCTACCAAAAGGTGACACTTGTCCCTTCTCACCCTCTCTCATCCGCCCATCCCTTTCTTTTTCTTCCAAAATGTCCAAAGTGATTCTTTTCTTTACCTTTATATACATATATATGTATTATCTACTTAAATACACATATATACAACTTCCAAAATCCCTTCTCTTTTCTTTTCTTTCTCAACCAAAAGAGGACACATGTCCTTTTCTCTCCCATCTCCCATCCGCCACTTTTCCTTCTTTTCTACAAAAATTACCAATTTCCAATTATCTCACACTCTTATAAAACTGCATTTTCGCTCAGCCCGAAAATGCAACTTTTTACCAAACTTACTCCGATTGGAACCAAACTTTAACCACATACTCAGGATATCATAAAACCCATAAAACCTATTTTTCTTATCCAATTATAAGTCCCAAGTCACTCGGAATTGCAACTCCCGGAAATTATGCGCGGCCGCGTAATTAATTCTAAATCCGTCCCGGGTTGCCCCAAAATTCACCAAATCAAATCCACAATTACCAAACATGCAAAGCAAGTCCCAAAACAGAAATTATCGAAAATCCGGTAGTTAAACTTAAACACGTAATTAATTTAATTACGTACCGGGTGGGGGTAACAATCCTCCCCCCTTAAGACCCTTGGTCCTCCAAGGCAGTCTTAAGGCGTTCGTACTCTTGGGGGTACCGATTCTGTATATCCTGCTCGACCTCCCACGTTGCCTATCGGTCAGTATGATGAGACCATTGCATCCTGATCATCGGTATTAGCTTACTACGAAGCTTCCGCACATCGTGCCCTAGAATGGCCACTGGCACCTCTCTGTAAGAAAGATCCGGTTCTATCTGTATATCTTCCACGGTTACTGTCTATACCGCTTCTTCCGCAAACTCACATGAAACACGTTATGCACTGCTAACATATGCGGGGGTAAAGTCAACCGGTAGGCTACTCTACCAACCCGCTCCAGAATCTCATACGGTCCCACACAACGTGGTGCCAACTTTCCTTTCTTACCAAATCTGATAACCCCTCTGGTTGGTGCTACCTTAAGCCATACCTTGTCACCAACCTCGAATTCCAAATCCCGTCTTCTTTTATTTACATAGGCAGTGGTCCGATCATTAGCAGCCATCAACCGATCCTGAATCTTCTTAACCTTCGCTGTCGTTTCCTTAAGTATTTCATTGCGAAGGGTGAGTTCCTTTGGTACTTACAGTCGATCTCTGAAATACAACAGTCCCTGCTTGTAACCAAAAGACGGGTGAAGGGATCCTTTCGCTTCTCTCGATACCTTCTTCAGTGATGCATCTGCCTTCTGAGCGTCTCGTACCCTGTCCAGCCACCCTGACTGGATCGTCAAAGTAAACAGTTGCTCTCACTCTCGATGCTCCCACAAACTCCACAAACAAACCAAGTCATTCTCTTCATCATCACCATTTCGATCTCCACCTTTCACCAAGCCGGTGTACTTCCGACTCAGTGCGTCAGCTACCGAATTCCCTTTGCCAGCGGTACACTCGATACTACAGTCGTAGTCCTTCATATACTCAAGCCACCTTCGTTGTCTCATATTCAAATCCTTCTGGGTAAACAAATATTTCAAACTCTTATGATCCGTAAAAATTTGAAATTTGCTACCCAGCAAATAGTGTCGCCATTGCTTGAGTGCATAAATAACCGCTGACAATTCCAAATCGTGAGTCGGGTAGTTTCGCTCACGCGGTCGAAGTTGCCTTGACCCATAAGCTATCACGCCCGATCTTGCATCAAGACACAACCCATACCCGACACAGAAGCGTCCGTGTAAATCGTAAAGCCGCACTAAAATCTGGCAATATCAGAATAGGTGCGTGAGTCAGCCTGTCCTTTAGTTCCTGAAAGCTGCGCTCACACGCCTCAGACCATACAAATGCTCGCCCCTTCTGCGTAAGCTGAGTAAGGGGTAGGGCCAAAGTTGAACATCCAGATACAAACCTAAGATAATAACCTACCAGTCCGAGGAAACTCCTGATCTCTCGTACTGTAGTCGGTTGCTCCTAGTCCATTACTGCCTTAATTTTTTCAAGATCTACCGATAAACCATTCTCTCCAATAACGTGTCCCAAAAAGGACACTTCCCTAATCCAAAACTGACACTTGGAGAGTTTGGCATACAGTTGATGATCACTCAGAGTCTTCAGTACAATTCACAAGTGATCCTGATGTTCACCTTCATTCTTGGAGTAAACCAAGATATCATCAATGAAAACCACAACAAACCGACCCAGGTATGGACGGAACACTCGGTTCATCATATCCATAAACGCCTGCAGCGCATTCGCCAAACCGAATGGCATGACGGTAAACTCATAATGCCCATACCGGTTCGGAAAGCTGTTTTGGGATATCCTCTTCTTTCACTCAAGCTGGAAATACCCCGATCTCAAATCAATCTTCGAAAATACCTTTGCCCCCTTCAGCTGATCAAACAAATCATCAATCCGTGGAAGGGGGTATTTATTCTTCACAGTTATCGCATTCAGTTTGCGATAGTCGATACACAGTCGTAACGTTCCATCCTTCTTTTCACAAACAACACCGGAGCTCCCCACGGGGACGTGCTCGGCCGAATGAATCCTTTAGCAAGCAATTCATCCACCGCTTCTTAAGCTCATTCATTTCAGGGATAGCCATTCGGTAAGGGGGAGCAGATACGGGTACTGATCCCGGCTGATGCAAAATCTCGAAACCAATTTCTCGTTCCGGAGGCATTCCTGGTAAATCTTCGGGAAATACCTGCGGAAACTCTCTTACTATCGATATCCGATCTATCTCATCCCTGATCTCCGAAGAGTTCAACCCACAGTAATCATTCTCATCAATCACTTCAAACTCATCTAGAATTTGCAATTCTAAACTCCTCATTTCCGATCCCTGCTCAGAAGAAGCGGAGGACAGTAGTACCTTCCCGGTAGCTAGTGTCACCTCCCGCTTCCCACAATAAATCTGTACTCCGTTCTTAGCCAACCAGTCCATTCCCAAAACCACATCATAACCCGAAATATCCAGAACCAATAAATCACTCAGAATCTGATGTTTTCCCAAATCAATCACACAATCTCGAACCATATCATTAGAGAGCAACCACTGGCTCCCTACAGTCTTAACTAAAGCCACGCGTGGCATGGAACTCACAGATAAATGCTGAGCCATAACAAATTTCTGAGCCACTATAGACACAGAAGCACCAGTATCGAACAATACAGTAGCAGGAATGTTATTTAACAGTATGGTACCTTTAAGGGCACCCTGTCGTGCCGTCTCTCCTTCCTTTTGATCTCAGGGAACCTAACTTGGTTTGCCTTAGAATCAAGTCTCAAACCTTAATATTTTTTGTCTTAACTTTCAAATTTGCCGTAGATGCAGTCCTTTGCTAAAAGGCTTTTCTTTGAAGTTTGGCTTCTTCTCTTTTTCCTTAGGCCTTGTTTGTTTGCACTTTCTCCGAACACTTCAGCCCGAAGAGATGGGTTGGTTACCTCGATGGGGATGAGTGCTTTGCTACCATAGGTTAAGGAAAATGGAGTTTCTCCAGTTGACCTCTGTGGTGTGGTCTGGTAGCTCTATAAAACTTGAAGAAGCTCTCTGGGCCATTTACCTTTCGCGCTTCTGAGTCTCTTCTTCAACCTGTCTTTCAACATCCAGTTTGATACTTCAATTTGTCCATTGCTCTGAGGGTGGGTGACCGAAGCAAAGTGGAGTTTGATTCTGAACTCTTCGGCAAAGTCCTGGAATCCCCTATCAGTGAATTGGGTCCCGTTATCTGCTACGAGTACTTTTGGGCACCTAAATCTGCAAATGATGTTCTTCCAAACGAACTTCCAAGTGTTGTCAGCCGTTATAGACGCCAGTGGTTCGACTTTTATCCATTTCGTAAAGTAGTCCACGGTGACCACGCAGTGCATCAGTCCTCCAGGAGCCATTAGTAGTGCTCCGATTAAGTCAATACCTAGACAACAAAGGGTATTGGGTAGTCCGATGATGTCACATACTCCGAGGGAACTCTCTGTATTCGGGCGTGCTCTTGGCATTTCTTGCATTTGGTGACCAGCTTCTTGGCCTCTTCCTTCAAGTTCGGCCAGAAGTATCCTTGCCTGAGTATAATCGCAGCTAATGCATCCGACTTGATATAGGGCCTGCATGTTCCTTCGTGAACTTCTGTTAGAACGTCTTTGGTTTCGTCTTCCCCGATGCATTTTTGCATAGGTGAGAAAAACCCTTTGATATAGGTTACCACCTAATATGACGAACTTGCTTGATTTTCTCCTAACTTTTGCTGCCATGACAGGGTCCTCCGGGAGTATTCCTTCAGTGAGGTATTTCCAATAGGGAGCTCTTCATCCCGAAGTAATGTTGAATACTTAGAGATAGTTGATACAAAGATTCTTCCTCTCTTCATCATAGGATGCTGACTTTGAGAGCTGATCAGCTTCAGCACGCGCGGAATCCTCTCGATGAATAACCTTTCAAAGTGCACGACTAATTTCTTTGCAACCTCGATGTACTTCTTGAGACTTGGCTCCTTGACCTCATACTCCCCATTCATATGTTGGACCAGAAAGTTCGAGTCGATGCATGTCTTTAGGGATCAGATACCGTCCTTCTTAGCTAACTCCAATCCGACGATTAAGGCTTCATATTCGGCTGCGTTATTTGTCACCGGAAAAGTGAACTTGATGGATTTGATGGCCCTCATCCCTTCGTGTCCTTTGAGAACTAATCCCGCTCCTTGTCTATCCGATCCTGAAGCTCCGTCAACGTACAGAGACCACACAGGGTTGTCCTCGTTCTCTGAGCATTCGTCTTCGGATCTTTGTGGCAACTCGGCAATAAAATCAACCAAAGCCTGTGCCTTGATCACTCTCCTTGGTTCATATCTGACTTCATATTCACTCAGTTTGATACACAATTTTGATAATCTTCCGGAGTGATCCACCCGCTTCAGGATGTCTTTGATAGGGAAATTACTCTGGACTACTGATATATATGGGCCAGCCCGTATGGCTGTATGGCCAAACGCAAACACCATATGGGCCACGCCCACCACAGACGGCCTCGTATTTACGGAGAGCCCCTCGTATTCACCAATAAGGGTGCCCCGTAAAAATCCGTTGGCGGTAAACGCTTGCTCCATCAAAACAACCGTTACCCTAATTATGGCATCAAGCCAAAAGAGAGGGAGTAACTCCGCAATAACTCCACCATTATTACACGATTAATACGCCACCGTCTCAATTATGGACACATTTATGGAGATTCTCTAGCATTCAAGGCCCCATAACGGGACCTGGCACCACCTTATATATTGGGTGGTGCCTGCCTCAAATAAGGTGATTACTACACACCCCCACCTCTCTTCTCTTTCTGCACCTGAAAGTGGCCTTTGTCTTACTCTTCTCAGGTACCGGAGCGTCCAAGACAACCGAAGATCGCCCTTTGGCTATCAATTTGGCGCCGTCTGTGGGAAACGAAAAATAGCCGTTTTTCTTTCCTATCAATTTTTTATCCCCTCCTTACCCATTTTCATGGCGAAAACAAGGAGAACACACAACAGTGTGCATGTTAAGGATGCTGCTTCCAGCTCCTCTGATGTACCTCCACCACTCCCTGCTGGTGGCGCAAAGGGGACACAACAGCCCCACAACTCCCAGTTGGTGGCAACCCTGCCACTCCATGCTGGTGGTGTAACGGGGACACAACAGCCTCACAACTCCCAGTTGGTGCCAACCCCGCCACTCCCTGTTAATGGCGCACCGAGGGCACAACAGCCCTCACAGCCGCAGCCGGCCACCCTAACATACCTCGCTGGCCCCTCTACGACCCCCCAGCAAGTCATCGCGACCCCGCTCAGATGGCGCTCCTCCAGGCAAGCATGCTCAATGACATGAAAGCCTTCATGGTGCAAACCATCAAGGCGGAAATACAGGCTGCCCGCCTTCCGCCTCACAACGACCGGGACGAGCAGTCCCAAAATCAAAACCCATCTGCGGGGAACATCTGCGTCGACGACCTCCTCCGCCGAATCAACGTGGTCGAGGAACAGGTCAAAACGCCAAACCTGGTCCTCGACGACATCGAGGTCCTCCTGACGCAGCCCTTCACAGAAGACGTCATCGCCGTCCAGGCGCCGGCCAGCTAATTCCGGGCCATCGAAAGCTACGATGCAACAACAGACCCCGTCGACCATCTACGACGTTACATCTCCCAAATGGAGATGGCTCTCGTCTCCGACCCCATACTCTGCAAGGCTTTCAGCTCCACCCTCAAAGGGGTTGCTTCAACGTGGTTTGGAACGCTACGAGGCCAGCATTTCAAATGCTTTAAGGATCTCGCCTCATCGTTCCTGCGCCACTTCATGGGAGCTCGACCTCCCCCCAAGACTGTCCAACACTTGCTAAGAGTGAAACAGCAAAGGGAGGAACCACTTCGTGACTACATCCGACGGTTTCAAAGTGAAGCCGCCCAAGTCCGTGGTCTCTCCTCGGACATGCAGCTCCCGGCCGTAACTTAAGGCCTTGATGCAGTCAAGGCTCGCGTACAACATCAATGAAAACCCAGTCACAACGATGGGTGAGTTCATTGATCGGGCCACTCGATTCATGAACTCCGAGGAGATGAACAAGCCCTACAACAGGCCCCCCACAAGCGACCGCAACAAGAAGTTCGACAAGGGGTCTGTCTCATCGAGGTACCAGCCCTCGAACATCGGTTTGAGGCCCTCCGATCACCACCCTACACTTCGTGACACCCGCACGAACATCCTGCTAATGCTGGAGAAGCAGAACAAGGTCCCCAAGTGGCCTCAACCCATCCAGCACAAGAGCACAAGGGGGTTTGACAAGTACTGCCTCTACCACAAGGATCGTGGACACGACACTGAGGCGTGCTTTCAACTCAGAAACCTCATCTCTGAGATGATCGAGCAGGGTAAGCTCAAGGAATTCCTGTCCGATTCCACCTCCCCCTGCAAGGATTTCCCCAAAGGCCGCAAGAGGGACGATGACAGCGACGACCGCGAGAAAACGCGTCGTCGACACAACAGCCCTCGAAGGCAAAACTTGCCGCCACCACCACCGGCGGGCATCATTCACGTACTCACTAAGTCGGAAGGGACCTCCTCCAGAAAGCGCTATGCAAGGGAAATCTTGCAGATCGACCACCTCGAGGAGAACGTCATCTACCGCCCCAACGGGACAAAGGTTGTCGTTCCACACTCCGACCCACTGCATATCACAGCAAGGATCGCGGGTTACGACACCAACAGGGTCTACATCGACACTGGTGCAAACACCAGTGTCATTTTCAAGGACATGCTCGATAAACTTGGGGTGCACATGTCCGCTATAAGAAGAAGCTCCGGCCCTACTTTTGGCATCGACAGGGACATTGTCCCAATAATAGGGGTCGTCAACCTGCCTCTCATGTTAATTGGGGACACAAAATTTGGCACGTTTGATTGCCACTCCATTATGACGGAGTTCCTGGTGCTCGAAGTCCGTTCCACGTACAACGCCATCGTTGGTCGACCAAGCCAGGTCGATTTCCACATGAGGTGCGACATCCGCTCTCTCACAGTCACATTCGCAACGCCTCGTGGGGACGCAAACATCTACATCGACCAGCGAACTGCAAGGACAAACTACGTGGCCTCTTTGAGCTCAACGGTTGATCCACAAACCACGAAGGGGGTCGAGGATCCCATGGACCCCGACGACAGGCCACGCCTCGATGACGTCACAGAAGAAATCGACGTCGTCCGGGGCAAGAAGTTTAAGGTTGGAAAAAACCTTAAACAAAAGGAGAAGATGGGCCTCATCCATCTCCTCGAGGCAAACCTTGACGTTTTCGCCTGGAGCTTGAAGGACCTGCCAGGCGTCGACCCCAGCGTCATCACACACAAGCTTAATGTATTCCCGGATTCAAAACCGGTTAAACAAAAGAAAAGGGGTATGGTCCCCTCAAAAAAGCAATTTGTAAAAGAGGAAGTTTCTAAACTCCTCGACGCTGCAATAATAAAGGAAATTCAGTACTCCGAGTGGCTTGCTAACATTGTTTTAGCTGACAAAACTAACGGCGACCTTCGTATGTGCGTCGACTTCACGGGCGTCAATAGGCATTGTCCAAAGGACCCCTATCCCTTACCAGTCCTTGACCAACTCGTGGACGCCACTTCCAAATACAAATATCTATCATTCATGGACGCTAAGAGTGGTTACCACCAAATTTACATGGACCCCGAGGACTCCTTAAAAACGGCATTCACGACGGGTGACGACGTATACTACTACGTTCGAATGCCATTTGGGCTCAAAAACGCTGGAGCTACCTACCAGCGTTTAATGAATAAAGTTTTCGCCCACCAAATGGGCCGTAACCTGGAAGCATACGTCGACGATGTCATTGTGAAAAGCATGACATTCGATGACCACCTCCGAGATCTTGATGAAACTTTCAAGTCGTTCCGACGGTACAACATGAGGCTCAACCCAGCCAAATGTTCTTTCTTCGTTGGAGCCGGGAAATTCCTGGGTTACATGATCTCCGAATTGAGAATCGACGCCAACCTTAAGAAAATATCAGCCATCACGGATATGGCGCCACCAAGGAACATTAAGGAAATCCAATAACTCACAGGAAGAATTGTTGCCTTGGGGCGGTTCATTTCCAAACTGGGAGACAAGTGCAAGCCGTTCTTTGAACAGCTTCACATGAAAAAGGCATTCACCTAGACGCCGGAATGCCAAGAAGCCTTCGAGCAAATCAAGAAGCACCTCTCTGATTTGCCAACCCAGAAATGCCCGCAACCAGGGGACGAGCTCGTCATCTACCTCTCCACTTCGAACATCACTGTCTCTTCAGTGCTCGTTAAGGAGGAGGGCCCACAATAGTGGCCCGTCTACTACACAAGTCACACGCTACGGGGGGCCGAGGCTAACTATCCTCCCCTTCAAAAAACGATCTACGCTTTGATCGTGGCTGCAAGGAAATTACGGGCATATTTCCAAGCCCACACGATCATCGTCAGAACGGATCTACCAATCAGGGACATCCTAAACAGACCAGAACATAGTGGTCGTTTAGCCCGTAGGTGCATCGAGCTCGGGGAATACGACATCAAGTTCGAACCTCGACGGGCCATAAAGGCACAAGCTTTGGCAGATTTCATGGCCGAGCTCTCCATCTATCCCCTCGAACATGGTCCTTCGAGGGATCCACCAGCGGAATTGGAGCCTCCCGAGTGGGACATGTTCGTGGATGGCTCATCCAGTGCTGATCGTCCAGGAGGGGGCGTTCATATAAAGGGCCCACACGGCATGGAAGCCAACTTACGAGTGGCTTTCCAGTTCCCCGTCACAAACAACGTGGCAGAATACGAGGCCCTCGTATCGGGTCTGAAAACTGCTCTGAAAGCTGGCTTACGACGTCTGACCGTGCACAGTGACTCACAGCTCGTAGTAAGCCAGGTTACGGGGACAAACGAGTGCAAGGATCCCACTCTATCGAGATACCTGAGGCTCGTCAAAAGCCTACAGGGGCAATTTGAACAGCTGAATATCAATAAGATCCCAAGGGATCAAAACACTTAGCACAGCCTCGAAACCTTAGCACAGCCTTCGATAAATACAATTCATGCGATCGATGCCAATGCAACAACTGACTGGAGGCTCCCAATCCTGCAGTATCTCCAAACTGGCGCAATCGAGGGCCCGCCAGCGTTACAAAAGAAAATAAGGACGCAATCATCCCGCCATATCATCATAGATGACACATTAAAGCGTAAAGGGTATTCTGCTCCTTTACAACGGTGTATCGGCTCCGGAACGAAGTTCACTCCGGAGTTTGCGGAGCACACATTGGCTCCGATGCGCTTGCGCACAAATGCTTGCGCCTCGGTTATTATTGGCCAACATTGAGGAAATTCGCGCATGATTTGGTGCGTACGTGCCATAAATGCCAGCTCAACTCCCGCATCCAGTGGCAGCCTGCAAACGAAGCGGTTACGGAGACGTATCCTATACCCTTCGCGCTGTGGGGCCTCGATCTCATAGGGCCAATGCCTAAAGCCAAGGGGCAGTTCAAATTCTGTATAGTGGCCGTCGACTACTTCACTAAGTGGGTCGAGGTCCTGCCACTCAAGAAAATAACGACTGCCAAAGTCATACACTTCCTCTGGCACGACCTCGTGTCGCGATACGGCACACCAAAGGCCATAATCACAGACAATGGGACTCAATTCTCGAGCAAAAAGCTTAAGGATTGGGCCATTAAGATGAATATACACATGCTCTACGCCCCTGTGGCACACCCACAGTCAAATGGACAAGTAGAAGTCACAAATCGCACAATCAAAGAATGCCTGAAAAAGCGCCTCGATGACGCCAAAGGGAAATGGGTCGAGGAGCTACCTAGTGTCCTCTGGGATTACAGAACAACTTCACGGGGACCAACTGGGGAAACACCTTTCTCCCTGGTTTACGGCGTCGAAGCCTTGCTACCAATCGAGGTGTCTATCCCGACAGTCAGGACGCTCTACTACGACGCTCCTCGCAACTAGAGCGGCCTAAGGGCACGTCTAGACCTCGTCGAAGAACTCCGCGAGGGTGCCAGACTTAGGCTTATGGCCTTACGGCAAAGAGCAAACCTCGACCACAACGTTAAAGTTCGGGCAAAACAGTTCTACGTGGCTGATATGGTCTTGCTAAGGGTAGAGTTGTCAGGCCGTAATCCTGGCCATGGAGCCCTTCGTTCCAGATAGGCGGAAGCTAGAAAGAAGAGGAAACTGAAGCGAAAAAGCAAAGAACGCAAGAATTCGGGAAAACTGACTCCTCACATGGGTTGGCGTATAAGTAGAGGCCGATGGGAGGTGAAACGACTTCCCCCATAATTACAAACGGCGCAAAAAGCGCAATTTCAAAAAGTGCTTTACAACCGCCATAAACGATATTGGGCCAAACTCCTTGGCCCTTCCACATCTACAGCCCAAAACGGCACAACGCCAGCGTTGGCTGCTTTCAGCCTTTGTCCCAGGACGAGTGAAGGGCGGCCTCCTCTTTCTTGAAAACAAGCTTGTTCTTCAAAGTTTTAATGCCTTCTATTCGAAAAGAAGGGGAAATATAAAAAATCACTCTCGACAGCACCCTCAAGCAGGGCAAGCTTGCTTTACCTAGAAAGTATGCTATAAAGCATAGGAATGATCTGTTAGGATCGACCACGGTACTTCCCTCCAAGGCGGAGCACAGGGGCCCAGCCCATCCTCCGCTGTGGGGGGTTGACATACTGATATATATGGGCCAGCCCGTATGGCTGTATGGCCAAACGCAAACACCATATGGGCCACGCCCACCACAGACGGCCTCGTATTTACGGAGAGTCCCTCATATTCACCAATAAGGGTGCCCCGTAAAAATCCGTTGGCGGTAAACGCTTGCTCCATCGAAACAACCGTTACCCTAATTATGGTATCAAGCCAAAAGAGAGGGAGTAACTCCGCAATAACTCCACCATTATTACACCATTAATACGCCGCTGTCCCAATTATGGACACATTTATGGAGATTCTCCAGCATTCAAGGCCCCATAACGGGACCTGGCACCACCCTATATATTGGGTGGTGCTTGCCTCAAATAAGGTGATTACTACACACCCCCACCTCTCTTCTCTTTCTGCACCTGAAAGTGTCCTTTGTCTTACTCTTCTCAGGTACCGGAGCGTCCAAGACAACCGGAGATCGCCCTTTGGCTATCAACTACTATGGAGAACTTGGGGAAATATGGCTTCAACCTTTGGGCTGAGAGGACCAATGCGTACACTACTTTCTGAATCATCGGGTAGTTAAGCTCGGTGCCATGTAGTGACTTGCTCACGTAGTAGACTGGCCACTAATTTCCTTGGTCGTCTTCCTGAACGAGGACCAAACTTACGGCCTTCTCTCCTACTGCTATTTATACAATGAGGGGTCTATCCTCGGTTGGTTGTCGAAGGGTAGGCATCTCCAAGAGGTAAGCCTTGATTTCCTCCCAAGCCTTCTGACAATTGAGATTCCATTCAAATTTTTCTCGTTCAGCTATGTTTTCTTCCTTTGATTTTTTCTCTCATTTCTTCACATCTATTCTTCTGGGTTCTCACCTTCCTTAATCATGAGTTTGAAGAAAGGGTGGCATTTATCCCCGTACCGTGATATGAAGCGACTCAGTGCTGTTATTCTTCCGAGAAGCCTTTGGACGTCCTTGACCGATGAAGGTGTCCTCGAGTTTAACAGAGCTTTGATTTTTGCCAGATTCGCGTCAATGCCACGTTCGGATACCATGAACCCGAGGAATTTCCCGGCAGTTGCTCCGAAAACACACTTGTCTGGATTCAACCGAGTCCGTACATCCGGATATGACCGAACACTTCCTCGATATCCCGGATGAGATCGGTTTACTCTTTGCTCTTGATAATGACGTTGTCAACGTATACTTCGTGAATCCTCCCTATCTGCTCGGAGAAGACTTTATCCATTAACCTTTGGTAAGTTGCGCTGGCATTCTTGAGTCCGAAAGGCATTATGATGTAACAATGTGCCGACGGTTTACCACCCTTAGCCGGCGATTCGCGGCCCTGGGCTGTGGATTTACTGCCTAGACTTGCGTTTCGTAGCTTAGAGGACATTCCGGCGAGATTTCCAGTGTTGGTGGATAGGAGGGTGGTGAGATAAAGTGGAGAGAAAATTTTTAGGGTAGAATTGTAAGTATTTGTAAACATTAGGGTAAAATTTTAGGGTTTATAAAAATTAAGAGTAAAATTGAAAGTTTCGTTAAACGTTAGGGTGATTTTTATATTTTACAATTGTTTAAAAGGTCAATATTTTAAAATTTGAGGGCGAAAATGTCAAATAGGACATTCGATGAAGAAAAAAACTTGAAAATAGGACTTTATTAGTACAAAAAGTTAAAACAGGACCCTAGTGGTACAATAATTAAAGTTACAGGACCATGAGTGCACTTTACCCTTTTCTTTTCTATGTCTTTTAATTATCTCTGGCTCGAGATAATTTTAGTTTGGGCCATAAGCATGGTACGATTTACTAGGCGGTAGGATGCATAATAAGTTAAATAGATGTATACTAGGCATGTATGCTAATTCAGTTAAAGAAAGTAAAATTGGTGAGAAGAATGTCCCTGAAACACAATATCAAAACTAAGAGTCTTCCATTATGGGACTTGTCAAGTACTTGATTGATGAGTGGTATTTTTGTCCTCGCTTTAGCGAGGTACCATTTTTCAATCATGTTGGGGACGAGTGCTTGTAATGGGTCAGTTTTGACCATTAACATGACAGCTAGGTTGACATGAGATGGAGATAGATTGAGTGGGAGAAAAAATGGGTATTTTGTTCTCGCCAAAGTGGGGTACCGCATTTTAGACTCCACTCAATGATCCAAGAGTTGCATGAGGATTCAATTGGCATGGTGCCTACCTACGGTGACCCTTTTTCAAGCACCAGCTAAAGCGGGTCTGAGTTGAACTGTACACTTGCGATCTTGGCCACTAAAACACCTCCAACAGGCGCTAGGTGTTTCGGATTGTTTTGTTAAGTGCTATCATCCGATATAATAGTGGGAACACTTAATAGAAAGGCCTTATTAAAGGAGATTAAATAGACATGTTACCACCCTAGAAACTGTAAGTTTACAAGTTGTAGAAATTATATCGTTGTGATCAATTTTAAAATGGTTATCGAGGAAAGGACGTATGCCTTAAAGATATTCTCGAAGAGCACTGCCAATGATGCTCAAATGTTGACTTTGGCACCTGGCGTCTATCACGATACATGTCAAGAATTTGATTGTCGTGAACAATCATTTTAAAGTGGGTATTTTGTTCCCGCCAAGGCTGGGTGACGGAGTGTAACTCATTGATCCAGAAGTTAGTCAAGTCTCTTTTGTGTTGGAAACAAGCAAAAGGAGAAGCATGAAACTTTTAGGTCAGTACTGTTGGCAGAAACCACTAGATGTGATCAAGATGAGGAATAGAAGTTAGACTTCCATTGATTTCGTTATAAGACCATACTTCCACATCAGAGGTATTTATACTAGATAGAGATCAAACATATTTAGAATATGATGGATCTCATGTGAAGTGAAGTGATGGGAATCGTAAAGTGAATCTACGGGGTAGAAGAATTCACTTCACCCATTGGATTTATCTAAGTCTAGAAAAATCCAGTTATAAGAATGAAACCAGAAAGATCAAAAGAATGTTGCAACCTATCTCTGGCATTATCATTTGCGCCAAGAAATGTGAGAACACATTTTTGAAATCCATGAGGATGGAATATAGAACTCATTTGATTAGATCTTATGAGACATGTGATTCTTGTTGGACGAGATGACCTAGTCCCTACCTGAAGACAGAAGAAGGGAGAATGAGGCTATATGAAGATTAAATGAGTGCTCAAGCTACAAGATAAAATACTTGTACTTCAGCTATTGTTGAAATCTGTATGGCTATGTATGAGATACAAGCCTGAATCCTTTGAAGAAATTCAAAAGGGTTTAAGGATTGAAGTACATAGTAAGAGACGATAAAGTACAAGACACTTCAATCGGATTGAAGATGCGGGATACTTGAGGCAAACGTTCTATGATAATTAGTGGGAGTGAGACTACAAGTCACAACTCACTCCATCTAGAACACCATAAGAGAATGGTGGGTACAGAAGGAGTAATCAAACTATGGTTTGATCCATGATTAGTTAGGTTGTTCTTCTAAAGCTTTTGGGATACGATTTAAGACATTGACATTACACTGAGTCAGGTTTCATCTAAGTTATGGTTCAGGAGAAACCATATTGTTAGGATTTAAGGCTTGGGTCAAAAGGCATATTTGACTATGCTTGAATTTAAATCTGAAAAGTGTCTTTTCATTGGACATCCTTAGAAATTAGGGACGTTGCTTCTATAGTCCCTCCGAGGAGATAGTGCTAAGGGTTCGGTTAAAATTCATGTTAGATGACTATAACTTCTAAAAGGAAATTAGCAAGGACAGTGGAGCTCGATTAGATCGAGAACAATGAAAGACATTGAATCTATAGATGAAACATGAATGGACACCACTTAAGGACAGTGGGAGGATTGTCTATTCGTATCTAGTAGAATTACACATAAGTCAGATAAGTGCAAGTTACGTATGACTTATATATAGAAGGGTGATGCTTATAGTGAGCAGACAAAATCTACTAAGATAATAATCTGAGAAACGACTTATGACCATAAAACTCAAAGATGGATTTCGTGTATGATAAGTGAGTAGGATCTTGGTTGATCTATCTAAAGGGATGAATCCCTTAATGTACAAGTGGGTCTTCGCAAAAAGACTCGGATGGATGGTTATGGAATTACCTGTCATATGATAACCTGTTTGAAAGAGTTTCACTAAGTTATCTTGATAAATGAGCATTGGAGAAACTGAGTTTTTTCAACACTCATATGGTATGCTGGATGCAAGAAAGGATTATAATAAAATCTCTAAGTGTATGAATCTTCAATATGAAAAATTAGTCAAAAGTGGTTGACTGTCACATAAGTGAAGATGAAATTTGTGACTATAAATGATTCAGTGGAAGCATTTGGCCATTCTAATGATGGTGCAAAAGGTACCTGTATAAGATGCGATAGCTCTATATATAAAGATTTGCAGAAGAAATTTTTTCGATAAACCCAATAAGGAAAAAGGTCCTTAAAACATTAGGAATCATGATCATAGAGTTAGATTAGAGGTGATTGCTTGTGTTACAGTCGCCGTGAGCCGGACGACTTCTGAGATAGCTCTGTAAGAATTCCGGTCCGTTTTCCGATTTCTGTGAAATCTGGAGTAGTAAATATATTGTTGGACATGCTTTCCGTATATTATGGAGTCTCGGAGTTAGTGTCAGAGTTTTGGTTCCGTAGGAAATTCCGTTTGGAAGTTATGCGAGTTGCGGTTGGATGAAATCGCGACTTTGCAAAGGTTGAGGACCAATTTGTAAATGAGGGAAGTTTTGAAAGGTTTCCTCTCCTACAGGGTAAAGGAATCAGTTAAATAGTTAGCAAGAGAGAGAAAGCTTTATTCCTCATTTTGTACTCTCATCCGAAACTCTCTGTCTCAACTTTCAAGATTGGAAGCTCAAGGTGATTCTTCCTCAAAGCTAGTCCGATTTATGTGGTAAGGAGATATGTTGTTTATAGTAAGGAATTATATGTTTTCCATGGATCAGAATTTGAGTTTGCATGTTCTGTAATCAGTTGTGAGGAGAAGAAGAATCTAAAATTCTGCAGAACCGGCATCGCGCATGCTCCTCTCCGCTGCAGTTTCGTAAAAATTCGTTCTTCGTGCATGGGACGATTCGGTTGCGTGGAGATCATCAACGTTTGAGGTAAGGGTTTAGTTCTTCTGTAATTCTATGGTTTCTGGGTTCATATAACCTGAATTAGAATGAACTGGGGATTAAGTTTGGCAAGGGATGTGGTTCTGGGGGTCATCGCCATTCTGGGTTTGAGGCTTCGCATGAATCTGGTAAAGCTTCGCATGAATCTGGGAAAGGCTTCGCATGACTTTTGGAAGGGCTTCACATGAGTTTGGGACAGGATTCGCATGAACCTATAGAGAGGCTCCGCACTACAAGTCTGCTCCCATCAAGGAGCCTTCGCCTTCGCACCGAACGTCTGCCTTCACTGAGAGGCTTTCGCTTCCGCACTGCAACTCTGCCTTCGCCAAGCGGCCTTTGCCTCTGCGATGCAGTCCTATCTCCGCCAAGAGAGGCTTTCACCTCCATTGTAATTCTGCCTCCGCTAAGAGAAGCCTTCGCCTTCGCACTGAAGGTCTGCCTTCGCCAAGGAGCCTTTGCCTTCGCATTGAAGGTCTACCTTCGCCAAGGAGCCTTCGCCTTCGCACTGAAGGTCTGTCTTCGCGAAGGGACCTTCGCCTTCACACCGCAGTTTTGTTTTTGCCAGAGAGGCCTCGCCTTCGCAAAGGGGTTCTCCACCCGCAATTCAGTATAGCGATGCGACCCTCAGCACCCCGGGCTAAACTTAACCTATGGCATAGGTTAGGTATATGTGTGTGAATTCTGCTATCTGTTCAGAATAACTTGGTTGACAAGTTATCTTGTGAGTTACTTATCTGAATCTGATCTGTTCGGCAGCGGGGATTCTGGACCCCGGGCTGGTACCATGCCTCTGATAAGTTCTGACATTATGATACTCTGAAATTCTGAAATCCTCTTCCGTATGGCTAAGAGCCTCAGAGGTCTGCCGAATCCGTCTGACTAATGAATGTTTATTTTTATTATTGTCTGTTTGTATCTGTATTTTCCATGTAGGTGTTTTATTTCTGAGTACTCTGTACTTCTGATACACCTTAGCTTCTGCCAACCCTTACTGAGTTCTCGTAGAGGACTCACCCTTATTCTGTTCGTCATTTCAGGCTCATCTGATAAGAAGCCCGAGGAGTAAAGACTCTCGGTGCTTTCTGGTGTTTACGTTTCAGGTACAATAGAATTCTGATTCTGTCTTCTGATTCAGTGGTTGTGAAAATCTGTAGGATCTGATTCTGATTCTGAACACTTTTGTGAGATGTCTGATGGCTATCTTCTGTACTGTGTTTCAGCAGCAGCGGTAACCTACGTGGAGTTTTGTCCGAAGATCTTGGTGATCTAGATTCCTCCACGCACGTAGGCATTTTGTTCAGTAGATGGTTCTGGCTCTGTAAATGTAAACATTGTCACGTTTAGTTAATGCATCACACCTGTATAAATTTGGGAATGTATATAAGTATGTTGGTTCTCGTTACTTGTACTACAAGCTTGTTTTATGGAAGAAGTTTTAAAGGGGTGGGTTTGGACCATCACACCTTAGGGAATACTCCGCAACGAACTGTTACCCCTGGCTCCGGTTCCCGCCTCCGCACTACTTCGGCTTCCGCGCCGCGCACGGTGGGGGAGTAACAGAAGTTGGTATCAGAGCAGGTTTAGTCAAGTACGAGAGTTTGGTAAGATTGTGTTCTGAGTTTGGTATGGTCCAGAAGTGGACTTCTGTTCTGTGTACGAGCTTGATGGAACGTGTCATTGCACTGCCTTTCGATTCCAGGGATGTTCGGTAGGAGGTCTGGCCACCCTCTTACTTGAACATTTTTGGAAGGGATGTCAGGGCAGGGGTCGATTCTTCGAGACGTACTGTATGGATTGATGTTCAGAAAAGGAATTTCTGATGTCTGTGTGAGTCGGAGGGGTGTGATTGCATCATGCATTACATTTACATTGCAGAGCCAATAGGAAAACCGCTGCTAGCTTCTGTCAGACACTTACCATTGTGTATCTGTTTCTGGTATTTGTGAAATTCAGGAATTATGGTTAACACTCGCCGTCACCAGGAAAGAGATCAGGATGAGCAGAGCAGGGACCCAGATATTCCGAGAGTTGTTCCAGAGGATCAGAATCCGGAACAACAGTTGCATCCTCAGCAACAACACACTGATCTTGCGCAGACTCTGATACAGATCCGGGATATAGTTACGACAATACTGCCTGTTTTGGATCGGGTTACTCCAATAGTTCAGCAAGGTCCGAGTGAGGAGAATACTGTCACTCATACCACGGTCCATACTGATACTCTATCGCAAGAAGGAGACTCTGAGAGACCCCCTCGACCTGGAAGGGTGCGCTCTGAAGTTCACCGTGAGATCAGATCTGATCAGTCTGAGGATGAGCATTACCAGCGTCGACGACGTCGAGGTGATGAGTATGATGAGTCAGAGGGTTCTCGCAGGCCTCACAGACAACTTGTTCAGCATGAACCCCGATCTGGGAGTGTTAGACTACTAGAAAGGTTTCTGCGTCTGAATCCGACGAAGTTTGATGGCAAAGGAGGACCGGAAGCCGCTGAGAACTGGATTTCTGATATGGAGAAGATGCTGGGATGTTACACTTGTCTTCCCCTAACATGGTGTCCCTGGCTGCATATAATCTGACAGGCCAGGCAGATCATTCGTGGAGGAGTGTACAAAGTGGCAGGAGAGTGCAGTTCGAGCGTAGAGATGAGCAGGACCCAGGTATGGGTTGGGAAGAGTTTTCCCAAGTTTTCCTGAAGTACTCTATTGGTGATGCCGTTCGAGATCTTCGTCAGAGGCAGTTCAATAGCCTACAGCAGGGCGATAGGACCGTGCAGGATTACGAACAAGAGTTTGGTCGGTTGGTTCATTTTGTTCCTCAGTTTTACAAGTTTGAGGAGCAGAAGGCCAAGCGATTTGTGTGGGGACTGCGTCCCGATATCCGATGGGCGTTGCGACCTATGGGTATCACTACTTACCGTGAGGCAGTTCAGAAGGCTCAGCTTTTGGAGCAAAAGGAGTCCCCTTATCGGCCTCGTGAGAACGTATCAGGTTCTGGATTTCAGAGATCACGAAGACCATTCAGGGGTTCTGGGCAGACGTCCAGGGCCGGACCGAACGACAGAGGTAAAGGCGTTACTGTAGCACCATCTAGACCACCTTGTCGCAGTTGTGGGACGTTTCATGCCAGTCGACCATGTTATCGGGAGTCGGGCCAGTGTCTTAGATGCGGATCCATGAAGCATTGGATTCGCGACTGTCCTTTGATGCCAAGACAGGAGTCTGGCAGCTTCCCTCGTGCACCGCCTCTACAGCAGCCTGGTGCACGCAGGGGGCGGGGAACTTTTCAGAGAGGTGCGCGACAACCAGCGCGACCACCACTTCCACCAACATAGCTGCCTCGAGCAGGCAGAGTCTTTCGGATTGAGCAGGGCGAGTCAGCTCAGCAGGGAGCGTTGAAAGGTACACTGCTACTGAACGATATTTCTGTTAATGTTCTGTTTGATACCGGTGCTTCTACATCGATTGTAGCACAGAGATGTGCTCAATCTCTGCAATTATCTGTCTGTCAGTTATCTGATGTTTTTCTGATTAAAACTGCTGGGAGTCAATATCTGTTCTTGAATGAGATAGCTCGAGATTGTGTCCTGACTGTAGGAGGGCACAAATTTCTGTCTGATTTGTTAGTTCTGAATGTTCCGAAGTATGATGTGATTCTTGGGATGGATTGACTATCCAAGAATTCTGTTCAGATTGACTGTGCCTAGCGGCAGATCAGGATATCTGGGGAGGTAGTACCTTTGTCTGTTGCACCGGATGGGGAGATTGTGGAACACAGTATGGAGCTTCAGGTACTAGATCGGATCCCAGTGATGAACGAGGAAGAATATTCTGAATTGAATCCGGCCGACACACGAATGGAGCTGGAAAAGATTCCGATTGTGTGATACTTTCCGCAAGTCTTTCCGGAGGATCTTCCAGGGCTACCACCGGAGCGAGAGGTCACGTTTGAGATTCAGCTCCAACCAGGTTCTACTCCTATTTCTGTCACTCCTTATCGCATGCCTATAATTGAGATGAATGAGTTAAAGAAACAGTTAGATGAGATGCTTGTGAAAGGATTTATCAGACCGAGCACTTCTCCGTGGGGTGCTCCGATTCTGTTTGTGAGAAAGAAGGATGGAACCTTTAGGTTGTGCATTAATAATTGAAAGATAAATGCCATTACAGTAAAGAATAGGTATCCGCTACCCAGGATCGACGATCTGTTTGATCAGTTGAGGGGAGCAAAGGTCTTTTCGAAGATCGACCTGCTGTCCGGATACTTTCAGTTACGAGTTAAGGAGGAAGACGTTCCGAAGACTGCTTTTCGAACTCGGTATGGACATTACGAGTATACGGTTATGCCGTTCGGTCTGACTAACGCACCTGCAGCGTTTATGGATCTGATGAACAGAGTCTTCCGTCCTTACTTGGATTCGTTCGTTGTGGTTTTTATCGATGACATCCTGATTTACTCCAAGGATGAGGACGCACATCAGGACCATCTAAGGATGGTGTTGTAGACACTATGAGAACATCGGCTGTATGCTAAGTTTTTCAAGTGTGAGTTCTGGATTCGTGAGGTTGCTTTTCTGGGTCATGTTATTGGAGAGTACGGTTTGTCTGTGGACCCTGAGAAGGTTAGGGCCGTGCGAGATTGGAAGCAACCCACGAACGTGCGTGAAGTCAGAAGCTTTCTGGGACTAGCTGGTTACTATCGGAGGTTTGTTTAGGGCTTCTCCGTTCTAGTTTCACCCCTCACTCAGCTAACTCAGAAGGGATGAGCTTTTGTGTGGTCTGATGAATGTGAGCACAGTTTTCAGGAACTTAAGCAAAGATTGACGAATGCTCCAATTCTGATACTACCAGATCCAGGCGCACCGTATGTTGTCTATACGAATGCATCACAGGTCGGTCTGGGTTGTGTTCTGATGCAGGGGAATAATGTGATCGCTTATGGGTCAAGACAACTTCGACCGCATGAGCAGAATTATCCGACACACGATTTGGAACTGGCTGCAGTGATTTACGCTTTGAAACAGTGGAGACATTATTTGCTCGGGAGCAAATTTCAGATTTACACTGACCACAAGAGTCTGAAGTACTTGTTCACTCAGAAGGAGTTCAACATGAGGCAACGTCGGTGGCTCGAATACATTAAGGATTATGATTGTAGCATCGAGTACACCGCCGGTAAAGGTAACTCTGTGGCGGATGCCCTGAGCAGGATGTATACGGGTTTAGTCAGGGGCGGAGATACAGACCATAGGGTCAAAGAGAATGATCTGGTGTGTTTGTGGTACGACTGGAGGCATTGGGAGGACACACAGCTTTGCACCCTGACTATTCGGTCTGGTTGGTTAGATAGCGTTCGAGAGGCTCAAGGAAAGGATTCAGAGTTGAGGAGGAGATCAGGCGAGAGCAAGGGAGCTTTGCGACAGTCATTTCAGTACAGGCAGGGATTGCTGTACTTCAGAGATCGGCTTTATGTACCCGACATTCAGACACTCCGCGAGAAGATTTTGGAAGATGCTCATTCGAGTCGATTGGGCATACACCCTGGAGGCGAGAAGATGTAAAAGGATTTGAAGACACACTTCTGGTGGAATGGCATGCGGAGAGACATAGCCACTTATGTCTCAAAGTGTGCTACATGTCAAAGAGTGAAGATTGAGCACTAGAAGCCAGCAGGAACGTTGCAGACGTTACCCATTCTGATCAGGAAGTGGGGTAACGTTACGATGGATTTTCTGACAGCTTTGCCTTTGACGCGATCGCATCACGACGCTATATGGGTCATTGTGGACCGTTTGACGAAGAGTGCTCACTTTCTACCTGTCCGAGTGACAGATCCGTTAGAAAAGCTTGCCCATCAGTATATCTGGGAGATTGTGCGATTACATGGAGTACCGGACTCCATAGTATCTGGTCGGGATCCACGCTTCACCGCACGATTCTGGAATGCTTTTCATAAAGCATTGGGTACGCGTATCCATCTGAGCACAGTGTATCACCCTCAGACCGACGGACAGTCGGAAAGGGTTATACAGATTCTGGAAGACATGTTACGGAGCTGTGCGATAGACTTCAGTGGTGATTGGGATCAGCACTTGCCGTTGGCAGAGTTCTCGTATAACAACAGTTATCAGAGTACTATTGGTATGGCACCTTGCGAAGCTCTGTATGGACGGAGGTGTGTGACACCTCATTGTTGGGAGGATGCGTCTGACAGAGTGTAGTTGGGTCCAGAAATCATTGAGGAAACTACGCAGAAGATTAAGAAGATCCAGGCACGGTTGAAAGCTGCCAACGATAGAACCACCTCATATGTAAACAGACGTCGGAGAGATTTGGAGTTTGAGGTTGGTGATAAGGTATGGCTAAAGGTAGCCCCGATTAGGAGAATTGTCAGATTTGGTAAACGAGGCAAGTTAGCCCCGAGATACATTGGTCCGTATGAGATTCTTGAGCGGGTTGGCAAGGTAGCTTATCGTCTGGCCTTGCCACCTGACATGTCTGCAGTTCATAATGTTTTCCATGTCAGTATGCTCAAGGAATGTCTGTTAGATCCGAATCATACTGTATCTGCGGAGGAGGTTCACTTGGCACCGGATTTGACTTATCAGAAAGTACCGGTTGCCATTCTAGCTCGGGATACCAGGAAACTCCGTAGCAAGTTAATTCCCATGGTCAAGGTTCAGTGGTCGCATCATTCTGACCGGGAGGCAACTAGGGAGACTGAGAAGAGTATGATTGAGCGTTATCCTGAGGTTTATCAGAGACTAAGGACCCTCTTGGAGGACCAAGAGTCCTAAGGAGGGGAGATTGTTACAGTCGCCGTGAGCCGGACGACTTCTGAGATAGCTCTGTAAGAATTCCGGTCTGTTTTCCAATTTCTGCGAAATCTGGAGTAGTAAATATACAGGTTGACATGCTTTCCGTATATTATGGAGTCTCGGAGTTAGTGTCAGAGTTTTGGTTCCGTAGGAAATTCCGTTTGGAAGTTATGCGAGTTGCGGTTGGATGAAATCGCGACTTTGCAAAGGTTGAGGACCAATTTGTAAATGAGGGAAGTTTTGAAAGGTTTCCTCTCCTACAGGGTAAAGGAATCGGTTAAATGGTTAGCAAGAGAGAGAAAGCTTTATTCCTCATTCTGTACTCTCATCCGAAACTCTCTCTCTCAACTTTCAAGATTGGAAGCTCAAGGTGATTCTTCCTCAAAGCTAGTCCGATTTCTGTGGTAAGGAGATATGTTGTTTATAGTAAGGAATTATATGTTTTCCACGGATCAGAATTTGAGTTTGCATGTTCTGTAATCAGTTGTGAGGAGAAGAAGAATCTAAAATTCTGCAGAATCGGCATCGCGCATGCTCCTCTCCGCCGCAGTTTCGTAAAAATTCGTTCTTCGTGCATGGGACGATTCGGTTGCATGGAGATCATCAGCGTTTGAGGTAAGGGTTCAGTTCTTCTGTAATTCTATGGTTTCTGGGTTCATATAACCTGAATTAGAATGAACTGGGGATTAAGTTTGGCAAGGGATGTGGTTCTGGGGGTCATCGCCATTCTGGGTTTGAGGCTTCGCATGAATCTGGGAAGGGCTTCGCATGAATCTGGTAAGGCTTCGCATGAATCTGGGAAATGCTTCGCATGAGTTTTGGAAGGGCTTCGCATGAGTTTGGGACAGGCTTCGCATGACCTATAGAGAGGCCTTCGCCTCCGCACTGCAAGTCTGCTCCCATCAAGGAGCCTTCGCCTTCGCACCGAAAGTCTGCCTTCACTGAGAGGCTTTCGCCTCCGCACTGTAACTCTGCCTTCGCCAAGAGGCCTTTGCCTCTGCGATGCAATCCTATCTCCGCCAAGAGAGGCTTTCGCCTCCATTGTAATTCTGCCTCCGCTAAGAGAAGCCTTCGCCTTCGCCAAGGAGCCTTCGCCTTCGCACTGAAGGTCTGCCTTCGCCAAGGAGCCTTCGCCTTCGCACTGAAGGTCTATCTTCGCGAAGGGACCTTCGCCTTCACACCGCAGTTCTGTTTTTGCCAGAGAGGCCTCGCCTTCGCAAAGGGGTTCTCCACCCCGCAATTCAGTATAGCGATGCGACCCTCAGCACCCCCCTTAAGCCCTCACGAATGCTAAACTTAACCTATAGCATAGGTTAGGTGTATGTGTGTGAATTCTGCTATCTGTTCAGAATAACTTGGTTGACAAGTTATCTTGTGAGTTACTTATCTGAATTTGATCTGTTCGGCAGCGGGGATTCCGGACCCCGGGCTGGTACCATGCCTCTGATAAGTTCTGACATTATGATACTCTGAAATTCTGAAATCCTCTTCCGTATGGCTAAGAGCCTCAGAGGTCTGCCGAATCTGTCTGACTAATGAGTGTTTATTATTATTATTGTCTGTCTGTATCTGTATTTTCCGTGCAGGTGTTTTATTTCCGAGTACTCTGTACTTCTGATACACCCTACCTTCTGCCAACCTTACTGAGTTCTCGTAGAGGACTCACCCTTATTTTGTTCGTCATTTCAGGCTCATCTGATAAGAAGCCCGAGGAGTAAAGACTCTCGGTGCTTTCTGATGTTTACGTTTCAGGTACAATAGAATTCTGATTCTGTTTTCTGATTCAGTGGTTGTGAAAATCTGTAGGATCTGATTCTGATTCTGAACGCTTTTGTGAGATGTCTGATGGCTATCTTTTGTACTGTGTTTCAGCAGCAGCGGTAACCTACGTGGAGTTTTGTCAGAGGATCTTGGTGATCCAAATTCCTCCACGCACGTAGGTATTTTGTTCAGTAGATGGTTCTGGCTCTGTAAATGTAAACATTGTCACGTTTAGTTAATGCATCACACCTGTATAAATTTGGGAATGTATATAAGTATGTTGGTTCTCGTTACTTGTACTACAAGCTTGTTTTATGGAAGAAGTTTTAAAGGGGTGGGTTTGGACCATCACACCTTAGGGAATACTCCGCAACGAACTGTTACCCCCTGGCTCCGGTTCCCGCCTCCGCACTACTCTGGCTTCCGCACCGCGCATGGCGGGGGAGGTAACAGCTTGGCCTAAAGTGAGGGTGCACATGAGATACCAACTAAAGTAGCTAGCATGAAAGATTTCAAGAAGAGAATTTTGATTATCTCATTCCTAGATGTTGTCCTATGACAACTATAGAGGAGTGGAAGGAAAGAATTCAATGTGCTACGACAATTTGATCTATCATGGTGTTGTGTACTCACCTTGAAACCTTTATACACTTAAAGTGTGATAAAGGGGTATAAAGAGATTCTGGTGAAGTTCAATGGATAGACTTAAAGATCGTTCTAAAATTAGTAAGTATATTTTGAAAGTATCTTTAGTCTATGGAAGCATGAGTTAGCTTGATGCAAGTAGTTGCATTAAGGCTAAGTTTCTAATATATGATAAAAAAAATAATTTTATAAATGTCACTGTGAGTCAGAAGGTCGTCCGAGCAATATGTGAGTGTCATCTACAACAGTAAGACAAATATATAGCGACCTCAAAATGCTGGTAAAAGTAGTAGTTTGGATTAATAAGCATGCAATGGTTCCTGGTGCTGGAAACTGGATCCTAACTATTTATAAAATAGTGGATGATTGCAGTACCACCACCCTCTCACTAGCAATCCAAATACTCCTTTTTGTGTTTAGAGATTATTAGATAAAATTGATGTAAAAATACAGAGGACAGACACAGATAGCAATGTCACTGATCCGCCTTCAAGAGATTCTAGCGCACCAGAAGCATAGTGGTCATTCTACAGATATGTCTAGGTGAACATAGTCGATTGGCTTACGTGCACGTGAGAGTCTGAAGGAGTTGTGCTCCTAAGCCAATCGAGTTTAGGGCACTAACATGGATATCTGATGATAATATATATAGGCATTGTTCAGACGTATTATGTTTGATTGATACATGTGCTAAGATAATAATAAACATAATCACGTTAACCCTGTAATTCATGTTTGATCAAACATTCATGGCTGATCTGTCCGCAAGAAAGGATAAACATAGTAATGTTCATCCCTAGGTTACATGATATTCCTAAAGTGTCCCTAGTTGAGTATTATGGTGAACCTGGGTTGGTGTAATGCACGCGAGACTACTATAAAGTGTCCCTAGTCGAGTATTACGATTTACATGACGAAGATGATCATGTAATGGACTGACCCACTGAGATCACTGGGTGGATTGTAGCATGATAATCACAGGTGCATCTTAAAGCTCTCTATGCATGTAGTCCTTTGACTTGAGGTAGTGAAGATCTACTAATGTGAGTAGCTTACTCTAATTCTAGTAAGCACCACTTTTAGGTGAGTGGAATAGACTAGTTTTCGGTGGTTAACAATACCACTAAGTTAGACTGTCATGTACCATGATAGAATTTGAGACTCCGATACTACAGGAGATACTATCATGGCCACGGTTGAATGGTAACAAGGGTGATTGATCCTACACCTTGGGTTCGACCTAAGAAGTATGTCAGAGCGACTAAAACGAGTGCAACTAAACAAATCGTTGCCTTGGAGCTGGTTCTGTCACAATGATTGACTTCTACGTTAATTGGGTAGGAGAAATGTGTTGTTAGATACCGCTCACTGCTTGTAATTATGAATGGGATTCATAATTACTGCCAAGTTAACAGAAACCTATAGGGTCACATGTAATAACGAGAGAATTTAGGAGTGAATAGCACATAGAAGGAGAAATTGGGGCAAAAGTGACACTTTAAACTTGGTCACTTAAGTCTCAAAAGATAAAAGCCTTGACATAAAAGCTGCAAATAGGGGTGCACGGATTACTATAAATAGAGCATCCATGCGCTTAGGTTAGCAGCTGGTAAGCCTCCGAGCAGTTTCTGAATAGTTCAGATCTGCAAGCTTACATTCTCTCTCCTCTTCTTCTGCCTGCACCATTCTGCTTTTCTACATGGAGAAGTGTCCGTTGCTAGCACAGTGTCAGGGTGAGAGGACCTCCTACACCAGCTTCTGGGAGAATGTTGGTGGTCGAAACAGACAGTTGCTCTTGCGTATATACCAATAGAGAGCGGTGATTTCAGCGCTTATCCGTGACAGAAAGCATCATACTTGAGGTAATTAATTTCAAACATTTGTTCAGCCCCGTTTTACATGGATCCTTGTAAGGGATTCCATTAATATCACTGTGTTGTTTGAGACCCGGAATCCCTACATCCCTAACTTAAAAAGCTGTCAAACCTACTCCCAAGCTAACCAAACCTCTACACCTATATATATACCCTAGAACACACCTAGATATACCTCTCTACACCACCTTCCTCTTCTCTTCTCTCCCACCTCCCCTATTTTTAGATCCAGAGTTTCCATGTATCTTTTTTACTTTTTCAATTTCGTAAATCTTAGAGATTTAGCTCAAATGGTGTTGACTCTAGACTTTCTTCAACAGATCTGAGCTTGCTTCTACTCCATATCTTTAGTTCTATATTTATGTTTTTATTTTGTGTTACCTTTGTACTTATTATGTTTTTTTAGTAGTTTTATATTCTCCTAGGGTTGTTTAGGATGTCGTAGGTTTTTGGATGATATATATTTAAGTTGTAGAAGTGTTTATGCATGATTTGAAACCACTTTTGTTCTAAATGAAGGTATTGTCATGATGCATGCAAAGGGTGTCACTTTTTGTTACGATCCTAAACCGACCACACTGGCATGTGACGGTTCTGGCTCATAATCCCAGGATCAAATGCAATTTTATAAACTAGTTTATGAAAATAAATACATTTTTACTAAAGAAAATGAAATATTTAAAGTTACAAATCAAGAGTACAAAGAAAATAGTTTAAATGTGTACACGTTTAGTTTAAAGAGATACAAGCAAAGAAATACTAAGAATATCTAAGTTGATTATATGTTTCAGCATGTTTGGAATCAGTTTCGCACTTAATGAGGTTCTGTCGGTAGTGGGAAGGCCTGCCACACCACAATATCCTTCAAATGTTTGGTAGTGATGCATCGAGAGACTACAAAAAATAGATCTTGGATCTGATTCGGTATCCTTGGGGAGTATTTGAAAAAACAACCTAGGATATTAGGGGAACCCACTGATAGCACCGAGGGCCCTTCTGACAGGCATTGGGAGTATGTAAAGCCACATTGTAGAGACTGGGTAAGGGGTCACTGTAGTGTTGAGAAAGATAGTAGGTTGAGGGGTAACTGTCTAATATTCATCCAACCCCTCGAACATAGCAGTAGCATCAACTTCGTAGGAAGTCTAGCAGGCACAACCCTAAGAAATCCTATGAGAGTTTTATCTTAAGAAAACCAATTATTTTCTCTGTCAATTTACTCTATAGTATTTTAGTCTCATAGATCTGGACTTATAATCTGACATACCCCTGAACTTATAATCTGACATACCATTCCGAACTTGTTATCTAGAAAATACCAAAAATATCGCATCTAGTTAAGGACTCTATGATTACACATCAGACTCTGTGGTTCGACTCCAGTCACACTTCCTACAACATAACACCCTTCTCTTGGGGAAAGTGTGAGTGGGTTATAAATTTATAACTTGAAATTGAGCACCAATTCTCATAAATATCCCCCACGCATCAACTAGTATCCACACGAGAACAACAACAAAAATTCTCTAATTCCTGAAGTTATGCTAGTAACGGAAGAACTCTTCAGAAGAGGAGGTGATGGCGCCACCAAGAGGAGGAGAGGATGAGTGTTTATGACTTGTCACGTAGGGTTTATGTATTAATCCCCCTATTTATAGATTTCTAATCATGAACTTTTCAGGTTTAGCAGTCCAACTCTTCGATAGCTATCACTAAAGCCTTAAGGTTTGTGATCGTCCCATCTAACTTCTGTTCTAGTTCTCTTTAGCGTGCCACCCTATAAGTTCCTATTACATTGGTAGTAATTATAAAATTCATTTATAATTCTAAGTAGTGAGCGGTATCTAGCAACACATGACTGCTACCCAAGTAATGTAGATGTCAGTGAAATGACAAAACCTCAATGTCAATCACGAACAACCATTTATTTGCGTTCTGTTCTGTCCCTTTATAATAGTTCTCAGGAAGAACCGAGGTATATGGATACCATTAACTCATCTTCATTCTACCTTTGGCCATAAAAACGTTCTCTTGTAACTTAGGAGCGATAAATCTTATCTTAGCACATGCTAGTCCAAACCCGATGTTGTTGCGACACACCCAAAACTAGGTCTTTCTATTTGTTACGAAAGGCTAGGAATAGAATCAAAGTGTACCACTCACATGTATGGACCTGAACAACCTCAAGTCGAAGGACTATATATACCATGATCAACCATGAGAACGACTTGTGATAATTCTCGTTACTATCCACATAATGTTCTCATCATTTGGTCAGTCTAACTGTAAGTAAGCTTTTACATCACACCATGTGAAACTTCCCTTATACTAGTCTCAGACGTGTTCATTGTTTCGCAACTTCTCCATAACAATTGAATATAGACTTTAGGAATTTGACCATTCTAGGGTTATTATATTATATTCATTTCTATTAATGCACAAATATAAACAAACATAATAATTTGAACAATGCCTCATATATAATAATAATATCATGTCCTATGTCCAAAATCAATTTACACTAAGGTTGGCTTTTAGGCATAACTCCTATAAACTTCCACTTGCACTAAAGCCAATCCTCCCAAAGTCTTACACCTATGGATCATAAATTATTCTTTTCATTCTAGTAATTCATGCACAAATTGTTGGAATCATAAGTCTTTATGGATTCGACACAGTACACACTGTTTTACTACTTGTCCGACAACTGTACACTTGCGTTGTTGCGACCACATTTTTGACGCCATTGTCAAGGACTTGTTTGTTTTCTTTCTATTTCTGTTTGAGTTACATTGTATAAATTTGTTTTTGTTCTTACAGGGTTATGGGTGGCGTCGAGAAAGTTGTTATGAAAGTGAGGTAGTTCTTTCGGAAGAGCAGTTTGTACAAATTTCAGAACATCTTGAAAACCTTGCTTTGTAACTGAAAAATATACAATTTCATCACAAGATAGATATGATTGAAGCTGGAGCACAAAGGTTCAATCATGTAACGGAACGAGTTTGGAATATTATAGGTACTCACACATGGATCAAGGTCACTATGGGAATCAAAATTATTATGAATATCATGAAAATTCTCGTAGTGTTCATTACAGTTTCCAATATGGGCCAACCTGGAATGAAGGCAGAAGAGACTCACCTCAACCATATATGCCACTTCTATTTGAGTGGCAACCATACAAGGACATATCACCATACCATGAGGAAGAGCACGAGAAGCTTATGAGGTGACGTGATGAGTTAGAGAAGGACAATAAGGAGATCAGGCAACAACTGTGAAGAATAAATGCATGGTTCGGAAATCAAGAAAAACATCAGAGGATTGAAGAATTGGAGTGATTGGATAGTCTTGATGAATGTGACTTAATGGAATCCGTAGAGGAGGTGACATAGATGGGAAATCATATTAAGCAATGAAGAAACAGGTGTCGGAACCCTTAGTTGAACTTTGAGCAATGGTAATTTCTTTCCCCAATCTAATGGTTTAATTAAATTTTATGACATAATGAGTAGTGATGTTTTATATATTGATGATGGTGATGCAATTAGTGATGATGATTCATATTTTTATGATGAGCCTTTTCCTACACTTGATGTGCTTTGCCATGATAGCTTAGACTTAAGAGAGTCCATTGTGCACTGAAAGCTAGGCTTTTGGTGTGTGGTAAGATGAAGTACAAATTAAGCACTTAAGCAATCAAATACATTTATAAACACCTCATTCAGCCCTACCAATGTCGAATGTAGTGCAGTGGCTCAAGAATTAGGGATCAAACCCAAGAGAATCAGAGTGATAAAAAGACTAAAGTGTAGTGTGTGTGTGTGTGACTACTCTAATATAGAATGCAAGAAAGAGAGAGAGAACAACAATGAGTGTGATGGTAAATGAGATGGATGTAAGATAAAATGCAAGCAAATAAAAAAAGTCAGCATTTGTGGATTCTCAAACAAGGGGGTTCTCCTAAGTAATCATGCATACTAAAGTTTGGTTATGTCTCTTAGCAACTCCTTTACAACATGACCTATGAGATAGTGAATTCCCCCTAATCCCACTCAATCTACACTACAAATCATCGAGGAATCAACTACCAATCCATGCAATGTCTAGATGTGAGTTTCTATCATCGGGTTGCTGCCATCTCGAACAAGCAGCCTCCATCTCACATAGAGTGGATCGAGCCTCCTTTGAGGTCCCAAATCATTCCCTGTAGTGGTTTTTGGTGCTGAACCTATGCCACCAATAGAGTTCTAAGGCTATCTCTAACTCAGATTCTCTATCATTCGATTTCTTGGGGTCTACGAATGATACAAGCTCTCTCAAGCATTATATCAAAAACCTAGATATGTGTGTGCTTGTGGCCATTCAAACAACCCATCTAGACATGCCAAGGTACAAAGAAATCAATATCTAGATCATCATAAGCATGAAAATAGGCAATCAAGTCCTAAGAAAGTGAGATCCTAAGACATAACATCTTGCCCACTCCTAAGCATGCTGTAATAAGAAAAGACAGCAACCAATAGGCAACCAAAATGAGTAATAAAAGAGGAGAAAGGAAGGAAATCACCATTTATTGATCATCCACAAGTTGCCCCTTCAACCTCATATGGAATTGAGGTTTAAGGGGCTGAAACCCTAGGTTGGAAAAAGGGAATAAGGTCCAAGTCTCTAACAGTTGCTGAAATTCGTAGGTATAATGACTTGTATGGAAAACTTACCCTAAAAGGTCTTATTTATACTAACTACTAGTACTAAAATTCCCCTAAACATGTTGGGCAACTAAAAGAACTACAAAAAGCTAATTTGGTCCCTAAAACGTGATGAGGATGAGCTGGAACGGATAGAATCGAGGAAGCTTCCTTGCAGCTCACAGAGTGTGGGTTGAGCACTCACAGAGCGAGCAACACCTTGTTCTCTGGCTCCTCTGCCTCTTGGCCTACCTCCAGACGGCGTGCACTAAGCGGTCACAGAGCACGCAGACTGTTCTGATTCCTCTTCGAATTCTTTGGGTTGGAGAGCTCATGTACATGAGTTTGAATTTGAATTGTGCCATGTCATTAATGAATGGGGGAGCGCACACATGCACGCGCACAGAGCGTGCATCACCTCTGCTCTCTCTTTTCTTCCTCTTCTCTTCTCCATTTGATCCAAGGTAAGGCATGAGCTTCCTCCAAGTTGCTCCCACTCCTTTAAACCCTTGATCATGATGCATTTAGCTCCAATCTCTACACTTTAGCTCTTTTAAAGAATCTCATCCAATAATAAGCAAAGAGCATCTGAAATGACCAAAGTAAGCTCAAAAGATGACAAAATGAGGTTAAAATACTTTGAAAATGTGTGTGTGTGTTTGCACACACAACAATCACCCATGATGCATATCTTGAATCCTATGCCATGTTTTGTATGCCAACAATAAATAAGAAAAGAATTCTTCAGAATGTTCTCTTCAACCCATTCCTAATGAGACTTATCCAATTTTATTAAAACTTTAAAGTTGATGATTAATAGTGTTCATGGAGAGCATGCCATGTGTGTGAAAATGGATGCTACATGTGTTAATAGATTAAATAGATTAAATGAGAAGCTTGAAAGGTCTAGGTTGGTATTTGATTTTAGTGCTTGCAATAACTCTTTGATTTTACATCTAAAGAAAAATGTGCATGATAGAAACCTTGCTACCCATGATTTGTGTGATCCATATGTTATTCATGTCAAGAGCTTGAGCTACGATACCAATAGGGAGCTTGTTCTATTGTCTGGTTATTCTCGGTTTAGAAGGTTGTTGTTTGAATTGGAAGGAATTCATTCATTGTTATTGTTTTATGAAATATTTTATTATGATAGTCTTATTCTTAAGATTACTAACATGACCATGGAGAAAGGGCCCCATGAATTTTATAGGTACTGAGGATTCAAGTTTGATTTTATAAAGACGTTGATTCTACATCATCTTAATGAACACATTACTGGAAAGCCTTCAAAAGATCTTTGCCCTTACCAAGCTAGGCCTCATTACAACCTTAATGAAAGACCACCTTACTGGTAAGACATGCAATATTTTCGTTCGGGAAGAATGAGAAGAGGACTTTTGATTTACTTGCAAGCTTATGGCCTGAATATGCTTGGTAAGATCAATACACACACTTGCACACCCACTTCAGAGAGTGAAACACTTAGGCAGTGATCCTTTGTTTCTTGATTTGAGCACAAAGTCCTAAAATCGATTTGATCATTTATATGTTTAGAGACAGGGTCGGTCCTGGCTACAAGCCATTAAAGCTTGTGCTTTGGGCCCCCTATTTTAAGGGGCCCCCAAAATAATTAAGATATATATACACATACAAAAAATAGGTATTTGATGGCCTTCAGATCCAATCTACTTAAAAGACCCAAAAAGGCCTAACAAAAGGCCCAATCAATAGCCCAAAATAAGGGTCCTATTAAAAACCTAAATAATACATAACCCGAACGAGACAAGGACATCAACGGACGTAATAAGAATTGACCCGAACTTATTAAGGAAATTCCCGGACAATACTCCAGCACATATTAAGGACACGTGTTTTCTGACATGCCGTTATGCTATATTGGGATATTACAATAGTGTCACTCTTTGACCATGGACTATAAAAGCACTTATTATTCACACATTAAGGGGTAACGATTAACAGGATTCTCTCATTGCTATCACCCGATTTTCCCAATATTCACTAAATACAAACAGAGGACCCTCCCGTCCCGTCTATTGCCTTTTCTCGAATTTCGAATCCGTCGTACATCACACGGATCTCAATGGCGTCAAGCAACGTCAGAACACGTCAGCATAGTAAAACTTTGGCGGCAGCCCACACAGATCCGCCACCAAATGGCGCCGTCTGTGGGAAACATGGTGGCCCCCAAGACCAGGTTCCTTCAACAGAGCGTGGGGGCCATTCCCAGTCCCGCCTATCTAGGCCGGAAGGAGGAGTCTCAACTGACGGCCGCACAGCCGACCCCAGCTACCAGAGTTCCTCTAGTGACACAACTCACGGAGGAACCTCCTTACGGCCAACCTCCAGCCTCCACAGGAGTGATATTTGACAACTAGACCCGGATCTAGTCCAAGCAGTGCGAATCGTGCTTTGGGAAGAACAGAGCAACCTACACAAGCGGCCTGAACTATTCCACTGGCCACGAGATCTGCAACTTTCGCAGCAGAGATCACCCGGTCATGGGATCGGACGACCAGTGTCACAGCAGGCTCTCTCCCTGGACCGATAGAGCCGACAAAGGTCCAGGTCCCTAGGGAATATCGAAGAGAGCGGTCCCCAAGATCAGAGAAATTGACAACTGGAGACCCCAGGGACGAGGTTATCCAGCAGATGTTAAACCGCCTGGAGTAGGTTGAGAGAAACTCGAGTAGGCCAGAGGCCAAGTATGATGCGGCTTATGAGGATGGACCGTTTGGTCGTCGATTTCGGGATACCAGATGCCCCGGATGTTCAATTTGCCTCACCCGCTCAAGGTCTACAATTTTACGGGAGATTCGTATGGCTTCATACGAAAGTACAAGAGGGCGATGGAACTGAAGGGAGCAAATAAGCGGCCCTCTGTAAATGCTTCGAAGTTGCACTGGGAGGTCCGACATTGGTGTTGTACAATTCTCTTTTCCCGGACTCTATTTCTTCATTCGGGGACCTAGCAGTTAAATTCACCACCCACTTCATCGGGTGCAAGAGATCGGCCAAGAGGGCCATCCAGGTGTTTGATATCAAACAAAGACCAAATGAGGGCATTCAGGAATTTGTGGAAAGGTTCAACAGGGAAGCAGTCCATGCATCGGACCTGACGGATAACATCCGAATCATGGCATTCACAAAGGCGCTCCTTCCGAACTCCTGGTTGGCTTACGAACTATCTCGAAAGAACTTCACTGACGTCGAAGAAATGTACGTGGTCACCCAGGAACACATGATCGCACAAGAGCTGTTGTCCCAGAGGTAAGGGAAGCAGGAGAGCAAAGACAACAGGGAACAAAGGAGAGATAACCCGAAGCCAACAGTCATTAGGCACTCAAGGAGCTGGGGAGGCAAGAAGAAAACCTTCGAGAGGAGCACATCTGCATTCGAGTCATCGTCACGGAGGACTCTTCTGACATCAATGGTCCCGATTCTGAGGGTGATGATGAGTGGGTCATAATGCAGGAGTTGTACCTGTCACAGCCACCTCGCCCGGTTGCGGAGGCGGAGCCGGCCGCGACGTCGGAACGGAAATATAGTAGGAAGCGCGGCAACGGGGCAATGAGCTCAAATAACAAAGCAGTCGAGTAACAACTAGCAACCTACAAACTCATACAAGGCAAGCATACGTAGAAATCCAACTTCCACCAAACATGCAGTTCATGGTGTGTCAAACAACGATCATCGCCATAAACACAGAATCACCGAAACCACAATATAACGACAATTCCAATATAGGTAAGTCGGGGCTCCGCCCATGACTCAGAAGACAAACAAGTGCAGGTTATATCTCAAATTTATACGACATATACAAATCCATGATCTGAACTACATGCATGCAGCTACAGCTACAGAGCCAATAAACAAAATCCTATAGATACCTAAGCGCGGAGTCAGAAGCCTCTCACTCGAGGATATCCGCACGTGGAACTGCTGCTGCAACCGATATCCCAAAAACGTAGGAAGAACCGCGGATCTCTGCTCCGCTGGTTGCTTGTCAGGACGGCCTGAAAGTGGTAAACAAATAAAAGGGTGAGTCCTCGAAAGGACCCAGTAAGGGCTAAGGTAAAACGTAGTTTGCCCAAGTGGCAACAAGCTGAACCTGCAAAACAGAATAACACAAACATATACATATAGATATGAACATAAAACATAAGGTGAACCGGAATCCCTATCATACGCGGTCCAACCGCCAGAACGACCCATAACGACAGCCCTCTCACAGAGGTCAGAGTATACAGAACAGAACAGAAAGCACGGTACCGGCTGGGGTCGTGATCCCCAAACTATCGTAGGGTCACAGAAGTATATCGGCACCCCAAATGCGGATATACACAGAATGTCGGCACTCTCCAGTGCAGACACTACAGAACAGATCCAAGGAGTACCCGTGGCCTCTAAGACCATCCGGGTCTCGTCGCAGAACAGAACCATACAACAATGATGCACAAATATAAACAGAAGTATCATCACCTGATATACATATACAGAACAGAATAGGAACCCGGGGCCTCCATGGCCATCCGGGCCTTGAGACAGAACAAACATACGTTTTACCAAATGACGGGTCTCGGGATCACCGAACCACCGTCCTCACCCGGAACCCGCCTCAACTAAACCCGATACACATCAAATAACTCTCAGAATGTATAACGAGAGAAGTTGAGCCCTTACCTCAGAAACACTGCCCCGCAGCACAAAACTCGGGAAATCCCGGCTCCCGGCCCGAAAAGTCACAACTTGCCTTTTACGGTGCCACGCTACTCCACCAACGCAGAATCAAGCTGAACAACCATAATTAAGTCAGAACACACCCAGAAAAACCCTAGAAACCAATCCCCGCACAAACCCGCACTTTCCCGCAAAAATCCACAGAAAGCTCGGTTTCACGAACCGAGCTAGAACATTGTTATTTATACACCCACAAACACCTTTCAACCTTTAAACCCACAATCCAGACACTTTCACCCGCTATTAGGCATAAAGGTGAATTTTGCTACCATTGTCCGAAAACGACGTTTCAAACATCAATACGAACCTACTTCCATGCACAATACCGAATTACCAACCAACACAACCAAAACACAACCCTAACATGGAAAAAGAATCATCCAACAATTCGGCCCCTTTACCAAATTTTACCCAACTTCCATTTCAATCCAAACAAGGTTCCATTTGCACTCTTTAACCACCAATTACATAACTTAAGCAAGATTACTAACCAATTTCACCTAAACAACCAAAAATCCAACAAAAACCCTAACCTTAGTTTCGGCCAAAAGGGGGTTTTCCACCCAACAAGTTTTCCATCAAATATTACCATAAAATCCGTCTTAAAATATCACATACCTCACACCGAAGCCGTCTGGAAAAATCCATCCCGAGCCCCGGGATTCCGCCTAGAGCCCCGGGAGTCGCCCGGGACCGCACGTCCCGCTCCAGAAAATATACTCCGCAGAACGTTGCAGGACGTTCTCACGATCCCAAATATGCGAACGGTTTCCCAATCTAAGGTCCCGGGAGCGCTACCAAGCCCGTTGTACGTCCCGAGACAACCCCCTGGCCCCGAAAAGTATTTTCAGCGAAAATATCCGGGGGACCCACACAACCTCAAATCCCGAAGGATTTCCAGAAATATAGCTCTGATAAGTCCCGGGAGCCAATTAACCGCCCAGAATCGTGACCCGCAGGCCAAAACCGGAGCCCCGGGTCATCCGGTCGCAACCCGCTCAGGGTGACCGTAACAGTACCTCAGTTCCATCGGCTCATTTGATTCTCAAAGCTGGGTCCCCGAAGCTTAGAGAAGTTATCTCCCCTACCTTCCTCTTCCTTGCATTTGACCCCAGGGTGGCGTTGATGGTGTTCAGTACTCCGGTAGCTTGGGGCGGGGATTTCCTTCCCTTGTTCTTCTTGTCCGGACCCAGAGCGTCCCCTTCGACCTTCCCCTTCCCTCGGGAAGTTCCTTCGTCTAAAGGCATCTTCAAGTACTCCCTCAGGGAACCCACAGACGGCGCCATTTGGTGGCGGATCTGTGTGGGCTATCGCCACAGTTTTTCTATGCTAACATGTTTTGACGTTGCTGAACGCCATTGAAATTCGTGTGATGTACGACGGATTCGGAATTCGAGAAAAGGAAATAGAGGGGGGTCCTCTACTCATATTTAGTGAATATTGGGAAAATCGGATGACAGCAGTGAGAGAATCCAGTTAATCGTTACTGTTACGGTCACCCCGAGCGGGTTGCAACCGGGTGACCCGGGGCTCCGGTTTTAGCCTGCGGGTCACGTTTTTCGGCGTTCAGACGGCTCCCGAGCCCTATCCGAGTATCATTTTGGCGAACCCTTCCGTATTTGAGGTCGTGTGGGTCCCCCGGACGTTTCCGCCGAAAATATTTTTTTGGCGCCGGGGGGTTGTCGGGGTCGCCTCGGGACGTACAGCGGGCTCGGTAGCGCTCTCGAGATCTCAGTTTGAGAAGCCGTTTGTAGTTTTGGAGTCGTGGAAACGTCCCGGAGGTGGTTGTGGAGTTTAATATTTGGGGCGGGACGTTCGGTTCCGGGCGACTCCCGGGGCTCGGGACGGGAATCCCGGGGCTCGGGATGGAAATTTTCTGACGGCTTTGGGGTAAGTTGTGTTTGAATTTAAGATGGAATTTATGAGTATTTTTATAGAATTTTGGAGTGACGGAATTTCGGTTAAGGTTGACACGCTCGCACGTCGGGTTTTGGTTCGGGTTCAGCGAGCTCGGTAGGACACTCTGGACTGGTAAATGAACTTCTGAAAAATGTTCTGTGCATGTTATAATATTCTGAGGGTTGTGTCCAAGTTTCGTTAATTTTGGAATCCGGTAATTATTTTTGGGCAAAAAGAATTGGAACTTTCGGAAAAATTGGGAGTTAATTTGAATTATGGTTGCAAAATAAATAAAATGGGCATGGGCAGCAGCAGCCTTCTTTTCGGCAGCATGTGTGTGTGTGTGTGATAAGGGACACTTGTCCCTTTATGATTTAAGAGGAAAAAGAAAGGTTAATATATAAGGGAAAATTACATAAATAAAATGAGGAAAAATTCATTTTATTTCTTTCTTCTTCCTTTCTTCTCTCTCTGCCGCCAGCCATGGCTGAGCTTCACCAAGCTTCTCCTTCTTCATCATTCTTGGCTAAATTCAACAAGGGGTTGGCTCCAACCATTGGTAAGCTTCCTTCCTTCTTCTCTTTTCAAGTTGGTAACATGTTTTGGTGGAGAAAAGAGAGCTAAATTTGGAATTCATGGTTGTTCTTCACTACATGATTGAGTGATCCTCTCCCTCCCATCTTTTAGTATGTTGTTCTTGGGCTTGAGGAGAGTAGGAATCTATGGTTAGATTTTGGAAAAACTCCATGGAAGGAGGAAACCTAGAGGTGCCGAAATTATTGGGTATTTTCCAAAATTGTGTGTGTTTGTGTTCTTGAATCATGCTTCAAGTATGTTGTTCCTAGCATGATTCTAAGACTATCTATGGTTTTAATTTGATGGAAAACAAGTTGAGGGAAAAAGCCCTCTTTGGCCGAATTATTAGTGAAGAAATTGTGGTTGTTTAGGTGAAATTGGTTAGTGATCTTGCTTAATAATTGCAATTGGTGATTAAAGAGTGCTAATGGAACTTTGTTTGGATTGAAATGGAAGTTGGGTGAGAAATCCCCATCATGGCCGAATTATTAAGTGAAGGGGTTTTGTTGTTTTGATGCAATTGGTTAGTAAGTTTGGTTAGGAAGTGGAATTGGTGATTAGTGTGATTAATTGGAAGCTTGAATGGTTTGATTTGGAAGTGTGGTGAAAAATTGGTTAAGGGCCGAAATGTTCAAGTGATTCTTTTTCTATGTTGGTGATGTGTGTTGATTGAATTGGATGCTAAATTGGTAATGTGGGTGGAAGTAGGTGCGTTATGGTGTTTGAAATACCATTTTCGGGTTAGAAATGAGAAAGTTAGTTTTATACGAGTTTATCGGGAAAAGTGTCTGGAATGCGGGTTTAAGGGTTGGAATACGTTTGTGGGAGTTGGAATAACAAGGTTCTAGCTCGGTTCGTAAAACCGAGCTTTCTGTGGAATTTTCCGGGAAGTGCGGGTTTGTGCGGAAATTGTTTTCTGGGTTTTGTTTGTATGTGTTCTGATCAAACTATGTTTGTACATAATAATTCTGCGTTGGTGGAGTAGTGCGGACCCGTAGGAGCCAAGTTGTGCATTTCGGGTCGGAAGTCGGGATTTTCCGAGTGTTGGGCTGCAGGGCAGCGTTTCTGAGGTAAGGGCTTAATTGGTAAAATGTACGTTTGTTCTGTTTCAAGGCCCGGATGACCTTAGAGGCCCGGGTTCCTATTCATTACGTATATGTTATATCGAGTAATGATACTTGTTTCATTTATGTATGCATTGTTATTATTATATGTTCGATTTCGTGACGAGACCCGTATGGTCGGAGAGGCCACGGGTGCTCTTTGGTTCATTATGCGTATCCGCACCGGGAGTGCCGATACTTTGATCGTGTCCGCCGGAGGGTGCCGACATTACGTGTATATCCGCACTTGGGGTGCCGATATACTTCGTGACCCTACGACAGTTTGGGGATCGCGACCCACCGGTACCGTGCTATCATTCATTACGATCTGTATATTCTGACCTCTGCTGAGGGCTGTCGTTACGGGTCGTTCTGGCGGTTGGACCGCATATGTTGGATTCTGATTTACGTTATGCTTTATGTTCATATGTACATGCATATGCTGTGATATTCTGTTTTGCAGGTTCAGATTGTTGCCCTGTGGGCAAACTGCACTTTACCTTAAGCCCTTACTCGGTCCTTTCGAGGACTCACCCTTTTATTTGTTTACCATCTTTCAGGCAGTCTGACAAGCAACCAGCGGAATAGAGATCCGCGGTGCTTCCTGACATTTTGGGTTCTGTAGCAGCAGCAGTACCACGTGCGGGAATTCTTGAGCGAGAGGCTTCTGATTCCGCACTTAGGTATATATTTATAGGATTTTGTTTAATGGCTCTGTAGCTGTAGCTGCATGCATGTAGATCAGATCATGAATTTGTATATGCCATATGATCGGAAATATATTCTGCCTTTGATGCCTTTTGAGTCGAGGGCGGAGCCCCGACTTGCCTATATTGGATTTGTTATGATATGAATTCAGTGTTTCTGTGGTTGTTGCGATGAGCAATGTTTGGTATACCATGAACTGCTTGGTTGGTATTTTGTCGAGTTGTCATGTATACTTGCCATGTATGGGTTCTGTAGGTTGCTAGTCGATACTCGTTTGTTTTGTATTTGAGCTCGATGCTCCGCCGCGTTTTTCGCAGTAATTCATGATTCCGACGTCGCGGACGGCTCCGCCTCCGCAACCGGGCGGGGTGGCTGTGACAAGTTGGTATAAGAGCAGGTTGGGTCGGATTGACCCAAAAGGTAAAGTATGTTTGGTTTTGATATGAAATGTGGAAGGCAAGTATACAAGTCCGAGGGTGGACTTTTGGAGTAAGTTAAGTCTGTTCATGGTTAAGTACCTGCGGAAGATGACTTCGAAGGGCAAGCTACTGGTTTACACCTCATTCTGGGGTGGTTCGGTACGGAGCCTGATCAACTCCTTATTTGAACCATTTCGGAATGCGTGTGGAGCGGTGGCGGTTCTTTGGAGCATTATGGAAGGTGTGGGTGTTATATGAAGTGATTCCGTGATTATAAGCATGATCTGATTCTATGTTAAGGTTTATTATTTAGTTTCGGGATTCTGAAAAGAATCCTTGCATCATGCATTGCATTACACTACAGAGCCTTAGAATCTGCTGCTGGCTTTTGGATAGATGGGGAAGAGTTAGTTGATTTGGACTTTTGGATATGGGATAAGTTGGCTTTGGTTGGACTTGGTTTAAGGGAATGTTTACTACACGCGAATAGCGTGATTTGGTACCGGAGGCGGGGACTGGGATCCCACACCTCCGTGGAATAGGATACGGGTTCAGCGTAACCCAGGGACTGAACAACCACACTCACCGCCCCCGAGGCTTAGCTGTTGTAGGGACCCCTCTCTGATTTGGTATTACCGCCAGCCTAGCTGGTTCAGGGGCGGCAGTAGGCAGGGGAAAATCTGTTTATGCCACGGTAAGGGCATTTTGATCAGGTGGTGATAGCGAGACTTTAGCCACTGCTCGCTACAGCTTTGGAATTGGTAAGTGAGTGACTCTGAGGAGCGTGGTCACTACGACACCTAGACTTCTCGTCGGTCCTATCAACGACGGGGAGATCTGAGACACCAGTCTGACGAGGTTGGACTTTTGGAGAGGTTTGAGTTTGAATCCCCCGAGGTTCGGCGGCCGAGGAGGGCCGGAGGTAGTAGAGACTTGGTTTGCAGGAATTGACAAACTCCTGGAGGGAGGCTATTCGAGCCGGTTGGCCGGGAATAACGGCTACTCGGTCGATTGCTTCCAGATTCGAACCGGAGTTCGGATTGACCCGATATCGATTTCTAGTGTCTGGCAGTGTCGGACATTTCCGCGGAAAATATTTTTGGGGCGGGGGTTGCCGTCGGACGATTTTCGGGATTACAGGCGGAGAAACGGCTCCCGGGAGTGACCCGGGACTCAGATTTGCGGTTTTGAGGAAGATCTGGAGTCGGGGATATAATTTACATTTTTTTGTGAAGAAAAATGTTCTGGGTCGGAAATTACGGTTTCGGGCAGTTTTCGGGCTCGGGGCGAGCCAAGCTGTGACACTTGGCGAAATGTGATTAGTGGAAAGTATTGGACTTGGTCTCTTGTTATTTCTAGTGATTATGATTCACTATGATGTCAAAAAGGATGTCATGTGCAAAGCACATGACTTATTATTACAAGACTTAAGTTTTGGCAAGTCTTGCAAAAATGCAAACGTATTCTTCTTCCTTCTTCACTGCCGAATTCTTCCTCTCTCTAAAGCCACCATTGTTGTGTTTTACAAGCTTCCAAAGCTTGCTCTAGATTGCTTCTTGGTCCGAGAGTTCAACCGGGAAGTTGATCAGCAACTCGAGTACTACGTCTGTCTGAGGTATGGTTCGATTCTGTTGAGTATTTGGCAATATTGGAAAGTTGATGTTCTTGGCTTAGATCTGAGTTTTGATGGAATTGAACCGTTGGATCGTTGTGTGGTTCATATATGTTGATGTTGGGTAGGTAAGGATTAGGAAAATAACGTTGGATCGTTGGAAACACAACACGGGTGAGAACTCACCTTTTGGCCGAATTTTTGACTGATTATGTTGGGAATTTCTGTTGAATTTGATGTGTTCCGTGGATTGATTTGTGATTATTGAAGTGAATTCTTGCATGTTCTGAATCGGTTCTGAATTCTGATGTTTCTGCGGAAAACTGGAATTTTACCGAAATTCTGCCGGATTTTCGATTTTGGGTCGGGGGTGTAGTTTGGTAGTGTGGTTGGTAAAGTTGCTAATTCAGCTTGAATTGACAGATTCTGAGGTCCAGAAGGTTGAAAAAGAAAGGTTTCCGGGTTTCGGGTCGCGGGAAATTGTGTTTGAGATCCACCTGCAGTCGGGTACTGCTCCGATATCTATTCCTCCTTATCGGATGCCTATTTCTGAGATGCAGGAGTAGAAGAAGTAACTGGAGGAATTACAGCAAAAGAGTTTCGTCCGACCGAGCACTTCAGCGTGGGGTGCTCTGGTATTGTTTGTTAAGAAGAATGATGGGACACTCTGACTTTGTATTGATTACAGACGGTTGAATGCTCTTATTGGGAAGAATAAGTATCCGTTACCGAGGATTAACGATCTTTTTGATCAACTTCGGGGTTTGAGGGTTTTCTCAAAGATTGATCTCTGATCTGGGTATTTTCAGCTTAGGGTGAAGGTAGAGGACATACCTAAGACTGCTTTTCGCACCCGGTTTGGATACTTTGAGTTTACGGTCATGCCGTTCGGGCTGACCAATGTTCGGTGGCATTCATGGATCGATGCATCGGGTGTTCCGACCGTACTTGGACTCATTTCGGTGGTTTTATTGATGATATTCTGATATATTCTCGGGATGAGGACTCGCATCGGGAGCATCTGAGGGTAGATCTGCAGACACTTTGGGAATATCAGCTTTATGCTAAATTCTCAAAGTGTGAGTTCTGGATTCGGGAAGTCACCTCTCTGGGACACATTATATCTGAGCATGGTCTGTCTGTGGATTCAGAGTAGGTGAGGGCAGTTCGAGATTGGAAACAACCTACCACGTGCACGGGAGTTCGGGAGCTTTACAGGGTTAGCAGGATTTTATCAGAGGTTTGTACCAGGGTGTTCTATCCTAGCATCTCCGCTTACGCAGTTGACCAAGAAGGGTCAACCGTATATCTGGTCTGATAGGTGTGAGCAGAATTTTCAGGAGTTGAAACAGCAGTTGACTAACGTTCCGATTCTGACTCTTTCAGATCCGATCTTACCGTATGTGAATTACACGGATGCTTCCACGTCTGGTTTGGGATGTGTGTTGGCGCAGGAGTGTTTTGTGGTAGCTTATGGGTCGAGGCAGCTGCGACCGCATGAGCTGAACTGACTGATACATGATCTGGAGTTGGCTATAATAGTTTATGCGCTGAAACATTGGAATCAATATCTGTTTGGTAATAAATTTCAGATTCTTACCGACCATAAGAGTCTGAAATATCTGTTTGCACAGAAGGAGCTTGGCATGAGACAGCGCAGATGTCTCGAATACATTAAGGACTATGATTGTAGTATCGGGTACATCTCGGCAAGGGCAACACGGTTGCCGATGCTCTGAGCAGGAAGTATACCGGCTTAATTAAGGGAGGAAATGTTGGTGACCGATCTGAGGAGAGTGATTTGATATGCCTTTGGCACAGGGGGGCAGCTCTGGGAGTGTGCTCAGGTTATTACACTTACCATACATTCTGAGTGGCTTGATAGGATGCGCGAAGTGCAAGGTAGAGATCTGGTATTGAAGAAGTTATCTAGGGAAGATAAGGGTTTAGTTGTTACCGACGTTTCAGTATAGACAGGGATTGCTATACTTCTGAGATCGCCTTTATGTACCTGAGGATCAGGAGTTCCGGAATGAGATTTCCGAGGAGGTACACTCGGCGGTTTGAGCATCGAAACCGGCGGGGACACTGCAGACTTTGCCCATTCCGATGCAGGAGTGGGGCAATGTTACTATGGACTTTCATTGCACCGCCCGACACGGTCTCGCCATGATGTTATCTGGGTTTCTGTGGATCAGCTGATAAAGTGCGCACACTTTCTGCCTATTCGGATCACGGACCCTCTGGAGAAGCTTGCCCGGCTTTACATCAGTGAGATTATGCGATTACATGGAGTACCAGACTCCATTGTATCGACCGTGATCCGCGTTTCACGGCACGGTTACGGAGGGCTTTTCATGAAGCGGCTGGGCACGCGACTCCATCCGAATACTGACTTATCACCCACAGACGGACGGGCGGTCGGAGTGGGTGATTCGATATTGGAGGATATGTTGCGAATCTGTACTTTGGATTTTGGAGGAGTTTGGGACTAGCGATTGCGTTGATAGGGTTATCGTACAACAACAGCTTTCAGACTACGATTGGCATGATACCATTTGAGGCGTTGTACGGGAGGAGGTGTACGACACCATACTGTTGGACAGACGCGTCTGATGGGGTTAAGCTGGAACCCGAGCTTTTTGGGGAGTCTACGGCAAAGATCAGATTGTTATAGGCGCGGATTAAAACCGCGAATGACTGCACCACTGCTTATACGAACCGCCGCCGTAGAGCTCTTGAATCGGAGTTTGGTGATAGAATTTGATAGAATTTGACTGGAGGTAGCACCGTTCGGATAGACAGTAAGATTTGATAGGCGGGGCGAGTTACCCCGAGTTATATCGGTTCTTATGAGTTTCCAGAGTAAGTTGTTAGGTTGGTTTTCCCCCAAGCTGTTTACATTTTATGTGGTGTCTTCCAGGATAGGGGGTTGTGGATCGGTTAGTTTTGGGTTCGGTACTGTGTGGGGTTGTCTGGTAGTAATACCGGCAAGCTGACTCGGGTGCAATAAGATGCACCCGGAGGGTGGGACGCCGTGAGGCTCTGTATGGTAGTCTAAACTACCACTCCCGCCGCACTGATACGGTGGTCCGATTGTTCAGGTTAGAGGAATGTTTATATTTTACGGTTGGTAGCGACACTGTCTAGTTGGTTCGAGCTACTCTTGGAGGACCAAGAGTTCTAAGGGGAGAATGTTACGGTCACCCCGAGCGGGTTGCGGCCGGGTGACCCGGGCTCGGTTTTGGCCTGCGGGTCACGTTTTTCGGCGTTCAGACGGCTCCCGAGCCCTATCCGAGTATCATTTTGGCGAACCCTTCCGTATTTGAGGTCGTGTGGGTCCCCCGGACGTTTCCGCCGAAAATATTTTTTTGGCGCCGGGGGGTTGTCGGGGTCGCCTCGGGACGTACAGCGGGCTCGGTAGCGCTCTCGAGATCTCAGTTTGAGAAGCCGTTTGTAGTTTTGGAGTCGTGGAAACGTCCCGGTGGTGGTTGTGGAGTTTAATATTTGGGGCGGGACGTTCGGTTCCGGGCGACTCCCGGGGCTCGGGACGGGAATCCCGGGGCTCGGGATGGAAATTTTCTGACGGCTTTGGGGTAAGTTGTGTTTGAATTTAAGATGGAATTTATGAGTATTTTTATAGAATTTTGGGGTGACGGAATTTCGGTTAAGGTTGACACGCTCGCACGTCGGGTTTTGGTTCGGGTTCAGCGAGCTCGGTAGGACACTCTGGACTGGTAAATGAACTTCTGAAAAATGTTCTGTGCATGTTATAATATTCTGAGGGTTGTGTCCAAGTTTCGTTAATTTTGGAATCCGGTAATTATTTTTGGGCAAAAAGAATTGGAACTTTCGGAAAAATTGGGAGTTAATTGAATTATGGTTGCAAAATAAATAAAATGGGCATGGGCAGCAGCAGCCTTCTTTTTCGGCAGCATGTGTGTGTGTGTGTGTGATAAGGGACACTTGTCCACTTATGATTTAAGAGGAAAAAGAAAGGTTAATATATAAGGGAAAATTAGTAAGTAAAATGAGGAAAAATTCATTTTATTTCTTCCTTCTTCCTTCTCTTCTCTCTCTGCCGAAACTAGGAGCAGCCATGGCTACTGTTCACCAAGCTTCTCCTTCTTCAATTCTTGGCTAAATTCAACAAGGGGTTGGCTCCAACCATTGGTAAGCTTCCTTCCTTCTTCTCTTTTCAAGTTGGTAACATGTTTTGGTGGAGAAAAGAGAGCTAAATTTGGAATTCATGGTTGTTCTTCACTACATGATTGAGTGATCCTCTCCCTCCCATCTTTTAGTATGTTGTTCTTGGGCTTGAGGAGAGTAGGAATCTATGGTTAGATTTTGGAAAAACTCCATGGAAGGAGGAAACCTAGAGGTGCCGAAATTAATGGGAATTTTCCAAAATTGTGTGTGTTTGTGTTCTTGAATCATGCTTCAAGTATGTTGTTCCTAGCATGATTCTAAGACTATCTATGGTTTTAATTTGATGGAAAACAAGTTGAGTGAAAAAGCCCTCTTTGGCCGAATTATTAGTGAAGAAGTTGTGGTTGTTTAGGTGAAATTGGTTAGTGATCTTGCTTAATAATTGCAATTGGTGATTAAAGAGTGCTAATGGAACTTTGTTTGGATTGAAATGGAAGTTGGGTGAGAAAACCCCTCTTTGGCCGAATTGATAAGTGAAGGGGTTTTGTTGTTTTGATGCAATTGGTTAGTAAGTTTGGTTAGGAAGTGAAATTGGTAATTAGTATGATTAATTGGAAGCTTGAATGGTTTGATTTGGAAGTGTGGTGAAAAATTGGTTAAGGGCCGAAATGTTCAAGTGATTCTTTTTCTGTGTTGGTGATGTGTGTTGATTGAATTGGATGCTAAATTGGTAATGTGGGTGGAAGTAGGTGCGTTATGGCGTTTGAAATACCGTTTTCGGGTTAGAAATGAGAAAGTTAGTTTTATACGAGTTTTCGGGAAAAGTGTCCGGAATGCGGGTTTAAGGGTTGGAATACGTTTGTGGGAGTTGGAATAACAAGGTTCTAGCTCGGTTCGTAAAACCGAGCTTTACGTGGAATTTTCCGGGAAAGTGCGGGTTTGTGCGGAAATTGTTTTCGGGGTTTGTTTGGATGTGTTCGATCCAACTATGGTTGTCTGACTTGATTCTGCGTTGGTGGAGTAGTGCGGACCCGTAGGAGCCAAGTTGTGCATTTCGGTCGGGTGTCGGGATCTTTCGAGTGTTGGGCTGCGGGGCAGCGTTTCTGAGGTCATGGCTTAATGGGTAAAATGTCTGATTGTTCCGTTTCAAGGCCCGGATTACCTTAGAGGCCCGGGTTCCTATTATGTTCCGTATATGTTTATCAGGTAATGATACTTGTTTATATTTATGTATTATTATTATTATTGTATGTTACGATTACGTGACGAGACCCGGATGGTTGGAGAGGCCACGGGTGCTCTTTAGTTACATTATGCGTATCCGCACCGGAGTGCCGATACTTTGATCGTGTCCGCCTTTGAAGGGTGCCGACATTTCTGCGTATATCCGCACTTGGGGTGCCGATATACTTATGTGACCCTACGACAGTTAGGGGATAGCGACCCCGGCCCGGTACCGTGCTATACATTGCATTACGATCTGTATATTCGACCTCTGCCGAGGGCTGCCGTTCTGAGTCGTTACGGCGGTTGGACCGCATATGTTGGATTCTGATTTACGTTATGCTTTATGTTCATATGTACATGCATATCTTTGTGATATTTGTTTTGCGAGTTGATTGTTGCCACTGGGCAAACCGCACTTTACCTTAAGCCCTTCGGGTCCTTTCGAGGACTCACCCTTTTATTTGTTTACCATCTTTCAGGCAGTCTGACAAGCAACCAGCGGAATAGAGATCCGCGGTGCTTCCTGACATTTTGGGTTCTGTAGCAGCAGCAGTACCACGTGCGGGAATTCTTGAGCGAGAGGCTTCTGATTCCGCACTTAGGTATATATTTATAGGATTTTGTTTAATGGCTCTGTAGCTGTAGCTGCATGCATGTAGATCAGATCATGAATTTGTATATGTCATATGATTGGAAATATATTCTGCCTTTGATGTCTTCTGAGTCGAGGGCGGAGTTGCCTATATTGGATTTGTTATGATATGAATTCAGTGTTTCTGTGGTTGTTGCGATGAGCAATGTTTGGTATACCATGAACTGCTTGGTTGGTATTTTGTCGAGTTATCATGTATACTTGCCATGTATGGGTTCTGTAGGTTGCTAGTCGATACTGTTTTGTTTGTTACGTATTTGAGCTCGATGCTCCGCCTGCCGCGTTTTCCGCCGTAATTCCTGTAATTTCGACGTCGCGGCCAGCTCCGCCTCCGCAACCGGGCGGGGTGGCTGTGTGTTTCAAACATTATAACATTTTATTATTGTTGAAAGTTTTATGTTATGTTGTGACATACACATTTTTAAAGTAAAAGATTATGTATAGTGGCGAGTCTAGAAATATTTTAAATGACGATCCATTTTTGTCTTAACTAAAATATGCTATGAAAGATTACATTTTAAGAAATTTAACCAATAAATGTTATACTCCTCAGTCTGAAGTAATTGATCGATTTAAGTGAGCACTTGAATTAAGACGGATTGCGCATTTTGAACTTTTGATCTAAATATCCTTTTTTAATACAATTGACGTAAATATCCTCAAGTGAAAAGTTGTTAAAAAAACATGAAAAAAGCTAAAGTGACGATACTTTAGTGACTTTTGAGAGTACAATGATTCATTTTAATTAAAGTGAAAAAAATTTCGGAGATAACCCAAAATAAAATATGTACAATTTTTTAGAGACACATAAAGTGAAAATGATATTAAGGAAAGTGAACCCCTTTAAAGAAATGTATACTTCATCTAATCTAGAAAAAATTGCACAAACTTCTTGTTTGAGTTAGATTTATAATAGATTTAGTTCCTCTAACCTTCATATTTTTAATATTTAGATCAATATTAAGTTTTATATTACACTATATAAATTGTCAAATTTTTAATTGTAAATTTGGCGGCAAATTAGTAAAAATATACAAGTATAATGATTAAATTATAATTTTAGCCAAAAAGCTTTAGTTTAATAATTAAAAAAGTGATCCGCCTTGTATTTGTTTGAAATCTAAATAATTTATTTTTCTCTTTTAATATCTAATATAAAATGTAAAAGATCATTATAATTTTAAAGGGATTAAACTAATAAATTATATACCCTATATACACATTTATAAGAAAAAAGTGGACCCCCTTTATACAAATAGGTCCGCCATTGTTTATATAAATACTCTCTTCGTCCCTGAAAAATTGGTGAGTTTTTGTTTTTGATGTTTTGGGAGAATAAAATTATTAGTAGAAAAATAATTATTAAGAAAATTTGGAAAAAAATATATTTAGAATATAGACACATTAATCTATAATTTGCATCTAAAATATTTTTAACTTTACATATTAGAATGTCAAAGAAATAATATCATAGATTAAATTCTAAAAACGAAAAGCACATTTTTTTGAAGACGAAAGTAATATAATCTTGACAGGGGCCCGAATTTTATTTTCGCTTCGAGTCCCCGAAATCACAGGGCCGGCCCTGTTTAGAGATATGTGGTTTTGAATGCTTATTTGACTTGAGCCACTACTAGAAAAAGGTACAAAACCAACGGTCAGTACCAACGGGCAAGCAAGCTCGTTGGTAATTTCCAACGGTCAAACCGTTGGAATATTCACCGGTGACTATTCACTAACCACCGGTTTAACTGCATCAACGCGCAAACCGTTGGTATAACCGGAAAAATATATCTCAAACGGATTGCCCGTGATATAATAAAAAACTAAATGATTTTACTTGAAAAAAGGAAAATCTCTCTTACCAACAGGTTGCACGTTGGAACTAGTCATGGTATTTTATTTCCAACGGGTTTCGTGTTGGTAAGATCAATGGAGAGGTTGAGGATATCATTCAATTGGAATGCCAAGGTTTATCGATCAAACGAGTTGTCCTATTCAAGTGCAACTGGTTTGATCCAACAATTGGACGTGGGACAAGAATTGACAAACAATATGGAATTGTTGAGCTCAAACAAAGTCGACAATATGCCAACTATGATCCTTTTATTCTAGCTGGTCAAGCTGAACAGGTATATTACAGCAAGTACCCAACAAAATCAATGGATAAGAAAGACTGGATGGTTGTGATAAAAGTCATACCAGGGCGTATGATTGAGTATGCCACTTATGTTGTTGAAGAGGAGGTGTGGCAGGATGAGAATAATGAAATCAACGAAAATATCATCCAAGATTATCCAATTACAAGTTTAGGGGATCAAAGAAATGGAGATAGTATTCATGACGTTGATATGGAAATGAATGAAGAAGATCAACAGTGGAACAACTCAAGTTCGGAGGGGTCATTTAATACCGATGCTCTGACATCATCTACTGAGCATGAAAGCTTGAATGAGCTATCTGATGAAAATGATGATTCAGAAGATGACTAGTTTATTTATTTGTATATTTTATGACTTTAAAACATTTTCGATGAAATGCTTTACTTATGATTATTAGATATTTCATACTTATCATGTGTTATATACACATACATGTTGTACATGGATTTAAATTTCATGATGTAGGTAGAACAAAATGGGCGACGAAGAAAATATTCAGCGGGCGAAAGATTACTTGCGGAGAGGCAAGAAGAAGAAATCTACTACTTTATCAGCATTAGGGGGGGCTTTGGATTGTATAGGTCGGACAGGTCAAGTCAAGGGACAGACGGATCCGGGCATCGCGACACTGATGATGAGGACGGAACACACGTTCAGAATACAGCTGAAGATGATACTGTCGGTCTGAGCGATAATTTTATGGCACACTCTATTCATCAACGCCAGCAACTGAGCAGATCTCGGCGTAGCCAGACTCTACTACATGGCACTGAGCATGATCACCAGCGCATATTTCTCAAGCCATTTGGTGATGGGTAATTAACTTAAATTTGATATCATAATTGATAAAGTGATAATGTCAGTTAACTGTTACGTGCATAATAGGTTTCTTTATATATAAATATAGGTTCAATCCAAGTAAGGCAAAGGATTGGGTTTCTTTTGTGATTAATGTTACGGTCACCTCGAGCGGGTTGTGACCCGGGTGACCCGGGGCTTCGATTTTGGCCTGCGGGTCACGTTTTTGGGCGGTTACATGGCTCCCGGGACTTATCTGAGCATTATTTCTGGGAATCCTTCGGGATTTGAGGTCGTGTGGGTCCCCCGGACATTTCCGCCGAAAATATTTTTCGGGGCCGGGGGGTTGTCTCGGGACGTACAGCGGGTTCGGTAGCGCTCCCGGGACCTCGGAATGAGAAACCGTTTGCATATTTGGAATCGTGGGAACGTCCCGGATCTTTTTACGGAGTATAATTTTTGGGTGGGGACGTTCGGTCCCGGGCGACTCCCGGGGCCCGGGACGGGAATCCCGGGGCTCGGGAAGGAATTTCTCCGACGGCTCCAGGGTAAGGTATGTTATATTTTAAAGTGGATTTTATGGTAATATTTGTGGGATTTTGTCGTGTGGGATTGTGGTTCGAGGTTGTTACATGGCACGTCGGGATTCGGTTGGGTTCAGCGAGCTCGGTGGGACACTCTGGAATTGTAAATAAATATTTGGAACATGTTTTATGAATGTTATGATATTCTGAGGATTGTGGACAGTTTTGGTTCCATTTGGAGTTCGTTACCTGTGTTTGGGGTTTAATTGCAAAGATTTGGAGAATTGGGGGGTTAAGTTGTTATTAACCCTAAAGTTAATTATATTTTTGGGTCAGATTGTGGGCTAAGTCGGCTGCAGCAATTGGGCTGGACACTTGTCCATTTGTTATTAAAGATGGTTAAAGGGAAGGCAAATATATGGCTATTATTTCATGAAAACCATTTCATTTTCTTTTCATCTTCTTCTTCCTTTCCTTCATCCGCCATCATCTACCTCTCTCAAGCTCCATGTCCTTCATTTTTCTTGGCTGATTTCTTCAAGGTTTTGGCTCCAATCTTTGGTAAGCTTCCTCCTTCTTCTCTTTTCAAGTTGAAAACAAGGTTTGGTGGATAAAGAGAGCAAAATCCGAAATTATGATTTGTTCTTGTCTACATGATTGAGTGATCCTCTCTCTCCCATCTTTTAGTATGTTGTTCTTGGGCTTGAGGGGAGTAAGAATCTATGGTTAGATTTTGGAAAAACCTCTTGGATGATGAAACCCTAAATTGCCGAAAATATGGGTATTTTTCTAAAATGGTGTATGTTTGTGTTCTTGAATCATGCTCTTAGTATGTTGTTCCTAGCATGATTCTAAGGCTATTTATGGTTTCAATTTGATGGAATATTGATTGAGTAGAAATCCCCGATTTGAGTGAATAGTGGATTAGGGTTCATGGTTGATTTTGCTTGTTTAAGGTGAAATTGGTTAGTAATCTTGCTTAAGAATTGTAATTGGTGATTAAAGAGAGCAAATGGAACCTTGTTTGGATTGAAATGATTAATTGGGTGAAAATTGGGTGAAGAACCGAAACTTGAAATGATTCTTTTTCCATGTTGGGGTTTGTTTTTGGTTGATTTGGATGCTACATTGGTATTGTAGATGGAAGTAGGTTCGTAATGGTGTTTGAAACATCATTTTCGGACAATGGTAGGAAAAGTTAGGTTTATGCGGGTTAGTGGGGAAAAGTGTCTGGAATGTGGGTTTAAAGGTTGGAATGTGTTTGTGGGTGTATGAATAACAATGTTCTGGCTCGGTTCGTGAAACCGAGCTTTCTGTGGATTTCTGCGTGAAAGTGCGGGATTGTGCGGGGATTGGTTTCTGGGGTTTGTTTTGGTGTGTTCTGACTTAATTATGGTTGTTCAGCTTGTTTCTGCGTGGGTGGAGTAGAGTGGGACCGTAAAAGGCAAGTTGCGACTTTTCGGGCCGGGAGCCGGGATTTCCCAAGAATTGTGCAACGGAGCGGTGTTGCTGAGGTAAGGGCTCAACTTCTCTCGTTATACATTCTGGGAGTTATATGATGTGTATCGGGTTTAGTTGAGGCGGGTTCCGGGTGAGGGCGGTGGTTCGGTGATCCCGAGACCCGTCATATGGTAAAATGTATGTTTGTTCTGTCTCAAGGCCCGGATGGCCATGGAGGCCCCGGGTTCCTATTCTGTTCTGTATATGTATATCAGGTGATGATACTTCTGTTTATATCTGTGCATTATTATTATATGTTTTGTCCTGTGACGAGACCCGGATGGTCAGAGAGGCCACGGGTGCTCCTTGGTTCTGTTCTGCGTATCCGCACCGGGAGTGCCGATACTTCTGTTCTGTGTCCGCACTGGAGGGTGCCGACATTCTGCGTATATCCGCACTTGGGGTGCCGATATACTTCTGTGACCCTACGACAGTTTGGGGATCGCGACCCCAGCCGGTACCGTGCTTTCTGCATTGCTCGATCTGCTCAGTATATTCGACCTCGTGAGAGGGCTGTCGTCTTGGGTCGTTCTGGCGGTTGGACCGCATATGATTGGATTCCGGCTCACCTTATGTTTTATGTTTATTTATATACATATATGTGCATATGCTTGTGTTATTCTATTTTGCGAGTTCACTTGTTGCCACTTGGGCAAACTACATTTTACCTCAGCCCTTACTGGGTCCTTTCGAGGACTCACCCTTTCATATGTTTACCACCTTTCAGGTTGTTCTGAAAAGCAACCGGCGGATTAGAGGTTCGCGGTGCTTTCTGGTATTCTGGGTTTCAGCAGCAGCAGCAGTACCACGTGCGGAAAATCCCCCGAGCGAGAAGGTTTCCGATTCCGTACTTAGGTACATCTAGGTTTTAGTTTGATGGCTCTGTAGCTGTAGTTGCATGCATATTTATCGGATCATGAGATTGTGTATGATGGAAATTCTGGTATATATGTATATCTGACTTGTTTGTCTTCTGAGTCGTGGGCGGAGCCCCGACTTGCCTATATTGGAAATGTTATATTATGGATTTGGTGTTTCTGTGTTGTGGCGATGTTTGAAGTTTGATATACCATGAGCTGCATATTTTGTGGAAGTTGGATTATTATGTATGCTTGCCTTGTATGAGTTCGTAGGTTGCTAGTCGTTACTCGACTATTTTGTTACTTGAGCTCGATGCTCCGTTGCCGCGCTTCCTGCCATGTTTCCGTTCCGACGTCGCGGCCGGCTCCGCCTCCGCAACCGGGCGGGGTGGCTGTGACAAGTTGGTATCAGAGCAGGTCGGGTCGGTGTGACCCAAGAGGTAAGGTATGATCAGTTTCAGTGTGGATTGTGGAAGGCAAGTATACAAGTCCAGGAGTGGGCTTTTGGAGCAAGTCATGGCAGTTCATGGGTAAGTTCTGTGAAAGATGACTTGAAGTGCGAGCCACTTTGGTTCTACGTTTCATTCGGGGCGGTTCTGTACGGAGACTGGTCACCTCCTTATTTGAACCACTTTGGAATGGGTGTGGAGCAGTGGGCGGTTCTTTGAAGCATTCTGGAAGGTTTGGATGTTGGACTTCGTTGTTTGGTATATGGTGTGATTCTGTGATATGAACATGAACTGATTCTGTGTTTGAGGATTTGATATTTGGTTGTGTGATTCTAAAATGAATTTTTGCATCATGCATTGCATTACACTACAGAGCCTTAGAATACTGCTGCTGGCTTTTGGATAGATAGAGAAGAGTTATTTGGTTTGGACTTTTGGTTATGGGATAAGTTGGTTTTTGGTTGGACTTGGTTTAAGGAAATGTTTACTACACGCGAATAGCGTGATTTGGCATCAGAGGGGCGGGACTGGGATTCCACACCTCCGAAGAATGGGATACGGGTTCAGCATAACCCAGGGTCTGAACAACCACAATCACCACCCCCGGGGTTCTAGAAGTCACAAGGACCCTTTCTGTTTGGTATTTGTGTTGGGCTAGGTACGGCTGTGCTGGGTACTTTACTACCAGCACAGCAGGTTCAGGGACGGCAGTAGGCAAGGGAAAATCTGTTTATGCCTCGGTAAAGGCATTCGGATCAGGAGGTGATAGTGAGACTTAGGCCACAGCAACGGCCTTCTGACCAGGAGGTGGGCGGCAGCCATCTTAGTGTCCAGGACCAGCCGGAGAATGACTCCGAGGAGGACGATCACATGGATACAGAGACCTCTCGTCGGTTCCACCAATGACGGGAAGGTCAGAGGTACCAGTATGACAAGGTCAGACTTCTGGAGAGGTTTCAGCATTTGACCCCCCCGAGGTTCAACGGCCGAGGAGGGCCTGAGGTGGCAGAAACTTGGTTTGCTGGAGTTGATAAGCACCTTGGGAGGTTACATCTTCCATCTGAGGTTAGGGTCTTTTTGGCGACGTTTAATCTGCAGGATAGTGCAGATCACTGGTGGAGGAGTCTGCAGGGCCGTTTGAGAGCCAATGCAGCTCGGGACGGAGGACAAGATCTGGACCTTACCTGGGAGCAGTTTGCCTACTATTTTCCACCAGCAGTATATTGTGTTGATTTTAGGATCGTCTTTAAACATGCTTCTCATGTTCGCATTCATCAATACCGAAGAAGGGATTAAGAGTATGTACCTTTCTTCTGGACGCAGCTTAAGAATCTTAGAGATTCTTGCTCCTTGTTGATGTTGAAGACTCGGCCTGGGGAACACCTTAAGGGCGGCTTGAAGATGATTTGTCTCCAAGGTGAGTTCCACTCACAATGCTCCTAGAATGCCTTCTAGTTTCGCAAGAGGAAGTAGGAAGAGAGAAGAGAGAACCAATGCTGGTTGTGGGATGGATAGAAATGGCGCATCCTCCCTCTATTTATAGAGGAGGATGGGCTGCCAATGAGAGGGCACAATGCCCTTTCATTTGCGAAATAACATGTCCCTAGGACCAAGGGCTGCAACCAATGCCCTTGGTCCTTGAGTCATGTCTCATGCCTTTTGCCTTTTATATTAAATAATTATTTAGAAATGGAATAAATAACTAATTGTGTCTAATAGGAAATTAATTAACTAATTAATTAATTATCAAAATATGGTTAAGAGGCAAGGGAGGCCCATTCGGCCATGGGACATGAGACATGTCCCTTTGGCCGAATGGTGCAAGGCATGGGGTGCACCCCCTTGCCTAGAGGCACCTAGGGCGAAGGGGCACTCACACCCCTTGCCTATGGCCGAATGGGTGTGAGGCCCCCCTTAGGGTGCCCTTTCGGCACCCAAGGGTGCTACGCACCCTTCGGCCTAAGCCGAAGGTGTGCTTGGCCCTCTTCGACACCTTTTCACCAATTTACGCACCTTTCCGCCAAGAGACACGTCTCTTCGCCAAAAGGTGCCTAGACACATTTGTACCGAGCTCACATAGAGCTAGTCCAAGACATATTAAATCATCCATTGAGCTCCTTGAGCTCATATCAGCTCACTAAGAGCAGATACACATCTCTCTAGCTCAAACACTCAGATTGAGCTGAGTTGAGCTGTGCTTAGCTACTTTAGCTAGCCCATGTCATCTTGGTGCGCAAGAATTCCAACAAACTCCCACTCGCACCAATGATGATCTTTGAGCACAAGCTCCCACTCGAATAAAACACTTTCTCATACTAAACCAAACACTTTGGCAAACTATATAAAAGGAGTTGTGAGTGCGACCTTAAGGCATCCACACTGTACCTCTTCCATTGAGGTTGTTAGACTCTCAAATGGAAGATTGTCCTCTCAAACCCACTTGAACACTTCAAGTGTTTGTGTGTTATTCAAATTTTCTTGAACTTAACAAGACATGCTTGAACATCTTCAAGCTTTCCTTGAACTACTTCAAGTAGTGCCTTTAGAACCCCAAGACATATGGTACGTATTCTTAACCACAGTCAGTCTCTTTCATTTTAATGATGACTGTGTTAAGTGTCGAGTACTCTTTAATTCGTATTATCCCCAATTCAGACCTTATCATGTTGTACCAATGCAACATGTGAGCTCAAAGGTTGAATTTAGGACTCACGTACCAAGTTTCACTTGTCTTTCCTTTACACTCTACCTGCTTAATGATCCATATAGATTTAGTTACCCAAAAGGAGGATACTCCAGCCGCATTCATCTGCGACCTTCGACAACCAATCAAAGTAACTTTGTCAATGTGAATCATTAACAGCGAGTTAAAGTGATTAAGGGTCCAATCGAAGAATTCTCACACTACGCAAGGTTAGAGACAACTTGCTTAAATTCTTCTTTTGGTCGAATTTCATGGTCATAGGATCTTTGCAACATACTCACAAAGATTCTATTAACACTTCTTAGGGTGTTTTACAAACACCACTCCCACTTGGAGTGATATCACTTAGAATGAGGGGTGTGTCATTTCTCCCTCTTAAAACACCTGAGTGTGCTCCTTCTAACATATAAAAGGAGGACATGTCACAACCCATGAAATTTCTGTGCAAGCCCGAGCTTACACTCACACATAGGCTAGAATGTATCAGTGTCATACAAAATCAGTGCAGAGCACCTCATCTTGATTATTCAGATCAAGGCGACATAAAAGTATACCAAAGTGTCATGTGTTGTAACATGACTCCCACTCAATAGAGTAACATTGCATGTCACATGTTTCCTGAAGAAACAACACACTATTTGAGTCTTTGGTAGTCTCATCCTTGGTCTACTTAAGATCAAGGGCGAATGACTTGGTGTGAGAAAGTCATTCTCAATGCCTATGGTGGACATGTTCATTTGTTCATTGTGTGTTATTAATGGAACTAAGTAAATGACATCAAATAATTACTTTATTGATCATCATTATACATATATACATGTGTGACACCAAAGTGGTGAAAGTCATACAACAATTAGCATATTTACAATCTCCTAAGACCCATTGCTCGGACATGACGAGCAAACACAATGGGTGGCAATGGCTTAGTGAGAGGATCTGCCACCATAAGGTCTGTTGAGATGTATTCAATTTTGACTTCACCTCCTTCAACTGCAGCTCGAACGAAATTATATTTCATGCTAATGTGTTTGGTTTTTCCATGATACTTGGGGTCCTTGGTGTAGGCCATAGCTGCCATACTATCACAGTAGATAGTAATGGGCTTACTTATTTTGACAATTGACTCAAAGTTTTTAAGGAAATAACCAAGCCACGTGGCTTCTGGACAGCCGAGGCACAAGAAACGAATTCTGCCTCCATGGTTGATAAGGCTCACATGTGTTTGTTTCTTACTACACCAAGTAGTAGCGCCCCCATTTAGCAAGAAAATATAACCACTTGTAGATTTGCTAGAATCTCTATCTCCTCCCCAATCGGCATCAGAATAGCCGTGTAAACCAAGGGTTTTTCCTTGATAACATAGCCAATAATCCTTAGTACCTTTAAGGTATCTAAGAATCCTTTTGACATTCTTCCAATGCTCCATGCCAGTGGTTCAAGAATATCTAGCAAGTAAACCGACCGCTTGACTTATGTCTGGCCGTGTACAAATCATGGCGTACATAAGGCTACCAATGGCACTAAGGTAAGGTATCTTAGTCATTTCTTCCTTGTCTTTTGGAGTCTTAGGACATAAGTCCTCTCCAATTTTGCAACCATATGCAAGTGGGGTGTTCATTGGCTTAGAGTTGGTCAAGTTAAACCTCTCAAGAACTTTATCTATATAAAGCTCTTGTGAAAGTCCTAACATATGCTTCTTTCTCGTCCCGATGTATCTTAACACCTAGGATATAAAAAGCTTCCCCCAGGTCCTTCATTTTGAAGGTGGAGGACAACCATCCTTTGATGGCGAGCAACAACTCCAAGCTACTACTTGCAATTAAAATGTCATCGACATATAATGTCATAATGGCAAAACTGGACTCTTTGAAGAACAAGTACACACAATGGTCTTCATGCATCATCACAAAACCATAGCTTGTGACTGCATGATGAAACTTCAAGTACCATTGTCTTGAAGCTTGTTTGAGACCATATATAGACTTCTTTAGTCTACATACCTTGTCTTCTTGACCTACTTGTACAAACCCTTCGGGTTGTTTCATGTAGATCTCTTCACTCAACTCACCGTTGAGGAAGGTTGTGGTCACATCCATCTGATGCAACTCAAGGTCCAAGTTTGCCACTATCGCAAGTAGCAATCTGATGGAATTAAACTTAACCACAGGAGAGAAAGTGTCTTTGAAATCAACACCTTCCTTCTGTGTAAAGCCTTTGGCCACCAACCGGGCCTTGTACCTTTCGATACTCCCATCAGAGTTCTTCTTTATTTTAAGAACCCACTTATTGCCGATCGCTTTTCGGCCACGAGGAAGATCAGACAATTCCCATACCTCATTTTCATGCATTGAATGCAACTCATCATTCATTGCCTTTAGCCACTCTTCTTTCTGTGCCCCTTCAAGAGCTTCTTTGACATTACTTGGCTCATCGATCTCGCACGAGACCAAGTATGTCTCACCTTCCGATAGTCCCCACCTTTTAGGTGCTTTGGACTCCCGAGTTGATCTTCTCAACAGGGGTGGAGGTGTTGGCTCTTGAAGTACCTCAACTCCTCTTGAACAGATCCCTCGCCTGTGGATCCTGCTCATTTGAGTCCATGTTTATGGGCTCATTCTGGAAAGCCTCGGCTTGTTCCAGGTTGAGGTACTCCTCCTGAGTAGGTACAGTCCTTGTAACCGGCACTTGTGAAGTGCCCGGTTGACCTTCTTCTAGGATCGGGCCTATTGAGGCTAAATCATCACTTTCGCCAACTTTTGGAAACTCCGTTTCCACAAACTTGGCGTTTCTTGCATCAAACACCAAACCCTTCTTTAAACAGAGATCCAAGAACACATAGCCCTTGGATTCCGTACAATATCCGAGAAAAGCACACTTCTTTCCTCTTGGTCCCAATTTTCCCAACGGATGGTCGGGAACATGTACGTAAGCTAAGCAACCCCAAGGCCGCAAGTAGCTTAAGTTCGGGGTCCTCTTCATCCATAACTCATATGGAGAGGAGTCGATGTCCTTGGTAGGTACCCTATTGAGAATGTGCACCGCACATAGCAGCGCATCACTCCAATAGGTCACATCCAGGTTGGCTTTAGCCATCATGGAACGTACCATGTCCATCAAAGTTCGGTTCTTTCTTTCGGACACACCATTTTGCTGGGGTGTCCAAGAAAGGGTGAACTCTCTAGCAATGCCTTTTGACTCACAAAAGGCCTTGAATGCAAGTGAACCGTACTCACCACCTCTGTCAGTCCTTAAGGACTTCACCTTCTTATCTACTTGGTTCTCAACCAAGTGTACATATTTCTGAAAATATGCTAAGGCCTCTGCCTTGGTTTTGAGTAAGAAGACGTGGGTGAATCGTGTACAGTCATCGTAAAAGTGATGAAGTACTTGAACCCATTTCTGGATTCAATTCTCATAGGTCCACAAAGATCAGAATGGACTAAACTTAGTGCCTCGGTTCTCCTAGTTGCCCTCCCAAAGGGCTTTCTCGTTGCCTTGCCTTCTAAGCAAGGTTGACAAGTTGGCAGGACAACCTTGGTCAAGGATTCAAGCAAGCCACTTTTGGCTAACTTATTCATCCTATCTTGTCCTATATGTCCCAACCGTTCATGCCACATATTTTGATCTATGACTTTAGTCACGTGGCAACTAGGAGTTGCAACAGAATGGCCATCGGGCCTTAACTCATACAATCCATTATTAACGAAGCATTTTGTGAGAACTTGATTATCCTTTAATATAGTTACACTATCATTAAAGAATTGAAAGCAATAATTGTATTTCAACATGGCAGAAATAGAAATTAAATTTCTACAAATATTAGGTACATATAATGTGTCCACAAGATACAAATATCTATTACACAAGGGAACCTTACAGTTCCTATTCCTACTACTTCTAATTTTGCATCATTCCCCACCGAGACGTGCTTCACACCTCTTGGGAGCTTGCGGTACGCCACAAACCAGACTTGTCCCGAGCTATGTGGTCTGTTGCTCCCGAGTCTACAATCCACAAAGAATTGCTTTCAGTTAGCATAGTACATGACGTCACATGTGCTATTGAAGTAGAAGGTTCAAAATGTACCTTAGGTGCACTTTTGCAATCTTTTGCAAAGTGTCCTTTCTTGCCACAGTTGAAGCACTTGAGCTTCGAAACGTCCCTTTTCTTCTTTCCGGGCCCGTTTCCTTTTCCCTTTCCCTTACCCTTGCCTTTGAAGCCGCCCTTTTCCCACCCTTGAACCACTTCTTCTTTTTACCCCCGTTGTTATCGGAGGTATTGGCAACATATGCCTTGGAGTGGTCCTTGAGAGCCATTACTTCAGCCTCAAGTAAAAGGTGACGGGCGATGTCATCAAAGGTCTTAATCTGAGGGTTGTGGCGTAAGTTGACCTTCATCAACTGCCACTCCTCATCAAGTAAGGACCTTATTATTGCTTGCACCTGCTGCTCGTCGGTGAGGTCGTGCCCAGCTTGTTTAAGCTGATGAATCATTCGTGACATCTCAAGAAGGTGGGCACTCATGGTGTGATCTGCTCGTTTACCACAGTTCTCAAACCTTAGTATCATTGAGCGTTGTTTCTCCATGGAAACATCTCCATACTTGGCCTTCACAAAGATCCCGGATGCCTTTGGCCGAGGGTAGCATGGAGAACTCCACCATGATCTCATCCACCATTGTGGACAAGAGTGTGACTCTACACATAGAGTTCTTTTTAAGGTAGGCTTCATAAGCCACCCTACTTCCCCTTCCTCCGGGGTTGACCTCAAAGATCGAGAACCTCAAGTGTCTCTTGCTCGCTTAAGATGAACTTGACCTTCTACTGCCAAATTAGATAGTTTTCACCATCCAATTTGAGGTCACGGTTCAACTCGCTACTATGTTCTTAGTAGCCATCTACAAATATGCAATTCACATGTTTTAGATTCCAATTCACACAATTAGACTTATTCAAGCAATATGTTCATGAAATAACTTAGTTTATACCAGACGTAGCAAAAGGTATGCATATAGCATCCGATCAGAAACGCCTAAGCATAACTTTGCCATTTTATGAACATACCCTTAACAAGCCTATACATTCAATCAATCAAGGGCAACCAAGCATACATTAGTTTATAACCTCACTTGACCTTCCAAGAAGGTCTGAATCACGCACTCATGCGTGATCGTAACAACCATAGCACTTCACTTAAACGTTAGTCTCATCACCCATAAGTCTCCTTAATACAATGCCCAGGTCGTTGGTGGAGTCACAAACGGTCTCACTTAAGTACCACTTCCTTAGACAGCATTATATTAGCTTGACAGGTCCCTAGAGACCTTAGTTTAATGAAGTGTCTCATCAATTGAATCAAGTTTCAAGTCCTTCAAGTTCACCGTACAAGTACTTGAACTATCTTAAGGTAGAATCTCTTGTTTCAATAGACGTATGTTCCCTCACTTAATTTAAGCTTCAATTCCTCAAGTCCATCATAGTGGTACAAAACCAGATTAAGACTATCAAGGGGCTGAAATTCTTAAATTAGGTAAAGAATAAATGTCACATGCATGCCAAGTCTATGTCACACATGGACCTTAGGAACCACGAGAGGAGCGCTCCCGGGAAAGATGGAGGGTCACAGACGGTCCCACTTAAAACCCACCTCCTAGACAGAGCACATTCCGGCAATTACCTCAAGGTATAATGTGATATAGAACTTTGGCACACATTTTCTTTAGGTTCATTTAATCATTCATGGAACAAATAGGCAAGTCAACATGTTATACAACCATTTTCATCATACAACATTCAAGCATGATTCAAAACACATATAACATTCATGCTTCCTTTTTCCATTTAAACGACTATAACCCCTTCGAATAACCTTACCGGGGGTCTCATTTAAACTTGCATGTTTCAGCCGAATTTTACATGTATTCATGTTTAGTCCGATTACATACAATCATACATTCATACATGTTATTTCAAACTCAACTAACATGTATCATGCTTCATATAAACATGTCGAACAAGTAAGCATGTATCACAAAGAGAAACCTGGCTCTGATACCATTTTGTTGATTTTAGGATCGTCTTTAAACATGCTTCTCATGTTCGCATTCATCAATACCGAAGAAGGGATTAAGAGTATGTACCTTTCTTCTGGACGCAGCTTAAGAATCTTAGAGATTCTTGCTCCTTGTTGATGTTGAAGACTCGGCCTGGGGAACACCTTAAGGGCGGCTTGAAGATGATTTGTCTCCAAGGTGAGTTCCACTCACAATGCTCCTAGAATGCCTTCTAGTTTCGCAAGAGGAAGTAGGAAGAGAGAAGAGAGAACCAATGCTGGTTGTGGGATGGATAGAAATGGCGCATCCTCCCTCTATTTATAGAGGAGGATGGGCTGCCAATGAGAGGGCACAATGCCCTTTCATTTGCGAAATAACATGTCCCTAGGACCAAGGGCTGCAACCAATGCCCTTGGTCCATGAGACATGTCTCATGCCTTTTGCCTTTTCAATTAACTAATTAATTAGAAAAGGAATAAATAAATAATTGTGTCTAATAGGAAATTAATTAACTAATTAATTAATTATCCAAATATGGTGAAGAGGCAAGGGAGGTGACCCATGCCCTTGCCCATTCGGCCATGGGACATGAGACATGTCCCTTTGGCCGAATGGTGCAAGGCATGGGGTGCACCCCTGCCTAGAGGCACCTAGGGCGAAGGGGCACTCACACCCCTTGCCTATGGCCGAATGGGTGTGAGGCCCCCTTAGGGTGCCCTTTCGGCACCCAAGGGTGCTACGCACCCTTCGGCCTAAGCCGAAGGTGTGCTTGGCCCTCTTCGACACCTTTTCACCAATTTACGCACCTTTCCGCCAAGAGACACGTCTCTTCGCCAAAAGGTGCCTAGACACATTTGTACCGAGCTCACATAGAGCTAGTCCAAGACATATTAAATCATCCATTGAGCTCCTTGAGCTCATATCAGCTCACTAAGAGCAGATACACATCTCTCTAGCTCAAACACTCAGATTGAGCTGAGTTGAGCTGTGCTTAGCTACTTTAGCTAGCCCAGGTCATCTTGGTGCGCAAGAATTCCAACATATTGGGGATGCAGTTAGAGACCTCCGACAGTCACAGTTTGATGATATGGAGCAGGGGACCATGACTGTCAGAGAGTATGAGTGAGAGAGTTTGACCGGCTGGTTTTATACATACCAAAGTACCACGGTATGGAGCAGGAGGAGATTGAGAGTCGGTACGTCCCCCACCGATCTCAAGATCAAGGGAGAGGTTCTGCACAGCAGAGTTCGTCGAGGTTTACAGGTGAGGCAGGCAGTCGGGGCAGTGCTTGCAATGTGGGACAAATAACCACTGGATTCGGGATTGCTTTCTGATGCTGAGATAGGGATCTAGCAGTGTTTTATATCCGCAGTCTTGGTTCCAGCCCAACACACCCCAAGGGTGTGGTTCATGGGAGAGGCGTTCTGAGACCACCACGGTGACCTTTGTATCAGCCACCCCCTCCGCCATAGTAACCCAGAGCTGGACGTGTTCTCCAGATTGAGCAGGGAGGCATTTTGCAGCATGTGGCATTGCAAGGTATTCTATTTCTGAGTGACACATTTCTGTTCGGGATATACTTAGTACTGGAGAGTCTGTTTCGGTTTCGGCACAGAAGTGTGCCGAATTTCTGCATTTGGCTAGCAGTGAGCTGCCAAATGATTCTGGTACAAACGGCTGAGAGCCGGTTTTGTTTTCCTTGTGAGACGGCACAGGACTGCGTACTATTTATGGGCAGACACGGGGTTCTATCAGATCTGTTGGTTTGGACACACCGATGTAGGACGTCATTGTTGGGATGGTTAGTCTGTTCAAGGATTCCGTGCACATTGACTGTGCTAACCGTAGTATTACGATTTCTGGAAGAGGTGTTACATCTCGTGAATTCTGATGGGATGGAAATGGTAAGACCAGCATGGCACTACAGGTTTTGGATCAGGTTCCGACAGTGGATTTGGAGAAGTACTACGATCTGCCCATGACAGATACTCGGTTGGAGCTGGATAGAATTCCAGCTGTTCGGTAATTTCCGCAGGTGTTTCCAGAGAATCTACCTGGGATGCCAACAGTAAGGTGAAGTTGTGTTTAAAATACGTCCGCAGTTGGATTTCACTCTAATTTCTATTCCTCCTTATCGGAGACCGATAGTGTAGATGGTTGAGCTGGAAGAAACAGTTGAAGAAACTACAGGAGAAGGATTTCATTCGCCGAGTACTTCGCCGTGAGGTACTCTGGTTCTGGTTGTTAAGGGAAAAGGTGGGTTACTCCGGTTGTGTAATGACTACAGGCGGATGAATGCCAACACTATCAGGAATAAGTACCCACTACTCAGGACTGTTAACCTTTTTGAGCAGTTGGGAGGTACGAGGATCCTTTCCAGGATTGATCTGCAATCAGGATACTTTTAGTTTTGGATAAAGAAAGAGGATATTCTGATTTACTTTCGGAATGAAGGCTCGCACCAGGAGCATCTAAGGGTTATTCTGCAGACGTTTTGGGAACGTTGGTTTTACACTAAGGGTCCGAAGTGTGATTTCTGGATTCGAGAGGCCGCTTTTCAGGGACACATCTTCGGTGAACCTAGGTTATCAGTGGAATCCGAGAGAATTAAGTTAGTACAGGATTGGAGGCAGCCAACCTCAGTACGCGAGATAAAGAGCTGAACATGAGGTAGCGCAGGTGGCTCGAGGACATTAAGGATTATGATGGTAGTATCTAGTGCACTGCTAGCAAAGGCAATGCAGTTGCCGATGCCCTGTGTAGAGAGTTTACCGGGTTAGTCAAAAGAGGCAACACGGAAGATCAGACCGAGGAGAATGGTATGACGTGCCTTTGGCACAAGTGGGAGCTATGGGAGCATACTCAAGTCAACACTTGACTAATCATTCAGAATGGTTGGGCAGAGTGCGTGAAGCACAAGGGAAGGATTCGGGTTTGAGAAAGTTGTCTGGAGAGGACACAGGAGCACTACTACCGACATCTCAATACAGGCGGGAATCGTTATACTTTGGGAATGGGTTGTATGTACCAGAGGATCAAGCACTACGGGATGAGGCTCTGGAGGAGGCAATTTGAGCTGGTTAAATATACACCCCGGTAGGGAGAGGGTTGTTCCAGGATTTGCGTGCTTGCTTTTGGTGGCCTGATATGCGGGGACATATCACCACTTATGTGTCTAAGTGAGCTCGTTTTTGCCGATGCGGGTGACAGACCCCCTAGAGAAGATTGGGCTGTGTGTGTCCATCAGAGAGATTGGGCAGTTAGATGGAGTACCGGATTCCATGGTGTCTGATTGTGATCTGCGTTGTACGACACGATTCTGGAGTACTTTTCATAAGGCTTGGGGCACGCTATTCCATCGGGGTACAATTTATCACTCTCAACCCGATGGGAAATCGGAACGGATGATTCAGATTGTTGAGGAAAACACAGCTCAAATCAGGATGATTCAGGCGCGGATGGCGACCGCGTTTGACCGCACCACCTCGTACGTGGGTAAACGTAGCAAGGACTTGGGATTTGAGGTTGGTGACAGAGTTTGACTGGCGGTAGCATTGGTCTGAGGGACGGTCAGATTTAGTAGGCGGGCGAGTTACCCCAAGGTATATCGGTTCTCATGAGATTCTAGAGCGGGTTGATAGGTTGGTTTTACCCCCGACTTTGTCTGCATTACATGTGACGTCTTCGGGATGACCTGTAAAAGGTCAGTTAGGTATAGTTTCGGTACTGTCTGGGGTTGCCAGGTAGAAATACCGGCAACTGACTCGGGGCGCAAAGAGATGCACCCTGAGGGATGAGACGCCGCTAAGAGGCTCAGGATGGTAGTCTAAACTACCACTCTCGCCGCACCAGCACGGTGGTCCGAGTATGATAGGGAAAGAAAGGTAAGAATTGTGCAGACGAGGGTCAGGATTTCTGCAACTACAGTCTAGCAGGTTACTCTTGGAGGACCAAGAGTTCTAAGGAGGGGAGAATGTTACGGTCACCTCGAGCGGGTTGTGACCCGGGTGACCCGGGGCTTCGATTTTGGCCTGCGGGTCACGTTTTTGGGCGGATACATGGCTCCCAGGACTTATTTGATCATTATTTCTGGGAATCCTTCGGGATTTGAGGTCGTGTGGGTCCCCCGGACATTTCCGCCGAAAATATTTTTCGGGGCCGGGGGGTTGTCTCGGGACGTACAGCGGGTTCGGTAGCGCTCCCGGGACCTCGGAATGAGAAACCGTTTGCATATCTGGAATCGTGGGAACGTCCCGGAACTTTTTACGGAGTATAATTTTTGGGTGGGGACGTTCGGTCCCTGGCGACTCCCGGGGCCCGGGCCGGGAATCCCGGGGCTCGGGAAGGAATTTCTCCGACGGCTCCAGGGTAAGTCATGTTATATTTTAAAGTGGATTTTATGGTTATTTTTGTGGGATTTTATCGTGACGGGATTGTGGTTCAGGTTGTTATGCGGGCACGTCGGGATTCGGTTGGGTTCAGCGAGCTCGGTGGGACACTCTGGAATTGTAAATAAATATTTGGAACATGTTTTATGAATGTTATGATATTCTGAGGATTTTGGTCAGTTTTGGTTCCATTTGGAGTTTGTTACCTGTGTTTGGGGTTTAATTGCAAAGATTTGGAGAATTGGGGGGTTAAGTTGTTATTAACCCTAAATTTAATTATATTTTTGGGTCAGATTGTGGGCTAAGTCGGCTGCAGCAATTGGGCTGGACACTTGTCCATTTGTTATTAAAGATGGTTAAAGGGAAGGCAAATATATGGCTATTATTTCATGAAAACCATTTCATTTTCTTTTCATCTTCTTCTTCCTTTCCTTCCGCCGCCATTGCCTACCTCTCTCAAGCTCCATGTCCTTCATTTTTCTTGGCTGATTTCTTCAAGGTTTTGGCTCCAATCTTTGGTAAGCTTCCCTCCTTCTTCTCTTTTCAAGTTGAAAACAAGGTTTGGTGGAGAAAAGAGAGCAAAATCCGAAATTATGATTTGTTCTTGTCTACATGATTGAGTGATCCTCTCTCTCCCATCTTTTAGTATGTTGTTCTTGGGCTTGAGGGGAGTAAGAATCTATGGTTAGATTTTGGAAAAACATCATGGATGAAGGAAACATATTTTGGCGAAAATTAGGGTTAATTCTAAAATGGTGTATGTTTGTGTTCTTGAATCATGCTCTTAGAATGTTGTTCCTAACATGATTCTAAGGCTTGCTATGGTTTAAATTTGGAGGGATATTGATTGAGTAGAAAAGCCCCGATTTGAGTGAATAGTGGATTAGGGTTCATGGTTGATTTTGCTTGTTTAAGGTGAAATTGGTTAGTAATCTTGCTTAAGAATTGTAATTGGTGATTAAAGAGAGCAAATGGAACCTTGTTTGGATTGAAATGATTAATTGGGTGAAAATTGGGTGAAGAACCGAAACTTGAAATGATTCTTTTTCCATGTTGGGGTTTGTTTTTGGTTGATTTGGATGCTACATGTGTATTGTAGATGGAAGTAGGTTCGTAATGGTGTTTGAAACATCATTTTCGGACAATGGTAGGAAAAGTTAGGTTTATGCGGGTTTTCCCGGAAAAATGTCTGGAATGTGGGTTTAAAGGCTGGAATGGGTTTGGTGGTGTTTGAATAACAATGTTCAGGCTCGGTTCGTAAAACCGAGCTTTCTGTGGATTTTTGCGTGAAAGTGCGGGATTGTGCGGGGATTGGTTTCTGGGGTTTGTTTTGGTGTGTTCTGACTCAATTGTGGTTGTTCAGCTTGTTTCTGCGCGGGTGGAGTAGAGTGGGACCGTAAAAGGCAAGTTGCGACTTTTCGGGTCGGGAGCCGGGATTTCCCGGGAATTGTGCAACGGAGCGGTGTTGCTGAGGTAAGGGCTCAACTTCTCTCGTTATACATTCTGGGAGTTATATGATGTGTATCGGGTTGCATGCATATTTATCGGATCATGAGATTGTGTATGATGGAAATTCTGGTATATATGTATATTTGACTTGTTTGTCTTTTGAGTCGTGGGCGGAGCCCCGACTTGCCTGTATTGGAAATGTTATATTATGGATTTGGTACTTCTGTGTTGTGGCGATGTTTGAAGTTTGATATACCATGAACTGCTTGATTGGTGGAAGTTGGATTATTATGTATGCTTGCCTTGTATGAGTTCGTAGGTTGCTAGTCGTTACTCGACTGTTTTGTTACTTGAGCTCGATGCTCCGTTGCCGCGCTTCCTGCCATGTTTCCGTTCCGACGTCGAGGCCGGCTCCGCCTCCGCAACCGGGCGGGGTGGCTGTGACAATTAAAGCTAATTATGACAATGGAACGGGAGATGCATATCCAACTTGGCCTATCGCTCGATCCCAAGGCGCGGTTGCCCGGTGGTTCGCCAAATTCAAGGTATAAATTAAAAAGACTTTACACATATATAGCTAAACTCTTTGCTACAAGATGTAATTGTTCCTACAAAAAATTTCTTATGTATATTTTAATGTTTACAATTACCAACCTTGTTAGAAACATTGTGAGTGGGATCCAATTCATGAGTCAGAGGTGTATAGGATTTTCAACAAGCTCGGCATAAGTCATTTGAATAGCATTTACAATACATTAAGGCAACAACCTACTGAAGAGAAGCGTCGGAGCTATGCAAGCTGGCTTGGTGATGAATCTTACCGAAAATTAATCGAGTTCTGGGCAAGTGTGCAATTTGAAGCTCAACGGCGAAAAATGAAAAATATACGAAAGCAAGCTGCTCCGGATGCTCCGATTTACAGGAAGGGCCGTCTCTCAGTTTCTGACATAGCATTAACTCTGGTATGATAAATTTAAATTAGTTTTCTTAGATTATTCTTACATACTGCACACTTCGCTCATTTATATTTATCATATAATAGTATGAAAAAGATCCGGAACACCGTATGCCTGGACTTTATACAGTTTACAAGACTGTCAACTCGGCAAAGGATGGATCGATTCCTTCGCAGAAAATCAGATCCGTTGTTGTAAGAAATTTTACATTCTTAAATTTCAGGAATATTGATAGGAAATTGAAGCTACATATTGTTATTCGTGTGCTTCTGAAATTTCAGGAAAATGTTGAAAGTCAACGTGAAACACATTCAACCACCTCCGAGCCCGATGCCCTGTTCGATGAGGACAACGCATTTCTTCAGACGGTTGGAAAGAAAAATCGTGGAAGACTATCAGGATTAGGATCTATGGCTGTGATGATTCCCAGACATCAATATTTCAGCTATATTCCTATTCAGGAGTCTCCGCAAGTGATCCAGATGAGGGGGGATATGAAAACAATAACGGAGAAGATGGAACGGCAAAAGGCAAAAAACAAAGAGAAATTAAAAAAGACAAGAGGAAATCAGCCAAATCAGAAAAATGCAGAACATGGTGCTGAAAGCATTAATGAGGAGCTCAAAGTTCAGTGGTCCGGGTACAAGTTCTCGAGGGATACCTACTGATGAGTTCGATCCTGATATGGCTGGACATTACGGATTCGAGCCTCTTCAAACACCATCAACATAAGATTCAGAGGGGTCAGACAGCTAAGCTTTGGTTAGGTCTTCAATTTTCAAAACACTTGTTAAGTCATTTTAGAATTCTATCAACTTTTATGTAGGATATGTTATGTAGTTATTGGATGCTACTTCTACGTTTTTAATTATATTTCAGCAGTACTTCTGGTGTTGAATGTATTTTAATTTAATAAACACAGGTTTCAGTATTGTATATAAATAAAAAATATTTTTTTTAAAAATTGAGTTACCAACAGTCAACACGTTGGTATACGTTGGAACTGTTATTTAATCATTATACCAATAAGCTGACCAGTTGGTATTCACAATACCAACTGACTAGACAGTTGGTATTCACAGTACCAACTGGCTGACCAGTTGGTATTCACAGTACCAACTAGCTGAACAGTTGGTATTTACACATCCAACTGGCCCCCTCGTTGGTAAGCTTACCAACTGGTTAACCCGTTGGTGGGTATACCAACTAGCTTACCAGTTGGTAACCATACCAACGCGTAAACCTGTTGGTAGTAGTACCAACGTGTTGACTAGTTGGTAGAGTTGTACCAACGTGCTCGCACGTTGGTTTGTTAATTCCGGTCACTGGATTTTGACACCAACGAGTTGCCCAACTGGTTAAAATTATACCAACGATGCAAATACCAATGCATAGTTTCAAACGGGTAGGTAAGTTGGTTTTGGCATTTTCCAACGTGTTGGCCTGTTGGTACTAACGTTGGTTTTGCACCATTTTCTAGTAGTGAGCGACAATTGGTAGTTTGTTTGACTGTTATGCTTAGTTTTAGTATTGCATGTAGGTAGATTTTCCGGGGACTAGAATATGTTTGAGTTTATGGGTATTTGATGAGTACAAATAATGTTATAGATTATGCCTCTAAATATATGCTTTAATTGAGGTAAATTTTTGTGTTCTTATTATTTACATAATGATTTTTGTATAGGAATATTTTAGGAAGATATTTGGGCGAGAATGATACAAAAATGACTAAAATGGAGCAATGCGCAAGAGCTAGGATCAACTTAGCAAAAGAGAAAAGTTAAGGAATAAAATGGACAAGAGATGACAAGTAAAGGGCAAAAGAATCAAAAGCTTACCATTGTTAGGCCATGCTTTTAACTGATACTAGTCCATATATGAAGTGGGACTATGAGTTTGATCTGTAAAAAGCAACGGGATGGATGTTGTAGTCCAATTTGGACCTGTTTTGAAAAAAGCCATAAAAGGCCAATTTAATTGTGAAGAGGGGGGCCAGTCACGCACAATTGGAGGCACGGCTCACACATATAAGGAGAATAAGAGGCTTCAAATTTAAGATTTTGGAGTTGAAAACCTGAGTTATTCGTTTCTTTCATGTGAATTAGAGCTCGTGATTCACCGTTTTCTACGCAGACCTCAAGCGAATATGACTAAAGTGAACTTAGTTGTTCACATGAGTAGTCCCTCGTTATTCACCGGCGCTCCCAAACTTCCTATACTTCATTCTCCATCGTTTTAGCGCTTGATCTCCCTTAATCGTCTCTTCCCGGTTTTGGACGGTACCAATTCTTCCTGGGTTAAAACAGATGTTGCTTAATTTATCTTGGGTTTGCTTAATTTGTGCTGACTTGAAGTTTATTTTGAATTTTGGTGGATCACAAATATGTGCGCTGTGCACAGTAGTCCGCATATAGTTTCGCACAAAGTTGTGCGCGGCACACAGATGTGCACACAAATAAGTGCACAATATAATTAACACACTTCCATATCTAACACTAGCCTTAAAGACGATGATGATCTAACAAGGTATTCATGTTTATCTAACAAGGTAGTTTTGTGGATCTAACAAGGTAGTGATGATCTAACTAGGTAGTCATGTCAATCTAACAAGATAGTGATGTCGATCTAAACAACTCATCATGCCGATCACCATTTTATGCTAATCAATCAAGTATGTATGTCAATCTAACAAGGTAGTGATGTCGATCTAACTAGGTAGTGATGTCGATCTAAACAACTCATCATTCTTATCACCATTTTATGCTGATCAATCAAGTATGTATGTCGATCTAACAAGGTAGTGATGTCGATCTAACTAGGTAGTGATGTCAATCTAAACAACTCATCATGCTGATCACCATTTTATGCTGATCAATCAAATATGTTTGTCGATTTAACAAGGTAGTGATGTCGATCTAACTAGGTAATTATGTCGATCTAAACAACTCATCATGCTGATCAATCAAGAATGTATGTCGATCTAACAAGGTAGTGATGTCGATCTAATTAGGTAGTGATGTCGATCTAAACAACTCATCATGATGATCACCATTTAATGTTGATCACTCAAGTATGTATGTCGATCTAACAATGTAGTGATGTCGATCTAACTAGGTAGTGATGTCGATCTAAACAACTCATCATGTTGATCACCATTTTATGCTGATCAATCAAGTATGTATGTCGATCTAACAAGGTAATGATGTCGATCTAACTATGTAGACATGTCGATCTAAACAACTCATCATGCTGATCACCATTAATTTATGTTGATCAATAAAGTATGTATGTCTATCTAACAAGGTAGTGATGTCGATCTAACTAGGTAGTGATGTCGATCTAAACAACTCATCATGCTGATCACCATTTTATGCTAATCAATCAAGTATGTATGTCGATCTAACAAGGTGGTGATGTCGATCTAACTAGGTAATGATGTCGATCTAAACAACTCATCATGTTGATCAGTCAAGTTTGTATGTCGATCTAACAAGCTAGTGATGTCGATCTAAACAACTCATCATGTTGATCACCATTTTATGCTGATCAATCAAGTATCTAATAAACAAGTCATGCGACGAATTCACACCCCAGCCTCCTTCAATTTCACGGGCTCCTCAAACTTGGGCCCTCATTACTCAATTTTCTGACTCACCTATCAAACCCCACTACGTATTTGTGAGGGCTATTGTAGCGCAATTTTCGCTTCATACGCGCTTTTATAGAAGCGCGAATAAGCGCTTATACCGCCGCTTCTATGGGGGCGCTTTTTATTGATCTGTGCGCTACACGGCGCTACAGAGTAGCGTCTAAGTAGCGCTTAACGGCGCTTCAGAATAGCCACGTTCGCTGCTGACATCAACCAGCCTTTGTACCGCATATGAAGCGCATTAAAGCGGTACAAAGGCTGTATTTTATTAAACCTACTAAATTTCAAAATATTGTATATATATATATAGTAAATGAAATAATACTAATAAATAATGTACAAAAATAATGCAAAATTCATTTCAATATATATATTTATATTTCTAAATTGTTTTATTTACAACAAAAAAGCAAAACGTAATAATATTTGCAAAATTCATTTCAATATATATATTTATATTTCTAAATTGTTTTATTTACAACAAAAAAGCTGAATTAATAAAATCTAAATCCTATGAAGGTGGAGCTGGAGGAGTATCATCATTAGGACCACCGGGACCGCGCTGCTGCTGAGACTGGTGAGAAGTGTGCCCCTGCAAGAAGCTTCTGATGTAGGCCTCCATCATGTCAGGTGTCGACATGAGCTGAGCTAGAGGACCAGTGACCGGGATGCTGAAATGTGGAGGAGGGTCCTCCATGCGCGGGGTATAAACATCCTCGTGCAGACCGGTGAGGAAGCCGGTGGTCCTTGGAGACGAAGAAGACCGTGGCCTCGATGATGATGCAACTAAGTGTGCTGGCACATCAGTATGCGACAATCGGCCCATGCTCCGAAGCTCTCCCAGACGACGCTTAGGGCCGCGTTTGTCTGGCGCTGTAGGTCCGCTTGTTGCAAGTAGCACATCTCATGCTCAGCTGACCGCTACCGTAGAGTATGGATCTCTTCCTCCAGTCTGTCGATGCGCTCCTTATCCTTCCGACGCTCCTCCTCCAGCTGTAGCTCACGCTACAAGTTATGTAAAAGTAACTAATTAGTCCTTAAAGTTTTTAGAACAATTCAAAAGTGGACGATGTATAATAGTTACCTCGGATGGTTGCGGAGGCTGGAACATGTCAGGATGGACCTGCTGCGGGGGTGTTGATCTCCAACGACCTCTAGTGGGATTTTGACCGGTGACAGCCTAGTAGACGTCGGGATCAAAAAGTGGCATGTCATCGTCAACTCCATACTTCTCCCGCATAGCCTCGATATATTTTTCCTAATTTATGAAAAATAACATTAATTTGTTTTAAAAGAAATTCACAGTATATGAAAGTACTAGTATTAAAAGCGAAAGTACGAAGAACCTCGAAATCAGCAACTTCGCCACCCCACTCTTTCCAAAACTCCATGATGCTGACTGGTCGACCTCGTTGTTCGTTCTGTCCATTAAAACATTTAAATATATTAAACTTAAGTTAAGAAAAATTAACGGAAAATTGAAGATAAGATAGAGTAAGTAATTACGTATCGCTCGCACGCCCCCTGTAGCGACAACCGCCCGTGCCTCTTCCTTTTCGGCTTTTCGTTGACCTTTTTGGCGTTTGCGATCGCCTGTTTTGAGGCCTTCTGAAAGCCCTCAGAGTTCCAAAGGTCGATCAGCTTGTCCCAAACCTCCTGAGATACCTCAGCAGGTTTGTGCTGACGCCAATGGTTATGGTCCGGGTTATCCTCAGTGAGAGGGTAACGGTCGTTGTGCCATTGCCGGATTTTGGAGAGCTTTGTTCGGTACAGTTCACCAAATCGAGATATGAGCGCCTTCAAAGACGTCCTCTGCTTCCACTCCGTGGCACCCGGTCGTAACTCGGCTTCAACAAAAGAAATGTTTAAGTAATAATGTAACAATTCTATAAAAAAAGTATTTGAACCTACGTGGAATTAATACCATAAATTTCATCACGTACGCATCCTGAGCCTCCTGCGGGAGATCGTAAAAAGATGGCGGCCAACCGGTCCAGAAGCCCTCCAGGATGTTGTTAATGGTGGATGGACATAGCGAGGCCGGTTGCTTAAGGCTGCGTAATAGAAAAAATGTTATATACATATATACACATACATATATATTATATATAATTTACATAATAGTACATGAAATATTTACTGGCCCACAAGAATCCGCTTCCTTCCATCCTCCATCAGCTCTGGTGGTGGGAGCACTGGAGCGGTGGTCGTAGGCATGGCATGACTAGAGGCCTGAGGACCACGGCGTCTACCTCCCAGGGGCAGGGGTGGCCTGGGTGCATCATCCAGAGGAGGCACCGGAGGAGTTGAGCGAGAAGATCCTCTATCAGGTGTACCCACGCCACGTCCTCGTCCCCCACGACGTGGCGGGCCACCGCGTGAAGCGCCCGTCGACTGGTCACTCAAAGAGTCCCGAGAACTCGACATGCCCTTAAGTTTCTCAAATTTAACAAGTTAACCCCTAAAATTAATAACTTTTGCAATTTAGCCCTAAAATTCTTTAAATTCTTTAAATTCCACTAAAATACACTAAAATTTATAACTTTTGCAATCTAGCCCTAAAATTCTTTAAAGTCCACTGAAATACCCTAAAACTTATAACTTTTGCAATCTAGCCCTAAAATTCTTTAAATTCCACTAAAATACCCTAAAACTTATAACTTTTGCAATGTAGCCCTTAAATTCTTTAAATTCCACTAAAATACCCTAAAATTTATAAATTTTGCAATGTAGCCCTAAAATTCTTTAAATTCCACTAAAATACCCTAAAACTTATAACTTTTGCAATCTAGCCCTAAAATTCTTTAAAGTCCACTGAAATACCCTAAATTCACTAATAGTAAGCTAAAATCACGAAGCGTTTGTGTCAAAGAATCTCACACTAAGCAAGAAATGAGACAACTTGCTCAAGAATGAGGCAGCGAGTGTTTGTTATTTTCTAACCTTTAACCTGAGATTTAGTTTCAGTTTTACCAAAATGTAACATGCTAGTAGTCAGTAATAAGTTTAAAACATGCTCAAGTACCAAGTGTTTCCACAAACTCAAATGACAGATTTACATCATGAATTTAATGGTGAAACAAGAGTATTAATGAAACCAAGACATGGGCAGCAGCAACTCAACCTACAAGTTTACTAATTATGCATGATATATAACAAGACGGCCAGCAATGTGAGGAAGAAATAAAGCAAGAATATGCAAAAAGTGACACTTCCTCTCCAAGGACCTCTCGGCCAAGAATGCTCAAAAGCATCAAGTTATACACTAGTTCACTTATAGCAGTTTATGTAACTAATTATCAAGCAACAATGATATATCTCAATGACAACTTTAGACCCAACCTCTAACTTGAACAGATTTTGAAAAGAAATCATCAATGCACAAATTCATCATCATCATCATCATCATCAAAATTCATCAATTCATCATCATCAAATTCATCATCATCAACAACAATTCATCAATTCATCATCATCAAATTCATCATCATCAACAAACAATTCATCAATGCATTCATAAATGGAGCGGGTGGGACGTTTACCGGGTGAGTGGCGCGCCGGAGGAACGACGCCGGCGTCACCAATGGAGCAGCTGGGTGACGGCGGCGGAACCAGACTTGCGACGTCGAGGGAGGGACGCCGAGGGAGGGAGGGAGAGAGAGGACGTCGCGGAGGGCGAGGGCAGCGAGGGAGAGAGAGGACGACGCGGAGGGCGAGGAGCGGACCCGACGGCGAGGGCGAGGAGCGACGCCGAGGGCAGCGAGGGCGACGGCGACGAGAGGCGAGCTGGGGAGGGAGGGGGAGGGAAGGAGGGAGGCAGGGAGGGAGGGAGGCTGTCGGATGGAATGGAAGGGGAGGCAGGGATGGAGGAGGGAAATCTGATTTTGGGAAAGGCAAGGCTTCTGAAGGAAGCTTCGTTTAGAAGCGCTAGTTAGCGCTTCATAAGCGCTGTTAACGCGCGGCGTTTAGAAGCGCAAGTTGGCGCTTCATAAGCACTGTTACGCTCTTCCAGAACCTGCGCTACTATATATGTATAATTATATATATAATTACTTATATATATTACTCACATACATATCTGTAATTTTATATACATATATATACATATATAATAACTCATATATCTATAATTATATATATATATTTACAGTTATATATATATATATATATATATATCTATAACTATATCTATAATTATAGATATATATATCTATAATAACTCATGTAATAACTCATATGTATATATATATCATGATAAATTAAGATTCTGAAAGTCTAGAGTACTTCGTAAATGTAGCATTACAAAACATTGAGAATTTAATCGTCATCCTCGCCTTCAAGAACGTTACCATATTCCAACTGTTCGGGCTCCGCTTGACAATCAACGAGAGTATATTTATATCATGGTCGTTCGTCACAATTATGACTTCCTCAATTCGTGTTTCTTGAAGAGGATCATCATCGATGGATTTTTGTGCATTATTATTATTATTCGATGATGAAATTGATAAGGACCCTCGTCGACCCTCACCTTTCCAATGTCGAGGTTTCATTTTGAAGACAGTCCATCGCTTCTTTAGATCCCGAAATTTTGAGGGATACTCAATATACACAACTTGTTGGGCCTGACTTGCAAGGATGAAAAGATCATACCACTTTAATCGAGATGTGTGATCAACGTCAATAATCCCAGAATATTTATCCGTGGTCACACCCTTTGCTGGGTCAAACCATGTGCCCTTGAACACTGTATGTTTGTTTCTGTTATAGCGAAGGACGAGAATCTCATCAAGGCGCCCGTAAAAATCCTCGTAACTCTCTTGATCATTCAAATCTCCAAAGACACAGACACCCCAATTAGCTGTCAATTTTCCACTCCCATATTCTCTCATATGGAATCTAAAGCCGTTAACATATGAGCCACTGAAAGATTTGGCCGTCGAGTGCGGAAAACAAGCTAGATCGTACAGTAACGGAGGGAAGGACCCACTGCTTTGCCTGAGCTAATCTGTAATCATTCAACCCTTCCTGAGCCAAATCCGGGTAAAGTGAGCATGAGAGCTCATTGAATTGACTGCAATTGCAGGAAACATCAATGTAACTAGTTTATTTAATTAAATGAAACAAAGTATACTATTATTAAATAAAAACGAATCTGACCTTATATAAGGATCAACTTCTGGACAGTTCTGGAGAATATAGGTCTGAACATGGTGCAACTCTTTCTCCGACAGTTGTCTATTTCGTAATTCTCCGATGTTTTTCACTGGATGGTTAAAAACAGAAAGACCGTTTTCATCGTGCGCTGCAAAGATAAACTTCATTACGTAACTGAGGGTTGATGTGAGTCCCGAAATTGTCATCCATGTAATGCTCGATGAAATATGCCACCTCTTGTACTAAATACTTCTCTATGATCGATCCTTCCTTAAACTGTTTGTTGGTACATTTATGTTTCAAAGTTTTCATCATCCGTTCAAATCCATACATCCACCAATATTGGACAGGACCAAAAATCCTTAGTTGAAACGGTATATGCACGGTCAAGTGTTCCATGGAGTCAAATAATGATGGAGGGAAGATCTTCTCGAGCTTGCACAACGTCACTGCAATAAATTCATCCAACTTTTGCACGTCATCTAAACGGAACTCCCTAGCGCAGATTATTCTAAAAAATTTGCTAAATTCGGCTATTGGAATCCATATATCATCAGGTATGTTCCCACGCAAGATGATTGGAAGCAATTTTTGCATAAAAACATGACAATCATGCGTTTTCATCTTTGTAAAATGAATTATTAGACATGTTGACACAACTTCCAATGTTTGACGATATCCATCGGAAGTTTGAGCGTGGTCTTCAACCACTTGCAAACATTCGTAATCTAATCTTCACTCAATGTATAAATTGCCTTAGGTTGACATGGTCTTCCATCGCGCCCGGGAACCAAATGTAACTCTGGCCGGATGTTCATTTTCTGTAGATCACATCTCGAGTTTGCATTGTCTTTACTCTTCGCTTTTTGATTCATTACTGTGTAGAATACATTGTCGAAACAATTTTTCTCAATATGCATTACATCGAGGTTATGTCTTACTAACAAATGTCCCCAGTACGGTAACTCTCAAAAGATTGATTTCTTAATCCAGTTGTGAGTCACACCGAAGCCCTCAGGTCGTTGTTTGTCCCAATATGACCCAAAAGGCGGGAACTCAATCTGCTCAATCTCTGTTAGTATTTCAACACCGGACTTATATTCAAAGGGCTCTGCCCGCTCTCGACTACCCCATGCTCGACCATGTCGATAAGAATATTGACTGTGTAAAAATCTTCTATGACACCCCCACCAACAAGGTTTACGCCCATAAGTTAATTGGAAACTAGATACATCAGCCATACAGTATGGGCATGCAAGTTTTCCATGCGTACTCCAGCCTGATAGCATACCATAGGCCGGAAAGTCACTGATTGTCCAAAGCAAACATGCTCTCATTGTAAAATTCTTCCTATGATGCGCATCCCAAGTTTCAACACCTACGGTCCATAGACTATTGAACTCGTCGATCAATGGCCGGAAGAAGACGTCAATATTTCGCCCTGGAGATCGAGGACCCGGGATCAACAATGCCAAGTAGATATACGGTTGTTTCATACATAAATCAGGTGGTAGATTATAAACTGTGATGAATACCGGCCACATGGAATAATGGTTACCATCATCTGATAGTGGATTAAATCCATCGGTGCATAAACCTAATCATACATTCCTGATCTCTTCAGCAAAATCAGGGTATAGCATATCGACATGTTTCCATGCCTGTGATTGGCTTGGGTGTCCAATGGTACCATTTGCATTTCTATTTGTTGTTACATGATAACTCATGAATTCAGCTGTTATCGACGACTGGTAAAGACGCTTAAGTCTTTCGGTTATTGGGAGATAACGTAGAACCTTCTTCGGTTTCAGTTTCTTCTGCCCACGCCAATCAATACCCCCTTTAAAAGTATATCTATCCGAACCGCACACTACACACTTCAACAAATTGCTGAATCCACCATCGAACAACATACAATTATTCTCGCAACTATGAATTTTCAAGTATGGTAACCCTAAGTCCCTGATCATTTTCTTCGCTTCACCGTGCTCGTGGGCGGTGAGTTTTCTCCGTAATATTTCATTGATATAATTAATCATTTTTTAGAAAACGGCATCTGATATATTATGCTGACTTTTCAAGCTCAAAAACTTGGTCAAAACCGATAGCTTCTTGTGTTCAGTGCGAGCCCCATCATAAAGAGGTTGCGATGCCGCCTGCACAACGCAAAAAACTTTTGTGCCTCTTGATTTGGAATTTCGCCTTCATCAACTTGCATGTCTTCTTGAGTCTCCCCAAAATTATTGTAACAATATTCGTTTTCAGCATCATGATCATTAACAGTCCGGTCAACATTATTGGGACGAATTCCCAAACCTTCATGAACCATTTGACGGACATTCCAACCTTCATAGTCAGCAGATATCGAGTCTCTTTGCGTACTTCCACGTGAATTACTAGGCGACGATCCCTCCATGAATCGATCATGACCTCCAACAATAGTCGGATCGATCAATATTGCCTCACCATGACAATCTCATATATAATAATCTGGTTTAAATCCATACTCGCATAAATGATTTCCAATAGTCACCTTTTCATTATAGAATCTATTTCTACACTTTTTACACGGACATTTCACTGTCGACATTCCATTCGATTCAGCAACTGAAAAAGCAAAGTTTAGAAAATATTCGACTCCCTCAAAGAATCTTCGACTGATCGTACGGGTTCCCTTCTCTAACCGTTGATACATCCAATCACGTTCAGCAGCCATATTTTACGCCTGCATATCAATATTACTTTATAACAAAACTTAAAAGGTAAAAAACTTACTTAAATATACGATCTATACATGCAAAGTGTATAACTTATTTCCTCCTAATTATAAAGGGTGCATGTCCTATTCATAAAAGTACAATCGGTAAAGAAGTTGTATGATTGTACATGTATAACTCATACAACTTACATAAATTTCGGCAGCATTTCATCCAACTTACATGCGAAATTGATAGGGTCTTACATTGCACTCTTGACTTGATGGACAATCCATCCGAAGCTACTCTAAGTGTGGAGTAGAATTCTGAAGCCAAATGTGTATATCCTTTTGTAGGTGTAAACATGAATGGCATCAACCCATAGTGGTCCAGCCATACTCCTACTTCTTCTACACCAAAAGTTGCAAGAAGATCCCCAGTAATGTATGAGTGCCTTGAAAACTTGGAGAACTTAGGGTTTACCTGAACCACTCTATAGATTGATGGTACTGGAGCCACTGCTTTCTTCTTTGCTGGCGTGACTCGTGTCTTGGAGTGAGACAGATGGTGAGGTCTTTTTCCGCTTCACAACAGAGGGAGAAGCTGATGGAGTCCTTCTTTTTGGGGTAGAAGGAGAGGGTTTTACCATGATCCTTCGCAAACCCTCTCCCCTTTTTCGAGTTCTGCTCGATACAGGGGCTGAGCTCTGTCGCTTTCTATTCTTTAACCCAGCCAGAAAATCTGCAAGCGTTACCTCAAAGCCATCATCCTCTTTTGAGGAAACACTCACCACGGATGGAGATGACGCACTGCCATTCGGAGTCGCAACCGGACTGAACTCCGGCACTGCTAGTGGTGGTGCTGTTAGGGTTTTCCCCAGTCCAACTCCAAGCCGAGCTAGGTTCTCTGCAACTTGAATCAGAAATTCCTGATCTCCCAAGGATGAATCTTCCGTTTCAGTGACCATATTCTCCGATCTCATCAGGTTGATATCAATCTGAGTTCCTGAGACAACTGGATTTTCTCTTGCCTAAAGACGAAAATCTCCTGCACTACTGGAACTGCTCGACTGTTTCGAACGATCAACTGGCGGTTGAGAGAGTTTCAGTTCAGCCGATTTCTGGTTGGAGGAGGAAGACATGCCTCTTGATTTGGGGGGTTTTTGGCAATAGGGGAGAGGAATAGTAAGGGTTTTGCGAAATCTGATTTTGCGTAGGCTAAAAAATACGTTTTTGCAAATAAAACCTTTCTATTTCCGAAACTCAAAACACCTTTTAAAACTTTAAGAGGCGTGAAAAGAAAACGTTTGGCTTTTTTCTTTAAAAACACTTAATTAATTAAAAAATATCTGGGAACATTCATGTACACATTTAATTTAAGAAATTTATGTTATGCAATTATGAAATCAATTTTCACATTGCTTAACATTTTTCTTTCTGACAGACTCTCAACGGGTTTACAGGAACATACCTGACTATCACCTTGGATTGCTCATGCCCAATTCCCTTCTGATGTATGTGAACCTTTCTTCACTGAGTGGTTTTGTGAAGATGTCTGCTAGCTGGTGATTTGTATCAACAAACTCAAGTAGAACATTTTCATTAGCAACATGTTCTCTAATAAAATGATACCTTACCTCAATGTGTTTAGCTCTAGAGTGATGAACAGGATTTTTTGCTAAACAAACCGTACTTGTATTGTCACATTTAATGGGAACTTTTCTAAAATTGAAACCAAAATCCTTCAATTGTTGAACCATCCACAAAATTTGAGCTACACAACTTCCTGCAGCTATGTACTCAGTTTCTGCAGTTGATAAAGCAACTGAGTTTTGTTTCTTTGAAAACCAAGAAACTAGACAACTTCCCAAGAATTGACAAGTCCCACTTGTAGATTTTCTATCTTCTTTGCTACCTGCAAAATCTGCATCTGTAAAACCATGAAACTCAAACAAAGTATCTTTTGAATACCATAAACCAAGAGTTGGTGTATCAACTAAATATCTAAAAATTCTTTTGATGCAATGCAAGTGAGATTCTTTTGGATTAGATTGAAATCTTGCACAAAGACATACACTAAAGAGAATATCAGGTCTACTTGCAGTAAGATAAAGTAGAGAGCCAATCATGCTTCTATAAAGTTTCTGCTCAACCTGTTTACCATTCGAGTCTTCATCCAATTTTACCGTTGCACTCATAGGTATGGGGCTAGGTTTTGCTGTACTGTAGCCAAACTTCTTCAAGATATGTTTTATGTACTTGGCTTGGCTTATAAAGATCCCTTCTTTTGATTGCTTTATTTGAAGTCCAAGGAAGTAGCTTAGTTCGCCCATCATACTCATCTCGAATTCTCCCTGCATTAACTTAGAGAATTCCTTGCACAAGGATTGATTAGTTGCACCAAAGATTATGTCATCAACATAGATTTGCACAAGCAACATATCTTTTTCACAAGACTTAATGAAAAGAGTGTTGTCGACTTTTCCTCTTGTAAAACCATGATCAACTAAGAAAGTGCTCAACCTTTCATACCAAGCTCTAGGAGCTTGCTTTAAACCATAAAGAGCCTTTTGTAATCTAAAGACGTGATTTGGAAAGTGAGGGTCTTCAAAACATGGAGGTTGTTCCACATATACCTCCTCTTTTATAAACCCGTTTAGAAAAGCACTTTTCACATCCATTTGAAATAGTTGAATGTTCATAAAACATGCAAAAGCACAAAGCATTCTTATTGCTTCAAGTCTGGCCACAGGAGCATAAGTTTCATTATAATCTATTCCTTCCTCCTGTGAGTAGCCTTTGGCAACTAACCTTGCTTTGTTTCTAGTGACAACACCATTTTCACCAAGTTCCAACTATTGAATGGTCTTTTGGCCTTTGTACTAATGTCCATACCTCATTCCTTTTAAATTGATTCAGCTCTTCTTGCATAGCGTTTATCCAGTTTTCATCTTGTAGTGCTTCATCTATTGATTTGGGTTCTACAAGAGAAACAAAGGCATTGAACGCACAAAAATTCTTTAAAGCTGAACGTGTCATTACCCCTTGGGTTATATCACCCAGAATGTTCTCCTGAGGGTGACTTGATTTATGCTTGAATTTCCATTCATGAGGTAGGGCTTGAGAAGTCTGAGCCGCAGCTGAGTCTCGGTCTTCTGGTACTGTCTCAACAGGTTGGGATGTATTTTCCGCATTGCTTTCTTTCTGAGAATTCGCTGGATTATTTTCCCTCTGATATGCGTTGTCCTGATCTTTAGACGCATCATCTTCTTCTCTCGAAAACAACATGTATAGATTCCTCTACTTTTAAAGTCCTTTTATTGAAAATCCTAAAAGCTCTACTTTTTAGTGAATAACCAAGAAAGCTTACCTCATCATTTTTTGAATCAAATTTCTCTAGATGCTGTTTATCCAGATTCAGAACAAAACATTTACAACCAAAGGTATGAAAATGAGAGATATTAGGCTTCTTACCTTTCCATAGCTCATAAGGGGTGCGTTTGGTTGGCGGGATAAGGAGGGATGAGATGATTTTTATCTTGTCCTACTCCTTCATCCCTCGTTTGGTACGTCCAGGGATGAGATGAGTATTATCCCTTTTAATATTTTTATCCCATAAAAGTGGGATTAAATAATACCTCACCCACCAATGGATAAGGAGGGATGGGATAAAAAAAAAGGAGAAAGAAATTTGAGACTATGACAAATTTATTTGATATAATCCCATCCAATCCTATCATAAATAATCTCATCCAATCCTATCCTAGATAATCTCACCCTATCCCATCTTAATCATCCCATCCCACTATTTGTTATCCCTGCAACCAAACGAGCCCAAGGTGTCTTGTTTAGGATAGGCCTAATCAAGACTCTATTGAGTATATATGTAGCATGATGTACTTGCAGCTTCTGCCCAAAAGTATTTAGGAAGAGAGTAATCATTGAGCATTGTTCTTACCATTTCCTCGATGGTGCGATTTTTCCTCTCTACCACACCATTTTGTTCTGGTGTTTTTGCACAAGATAAGTTGTGAGATATACCAAGAGAAATACAAAAAGATTCCATTTCAAAATTAACAAATTCTCCACCATTGTCACTGCGTATAGCAACAATTTTCTTACCTTGCTCATTTTGAACTTTCTTGACAAAGTTGACAAAATTCTCACAAGTTTCACTCTTCTTAGCAAGGAAGAATGTCCAGGTATATCTTGAATAATCATCAACTATAACAAGGCAGTAACGTTTACCTCCAAGACTTGTAGTCGAGATGGGACCGAAAAGATCCATATGTAGAAGTTCTAGAACTCCTGCAGTTGTCACAACCTGTTTAGACCTGAACGAAGCTCTTGTTTGTTTACCTTTTAAACAGGCTGCGCATTCTTTATCTTTGTCAAACTTGATCTTCGGCAGTCCTCTCACTAGGTCTTTCTTCAGTAGCTTTGCAATTGTGTACATACTCGCATGACCTAGTCTTTTATGCCACAACCAGCTTTCATCTTTGTTAGAAGCAATGAAGCATTTTACATTGAACAAAAATAGATCATCTAAATCAAAAGTGTATACATTTCCACATCTTTTTCCAACGAACTTAGTGCTATTGGTTGATTTGTCTATCACATGGCATTGATCCGATTTGAATATAACATGGTAACCACTATCACAAAGTTGACTAATACTTAATAAGTTGTGTTTTAGTCCTTCAACAAGTAATACATTGTTTATAGCCGAAGAACCAATCTTACCAACCTTACCAATACCAAGTATTTGTCCTTTGCTGTTGTCACCAAAGGATACCGTTCCTCCTTTCCTTGGGATAAAACTGAAAAACTTAGCTGTTGTCACCAAAGGATACCGTTCCTCCTTTCCTTGGGGTAAAACTGAAAAACTTACTCTTATCCCCGGTCATGTGTCTTGAGCATCTGCTGTCCACGTACCATGTGTGTTTCTTCAGGACCTAAACAGGTTGAACATTGCGTCTGACTTCTGGTACCCACACTTTCTTGGGTCTATAAGGGTTAGTCACATTTTTAATAATGACCCAAACTTGTTTGACTCCATGCATAATACGTCTATTTCTGAAGAGACACTCAAATTTACTGTGTCCCTTTCTACGGCAAGTCTCACAATTTACATAGGTTACATTAGCAAACCTTGTCTGAAAACTAGGTCTCTTTTGTTCATGTCCTATTCCGGTCCTATCATAATAGGACTTCTGACTTCCTAGCATGCTATTCAAGTTCTTTTCACCATTCACAAATTTAGATAAAGTCTTCTCTAGCTTTTCATTTTTAACTTTTAATTTCGTTACCTCTTCTAACAGTTTTGCATTATCGATTTTAAGCCTCTTAATAAGAGTATCATAATCCTGACATACTTCAGCAAATTCTTTAAGCATTTGTGTTCTATCATCAACATATGACGAACTGGAAAAGTTAAAGGATTCGGCATCACTCATTACCTCAGATTCTGCAGTAGCTATCGTGCCTGCCTCAACAGTTGAGAGGTTCACGCCGCCGTCAACAAAGTTGACAGCTCTTGAATGTGATGCTTTCTTCACCATTTGTTAAGCATAGGTGTGCCTCTTCCCTCTTCATTTGTGGATGAATCCTCTGAATTTGAACAGCTATCACTCCAGGCTGTCATTCCCTTCAATCCAGGTTTTCTTTTCTTGAAGGTTCTCTTTTTGTCCGAATTTCCTCTTTGTTTCTTTGAGCTGCTTTTGTTTGCTGGGCAGTCGAACTGCATGTGTCCTCTTCCACTGCAGTTGTAACAGATTGGTGGTTTGAAGGGGCTGCTCTTTTTGTCTTTCATTTGTTGATACCTTCCTTTGTACTTGAGCAACTTCTTGATTTTTCTTGCTATCATGGCTACTTCATCACCGGTTTCTTCCTCATCTGAGGAGCTTTCTTCTGACTCTTTTGCCTTTAGGGCAATCGATTTATTCTTCCTGTTCATCTTTTCATCTTCTCTATCCTTCATTTCATAAGTCATTAGTTTTCCAAATAATTCATCAACACTAATAGTTTTGATACTACCTCCTTCACTTATTGCCTCCAAGGTGCTTCTCCATGATGGTGGTAAGGTCCATAGAATTTTTCTAACCAATTCTTCACTTTTATAGATCTTACCATATTGTCGTAGAGATGTGATTATCTCATTGAACCTCCTGTGCATGTCAGCAATAGTTTCCTTTGGATCCATGGCAAACATTTCATAAGCTTTAACCAACATGAACATCTTGGTGTCTTTGACTTGATCCGTTCCTTCGTAGGTTACTAGAAGCTTATTCCATATCTCATGTGCACTGTCACAGGCAGAGACAATATTAAAAACATTAGGAGTTAAAACACAAAGAATTACATTTACCGCTTTGGCGTTCAAGGTGCATAGTTTGTCATCCTCTGGAGTGTAATCCTTGAGAGGTTTCGGCTCAACTATTCCATCATCAGTAACAATGGTTGGAATGTGAGGTCCTGCTTTAATGATTCTCCAAAGATGATGATCTTGTGCCTGAATGTGATTTTGCATTCTTGTCTTCCACCAATTGAAATTTTCTGAATCGAATAGTGGTGGTCTAGATGGGTTGTATCCTTCAAGGATCATGCTTGGAACCGATGCCATTTGATCTTTGGATCTGAAACCGTGAGGTTTTGTCACAGATGACCGTGCTCTGATACCAATTGTTGTCCCAAGTAGGCTACCAAGAGGGGGGTGAATTGGTTGGCCTCAAAAACTTTTCGAAATAACAAAATCGAAAGTACTGACTCGATGTCAACTCGTTTAGAAATGCGATTTCAAGCAAGAATGAGAACGACACCAGAATTTATAGAGATTCGGTTTGAGACCTACGTCCTCTCCTCAAGTCCACAACTTGAGAGTTCTTCCACTATACTTTAAAAAGGTTACACCAAGAAAAAGTACAAATAGTTTTTCCCAAGACTCAACTACAAACCTAACTATGGTTTTCCCGAGGCTCACCAAAAAACCTAACACACACCCAAAATAGTTTTCCCGAGGCTCACTAATAACCTAACACAAATCCCTGTTTGGTTTTCCCGAGGCTCACCAAAACAAACCTAAGAACACTTTGATTTTTACGAAAACCTAAACCTGTTGAGGTTTTATCGAAAACACACAAAACAAATTTTGAAACCAATTTTTCTCTCTCAAAAAATAACCCAGAAAAGCTAATATGGAGATGAAGCTTGTTCTTCAGAAGATCAGTGCTGGAGAGCTTTGAAACAACTTGCTTGCTAATGATATGAAACTTGAATGCTTGTCCAGAGAAGTACGTTCTTCGAAAATTCAAGTCTGTATTTAAAGACGGAGTAGAGGAGCGTTCTGGAGCGTCTTCTTCAACGTCTCTTCTGTTTTGAAATCCAGAAATTTCGCCAAGGTTGTTTCCTTTCAGAAGCTGCTGAATGTTTGCAACGAAAACAAAAGAAGAAGAGTCCTAACCGAACTCATCTTTCTATCAGACAGTTGTTAAACCTGTTTACATGAAATGGGCTGTATTTGAAATTTAAAACCGAGGCCCAATCAACAATAAAACGAAGCCCATAAGTATAATATGACTAATAGGTAAAATACACTAATCATAACACATACTTTTCTAAACTTTACAAAAAAGTCCCAACACTTTGTAATCATCAAAATCCTTAAAGTCAACAGAATCGAAGGAAATGGAAGTTAGGGTTCATCACCCGGGATGAACGAATTTTGGGGGAAAGTTAAATTGACCTCAAATTAGTGTTGTTGGGTAGTTTTTGAACAACATTAATACTTGGTAAAAGGTCGAATAATGGTTTGGTTTGTGAGCTAAGAGAAAACTCATAGGTTTCGGGTGAAGAATTGAAGTATGTTGTTTTGTTGAATTAAACCTAAATTGTTGCTCTTGGGTATGTTTAGAGCAATATTGATAACTGGAACATTGTCCAAATTTGCTCCGATTATAGACGTTAGGCAATGTTCATCCGGGTTAGTTTGGCGGAGCGTAAAAGTATGTATTTTGGATGGTTTAAGGTTTCAAGCATGTTTAGACAATGGAATTGAGCAACATTAAGTCTTGAAGTGAGGTCCAATTGTCAACGGATAATGTTTTGTTATTGGAAATGTAATGTGGAAAGTGTGTAATGTGTATAGGTTTTTGGAAGCAAGGATTGAAGTTGTTTGAGGAAGGAGATTATGTGCTTTAGTGCTTTGCTGCTACCCTCTACGTCTGTTATCTGCTTCTAATTCGAGGTAAGAGTTCGACCTACCTATATTAATATTATGTAGGATGGTTGAGGCAAGTCTTGGGCCTCGATCTCTGACGTTGGTCTTAGATCGCGATAGTGGAGCCCCAAGGCTAGTCCCATGGTAAGAGTGACGGTGCACAGGTACTGCTCTGCTCGGGTGCCGGGGTTCGTCTGTCTATGTGACCCGAACTATCTGGGATATGGCACAACGAATGGCGTTCGTATAGGGGACCAGTTCGAGATAGGGTTACAATCCCTTGAGGACCGTACGGCCTATGGTTCGCAGAATTCCGGTATGCTCTGCTCTGTATGTCTAGTCGCATAACCTGTCTCGTTATGGACTAGGGTCGCATAACCTATCTCGTTATGGACCAACGGACGCATGGCCTGTCTCATCTTGGTCCGTTTCATACAGAGGTTCTGGATGTTGTGCACACATCAAATATTTCTGTTTATGTTCTGATCTATATATCCGATATCTGTATATATATGTTCTGACTTGTCTTTACAGGTCTGTCGGAAGAAACAAGCTCTTACTGGGTTTTTCTTTAAGAAAAACTCACCCTCCCTTACTTATCATTTTCAGGAAACAAGCTCTTACTTGGCTACCTGGTTGGCTAGTTTTTGAGGGTTTAGTAGCATCTGGACTTGAGTTCGGGTTCCTTGTCGGATTCTTTCTCCGACGCCCGACTTTTGTACGGTTAAACCTATTGCCTGTAGACAGCTCTGTAGCATGATACTCTGTTGGCATATAGTTCTGAGGCTGCATGTTAGCATGGATCTGTTTGAGTATCTGAATGTTTCGGTTATGGTTATGTATATATGTTCTGTGCTGGACTGAAAGTATAAGTATGTTTATCTGTGCGGAAGCCTCTGTTCGGTAGTGAAAGAACAGACTTCCTTCTGATATTCTGATATTCTGTTTATGGGCGGAGCCCACTTATTCTGCTGTTGTGATATGCTTTCTGTGCTTATGTTGTTACAATTGATCTGTTTTGAGAGGGACCTACTGGGTTATTAAAGACCCGCGAAATAATCTCATATTAGCTGCGTGACTCTGGGGTCCCACCTTGTTCACCACCGCCCCACCGGCCGGCGACCGCTTCTCGCCGGGTCCGGTAGGTGTCCGACGGGGGAGGTGGTGACAATTTGGTAACAGATCCATACTAACATGCAGCCTCAGAACTATATGCCAACAGAGTATCATGCTACAGAGCTGTCTACAGGCAATAGGTTTAACCGTACAAAAGTCGGGCGTCGGAGAAAGAATCCGACAGGGAACCCGAACTCAAGTCCAGATGCTGCTAAACCCTCAAAAACTAGCCAACCAGGTAGCCCTGAGGAAATCCTACTCCGCTGGCTCAGAATTCATGTTTCCTGAAAATGATAAGTAAGGGAGGGTGAGTTTTTCTTAAAGAAAAACCCAGTAACAGCTTAGGCAGTGTTGACACCAAATTTTGTCCCGAAGATTTTTAAAAGTACGTTATGAAAGGGGTTAAGTGTCTAATCGAAAAGCAATGGCTCATTAGTGATAAATTGGAAAGTTAGGGACTAAATTGAATGTTTTAAAAAAGATCACAAGCTGACTTGGTGATTGTTTCACTTAATCTTTCACGCTTTTGCAGAGACGAACATGGAGAGGCGAGGACTTCACCGGCGACGGTTGCGAGTAGCCTCCATCTGCTACACGATCGAGGGAGGTTCGTGGGTTCGTGCAGAAGGGAACCGCCTTCCACTTCGGCTATAAGCCATCAATCTCAACAACAACAGAAGCAACAAACGGATCTCAGCCCAAAACCCATCTCAGAGGCGGCCACAAATCAAAAGCAATTACAGAGCAAATTCAGGAGCAAATCGATTGCTGCAGAGGAAGGCAAAATCAAAGGCAACAGAATCGATTTGGGCACCTCAGCAACAATCAAGAAAAGGACGAGGAAAGAAGAGAGCACAAGAAAGCAATCAATCTCGAAGAACAGAGGCGGCCACAAACCGGAAGAACATCAGCAAAGATCGATTTCAATCACAGAACAGAATCGAACACAAGCAACCACAAACAAACAGAAGAAGGAAGATCGCAAGAACAGATTTTCGTAGCTGCCCTCGCCATTGATTTGGACGTCCAGTATCGTCTTCAGCCCTCTGTCGCCGCCGTTTCGGAACCTCCACCGCCAGACCAAGCTGCTACCCGATCAATCAACAAACGCACGCCTGATCCTCACCTGCACGACCGCTGAAGTCTCCGACCACCAATTCGTCGATTCAGGCCAGAATCGGTCATCTGAAGGTGGGCTTGTCGCAAGTCGCCCACAAGTCTTTCGCGAACGGCAGCAAGGCACGAATTCGCCGTTTTCAGGTAAGGGTGTGAATTTGTTTTTCTTTTCTTTAGAGAAATATTACATTTCAGTCCTTGTTTAGTATCTCATTTCTTTATTGAACCCCTTGGAATGTAATATGTTGCAATTTCGTCACTGGTGTAAAGAAATGGTTAGTTTCGTTAATGAGGGTTCATGAGTTTGTCTTTCCCCCATGTATTTGAGCCATTGACACATGTGTAGGTAATCCTGAATTCTATGGACATGGTGAATTTATTAGTGATTTGGTTAATTATGTGTTGGATGATTAATAGTAATTTAAAAGTATAGCACGTATGTTGGTAGTTTTTTTTTGTTTTTATTTTGTTGCTAATTTTACGTGATTTCTTCTAAAGTGTTTAATAAAAAATTTTAATCAAGTGAAGGAAACAAAATTAACCTGTGGTACCGATTTTGGGCGTATGAAATTTATATTTCGTACGTAATTGACTAACGGACTTTCGAGTTTCTCGTAGACCAGTTTAGGTTTCCAATCGACCTATCACAAATAGATTGGTGGCGACTCCCGTCGAAAACCCCGTCGCTACAGCTGGCGACTACGCTGGGGAAAGTCTGGCCACATCAAAGGTTTATTTTATTTTTCTTCACTTGATTTTATTTTATTATTTTTTTTTCTTTGTCACTTTTTACATGTTATATTATTTTGTGACATACATGACATCGAGCTCTCCTCTCGAGCTCCTCATAACCTCGTTTTTGTAAAACACCCGGGATAGGCTAGTCGTGTGTGGCAATAGTCACCGCGCTTTCTCTAGACCGTAGTGGTTAGTAGCGTTGTTCGGGTGTGGCGTTAGTCACCCAATGGAACCGCGAAAGCCACGACCCGAATTAATCATTCCTTACATAACCCTCGTGGGTAAGGAATTGGGCCTTTTCTAGTTCGATAGAACTTAGTAAAAGGGATTCGGGAACCTACCTTTGACCTTTCTTTCAAAATCCACCCGTGCATATAATGACCATAGTTCCTTCCACTAGATTTGACCCGAATAGAATATGACACCCGACATTTTCTTGAGGTGAATCAATAACTTTTTTCATTTGTGTCACTAACCTCATTATTTTATCGTTGGCTTTGCAAACGTGTCATATGCTATAATTTGTGTGGATTGTGGTCAGCATTAATTGATTTGATAGGATCAAGTCCGAACACTGGAGGTATCGAATTAGTTGTGGGAAGGATTCAAAAGAACAGTCAATATCAAATGCTTGGTGGAACACGTACTGGACTCTACACTCAAACATGAGACTTTTGTATAAAGGGAGCCATTTCTTTCATCAATCGACAATTCCATCATTTGTTATTCTACTTGTACATTATCATTGTACTAATTGGTGTTCTTTTTTTTTTCCTCATGGCATTCGCAGGCATCATACTTGTTTCTAACCGATAATGACACATCTTTAAAATTGCACGTCATTCATGCATTCAATCATTTGTTTCTCGAGACTCTTAATGACAAATTTTCATTCAAAAAAGTGGGAACATGTTGCAAAAAAAAGGGAGAACACATGAAAAAAATGTGTGAACATTAGGGACCTTTAAAACAATTTTATGATGTGAAGTGTTCGATGACCCCCGATCATGGCATGGAAATACAATTTCTCGCAAGTAGTCATTAAGCTAGACCTAACACGTCGATCTATGAAAATTGGTGATTAATTGGGGAAGTCTTTGAATTCACTCAAATCTTTGAGATCTTGCCAATATAACTTGAAAGTCGAATTCTCTAGATCAAGTCCGGAATCTAGGGTATTGTCTTTGTTGGAACGGATATCTGTTATTATTTCCCTTGATACGTGAATGGGTAAAATGCGCACTTTTGCGTCCTTCGCTGAAAAAAATCACATCATAGAACCCACGTTCTCTTTTCAATATCCTTCCACCCAGTCCCAACATAAAGAATGTCACCAACGAGTTAAGATGAAGACTTGGTAGTGGTTATCTCAAAGACGTCGCTATATCTAATGGAAGTGATTTCAGTATGGCTCTTTAACTTTTGTTGCGAAGTTCATTTTCCAGAGAAGTATCACCTACAAAAAAAGGGTCAAGGATTCCTTCAAAGGAAAGAACCTCATTATCCGAAAATGGGGCCAAACAAACCTTCTGAAGTTATGAATAGGGTAAAAAAGCTCTATTTTAAGAATTCGTGTCATCCAAGTCCCTTAACTTTGATTTTTGTCCCAATCAAGTCCTTTCCGTCAATTAATCCGTTAAGCTGACTGTTATGTTTTGACCATGGACTTTCCCTTCACCACAAGGATTCCTTCAAAGGAAAGAACCTCATTATCCGAAAATGGGGGCATGAGGAGAAAACATTTGAGATAAGAAAAAGGGTCAAAGTAAATTCTATTCCGCTGTCTTTAGCTCAAAAAGGGCTGAAGTTATGAATAGCGCTAGTAGCCATTTGTCTTTACATTTTAGTCAGAAGTAATCGGGCCTAGGTAGCAACCACTATTTACGCTCGTATGAAAATGACTAAAAAATGCAAGTCGAACAAGGTCCGACCCGGAGAAAAAAAAAGAATAAGAAAGAATAATGGTGAGTCATGAAATCTAAACTGAAAACCTGCGAAGGCGGTTTAGAATGAAGGCATTTTTCACCCTCTCAATGACCCGGGGGGCAACATACAAGCACTATCAACCACTTTCCGAGTTTCTGAGGAGCAATTCCACACTTTACGAGAATTGGGGGCAATATTTTGAGGTTGTTCTCATTGGATAAGGCGATGATTTCGGGATGGACACTACCAGGTTTTTCAAAGAAGTCAAGTCGCTGAGTGGTGACATTACAAGGCCTTTCGCCTGAACCACCCTATTTTTCACCAACCCGACATCAGTGGATGGCATTAACCTTACAAAATTCTTTCAACTGATGTTTGTTCTTCACCTCGACGTCCACCCAAAAATATTCTAAGAAGCCCTTTCGCTATCCCCGCACATTCTACTTCTTCAAGTGGAAAAGGGAAAGAGTAACAGATTTTAATGATTACACAAGGACCGTCATATATTTTGTCAAGCTCTGCAAATTGATAAGAGTTGTCTTTAAGGATCAACCATTGACATTAATGGGCCTGGATCGGACGTAAGGATATGGTTTAAAGATATTTGAGGAGGATGGAGGATTTTATGATCGTGTTTGTGGGGCAAATGAATTATTCACTCATATGATTGTTTTCAAGGCCAAAAGAATCAAAAAAAAGGAAAAGGGGGAGAAAGAAAAACTTTTGAAGGCAAGGTAAGAACACCCCAAACAAGATAAAAGGCATCCATGGGGTAAGCTTAAGAAAAGGTTATCATGCACCGTTTGTTTCCATTGAAGAGCATTTTGGATTTTATGAAGGTTTCATAAATCACTTCAAGCATCAGGAATTTTAAAAGTCATGCATCATGGGCATCATGCGCTTTGTCATCATTCATCCTCAAATACAGGTTTTCAAGGAGCCATCAAGGAAAGACTTGGATCAACGGTAATCAAGTAAGGCAATCTGGGATCAAGGATATCAACTAGGAATATCTTTTCACTCGAAGAGAAGGAAGGTTACTTTGCCTAAGGTCAGAGAGAAAGGTTTCTCTCCCGGTATGGTAAGAAAGTTCTTACTATTTTTAACAGATCAGCCAAAATTTTCATCAAGACAGGTAAGGAAAGTTCCTTAATCTATTCCCACAGAGAAAGGTTCCTCTTACAAGGCAGGATGGTAAGAAGGCTCATGTTATTCTTATTTTCCGAAGTTTAGTCGTTTTGTCAAGACTTCATCGCTTTTTTTGAAATTTCGCTCGTTTCGTCGGATGTCTCTTTTTTTTGAAGTTTAGTCGTTTTGTCAAGACTTCATCACACTTTTGAAAATTCACTCGTTTTGTGGAATTTCATATTTTGGGAAGTTCAGTCATCTCGTTAAACTTCACCGTTTTTAGAAATTTGCTCGTTTTGTGGAATTTCTCATTTTTGGGAAGTTTAGTCGTTTTGTCAAACTTCACTGTTTTCAGAAATTTGCTCATTTTGTAGAATTTCTCATTTTTGGGAAATTTAGTCGTTCTGTCAAACTTTACCGTTTTCAGAAATTTGCTCGTTTTGTGGAATTTCTCATTTTTGGGAAGTTTAGTCGTTTTGTCAAACTTCACCGTTTTCAGAAATTTGCTCGTTTTGTGGAATTTCTCATTTTTTTTGAAAGTTTAGTCATTTTGTCGAACTTTCAAGAAATTCACTCATCTTGTCAGATTTCTCATTTTTGGAAGTTTAGTCGTTTTGTCGAAACTTCTCATCAATCTCCAATCAACTCAGATTTTCGCTAAAGGAAAGGGAAGGTTCCCTACCTTGCAACCTGAAACTAGGTGGCAAAAAGAGAGAGTTCTCTACCTAGCAGCATTTTTGGGCAAGAAAGGTTTCTTAGCCTCGAATAGCGGGAAGGTTTCCGCTATTCAACTCAATAAGAAGGTTCTTATTGAGAGAAGCAAGGAAGCTCCCTTCGCTTCGTTCATCATCTCTTTTAGAGGCAACGAGAAGGTTCTCGACCTCACATCTTTGAGGTAAGGAAAGTTCCTTAACCTCGAATAGCGGGAAGGTTTCCGCTATTCAACTCAATAGGAAGGTTCTTATTGAGAGAAGCAAGGAAGTTCCTTCGTTTCATTCATCATCTTTATCAGAGGAAACGAGAAGGTTCTCGGCCTCAAACCTTTGGGCAAGGAAGGTTCCAAGCCCCGAATCGCGGGAAGGTTTCCGCTATTCAACTCAATAGGAAGGTTCTTATTGAGGCGAAGAAAGGAAAAGTTTCTTTTCTTCACGAGTAACGAGAAGGTTCTTGTTATTCGCGGGACAAAATTTGGGTCAATTTTGCTTTGCATGCTTCATTTCTCATGAATCATGCAAAGGGGGGCAGCTGTTGACACCCAATTTTGTCCCGGGATTTTAAAAGTACGTTATGAAAGGGGTTAAGTGTCTAATCGAAAAGAAATGGCTCATTAGTGATAAATTGGAAAGTTAGGGACTAAATTGAATGTTTTAAAAAAGATCACAAGCTGACTTGGTGATTGTTTCACTTAATCTTTCACGCTTTTGCAGAGACGAACGTGGAGAGGTGAGGACTTCACCGGCGACGGTTGCGAGTAGCCTCCATCTGCTACACGATCGAGGGAGGTTCGTGCAGAAGGGAACCGCCTTCCACTTCGGCTATAAGCCATCAATCTCAACAACAACAGAAGCAACAAAGGGATCTCAGCCCAATACCCATCTCAGAGGCGGCCACAAATCAAAAGCAATTATAGAGCAAATTCAGGAGCAAATTGATTGCTGCAGAGGAAGGCAAAATCAAAGGCAACAGAATCGATTTGGGCACCTCGGCAACAATCAAGAAACGAACGAGGAAAGAAGAGAACACAAGAAAGCAATCAATCTCGAAGAACAGAGGCGGCCACAAACCGGAAGAACATCAGCAAAGATCGATTTCAATCACGTAATGTAATCGAACACAAGCAACCACAAACAAACAGAAGAAGGAAAATCGCAAGAACAGATTTTCGTAGCTGCCCTCGCCATTGATTTGGACGTCCGGTATCGTCTTCAGCCCTCTGTCGCCGCCGTTTCGGAACCTCCACTGCCAGACCAAGCTGCTACGCGATCAATCAACAAACGCACGCCTGATCCTCACCTGCACGACCGCTGAAGTCTCCGACCACCAATTTGTCGATTCAGGCCAGAATCGATCATCGAAGGTGGGCTTGTCGCAAGTCGCCCACAAGTCTTTCGCGAACGGCAGCAAGGCACGAATTCGCCGTTTTTGTAAGGGTGTGAATTTGTTTTTCTTTTCTTTAGAGAAATATTACATTTCAGTCCTTGTTTAGTATCTCGCTTTCTTTATTGAACCCCTTGGAATGTAATATGTTGCAATTTCGTCACTGGTGTAAAGAAATGGTTAGTTTCGTTAATGAGGGTTCATGAGTTTGTCTTTCCCCCATGTATTTGAGCCATTGACACATGTGTAGGTAATCCTGAATTCTATGGACATGGTGAATTTATTAGTGATTTGGTTAATGATGTGTTGGATGATTAATAGTAATTTAAAAGTATAGCATGTATGTTGGTAGTTTTTTTTTGTTTTTTTTTCTTTTTATTTTGTCGCTAATTTTACGTGATTTCTTCTAAAGTGTTTAATAAAAAATTTTAATCAAGTGAAGGAAACAGAATTAACCTGTGGTACCGATTTTGGGCGTATGAAATTTATATTTCGTACGTAATTGACTAACGGACTTTCAAGTTTCTCGTAGACCAGTTTAGGTTTCCAATCGACCTATCACAAATAGATTGGTGGCGACTCCCGTCGAAAACCCCGTCGCTACAGGCAGTAACAACGGTGTTTCTTCCGACAGACCTGCAAAGACAAGTCAGAACAGATATATACAGATATCAGATATATAGATCAGAACATATACAGAAATATTTGATGTGTGCACAACATCCAGAACCTCTGTATGAAACGGACCAAGACGAGACAAGCCATGCGTCCGTTGGTCCATAACGAGACAGGTTATGCGACCCTAGTCAATAACGAGACAGGTTATGCGACTAGACATACAGAGCAGAGCAGAACAAAATGTAACGGATCAAGACGAGACAGGTCATGCATCCGTTGGTCCATAACGAGACAGGTTATGCGACTAGTCATACAGAGCAGAGCATACCAGAATTCTGCGAACCATAGGCCGTACGGTCCTCAAGGGATTGTAACCCTATCACGGACTAGTCCCCTATGCGAACGCCATCTGTTACGGTCAGCCCGAGCGGGTTGAGACCGGGTGACCGGAGGCTTCGATTTTGGTATGCAGGGATCGGGCTTTTGGCGGTCAGATGGCTTCTGAGCCTTGTTCGAGTGACTTTTTGGCAAGCCCTTGCGTATTTGCGGTACTAAGTGTCCTCCTGAAGAGGCCATGGGTCCTCTCCCGTAGGGGACATGGCCCTCTCCCATGGGTGACATGGCCCTCTCCCGAAGGGGGGGCCGGGACTTGTCTCGGGGTGTACAGCAGGCTCGGTAGCGCTCCCGGGACCTCGGATTGGGAAATCGTTTTCGGATTTGGAATCGTGGGAACGTCCCTGAGCATTTTACGCTATAAAATATTTTGGGGTGGGACGTTCGCTGAAGAGGCCAGGGGCCCTCTCCCGTAGAAGGCAGAGTGCCCTCTTCCGTAGAAGGCAGGTGCCCTCTCCCGTAGAAGGCAGAGTGCCCTCTTCCGTAGAAGGCAGAGTGCCCTCTCCCGTAGAAGGCAGAGTGCCCTCTTCCGTAGAAGGCAGGTGCCCTCTTCCGTAGAAGGTAGGTGCCCTCTTCCGTAGAAGGCGGTGGCCTCTCCCGTAGAAGGCAGGGGCCCTCTCCCAAAGAAGGCATGGGCCTTCTCCCGAAGAAGGCATGACTTAGACAAATTTCAGATTTCTGGTGGATAAGGATAACTCTTAAGTGTTGACCAAAGGGGAAAGGACACTTGTCATGCCCATATTAATGATGTAAAGGAAAGAGGACACTTGTCATGCCCATATTAGAGATGGAAAGGAAAGAGTTTTAAAGGATTGTGGAAAGCGTACAGGAGCTATTTTCATTTCATTTCTCCTTCTGTTTCGTTCATTTCTCCGACTCGTTGCCGCCATAGCCTCCATTTTCTTCAAGCTTTGGGTTCTTCATTTTCTTGGCTGATTTTCACCAAGTGTGGACTCCAAAAAGTGGTAAGCTTCCTCCCTTGCTCTCTTTTCTTGTTGGAAGTAAGATTTGGATGGAAAAAGAGAGATTTGTGAAATATGAGTTTGTTCATGACTACCATCTAGGATGATTTTCTTCCTCCCATCTTTTAGTATGTTGTTCTTGGGTTGTATGGGAGTGATAATCAAGTGTTGGATTTTGGAAAACACACCTTGGGTAAAATCCCCAAATTGCCGAATTTGTTGGAAAATTCTATGTTGATGTGTGTTTGTCTCCTTGATTCATGCTTCAAGTATGTTAATCCTGGCATGATTCTAAGCTTATGTATGGATTCAATTTGACGGAAAATATGTTGGGTTGGAAACCCCCATTTGGCCGAATTTATGAGATGATGTTCATTGTTGGATTTTGTTGTTTTGGATGCAATTGGATAGCATTCTTGGTTTATAAGTGAAATTGGTGATTAGTATGATTAATTGGAAGTTTGAATGGATTGATTTGGAAGTTGGATAGAAATTGGCAAAGAAGCCGAATTTTTGGATAATTCTTTTTCCATGTTGGGGTTTGATTTTGGTTGGATTGGATGCTAAGATGGTATTGGGGTTGAATTTAGGAGTGGTTTGAAGTTTGAAACGTTGAATTCGGATAAGAAATGGAAAAGTCACTATTAAGCGGGTTTATCGGAAAATGTCGGGTAATGAAGGATTTTTAAGGTTGGATTTGATCAATTCTGCTTATTGGATTATGTTTGACAATGTATAAGCTTGCATTGTCTACGTTGGTTCTGAATTCTGAAGTTTCTGTGGAAATCTGGAATTTTACGGAAATTCTGCCGGATTTTCGGTTTTGGGGTCGGGGGTGTAGTTTGGTAGTATGGTTGGTAAGGTTGCTAATTTAACTTGAATTGACAGATTCTGAGGTCCGGAAGTTAGAAAAAGAGAGGTTTCTGAGTTTCGGGTCGTGGTGTGGAAGTCGTCCAGAATCGGTCTAATACTCTGGAATTGTGAGGTAAGGGTTTAGTTCTGCTATTTTTTGTAAGATAGGTGTATGTTTAGTTTCACTTTCTGTTCTGCAAGTATTTCGGTATTATATGCCTAGGGCATATTCTGTAGTCTATAGGTGTATGTTTTGTTGCACTTCTGTTTTGCAGGTATTTCGGAAATTTGTGCCTTAAGGTACGTTCTGTGATCTGTAGGTGTATGCCTTGTAGCATACCCTGTCTGTTAACCCTACGTTTGTAGGTGTATGCCTTGTGGCATACTTTGTCTCATTAACTGCATTTACAGTTGTGGGTTCGCTACCCCAGCTGGTGCACCATGCTTCTGTAATAGCTTCGGCTTCTGACTCCCTTAGAGGGAGGCTGTCGTTCCGATTTGTTATAAGGGTTTATGGCGATTTAGAATCGCACATCCTTCGGGATTATGATCTGTTATCTTTACATGCACGATATTCTGTATTCTGTTTCATATATTCTGTATATTGCTATCTTTCTGTTTTGCAAGGTTACATATGCTTATCTTACCCCAAATCCCTTACGGGGTCCTTTTAGGACTCACCCTTTTGGGTTACATTTTGGATTTCGTGTAGGTCTCGGTAAGCAGCCGGGGTAGGTTTCGCGAGGCTTCTGCCTTGGTTGTGTTGAGCAGCAGCAGTACCTTGCGAGCTGGGATTTTGTCTACTTGGTCTGAATCCCGCGCGAGGTATTTTGGCGTTTAGGCCTAGGGTCGGCTCTGTAGCTGCATGTGCATACTCTCTGTTTTGTTGTCGTGGTGATTGTATATATATATAAATATATATATTATGTTCTGTTGCATGTTCTGAGCGCTTGGCGCTTGCTAGATACTTTAGGTTCTGTGAACTCTGTATGTATCTATGTTTTGGTGCATAAGCACTCGTCCACGGAGGGCGGGGCTTACTCTGTTGCTAATGCATGAATTGCATGTTTAGATTTTATTTTAGTTATACGTACGAAATTTTGTTAGGTTGCTTTCATAATCCTTTCGCTCTTTGGGTCCGCTACGCGCGGCGGGTCTCGATGGACCTGCCATCTTGTATTTTCCGGCTTCCGTTTCCGGCGTCCCGGCGTCCCGGCGCCCCCGCCTCCGCAACCGGGCTCGGGTGGCGTGCGGTGACACCATCCGTTGTGTCGTATCCCAGATAGTTCGGGTCACACAGACACACGAACCCCGGTACCCGAGCATAGCAGTACCTGTGCACCGTCACTCCTACCATCCCGATCTAAGACAAACGTCAGAGATCGAGGCCCAAGACTTGCCTCAACCATCCTACATAATATTAATATAGGTAGGTCGAACCCTTACCTCGAATTAGAAGCAGATAACAGACGTAGAGGGTAGCAGCAAAGCACTAAAGAACATAATCTCCTTCCTCAAACAACTTCAATCCTTGCTTCCAAAAACCTATACACATTACACACTTTCCACATTACATTTCCAATAACAAAACATTATCCGTTGACAATTGGACCTCACTTCAAGACTTAATGTTGCTCAATTCCATTGTCTAAACATGCTTGAAACCTTAAACCATCCAAAATACATACTTTTACGCTCCACCAAACTAACCCGGATGAACATTGCCTAACGTTTATAATCGGAGCAAATTTGGACAATGTTCCAGTTATCAATATTGCTCTAAACATACCCAAGAGCAACAATTTGGGTTCAATTCAACAAAACAACATACTTCAATTCTTCACCCGAAACCTATGAGTTTTCTCTTAGCTCATAAACCAAACCATTGTTGGACCTTTTACCAAGTATTAATGTTGTTCCAAAACTACCCAACAACACTAATTTGACGTCAATTTAACTTTCCCCCAAAATTCGTTCATCCCGGGTGATGAACCCTAACTTCCATTTCCTTCGATTCAAGCTTAATTCGTGATATGAAGTGTGTTTCTATCCCTAATCCAACATAGAAACACTACTACTAACTCAAATAAACCAAGAGATCACGAAAATACCAACCTCACAACTTGGGCAATTTCCGGAATCCACCCACGACGCGTTGTTGGAACGAAAACCTTGCTGAATCGATGTTCTTGTAGTGATTCCTGCACGAATCCTTCGTTTCCACGCACCAAGAAGCCCAAAATCACTTAGATTGGTGCAAAATCGAGTTGGGAGAGAGTTGGAAGAGAAAATGGCGAAAATGAGTTGAATCCGGATAAACTCGACTTAAATAGCAGGCCTCAGGCGAAATCCGGGCGACCCAATCTTGGAGACAGACGATCGCCTGACCCTGAAATATACGAAAACAGACGTCCGGGCGAAATCCAGGCGACCAGATTCCTTAATCAGGCGATCGCCCGGACACAGTTGACCCCCTTTACTAAAACAATTATTAAAAATCGTACAGAAGTCCAAATGAAGATCCAAAAAAATTCTGGTTAAACTAGACACTCGGGGCTACGCTCACAAAAATATTCATGCCCAAACAAATTTCCAATTGCAAGCAGTATTTAATACAAAATGAACTAAAATTACTGTCTTCTCCAATACACTCCTTTCACTTCTGTTCTTGATCAACCTTGCGGCGAACCTTTACCAAATTACGTCATACCACTCCCACACTACAATATGAATTTGAATTGAAAAATTAAACTCATATTTAGTAATTAAACATACCTTCAATGTCACCACCACCCCCGTCAGACACCTGCCGGACCCGGCGGGAAGCGGTCGCCGGCCGATGGGCGGTGGTGAGCAAGGTGGGACCGGATAGCGCAGCTAATGTGAGAGTATTTCGCGGGCCTTTAACTAACCCAGTAGGTCCCTTTCTAACAACAGATCAAGTATAACAATTCATGCACGTAAATGCATCACAATAACAAGCAATGGGCTCCGCCATGATCGTAACATCAAGGTGGGATATCAAAATCAGATTATCAAAAAAGGAAGTCTGTTCTTTCACTACCGAACAGAGGCTTCCGCACAGATCAACATACTCATTCATTCAGAGCAGAACGCATATATATATATACATAACCATAATCAAACTCAGATGAATGCATGCAGATCTAATGATAACATTTTATCCTAGTACTACATGCCAACAGTGGTATCATGCTACAGAGCTATCTACAGCTGAAGATGCAACCGCACAAAGTCGGGCGCCGGATAAAGAAACCGACGAGGAACCCAAGTCTAGATCCAAAAGCCGCTTAACCTCAAAATAGCTAACCGAGCAGCCTTGCGGAAATCCTACTCCGCCCGTAATCCTTATCTCCTGAAAAATGTTAAGTAAGGGGTGTGAGTTTTTCTTAAAGAAAAACCCAGTAAGAGCTTAGGCAGTAGTAACGATGTTCTTCCGACAAACCTGCAAAGACAGATCAGAGCAGATATACATACAGATAGCAATATACAGATCAAAGCATATACAGAAATAAATAATGTATGATGTGTGCACAACATCCGAATGTAACGGGTCATGGCTAGATCTTCCCCGACCATGGCTAGATCTTCCCCGGACGCACCGGCATTCGCCATGCGTCGGCATTCGCCATGCACCCAACAAATCCCATATAACACGGACCATGGCTAGATCTTCCCGACCATGGCTAGATCTTCCCGACGCACCGTCATTCGCCATGCGTCGGCATTCGCCATGCATCCAACAAACATCATATATCACGGACCATGGCTAGATCTTCCCCGACCATGGCTAGATCTTCCCCGGAAGCACCGGCATTCGCCATGCGTCGGCATTCGCCATGCATCCAACAAACATCATAAATCACGGACCATGGCTAGATCTTCCCCGACCATGGCTAGATCTTCCCCGGACGCACCGGCATTCGCCATGCGTCGGCATTCGCCATGCGTCCACACACACAGAACAGAACCTGCGCACCGATGCTCCTACCTGCGCACCGATACTCCTACCATGGGACTAGTCTTGGGGCTCCACAATCCCGATCTAAGACCGAAGTCAGAGACCGAGGCCCAAGACTTGCCTCAACCATCCTACATTACAATAACATAGGTAGGTCGAACCCTTACCTCGAATCGAAAGCAACCGCAGCCGTAGAGGGTAGCAGCCAAGCACCACACACCAACCTTCTACCTTATTCAACCTCAAACCTTGCTTCACAAATTACCTAAGCATTTCACATATTTCCCACATTACACTTTCATTTAACACATCAATATCCATTGACAATTGGACCTCACTCCAAGACTTAAAGTTGCTCAAATTCATTGTCTAAACATGCTTGAAACCTTAAACCACACAAAACACATGCTTCCACATTCCACCAAAAACCCGAATGAACATTGCCTTAGGTATATAATCGAAGCATATTTGGACAATGTTCCAATTATCAATATTGCTCTAAACATACCCAATAACAACAATTTGGATTGAAATCAACAAAACAACACACTTCAATTCTCCACCTTAAACCCTATGAGTTTTCTCTTAGCTCATAGATTAACCCATAATTGGACCTTTTACCAAGTATTAATGTTGTTCCAAAACTACCCAACAACACTAATTTGAGGTCAATTTAACAATCCCCAAAATTCGTTCATCCTAGCTCAAGAACCCTAATTCGAATTTCCTTCAATTCATGCTCAATTCGTGTTGTAAAATGTGTTTCTACCTCTAATCCAACATAGAAACACTTCTACTAACTCAATTGAACCAAGAGAACACGAAAATACCAACCTCTCAATTTGGGAAATTTCTCAAATTCATCCACCAAGTGTTGTTGGAGCGAATCCTTTGTTGATTCGTCGTTCTTGTAGTGATTCCCGCACGAATCCTTCGTTTCCACGCAAATTGGAGCTCAAAATCACTTAGATTGGTGCAAAAATGAGTTGGGAGAGAGTTGGGAGAGAGTTGGAAGAGAAAATGGCGAAAGTGAGGCTGGAAACGAGCTGCTCGGCTTAAATAGCCGAGCCAGGCGACGGTCAGGCGAACCGTTTCGCCCAAAGCACCGCCGACCAAGAACACCGAGGCGGCGTCGGGCGAAGACCAGCGACCCAATCCCAGATCGGGCGATCGCCTGGTCCAAGAACCGCCATCGCCAGGCGTCCAGCGAGAGTCGGCGAAGGCACCCTCAATCCGGGCGATCGCTGGCTCCAGAGAAGGCACGAACTTGGCAAGTGTCCAGGCGAAATGCAGGCGAACCGTTTCCTCGTCTGGGCGATCGCCTGGACCCAAAACTCACAAAATTCAGCCTCCAAAGTGAACTTAACCAAAACCCATACCAAACCATTCCACTCCCACAACAACAACAACAACAAAACAACAATTAACAAACTCCACACTACAAACTTAAACATACCTTCAGAACTCGAACACCGGAGATTAGTGCCGGAAAAGGTGGGGTGTAACATCCTCCCCCCCTTAAGACTCTTGGTCCTCCAAGAGTTCCTTAAGGCGTTGGTACTCCTGAGGGTAGCGTTCGATCATATCTTTCTCCGTCTCCCAGGTTGCCTCCTTGTCAGAATGGTGCGACCATTGCACCTTCACCATGGGAATTAACTTGCTCCTCAATTTGCGATTATCACTCGCCAACAAAGCAATTGGCACTTCCTTATAAGACAAGTCAGGTTCCAATTGCACTTCCTCAATCGGAATCGCTTTGCCGGATCCATGACACACTTTTTCAGCATGCTCACGTGAAACACATTATGCACAAACACAAGCTCTCCGGTAGTGCCAAACGATAAGCCACCTTTCCAATCCTTTCTAAAATATCGAATGGGCCAATATACCTCGGAGCTAACTTCCCTTTCCGACCAAATCTCATTATTCCCTTCATTGGTGCCACCTTCAACCATACTTTGTCGCCAACTTCAAACTCTAAGTCGCGACGCCTTCTGTTCACATAAGCCGTGGTTCTATCATTTGCCGCTTTCAATCTTGCCTGAATTGTTTTGATCTTTTCTGTAGTCTCTTCAATCAATTCCGACCAAGTTCAACCTTATCTCGACGGTTCAGACCAACAGTGAGGTGTCATACACCTCCGTCCATAAAGAGCCTCGTAAGGTGCCATCTTGATTGTACTCTGGTAACTATTGTTATACGAGAACTCTATGAGCGGTAGATGTTGATCCCAATCACCTCCGAAATCAATCGCACAGCTCCTCAAAGATGTCCTCAAGTACCAGTATCACCCTCTCGGACTGTTCATCAGTTTGTGGGTGATACGCGGTACTAAGGTGCAACCGGGTACCAAAAGCTCGATGGAAAGCATTCCAGAAATGGGCTGTAAATCTGGGATCCCGATCTGAAACTATAGAATCCGGTACACCGTGCAACCGCACGATCTCTTTGATGTAGAGTCGTGCTAATTTGTCCAACGGGTCGGTGACCTTAATGGGCAAGAAATGCGCACACTTAGTCAAACGGTCCACAATTACCCAAATGGCAACATGACGTGCTCGTAGTGGGTAATCCGGTAAGAAAATCCATAGTCACGCTTTCCCCACTTACGAATTGGGATAGGTAACGCTCAAGTGTGCCCGCGGGCTTCGATGTTCAACCTTCACCTGTTGGCAAGTGGTACACTTTGCCACACACTCGCAATATGCCTCTCATACCTGGCCACCAAGTGTGACCTCAAATCGTGATACATCTTTTCACCGCCCGGATGAAAACTTAAGCCGTTATTATGAGCTTGATCCAAAATCTCATCTCTAAGAGCCACATCATTCGGCACGTACAAACGCCCTTTGAAGTATAGCAATCCTTGCCTATACTCAAAGAATGGACGCATTGCTCCTTTAGCTTCTCCAAACTCGCTTCAACCTCCGATCTCTCATCTGAAATTCTCGGATCCTCGTCGATCCAAGAAGACTGAACTCTCAACACAAATACCGCTCTTGCTCCCGTAGGCCGCCAACGGTGCCCCAAGGCATTCAGTGTCCGTATACTGCTCGGTTTCCGTGTTCTCCACCTCTAACTATCCCGGTGTATGCCCTACTCAAGGCATCTGCCACCGTATTCTCTTTGCCTGCGGTGTACTCGATACTACAGTCATAATCTTTCATGTACTCGAGCCACCTTCTTTGGCGCATATTCAGATCTTTCTGCGTGAACAAGTACTTCAAGCTCTTATGATCAGTAAAGATTTGAAATTTGTTTCCCAACAAATAATGCCGCCACCGCTTGAGTGCATACATAACCGCAGCAAGCTCCAAATCATGAGTGGGATAGTTTTCCTCATGTGGTCGCAATCTGCCGCGACCCATAAGCAATTACCTCGCTGGTTTTGCATAAGCACACACCCTGCACTGTTCGTGAGGCATCGTATAAATGACATAAGGCTGAGACGGGTCAGGTAGAACTGAATCGGTGCTCGTGTCGGGCCACACTTGAGCTCTTGAAAGCTCTTCTCACATTCATCCGACCACACAAACGCCTTACCCTTCTTTGTCAGTTGAGTGAGTGGAGAGGCAAGAACCGAGAAGGCTGGTACGAACTTACGATAGTAACCAGCTAACCCGAGAAAACTACGGATATCCTTTACTGATCGGGTTGCCTCCACTCTGCAGCCTTGACCTTCTCCGGGTCGACAGAAATTCCGTTCTCATTGATGATATGCCCAAGAAATGCTACCTCGCGTAACCAGAAATCACACTTCGAAAACTTTGCATACAGCTGGTTGTTAGACAAAGTTTCCAAAGCAATTCTCAAGTGCTCTTGATGTGTGTCCTCATCCAGAGAATAGATGAGTATATCATCAATGAAGACAACAATAAAATTGTCCAAGTAGGGACGGAAAACCTCATTCATCAAATTCATGAAAGCTGCCGGGCATTTGTCAGCCCAAAAGGCATGACAGTTGTACTCATAGTGACCATACCGCGTGCGAAAAGCGCTGAATGTCTTCTTCCTTCACACGCATTTGGAAATAACCCGATCGGAGATCAATCTTTGAGAACACTTTAGCTCCTGAGCTGGTCGAACAGATCGTCAATCCGTGGTAACGGATATTTGTTCTTGACTGTCACCGCATTCAACCTTCTGTAATCAATACAGAGTCTAAGCGTTCCATCCTTCTTCTTAACAAATAACACCGGGGCTCCCCACGGTGATCTGCTTGGTCGGATAAACCCCTTGTCCAACAATTCATCCAACTGATTCTTCAATTCCTTCATCTCCACTATCGGCATGCGATACGGAGGAATGGAGATAGGTGTAGCTCCGATCTGCAACACTATCTCAAAAACCACCTCCCGCCGGGTGGCATACCTGTAACTCTTCGTGAAACACTGCGGAAAGTATCTAACAATCGGAATTTTATCAAGTTCCATCCGCGTACTGCATCATTGAGTCCAAAGTACTCGCTTCATCCGTCATGTAATTTCTCCATTACTCAAGCTCCATGCTATTCTCGAACAATCTCTACATCCGAGGGGGAACAAGTGGTAATACTTGATCCGACACCACCAACTGCCGCGCAAGACAATCTATCCGTATGGAATGCTCCGAGAGCCAATCCATACCCGTAATCACATCATAATGTGACGTATCCAACACCAACAAATCAGAAGGAATTGCCGCTCACCAACAGCTAACACGCAACCCTTGATAAGCTCATTATCGAACAGACATCGACTCCCGTGGTTCGTATCAGAATACTTGAGACAGATGAGTCACAGTGAAGTTGCAAAGACTTTGCACACTTCGTGATACTATAGAAATCAAGCACTGTGTCAAAAAGAGCACGAACGGAAATACCATTCGAAACACCATACCTGCGGTGCTCCTTTCGAGCCGCGTCACCACGCTCAATCTGGAACACTGCCCTCGCCTTGCTCGGGTGCGCTGGCGGCGGGGCTTGCTGTAGTGGTGGCCGCATCAGCGGTGGTCGGGGTCGTGGTCCAAACTGAGGAACACCACGCCCACGAGGAGCATAACTCTGAAATCCTTGTGGCCTTGCAACTCCCTGGGTTGCCATCTGAGGGCAATCTCTGATCATGTGGTCGAGACCCACATCGGTAACACATACCCTTCTCCCTATAACAAACCGGGCCGGTGTGGCTCCGGTCACATGTCCGACAGCATTTCAAGGCTCGCTACCTTTGCCTTCCTTGCCCTTATCCTTCGATCCAAGCCCACTGAGTTACCGCCGGCTCGCGGTGTTGTGCAGTCCACCACGTCCGGATCCTCTAACTCCACCAATGACAATCCTCGTAGATCTCGGTGGTCGTGTCACCGAAGCCGTATCCAAGTCCTCATTCTCAATCTTTCGTGCTTTCGCACAGCCTCATGGTACCTTTCAATGTTCAACGGTGCCAAGTACTTCCCGATGTCATGCTTCAACCCTCTCATGAATCTCTTTGCCTTGGCCTCCTCACCGGTGTTGTAATGAGGCACATAACGCACTGCCGCTCAAACTCGTGCCCATACTCCGCAATGCCTTGCTTCCCCGAGTCAAGGTATCAAACTCCGCTTGCCGCCTATCTGCCGCGGCATAACCAATCCACTTCTCATGGAACAAGTGAGAAAATTCATCCCACGTCATACCCGGGTCCTTCACCTTCTTACGCACAAAGTCGGCCTTCCGAGTGGCCATAGTGGTCTCCCACCAGTCATATGCCCAGTCGCGCAAATAAAAGGTAGCCAAAGACACCATCTCATTTGCCGGAAAACCAAGTCTGCCAAGCAACCGGTCCATGTCCTTATACCACGTCTCCGCCGAATCCATTCCACCCTTGCCCCAAAAAACGGGGTGGTTTGAATCGCTCAAACCGCTCCATCAAAGAAAGCTTATCGAGCTGGTCGCACTATCGATTTGAGCCGCCGGGCTCTCGGTATCTCAACAACAGACCGGGCCTAGCCCGCACTCTCCCTCGACGGGGCTGTGGGTCGACCTCTGCGCCTAGATTCGGATTCCTCTCTTCTGTATCCACATGCTCTTCGAATTGCACATCATCCGCATCAACGTCCTCCTCATGAGCCTGATAGCTAGGATCGGTCGATCCTACCGTAGTAGGCTGAGAACTCATAACATGTGTGCTTCCTTGTTCTTCAACTCCTGTTCCTGCCCACATGTTATTGAGCAAGATACTCATTTGCCCCAACACTTGGGCCATCTGCTCCGGATCGTATCAAATGCGGCTGAACTGGTGCCGCTCTTCGCCGAGGTCTCCTCGACCTCTACCTCTTCCTCTATTCACATCCCGAGCAGGATTTCCTCCTCTCGCTTCATCACTCAACGCCGAGTCCGTCGAGTGTTGACCATTTACTGAAATTCCGAACATAAAGGGTTCACTTAACGGTTAGCATTACCTACGCCGGTAATCCTATCAGCTCAGTAGCATGAATGCAATGCATGATGCACATCAATTCTCAAAATTACTTATACAAAACAATCCCTTATAACCCGTGGTACCGCTTAGGACTAACACACTTCTCACTCGGCATCCACCGTCTGCTTTTAACGAGAGAGGTAATTTAAATTACCATCATGCACCTTACGGCATCTCATTCCCTGTGCACCTCTTGTTGCACTCCAGAGTCAATTCATGGTGTCCTACGCAAAGCAACCACGCATGCACCAAGTCACAAACTACCAAGCACTAAAGAAATCATCTCTTGGTTGTTCTCAAGTGCGCTTAGACAAACCGCCACTGCTCCACTTACCATTCCAACATGGTTCTTGTGACGAGGTGGCCAGCCTCACCACACAACCATACCGGAATCGATCACCGACTGTGGCTGTCAATCCTAACACACCTCGACCCAACCAATTAACCATGCTCTGATACCAAATTGTCACCACCACCCCCGTCAGACACCTTCCGGACCCGGCGGGAAGCGGTCGCCGGCCGATGGGCGGTGGTGAGCAAGGTGGGACCGGATAGCGCAGCTAATGTGAGAGTATTTCGCGGGCCTTTAACTAACCCAAGAGGTCCCTTTCTAACAATGATCAAGTATAACAATTCATGCACGTAAATGTATCACAATAATAAGCAATGGGCTCCGCCATGATCGTAACATCAAGGTGGATATCAAAATCAGATTATCAAAAAGGAAGTCTGTTCTTTCACTACCGAACAGAGGCTTCCGCACAGATCAACATACTCATTCATTCAGTTCAGAGCAGAACGCATATATATATATACATAACCATAATCAAACTCGATGAATGCAGATCTAATGATAACATGCTATCGTAGTACTACATGCCAACAGAGTATCATGCTACAGAGCTATCTACAGTCAAGATGCAACCGCACAAAAGTCGGGCGCCGGATAAAGAAACCGACGAGGAACCCAAGTCTAGATCCAAAAGCCGCTTAACCTCAAAATAGCTAACCGAGCAGCCTTGCGGAAATCCTACTCCGCTGGCCCGTAATCCTTATCTCCTGAAAATATTAAGTAGGTGTGAGTTTTTCTTAAAGAAAACCCAAGAAGAGCTTAGCAGAGTAACGATGTTCTTCCGACAAACCTGCAAAGACAGATAGAGCAGATATACATACGTATAGCAATATACAGATCAAAGCATATACAGAAATAAATAATGTATGATGTGTGCACAACATCCGAATGTAACGGGTCATGGCTAGATCTTCCCGACCATGGCTAGATCTTCCCGACGCACCGGCATTCGCCATGCGTCGGCATTCGCCATGCACCCAACAAATCCCATATAACACGGACCATGGCTAGATCTTCCCGACCATGGCTAGATCTTCCCGACGCACCGGCATTCGCCATGCGTCGGCATTCGCCATGCATCCAACAAACATCATAAATCACGGACCATGGCTAGATCTTCCCGACCATGGCTAGATCTTCCCGACGCACCGGCATTCGCCATGCGTCGGCATTCGCCATGCATCCAACAAACATCATAAATCACGGACCATGGCTAGATCTTCCCGACCATGGCTAGATCTTCCCGACGCACCGGCATTCGCCATGCGCCGGCATTCGCCATGCGTCCACACACACGTAATGTAACTCGCGCACCGATGCTCCTACCGCGCACCGATAATCCTACCATGGGACTATCCTTGGGGCTACACAATCCCGATCTAATACCGAAGTCAGAGACAGAGGCCCAAGACTTGCCTCAACCATCCTTCATTATAATAATATAGGTAGGTCGAACCCTTACCTCGAATCGAAAGCAACCGCAGTCGTAGAGGGTAGCAGCCAAGCACCACACACCAACCTTCTACCTTATTCAACCTCAAACCTTGCTTCACAAATTACCTAAGCATTTCACACATTTCCCACATTACACTTTCATTTAACACATCAATATCCATTGACAATTGGACCTCACTCCAAGACTTAAAGTTGCTCAAATTCATTGTCTAAACATGCTTGAAACCTTAAACCACACAAAACACATGCTTCCACATTCCACCAAAAACCCGGATGAACATTGCCTTAGGTATATAATCGAAGCATATTTGGACAATGTTCCAATTATCAATATTGCTCTAAACATACCCAATAACAACAATTTGGATTGAAATCAACAAAACAACACACTTCAATTCTCCACCTTAAACCTATGAGTTTTCTCTTAGCTCATAGATTAAGCCATTGTTGGACCTTTCACCAAGTATTAATGTTGTTCCAAAACTACCCAACAACACTAATTTGAGGTCAATTTAACAATCCCCCAAAATTCGCTCATCCTAGCTCAAGAACCCTAATTCGAATTTCCTTCAATTCATGCTCAATTCGTGTTGTAAAATGTGTTTCTACCTCTAATCCAACATAGAAACACTACTACTAACTCAATTAAACCAAGAGATCACGAAAATACCAACCTCACAATTTGGGCAATTTCTCAAATTCATCCACCAAGTGTTGTTGGAGCGAATCCTTTGTTGATTCGATGTTCTTGTAGTGATTCCCGCACGAATCCTTCGTTTCCACGCACCAAGGAGCCCAAAATCACTTAGATTGGTGCAAAATCGAGTTGGGAGAGAGTTGGAAGAGAAAATGGCGAAAATGAGCTTGAATAGCCGAGCCAGCGACGGTAAACTCGACTTCAAGAACACCGAGGCAGGCCTCGGGCGAAGACAGGCGACCCAATCTCAGATCGGGCGATCGCTCGGTCCAAATAACCGCCACTGCAGAAGGCCCAGGCGAGAGTCAGCGAAGGCACCCTCAATCCGGCGATCGCTCGGCTCGATTGAAGGCACGAACTTGGCAAGTGTCCAGGCGAAATGCAAATGAAGAACCAAAAAATTCTGGTTAAACTCGACACTGGGCTACGCTCACAAAAATATTCATGCCCAAACAAATTTCCAATTGTGAATTTAATACAAAATGAACTAAAATTACCTTCTCCATTACACTCCTTTCACAATTTCTTGATCAACCAACAAAACAACCTTTACCAAATTACCACACTACAAACTTAAACATACAATATCGAATTTGAACACCGGAAATTAAACTCATATTTAGTAATTAAACATACCTTCAAAGTCTCTTTCCAATCCCAAATGGTGAATTGTCGATCACCGGTTAATTTCCACCGGAAATTGTTACCGGAAAAAGATGGGGTGCAACATCCTACCCCCTTAAGACTCTTGGTCCTCCAAGAGTTCCTTAAGCCGTTCATACTCTTGAGGGTAGCGATCACTCATATCTTTCTCTATGTCCCAGGTTGCCTCTTTGTCGGAATGGTGCGACCATTGCACCTTCACCATGGGTATTAACTTACTCCTCAATTTGCGAGTATCCCTTGCTAATAGAACAATTGGCACTTATTTGTAAGACAAGTCAGGTTCCAATTGCACCTCCTCTACCGGGATCGTTTGCGTCGGATCCATGATACACTTTTTCAGCATGCTCACGTGAAACACATTATGCACAGCTGACAAGCTCTCCGGTAGTGCCAAACGATAAGCCACCTTTCCAATCCTTTCTAAAATATCGAATGGGCCAATATACCTCGGAGCTAATTTCCCTTTCCGACCAAATCTCATTGTTCCTTTCATCGGTGCCACTTTTAACCATACTTTGTCACCGACTTCAAACTCCAAGTCGCGACGCCTTTTGTTCACATAGGCCGTGGTTCTATCATTTGCGGCTTTCAATCTTACTTGAATGATTTTGATCTTTTATGTGGTTTCTTCAATCAATTCCGGACCGAGTTCAATCTTATCAGACGGTTCAGACCAACAATGAGGTGTCATACATCTCCGTCCATAAAGAGCCTCGTACGGTGCCATCTTAATTGTACTCTGGTAACTATTGTTGTACGAGAATTCTATAAGTGGTAGATGTTGATCCCAATCACCTTCGAAATCAATCGCACAGCTCCTTAGCATATCCTCAAGTACATGTATTACCCTTTCAGATTGTCCATCAGTTTGCGGGTGATACGCGGTACTAAGGTGCAACCGGGTACCAAAAGCTCGATGGAAAGCATTCGAGAAATGGGCTGTAAACCTTGGATCCCGATCTGAAACTATAGAATCTGGTACACCGTGTAAACGCACTATCTCCTTGATATAAAGTCGCGCTAACTTGTCCAACGGGTCGGTGACTTTAATGGGCAAGAAATGTGCACACTTAGTCAAACGATCCACATCTACCCAAATGGCATCATGATGTGCTCTCGTAGTGGGTAATCCGGTAAGAAAATCCATAGTCACGTTTCCTCACTTACGGACTGGGATAGGTAACGTCTGAAGTGTACCCGCGGGCTTCTGATGTTCAATCTTTACCTGTTGGCAAGTGGTACACTTTGCCACACGCTCAGCAATATGCCTCCTCATACCTGGCCCCAAAAGTGTGACCTCAAATCGTGATACATCTTTTCACCGCCCGGATGAAAACTTAAACTGTTGTTATGAGGTTGATCCAAAATCTCATTTCTAAGAGCCACGTCCTTCGGCACATACAAACGTCCTTTGAAGTATAGCAATCCTTGCCTATACTCAAAGAATGGACGCAATGCTCCTTTAGCTTCTCCAGAAACCTATTTCAAACTCCGATCTCTCATCTGAAATTCTCAGATCCCGTCGATCCAAGAAGACTGAACCCTCAAGACAAGTATCTGCTCCTGCTCCTGTAGCTGCCAACGGTGCCACAAGGCAGTCAGGTCCGTATGCTCTGTTTGGTTTCCAGGTTCTCCACCTCTAACTATCTCGGTGTATGCCCTACTCAAGGCATCAGCCACCGTATTCCCTTTGCCTACGGTGTACTCGATATTGCAATCGTAGTCTTTCATGTACTCAAGCCACCTTCTTTGGCGCATATTCAGATCTTTCTGCGTGAACAGATACTTTAAGCTCTTGTGATCAGTAAAAATTTGAAATTTGTTAACCAACAAATAGTGTCGCCATCGCTCAAAGGCATACATAACCGCAGCAAGTTACAAGTCATGAGTGGGATAGTTTTTCTCATCTGGTCGCAACTGTCGCGACCCGTAAGCAATTACTTGCTGGTTCTGCATAAGTACACACCCCAAACCTGTTCGTGAGGCATCAGTGTAAATGACATAAGGCTGAGACGGGTCCGGTAGAACCAGAATCGGTGCCTGTGTCAATCTACACTTGAGCTCTTGGAAGCTTTTCTCGCATTCATCAGACCATACAAACACCTTACCCTTCATTGTCAGTTGTGTGAGTGGAGAGGCTAAAACCGAGAAGGCTGGCACAAAGTTACGATAGTAACCAGCTAACCCGAGAAAACTACGGATATCCTTAACTCACTAGGGTTGCTTCCACTCCTGTACCGACTTGACCTTCTCCAGGTCCACGGAGATTCCATTCTCATTGATGATATGCCCGAGGAATGCCACCTCGCAACTAGAAATCACACTTCGAAAACTTTGCATACAGTTGGTTGTTAGACAAAGTTTCCAAGGCAATTCTCAAGTGCTCTTGATGTGTGTCCTCATCCAGAGAATAGATGAGTATATAATCAATGAAGACAACAACGAAATTGTCCAAGTAGGGAGGGAAAACCACCATTCTTAGCTGCATGTTATGTATATATGTTCTGTACCGGACTGAATGTATAAGTATGTTTATCTGTGCGGAAGCCTCTGTTCGGTAGTGAAAGAACATACTTCCTTCTGATATTCTGATATTCTGTTTATGGGCGGAGCCCACTTATTCTGCTGTTGTGATCTGCTTTCTGTGCTTATGTTGTTACAATTGATCTGTTTTGAGAGAGACCTACTGGGTTATTAAAGGCCCGTGAAATAATCTCATATTAGTTGCGCGACTCCGGGGTCCCACCTTGTTCACCACCGCCCCACCGGCCGGTGACCGCTTCCCGCCGGGTCCGGTAGCTATCCGACGGGGGAGGTGGTGACATGAAGCTTTCTCGAGAAGCATTTCAAGATAGGAACTCCAGCTGCCAACGAAGCCTGCAGCAATGCGAACTTACAAATCAAGACCATATCTCCCACTCTAGAGCTCCAAATTGGGTCATTAAAGAGTGCAAGTTGGAGTAACATTCAAGGGCTTTCGAATGGTGGTGGTGTCAGGTCCATTGGAGACACACAGTGCCCTGGGTGACTTTTTGAATATGTTGCACTCCAAGCCAAGAGGGTGATGTCACAATGGCCGGTACAAGCTTTGTTGGCACTTTCTCCTCCTTTTGGCCACCATTCCAGCATTGATCCAGCTCCAAATCATCCCCAAAGGTGCCAACCAAGTCTGATTCCAGCTAAGAAGGACATGTGACTACATTTAAGACTTGTTTTAGCTTAATTTACACTCACTGATAGGGCTTGTTTTGCCTTAATTAGGGTTTCTACTTTGATTAGCTTAGTTTTTGAACTCTAAACTTTTCATAACATTTAAGATGTAATCCTAGCCCGTGGATGAGGTTTGAGAGGCACCCCTAGGCTATACAATTTGGAAGCCACCCTCATTCAAAGTTTAGAACTCATTTGATGCTTCTCAAGAATATTTTGTGAAAAGCTTGAGCTCTCAAACTTCAACCTCCCATCTCTAGCTCTTGCGGCTTGATCCAAGCCTCAAGATTCATCTCTAGTGCCCTCTCCACACCGTAGGAGTACAGTGCTAGAGCCATTTCAACCTCTCCAACAAAGATCATCATTGCTGACACCAATCAAGGTGTTTGGAGGTGTTGATAGGAGACATCTATCCATCCATTGTTCTCTAAGAGTTCAAGGGGCAAGATCCAATGACCTAGGACCTAAAATATATTGAATGAGGTCCATATCATCTGGTATCAGAGCTTAGTATGTCCATTGAACTCGAGGTAAAGGTCTTCTAACCCAAAACCCTTTGTTTATCTTCACGGGTTAGTAGGCAGTTTTCTGGATCCTTATTTCGTTTGGTTTCTGTTCTGATTCTGAGATATCTGAGCTGAAGGGTTGCTTTGATCTGCTAGTAAAATCTGTGATATACGTTTTTGTAGGAGAGAATGTTTTCAAAATCGAATAAAAACTGCTTAAAAAACATGATTCTTTTAAACTGGACCAACCGAGAGTGTCACTGGAGTCCTGGAAGAAAACTTGAATCTTTCTTGTGCTTTTTAGTGAATCTGCTCCGATCCTTTCGAGGGTTTGTTTCCAAGATATTGAAGTTTATCGTACTCAAAGGGCTTAGCTCCAAAGTTTCTGGAAGATTGTCAAAAGTTGACATATCTGAGTTGTACCGTTTTGGCACTTGGAAAATCTGTGTGGCCAGATTTCAAACCTTCTTCAGAACATACCTAGTTTTCTTTCAACCCCACCCACCAAGACTAACCTAGTTTCAGTAACTAGTTCCTTAATCCTACGGATTTCATTCGGTACTAGGGTTAGCTTTGAGTGGAGGGTAAAGTACATCACTACCTATGGACTTTGAGAGCGTGGAGGTGATTTTTGAGTCTTCAAAGCTTTCTAGAGTGTTGTGAGAGTCAATAGGCCGAGAGTACCTTAAATTTTCCACCTCAAACACTTCAGTTAAACACAAGAGAATACTTTTGAAAATATGTCAGTAAGGTTCATGTGTGTGTTGATTTTTACTTTGTTACAGCCGCCACGCACCGGGAGACTTCCGAGGTAATTTCTGTACGATTGATGATCCGTTTTCTAATTTTTGTGAATATCTGAACTTCAATTTGAACATGTTAAATATGTTTTCAGTGTGTTATGAAGTTCCGGAGTTGGTGTCAGAATTTTAATTCAGCTGGTGATCCCGTTTGAAAAATATGCAAGTTGCGGTTGGACTATATTGTAACTTTGTAAAGTTTTGGGTCAAAATGAAAATTTGGAAAGTTGAAAGTCAATCATTGAGAGGGAGAGAGAAAGGGCCGATTATGTGACCCAATTTATGGAATATAAAAAGAAAGAAAATGGAAAGAAAGAAGAAATAAATAAAAGAAAAGAAAAAGGGAAGAAAGTGACATTTTCGTCACTTTCCTCTCTTCTTCTTCTTCTTCTCTCGTTTCCTTTCCTCCATGGAAGAGCTTCATGTAAGCTTCATGTGATCTTCCCAAATATTGGTCCAAGCTTCGAAGTATTTATATTAAACTGATCCTCGGGAGAAGTTAGGAATATCCTACGGATCAGATTTTACTGAAACAACTCCGTTTGAAAACCGTAAATTCTGGATTTTTTTGACATAAATATGGTGCCACATGTGAGGTTCTTTTCTTGGTTTCTAAGCATTTCTTACATGTTTCTGGATCAGTTTTGAAAAGGAATTTGAGCTGAAACGATTCCGGAGTACTTCCGAAATCGATTCCTGATTTTTTGCACGGCAATCAAAGTTCAGATTTGTGAAAAGGTAATCATATATGTTATTCACGGTGAAGAGTTATATACTTTCTACGGAACAGATTTTTCAAATGAGCTTCTGTGTAAAAAATCGTTAAAGTTTGAATTTCTGGTGTGTGGCGGAGCCACTCAGATCTGTGATTTTTTGGTTTCTGAACATTTATTTTGTGATCTTTTGATGATTTGTCAACAAGGAGTTGGGCAGAAACTAAGCTGAAATCAGTTTATGGGAATCTGCGCGGAAGCCCGGTTTGGGAATTTTCTGTGTATAAGGTAAGGGTTCAGTTTTCCTTGACTGTATAATCTAGGACACTTATAATATGCATGTCGGGGTAAATTGGGGCTAAGTTCGCGTTGAGGGTTTGGCCCGGTGATACCGAACTTAGCTTATGGCATAGGCTCGGGTATGCTGGTGGATTCTGCTATCTACTTCAGGATAACTTGTCCGGCAAGTTACCTTCCATTTTTGCTCGGGGTAATTTGCCCGACAAGTTACCTTCTCGGAGTTCTGCTATCTGCTTCAGGACTTGTCCAACAGGTTTCCTTCTGTATTCTGATGTCTGGATCTGTTTTGTCGATAGCGGGGATTCCGGACCCCGGGCTGGTACCATGCCTCTGATTTCTCTAAAAAACCTCTTATGTAAGGCTAAAAGCCTCAGAGGTCTGCCGATTCTGTTTGACAACTAACATTTCCGATGTTGTTATTATTATTATATGTATATCTGTTATCCGTTTGTATCTGTGTTTTTCTGTGCAGGTATATTGGTTTGGCATACCCCGGACCTCAGAACCCTATCCTATGTTTGACCCTTACTGAGTTCTCGCCGAGGACTCACCCTTATATATGTTCACTTTTTCAGGCTCGTCTGATAAGAAGCCCGAGGAGTAGAGTCCCTCGGTGCTTTCTAGTGTTTGATTTCAGGTACTGTTAATTTCGAATCTGACTTCTGATTCGAAAAAGGGTAGTCCCGTTTGAGATTTTCTGTCATTCTGCAAGATCCGATTCTTATTTGAGCACATTCTGAGGTTACTGATGGTATGTCTTCTATTATCTGTTTAGCAGCAGCGGTAACCTACGTGGAGTTTCTTTCTGAGAATCTTGGTGCACCAGATCCCTCCACACACGTAGGTATTTTGGATATTAGGTTCTGGCTCTGTATATGTGAACGCATGCATGTAAATTTATGTTGCATGACATATGTATCTGTATGAGGATTTCAGTATTCTGCTGCATTTTGAATCATGCGGGATAAAACTTGTGTTGTCATATCTGTATGTATGTGCATAGGTGTGTTTGTGTTCAGATGATCCTCGTTACTTGCATTACAAGTTAATGACATGAGTAGAGTAAAGAAAAATTTTAATCTGGTGGGTTTGGACCACTACACCAAGGGAACTCTGTTTACTGTTCCCCTGATTCTGGTTCCTGCTTACACCACCGGGCGTTCCGTATTACGTAAACTTTCGCGGAATGGGGTAACATACTTGATCGGTTACACAAGAATGGAGACATCTACATTGAAAAGCAAGATTGACTCCATCCGTAAGTCTCTTGCAGAAATGAATGCAAGAATTAGAGCTACCGAAGAGAGAATGACCAGAGTTGAGAGAGAGCTTAAGGCTCATGGGACGAGGAAGGGATGGTGAGAAGAAGAGGCTGGAAATGTGATTAAGAATGATGGCCTTCAACAAGAGACTCCTAGTGTGCAAGCCGTTACTCCAAACCCTACTCCTTTCCCTACCCGAGCTCCACCACCCCCTAAAGACTACCCTCCCCACCAAGACTCACCATATCCCTTTGCCATGAACTACTCCAGGCCCCTACACACCAACCTAAACCCATTGAAACCATCTTTGAAGTTGATGGAGGTGAAATGGTGGATGTGCACCAAAGGACCCGAGATGAAGACAATGCTTATCTAGATGGTGCTTACTATGATCCCCCGAGAGTAAGAGACCCTAGGAGGCTTGAGTGGTATGAAGAAGAAGGGGATGAAGGTCCTCTATTTGGTAGAGGCCGAGGGCCAAGAAGGAGAGAAGGGTTGCTTGAACAACAAGCCTTGAACAACCTAAAGCTACCAGTACCACCCTTTCATGGCAAGAGTGACCCGGAAGAATTTCTTGAGTTGATTAGAAAGGTGGAAATGTTGTTCAATTGTCTTGGATATCCGGACCATCTCAAGTTAAAGATGGTTGTGATGGAGTTTTGTGGATATGCACTCCTTTGGTGGGATCAAGTGAACATGGAGAGAAGAAGGGCTAGACTCCAACCGATTGACTCATGGGACCAACTAACGCTTGTGATGAGAGATAGATTTGTCCCTCCTTACTATGAAAGGGAATGTTGCCAAAGATTACAACACCTGATTCAAGGCTCAAGGTCGGTGGAATACTATCACAAGGAGTTGGGAAGGGCTTTGATGAGAGCAAATGTGAGAGAAGGGGAAGAAGCAAAGATGGCAAGGTTCCTTTATGGATTGAACCCGGATTTGGCTAATGTGCTTGACTTTCATGAGTATAGAGGATTTAATGACTTTCTACACAAATCCATCAAGCTTGAGAGGTAAATCAAGAAGCTCACACCACATTCCTCTCACACCCTTCCATCCACCTCTCAAACCCAAGCCCCATGGCCTAAAGACAATCTTCCTCCACCAAAACCACCTCAACCAAGGTCACAAGACCAAAATCCTAGACCTAACCTAGGCCCCAATGCAACCAAAACCCTAATCAACCTAGACCACATTCAAGGGATATTGTGTGCTTTAAATGTCTTTGGAAGGGTCACTATGCTCTTGAGTGCCCTAACAAGAGAACCATTGTGGTTCAGCCAAATGGTGGGTATTCTGGTGAGGAAGACAATGGAGAAGGTCATGTGGAGGATGTTGGTAAACAAGAAAAGGATGAAGGAGAAATACCAGCAGAGGTTCCTTTGTTGTTGGTGACAAGAAGGGTTTTGCATGCTACACCTAGTTTGACCAAGGCGCAAAGGGAGAACTTGTTCCAAACAAGAGCCATGGTGAAGGATAAGGTGTGTAGTGTCATAATTGATAGGGGTAGTTGTATGAATGTGGCTAGCCAAGACTTAGTGGACAAGTTGAGGCTTGATATCACCAAACACCCAAAGCCATATGCTCTCCAATAGATGAACAATCATGCAAGTCTCAAGGTTAAAGCTCAAGTGGCTATACCTTTCAAGATTGGAAAGTATGAAGACCAAGTCTCTTGTCATGTTGTTAAGATGAAGGATACACAGCCACTACTAGGGCGGCCTTGGAAATATGATAAGGAGGCCATGCACTCTAGAGCTGAAAACAAGTACACCTTGAATCATGAGAGAAAGAAGTACACCTTGTTGCCATTGTCACCCAAGCAAGCACTCTGGTACACTACCCAAGCAAACGCGCCCTCGCGTAGTATCATAATCATACAAGGCCTTCGTAAGGTCTCATCCTTGTGGTCTCCAGTATCGCCTTCACAAGGTCTCATCCTTGTGGTCTCCGGTCTCACCTGCGCGGGGTCTTGCCCTCGCGGACCTCAAGTCTCGCATGGGCGATGTCTCATATTCACCTTTGCGTCTCTTGGGCCTTCGCGGGTCACCCTCGCGGTCTCGTGTCTTCCTTGCGACCTCACTCACCTTCATGGGTCTTACTCCTGGGCCTCAGCTCGCCGCGAGGACTCTCCCGCCTATGCCGGCCCCGCCAGATAGGACTCTTACACCTGTGTTCGTGCAAACCTCACTCCTTATTTGGCTATATTCTATCTGGGCCTTCGCCCTTACAGGCCTTCGCCCGCCACTTGCTCCACTTGGAGATTGACCACTTGGTCGTCTGACATCAACCGACCAATAAGGAGGGCAACACGAGCCTGGGAGATCTTCACCAAATTTATACGCCAGACATTCTCTGACAAGTGAATCACCTAAGGCGGTTTGCTGAGATCTTCATCATCACAGCCGCCTTATCTCCAATCAGTCTGACACAGACTTATCTCAACAGCCTGTCTAAGGGCTTCAACTGGGGGAGGCTCTTCTCCTGGCATCACTCTATAAATAGTGTGATGTCCACCCTAAATCGGGTAAGCTACTACACGCCCCCCCACTCCTCTCTTGCTACTTCTGAGTATTCTCTCTATCCTTTACAGATTACTCATAACAAGCAAGCTTGGAGTCTCAAGAACATCATCTTCTCCACCACTTCAACTGAGAGTCCGGGCCTTCTTTAGGAACGAGACTATCAGTTTGGCGCCGTCTGTGGGAACGAAAGTTCTTACTATAAACCCATATTACAAACCACAAGCAATAAGTCATGCCAACCACCCGGAGTGCAAACAGAATGCTGCCAAGGAAGGAGGAATCCTCCCGGACAAATACGAACAATGATCCACCATCGGAGCTATCCTCGAACCACGTTCCCCACAACGGGAGAACTCTCTATTCACTCAACGGAGGAAAGCTCCTCCCACGTTAACGTAACATGCCTCGTGAGCGTAACACTCCACCTCCAAACACCCTCCAACGGGCCTGGATCCGCCGCCCCGCAAACGATCACCGAGGCGGTTGCTTTCAACATACGTGAAACTCTCGCCACCACTCTTCGGGCGTTTCGATAGCGTTGAACGCTGCGGACTAATCAGCCTGAACGCCAGCCTACTCCTCCTCGCAAGTAAGTAACCCCGATCCTTCTTCGTCATTACTTATCGCGCTTACTAGACGATTAGAGGAAGTGGAAAAAGAGATGAAAGGGCCGTGTCCATAATATCTCCAGGATGGGTCCTGACCACCTGACTCCAACCTTTTACTCGTGAGGGTTTTAGAAACCCCTCTTCGACTGGGCCACAGCCTAAGCTGGATGCTTATGATGGTCCTGGCTGACTCGATATTCATCTCCAGCGTTACGCCTCCGCAATGGCAATAGCAAGGGCAGACGACAACACGCTCGTAGAGCTTTCAGCTCCACACTTATCGGGGCCGCCGCCAACCGGTATACCACTCTCCGGGACAAACGGTTTGATTCCTTCGAGGAGCTATCCCGCAACTTCTCCAACCATTTTGTGGTATCCAAACCACCTCCAAAAACGGCGGGACACCTTCTTAAGATACGGCAAAAAGGATGAGCCCTCGAGAATATATTCAACGCTCTGTGCCGAGTCTATCTAGGTCCCTAATCCGGGAGAAGAAGCTTGCTGCTTGCAGCTATCCAAGGCCTCCGCCTGGGAGTCCTTTTCTTTGTGGATGTCCACACTAACCCGCCCACCAATATGGAACAATTCTTAAGTACAGCGTCGCGGTTTATGAATACGGAAGAGGTCACTCGACCACTCGCCAGAGCCGCCACGGCGGACGCCAAGTGACAGCCCTCGCGACCGGACCCTAGGTCTCAAAGGCAGTACCCCACGCCCCCTAGTAGGGAGAGGGCATACATTTCTCTTCCCCCACTGAGGGAATCTCGTACCAACATCCTCCATGCCTTGGAACAAAAGAGGAGGTCCCCACTTGGCCTCGCCTCTCCCGTGAAATAACAAGGCAAAGCAACAAGTTTTGCCGCTACCACCGTGACAAAGGTCACGACACCGAGGACTGTTTGAGCTCAAGCGCATGATTGGAGAAATGCTGGCTCAAGGCAAGCTCGGGAGTACTTGCTCCAAACCGAGGAGGGCCGTAGAAGAGAAGGTGACCGTGAAGGGCGCCGGCCGAGGACCGCCGGCGGGGCGCTCCCAACAAAACCCTGTGTCAGAGAATTTTGTCTGTGTCCCCACGGCAAGGGGACATATCGGCGTAATCAAAAAGTGTGAAGGATCTTCGGCAAGACGCCGTCATATGAGGCAGATCTACCAGATAGAACACTCCTCTACTCAGATTTTGCATCGCAGCGATGGCACCTCTCGTGGCAAGACCGCACGCTGACCCCTTGGTTATCACTGCCCGTATTGCGGGATGGACCGTCGACAGAATCTACATGGATAAGGGGGCAAATGCCAACGTGATCTACAAGCACACTCTGGTTGAGGCGAAGGTGCCTTTGTCACAGATTCAACCCGCAAAGGGGGCCACCTTTGGAATAGGACGGGATGAAATCCCAACCTTGGGGTCGATCACCCTGCCCTACATGATGATGGGAACCACGAAGGAAAAGAAGTGTATGTCATTCGAGCTATGTGGACTTCATTGTCCTCGGATCTTCCTACGCCATATAACGCCATCATCGGACGACATACTCAAACAGAGTTCCATGTCCGTGTGATGTACGAACCCCGACTTTGGTTTTTCACACCGCGGCCGGGATGCCTATATCTTCGCCAACTGAATGTGGCCAGAGGCAATTATGTCTCGCCTCGCCGGCCCCCATGCCTTCCCGGCCATCCGAGCCTAAAAGGAAGGCACCCGCAGATGAAGCTGATCCCACGGGTGAAGCTGCCCCTGACTTGTCTGGAGCCTTTGAAGAAGTTGAGATCTCCCCCGGAAAGAAGTTTCGGGTGGGGAAGGACCTCGAGGAAAAGGACCAGCAAGCGCTCATCCATCTCCTCCATACCAACAGTGATGTCTTCGCATGGAGCCCTGAGGACCTACCAGGGGTTGATCCTGCTGTTATTTCTCACAAGTTGAGTGTACTCCCCGGCTTTAGCCCGGTTAGACAAAACAAGGGGCATGGCCCCCGATCGTAAGTGACTTTGTACGCACCGGCGCGTAAATTGCTTAAGGCAAATATAATCAAGGAAGTTCACTACTCGAATGGGTTGCGAATGTTGTCCTCGCCGATAAAGAGGGCGGTCGTGGCGACTTTGTGTGGATTACAAGGGGGTTAATAGGGCCTGCCCAAGGGACCCCTATCCTTACTGCCTATTGACCAACCGGTGGACTCAACCGCTCATCACTCGGTCTTTTCTTTTCTCGATACTTACATGGGTACCACCAAGTCTTTATGGACCCAGAGGATGCGGTAAAACCGCTTTACTATCGGCGAGGCCGTCTATCATTATATCGTAATGCCCTTCAGCTTAAAGAACGCGGGGCTACCTTCCAAAGGCTTGTAAATCAAGTCTTCGCAGCCAGATTGGCACGAAATCTTGAAGCTTATGTCGATGACATCGTGGTCAAAAGCAAGGCCACCTCAACCCATCTCACAGACTTGAAGGAAACATTCGACAACTTCCGCAAATACAATATGCGATTGAACCCAAAGAAGTGTATCTTCGGCGTGGGTGAAGGGAAGTTTCTGGGGTACCAAATCTCCAAAGGAGGAATCCACGCAAATCCCAAAAAGATTGAGGCAATCACTACCTCGCGCACCCTGTGGGACTCAAAGAAGTCCAACAACCGGCAGAAAGCTAGTTGCCTTGGGACGAATCGTCTCCAAGCTAAGTGATCGCTGCAAACCTTTCTTCGATCGATTCGCAAGAAAAAGCTTGCAAATGGACGGAGGAATGTCAGAGGCATACGCCCATCAAACAAAGACTTACAAGAACTACCGGCACTAAGTGCCCTAGGCTGTGCGATGACCTGGTCCTCTACCTCGCCACCTCGTAAAAGTGTCGCTTCGTCCTTATTAAGGAAGAGGCCGCCAAACAAAGGGCCGGTCTATTACACCAGCCATACTCTCCAAGATACGGAAACAAGGTATCCTCCTCCAAAAGGCTGTATTGTCTCTTGTATATGCAGAAGGAAGCTCAAGCCCTACTTCCAAGGGCACACTATTATAGTCCGGACAGACTTGCCAATTCAGACATCCTAAGGCGCCCGAGCATTCGGGGACGCCGCCAAGTGGTGTATCGAACTTGGCGGTTTTAACATCAATTATGAGCCCAGAAAGGCAATTAAGGGCCAGGCCCTCGCCGATCAGACATGGAATTCTCGGATGAGGATATCCTCTCGGCCCCTGAGCAGGGCTCCGCACCTCGACCCACTCCCCCCGAATGGGACTTATTTGTGGATGGCTCATCTAAGCTTGAGTCCCCCGCGGGGGGCGTGTACCTACGTGGACCCCTAGGTATGGAAGTATTCCTTCGTGTCTCTTTTCAATTCCAAGTAACTAACAATGTTGCAGAATATGAGGCCCTCGCCGCAGGCTGAAACTCGCCAAAAGGGCGGGCATTCGCCGCCTCCATATCCACAATGACTCGCAATCGGTAATTCACCAGTCCAAGGGTGCGCGAGTGCAAGGACGCCACCCTCATCAAATACCTTAAGTTGGTAAACGCCTTACGAACCGACTTTGAAGAAGTCATCTTCATACATGTTCGTCGCTCTGAGAACACTACAGCAGACATGCTATCAAAGGGAAAGACTCCCTCCACCTCAGCCACTCTGGCCAGTCCTTCCATCACGGAAGATATTAATATTGCCTCTCTAGCAACACATGACCCAGTCACGGACTGGAGAAACCCTATTATTGCCGCGCTAAAAGCCAGCACCACAGATCTCCAGGTTCGCAAGCAAACGCTCCGCTTCGTCCTCATTGATGACCAGTTATGGCATCGCGGGTTTGCGGCACCTCTGCAACGGTGCCTTAGCACCCTTGAGGGACACTCTGTCTTGGACACTCTCTGATGTGATCACGGGGGGGTAAGTGATCACGAGCTCGGATCTAGCTCGAAGGAGGCAGTTTCCAGCAAGAATGGAAACGAAGAACAGAGGAAGAACATGAAGGAAACAGAGTCGGCCAAGGGAACCTCCTCACTACGAGGTGAGGCAATGCCCTTGAAAATGCCTGGGGAAGGAAAATGGGACCTAGAACCTTTTGACTACGAGATCAAACAATGCTAGGTATTATATTGGATCCTCTTGCAATGGATCACTAATGGATTGGTGGAGCAAGATTTGAGACCCACGAAGAACAATATGCGTACTTCCGCAAATATGTGTTCTTACAAATTGAGTTCTACCTATTACTTAGATTACAGCCTCCTTTTATAGAAGGAGAAAGAAAGAAGTAAATAATAAAGAATATCTTGACAAGGGAACAGCCTCCTGGATCTATGGTAGGCGAAATGAGAGGTGGCAGCTGATGTGACATTGTAGGCTACTGCCATGGCTCCCATTTCCCCATGAATTGCTTTCGGCGGGAAAAGGGAAGAAGAGGGCCTCTGCACAAGTTGAAGGGTTCGCCTGACTTGCGTATGAAGACCCCTTTCTGCTTGGCGAACACCTGGGCTTCGCTTGCTTCTGGAAAAGGGGCACAGGGTCCTCGCCAACGATCATGGGGGCGCAAAGAGCCATAGCTTCGCAATTGGCCTTGAGTTCGCCCAAAAGGACCATGGATTCGCCAGGGTCAATGGGCCCGCCAATAGCCACGGGTTCGCCGTTGAGGCTTGGCCTCGCCAAAGGCCAAGGGTTCGCCAATGGGGCATGGGTGCGCCAAGAACATTGCGACCACGGACTTGCCTTGGGGCCTCGCCGGTGCCCAGAGTGTGGCTTTCTCCTCATCCGAGCCTTCGCCAAGGGCCCTTTAGACCCTCTGGAAGAAAGGTCGCGCCTTGTCACAAAAATGGGGCTGATGTCCACATCATACCCTCCCTCTTCAGAATAATCCGTCCTCGGATTCATAAGGAAATTGTCCCTACAAATCTTAAGACACCACAACAAACTTGAAGAAGCATCAAGGGTTAGTGAACTAAAATCAAGTGGATGTGCCCATATCAATAATGGGATTGTAAGGATCCTAATATGTATTATGTGCAGCGACAAAAGTCTAAATGAATTTATGATATACTTCCAATCATTTAGACAAAGGGGCATAATGTGGAGACGCCCTCGACTTACTATATACATGGCTAGGTGATGGGCATTCTTATACTCGAAACATATGGTACCTAGCTCATGGGTAGCAAACAAGGAAGCACCAAGTTGGGGCAAGATGAACAATCCGTTCTTTCTTGCTCCCGTGCCTTGAAAGCACATAAGGGCCTTATGTCCAAAGTCTTCCTTATGGCCAAAAATAAATTTAACAAAATAGCATGCAATTTCAACATGATTTTCAAAACTAGGATTCATGGCATGCTCATTTCCAAACAAATTATTTTTACATGTGCCGGGGTCATGTATGAACCTTACCCTGGCAAGTTTCCCTATCATTCGCAACATGCATAACCCATCCATTTGCATCGCATAGACTCGGGTGGGTTCATCCATTTTAGCGCAGCGCATGGCCATGGTTCCATCAATATTCACATCAAAAATGTATGAGTGCTTCCTAGCTAAAGTAGGTATGCACACTACGCTTTAGCACGAATCATTTCATAGTCACAAAATTGCAAAGTTTCATCACTAAGATGAAATGATATGTTACCTCTCCCCAAGTTAGGGGAGGCAGACTCCTGCTCTGAAACCGGGACTTCTTCTTCCTCTTGCAAACAACCCAAAGTTTCCTTATTATCGACTCCTGGCATATTCAAAGAAGAACTACAATCATTAGAAGATTCAAGCGTTAGTACTTCATTGATTTCGGTTGAAAGTTTGGGTGCTTCACTCTCTGGGTTTTGAAGAGCCTTTTTCTTTCTTTTCTCTTTCTCTCTTTTTCTCTCACTCTCACACCATTCCTTCATAAGATCTCCCACTTGTGAGACTTCCTTTCTTATCTCCTTTAAATCTTTTTCCATCTCCTCGAAATCTGCTCTAATTTCTTGAGTGAGATTTCTCAAAGGGATTGGTTCATAAGGAGGGTTCGGGTACGCTTTTGGAGAAGGGGGTGAGCAGGCTCTTGAAGGTGTGGCAGTCCCTTTGGGTGTGATAGTGGGGTCGGATGTGGGACACCGAAATGAGCTATGAGTGGTGGGGGGTCGCGATCTGTGGGTAGGGGCTGGGGCCAAGTGGGCGATGGGGGTTTGGGTGCCATACCGCCGCCTCATCACGCTTTTCAAGCGGTCCCAAGAGGGTATGAACTCTAACCCTCGATCACTCCTCTTTGTGGCGTATTCACACCACCAATACCAGGCCTCGCCTCTTAGCAGCTCGAGCGCTATGTCAAGTTTTTCAAGTTCGTGAACACCTCTTTTAGCAAAGAATGCCTCAAGATGGTGTTCCCATGATTCAAACCCGAAAAGGTCATCATTCCCTCGAAACTTAAGGGTTCGCGCCATTGTATACCTACACACTTAGACAATAATATCGGTACCACTCATTTCCTTACGTGTATGGTTGGCCTCTCGTTTGTGTTTAGGGACACACTCAGTACCACTTCTCTCTCGTATTTAGAACACAACGGTTCTTTCAAGCCTAAAAACTTACCACCAATCTCGATTAAGATCAAATGCGAACATGCAAAGAATATCCAATGAAATCTTAGCAATATCCGAAACAAGTAAAGCACAAAGTTCTAGTTACTTGAAACTAGCTGTGAGAGTTTAGGGTGAGATGGGGGTTGAAAGAAGTAAGGTATGTATGAGAGAGGCTCTTTTATCCACACAAACACTTTTGTTCAAATTCCTCAAATATTTTCGGATCAAACCACTGTTCGGATGTGTTTTGATATGAACACTCAAGAACACTCAAACTTTTTTCTTTCTTCAAATGTTTTTTGTGCACAACCACAACAACTTTTCTTCTCTTTTCAACTTCCAATCCGAAAATGTTTCTTTCTTTACTCAACTTCGATAAACAACATCCAAATATGAGCTTTGCTCGAATCACATGAACCACGCACAAATATTTTCGGTTTCTTTTCAACAACAAAAACGTTTTTCTTCAAGTGTAAGAAAGAATGCAATGGTTTTACTTGAAGAAAACAAACAACTGATACGGTATGATACCTCCGACAAGCGCTTTGGCTCTGATACCAACTGATGTGATCACAGGGGGGGTAAGTGATCACGAGCTCGGATCTAGCTCGAAGGAGGCGGTTTCCAGCAAGAATGGAAACGAAGAACAGAGGAAGAACACGAAGGAAACAGAGTCGGCCAAGGGAACCTCCTCACTACGAGGTGAGGCAATGCCCTTGAAAATGCCTGGGAAGGAAAATGGGACCTAGAACCTTTTGACTACGAGATCAAACAATGCTAGGTATTATATTGGATCCTCTTGCAATGGATCACTAATGGATTGGTGGAGCAAGATTTGAGACCCACGAAGAACAATATGCGTACTTCCGCAAATATGTGTTCTTACAAATTGAGTTCTACCTATTACTTAGATTACAGCCTCCTTTTATAGAAGGAGAAAGAAAGAAGTAAATAATAAAGAATATCTTGACAAGGGAACAGCCTCCTGGATCTATGGTAGGCGAAATGAGAGGTGGCAATGATGTGACATTGTAGGCTACTGCATGGCTCCCATTTCCCCATGAATTGCTTTCGGCGGGAAAAGGGAAGAAGAGGGCCTCTGCACAAGTTGAAGGGTTCGCCTGACTTGCGTATGAAGACCCCTTTCTGCTTGGCGAACACCTGGGCTTCGCTTGCTTCTGGAAAAGGGGCACAGGGTCCTCGCCAACGATCATGGGGCGCAAAGAGCCATAGCTTCGCAATTGGCCTTGAGTTCGCCCAAAAGGACCATGGATTCGCCAGGTCAATGGGCCCGCCAATAGCCACGGGTTCGCCGTTGAGGCTTGGCCTCGCCAAAGGCCAAGGGTTCGCCAATGGGGCATGGGTGCGCCAAGAACATTACGACCACGGACTTGCCTTGGGGCCTCGCTGGTGCCCAGAGTGTGGCTTTCTCCTCATCCGAGCCTTCGCCAAGGGCCCTTTAGACCCTCTGGAAGAAAGGTCGCGCCTTGTCACAAAAATGGGGCTGATGTCCACATCACTCTCCACCAAGGCAACTGTGGCGCTCACATCGCTGCGGAGGCACTTGCCCACAAAGCCCTTCGTCAAGGGTATTACTGGCCTACCTTGAAAAAGGACGCCGCTGCACTGGTCAAAACATGCCACCAGTGCCAAATCAATTCTCGCATCCAACGGCTACCATCTACGGAATCTCCAGCACTGACAAATCCAGTGCCCTTCGCCCTGTGGGGCCTCGACCTCATTGGTCCAATGCCGACCGCTCCAGGTCAGTACCGTTTCTGTGTTGTAGCAGTTGATTATTTTTCTAAATGGGTCGAAGTAGAACCCCTGGTCTCCATCACTTCCGCCAAGATTATCAAGTTTCTTTGGAAGAATCTTGTCTGCCGGTGCCCTCGTGCTATTATTACAGCATAATGGCACTCGGTTTGCCACAAAGTGTCCAACAATGGGCTCAGGACAATAATGTCCGCATGCTTTTGCCCCGGAGGCACACCCCCATTCTAATGGGCAGGTTGAGGTCACCAACCGAACCATCAAGGAAGGCCTCAAGAAGCGCCTGGAGGGGGCCAAAGGCCGCTGGGTTGATGAACTCCCAAGTGTCTTATGGGACTATCGCACCACAACGCGAACCCCAACAGGCGAAACGCCTTTCTCTCTGGTATATGGCACGGATGCGCTCCTGCCTATTGAGGCGGACCTACCCACGATCCGTATGATCAACTTCACTGATGAGGCCAACGCTCAAGGACTCCGCGCCAAACTTGACTTAATCGAAGAATTGCGTGAAGGCGCTCGCCTTCGCATGACCGCCCTCAAACAAAGGCTCAGTCTTCACCATAATGCCCGGTAAAGCCCAAGGCGCTACAACAAGGGGGCCTTGCCTTGCTTAAGTCAGCCCTCATCGCTCGCGACCCCAAACAGGGTGTCTTGCGACCCAACTGGGACGGGCCTTACATTGTTCATAAACAAATCCGCCCAGGAGTCTATGAACTACAAGACCATGATGGTCGAATTCTCCCCCGCAACTTTCATGCGGATGACTTGCGCCCATATTACGTGTAAGTCTTTAGTCTTGCAAAATCAATAAAATACATATGTATTTCTTCCTGTCATACAGCTTACATGGCATTTCAAATGCCCTCTTCATCGCCACCTACACCCGATCGGTCAGACTGGCTACCTGCCTCAGTTATGGCATCAGACCTTGTCAGGTCTCACTTCTCCACACAGGTGGTTGCGGGTCTCATTCCCCAACTGACCTTCGACTCGCCCCGCCCCAAGGGTAATCCCCTTGCGCTGCGGAAGGGTAACCCCCTTTTGGCTCCTTCAGGAAGGTCTATGTGTAAGTCGTCCTCGCACTCCACAGAAGACCTTCCGCTTGGACTTCTCCACACAGGTGGTTGCGGGTCTCATTCCCCAACCGACCTTCAACTCGCCCCGCCCCAAGGTTAATCCCCTTGCGCTGCGGAAGGGTAACCCCCTTTTGGCTCCTTCAGGAAGGTCTATGTGTAAGTCGTCCTCGCACGCCACAGCAGACCTTCCGCCCGGACTTCTCCACACAGTGGTTGCGGGTCTCATTCCCCAACCGACCTTCACCTCGCCCCGCCCCAAGGGTAATCCCCTTGCGCTGCGGAAGGGTAACCCCCTTTTGGCTCCTTCAGGAGGTCTATGTAAGTCGTCCTCGCACGCCACAGCAGACCTTCCGCTCGGACTTCTCCACACGGGTGGTTGCGGGTCTCATTCCCAACCGACCTTCAACTCGCCCCGCCCCAAGGGTAATCCCCTTGCGCTGCGGAAAGGGTAACCCCTTTTGGCTCCTTCAGGAGGTCTATGTGTAAGTCGTCCCACGCACGCCACAGCAGACCTTCCGCTCGGACTTCTCCACACAGGTGGTTGCGGGTCTCATTCCCAAGTGACCTTCAACTCGCCCCGCCCCAAGGGTAATCCTTGCGCCGCGGAAGGGTAACCCCTTTCGGCTCCTTCAGGGAGGTCTATGTGTAAGTCGTCCTCGCACGCCACAGCAGACCTTCGCTCGGACTTCTCCACACAGTGGTTGCGGGTCTCATTCCCCAACTGACCTTCAACTTGCCCCTCCCCAAGGGTAATCCCCTTGCGCTGCGGAAGGGCAACCCCCTTTTGGCTCCTTCAGGGAGGTCTATGTGTAAGTCGTCCTCGCACGCCACAGCAGACCCCCCGCGCGGGCTTCCCAAACACAGTATGGGGTCTTACTCCCCAGAACCTCAGACGGTTCCCCACTTGTCTCAACAACGTACCCTACTGCCCTCGCCAAACGCGCGACGCCGTGCCCTGTAAAACTGAATCTTTTACTTCATTCTTATCATATGAATGCTGCGAAATCTGCAGAGGTCTTCTACTTGGTACATCAGTACACTACCCAAGGGCTCACCCCCTAGAAAATTACCCATGGTCTTCAAGGGTACCTCCTCTTCGAGCCCTAAAAGGGCCCTTTACTTGTCTCAAACGAGTGGTCTCCATCTCAGCTTGTCTCAGCAAGTTAACCCACAAATTATCTAAGAAAGATAATTGTGGCTCCGCCTGCGGATCCTAAGCGCCTCGTCACTATGAACTCAAACCGAGTCTCCAGGCTCCCCGATAAGTGATCTCGCAGTTTCACCGTTGTGAGCCCCATAAAGACTCCTCTCCACAAACATGACTTAGCCTATGGTTGTTAACCTAGCTAACGTGCCCTACACGGCTATCGCAAAACATGACGGGATTACAAGACAGTGAAGGTAAAGTGAAATTTTACTTCTACTGTTTCCAAAAGGTATGCATAAATGCAGGTGTCTTTATGCAAAAAGAGGGGGGGCATCCACATGTTGGAGCCTCCGCCCTAGTCCGAGAAGGGCATACTGTGCTTCGCCATCTTCCTTCCTTGCTCCCAGGTGGAGCAGAGCCTCTACTGTTGGCTCACTGGTGTTAGCAGCATCCAGGGTCCCAAGACTTAGCTCTGGGAACGCCTTTTCCACTTGGAAACGGCATCGCAGCCAGCCCTCCTCGTAGGCCTGCACCCCCGCTTCACCTAAGGCTTGGATCTCGCCAAATTTCTCCACCAGTCGAGGCATCCGCTCAGGGATGGACACCTTGATGGAGGAAGAGGACTCAAGATCCTCACCTTCAAAGGAGGGAAGGCCCAGAGCCTTCTCCATCTCCCCGCACAGAGGCCATTGCCTTCTCTGTGTCGTTGGCGACCTCCGGGCGTGCCTTCATGGCAGCTTCAGCAGCAAGCCTGCCCTCCTCCACCTTCTTCTCTCGCCAATTGAGCCTCGGGCGTAGCTTGGCGCCTCACCTCTCAGCAGCGGCCTTTGCCTGCTCAACTTGGGCCTTCACCTCTGCAATGGCAGCTTTGGTTTCTGCCTCCAAAGAAAGGAGGGACTCCTTCAAAACAGCATTTTCAAGCTGCTTGGCTTCTAACATTGCTACATGCTGAAGGAAGCGTTGCTTCGCAACATCAAGTAAGCAGTGCCTGCTCCCACCGGTGTCGCATGCCGCCTGCCCGCTCTTTATTGCCGTAATCGCACCAACTCTCTAGTTGGGCCACACGCTTGGCATGCTCCTCTTTGAGCTCCTCCTCCCTCTTTTTGAGGCCTCCAGCCCCTCCCGAGTGAGGCAATCCGCTACTTGACGCCATCCCGCTTATTGGCATACTTCAGAAAGTCGTGCCATTGCTCCGAGGCCGCATGTCCTTTGACGGCTGCCTCACCCAGTTCAAATTTAGTAAGGACAAGAAAGGGGCCATGTTGAAGTTGTGCATAAAAATCAGAAGCGGACTTACTCGCAAACTCTGTTGAGCTGCTTCACGCATATACTTAGCAGGTGAGTCCAGACCCCGTTCTACCACCACCCTATCCAAATGAGTGCGCAACCCCTCCAGGCAAGATAGGAGGGTCAGCTCGCCCCCCGATAACAAGGAGCTGCTGTTCCGAAGAAGGAAGACTGGATCCCATGCGTCTTTTAGAAGCCATCGCTCCTCCTCGAACAAATTGAGCTTAGCACGGTGCCTCGAACCCTTAAAAGGTCCGCTCCTCGGACCACTTAGGGTTCGACTTCGCAGCAAGACGCCTCCGTTCCAAATAATGGTGCTGGACCCAGATTCCTCAAGGACCTCGGCTCGGTCCCTAACTCAGCTGGGATCTCTGTTAGGGCCCCTTGGTCCACCAGGGCCTCGCAAGGACCGCCCCCTTGCCCTGAAGGGCCCGCACCTGTGAAGTTACAGGCATTAGCAAATAGGAAGCAAGAATGTGAATTCAAGAACAAGGAAAACGCTATTAAGCCAAAAGACTTACCAACAGAAGGACGTCCCCATTCACTAACTTCCAGCTGACTGCTGGAAGGTTGGGCAATCTCCCAACTGCTTGTCTCGCCAAGGGCCGCACTTCCAGACCCTCCTCCCCTGGGCCCTCACTGTCGGAAGAAGAGGAAGCTTCCTCGACCCTCAGAATCCCTTTTCCCCTTGTTGCGGGGGCCTTCTCTCCCCCCTCTCCAGAAGGGGTGGCCACAAGAGTCTCCTCCCTTGTGTTAAGAGTCTCCGCCTCCTCTGCAGGAGCAGCCAACACCTCCTGCTAGCTAGAACTCCCAATGGCCTTGGAAACTTGGATACCCCTCCTTCTCATGGAGATAAGGATATCAGCCACTGACATTTTGCCTTTGGGAAGGGGCGCTCTTCCCCCAGAAAGAATCTCTGCGGCGACCACGTGCCTGTGCAAGTCCTCGCCTTGGGCTGGCAAGGGGCTTGCAAAGAGCCCAGACACAAAGGCTTCGTCAGCAGCCTCCTCAGAAGAAATAGGCTGCACCACTGAGATGGGCACAGCCTCTATGGGAGTGGCACTATCTTCCTGCACTCCCTTCGGGCCCTCAGCAGGGGCCGCCACCTCTTTAACAGCAAGGGGTACTTCAATCTCCGCTCTTCTGGCTTCCTCAAGCACAGGCTCTCCAACCTCCTCTACGTTACGGGGAACTTCTTCCCCAGCGGGCTCCCTGGCCTCTTCAGTTGAAATAACTGAGTAGGACCCTCTTCCCAAAGAGCTCCTGGCCTCTTCGCTTAAAATAACTGAGTAGGCCCTCTGCTCCAGCGGGATTCTCAGCCTCCCCCCGGCTCTTCAGCCTGTGGCCCCTCAAGACCGGCGGGCTCTCTCTTCTTCGGCTGCGTGGCAGCCACTTTCCTCTTTTTCTTCTCCGGTGAGAAGACGCTAAGGACCGGGTGCCGGTCCTCTTTGGGACACCTTAGGGACAATACGTCCCAACATTTTGACGGCTACGGCAGGGGCATCCTTCCCAAAAGCACAAGCCAGGTGCACTCGTTGAGCAGCGCGCATAGACGCTTTCTTGCCCTGGACTTCACCAGACTCTGCGGAGGCATCTGCAGGCAAAAAGAGGTCTTCAGACCTGGTTCCACTAGACCTCTTACAAATTCTACAATTTGATTATATGTATGTACCTTTGGGCGTCGCCAGTGCGGCATGGAAAGAGTCTATCAACGTCCCACGGTGGACGGGGGCCCATCCCTTGTACGGCGGAGGCATCTCGGGGTCCAACACGAAACCTGCAGCACCCGGCCCACCTCAGGGTGGTCTCGTCCAGTTGGGCAGCAGAAAAGGGGAAGAACGCGTCACACGCGCTCCTTGAGAGAACGTCATCCAACCAACCCAGTAGTTGGACGTATGCTTGCCACCGCGCCCCCCCATGGGTCAGTTCAGGTCTCCGCACGATGGATTGCACAGATTGCCGCGTCCTCGCCACAGGAAAGTCCCATGTGCCTTCGCGCGGTAAGAAGAAAAAGGATCCGTGCCAGTTGTGGTAGGATCGGGGCGAAGCGGTGAAAGAAATAGAGTGGTTACCCCCAACGTTTATGGGAGTAACGTAGAAAAATTCACCCCGCTCCTCAACTCCAACCGTAAAAGCGGTTGAAGACATCGGCAAAGGGCTTCACGCCGGCCATGTGACAGTAACGATAAAACCCGCAATGCTCGGGAAGGTGTTGGGCGCCAACCGAGTAGGGCATTCCCAATCGGGCGCATAAATCTTGCACCAATTGCGGAATAGGAAACCGCAACCCCTCCGTAAGCTGCGCCGTGTAAAGGCACAATACCCGATTCTCCATATTCTCCTCGGTCGCGGGCCAACCCATCGCTCGGCAGACGCCAGAACGGGAGGAAAAAACCGGCGCCGCCTTCACAGGCCAGAACGCCTCCACTAGATCCTGATGGATCTTTTCAAACTTCACCGTGGTTTTGTCTAGAGGAGCAACCACTGGGCGAACGGCTTCCCTGGAATCCATCTCTACAAAAAGAAGAACAACAGGCATATAAATAAACACAGCCTTGCAGACGCATTTCATCAGACGCTCAGTGCGACCAGAAAACTTGCGGCACTCAGTGTGCCAAAAATCAAAGCCTTACCTAAATCGTTAAACAGCGAAGTCGGAACGGACGAAGCAGGGGGCAAACGAGCAGTCGACCGGAGGAATCTTTAACAAGAAAGGGGAACCACCACGCGAGAATTCTAAACAACTGACGAACCGTCCAAGAAAGGCAGGAATACGGAAAGAATGCTCAGTGCAGAATAAGGAAGTATGGAAGTAGAAGTGAAGGCCTCAATCTTCTCGGGCACGCTTTTATAAGCCCGCCAAAATGAAAAAGCGCTTTTTTAAGCGTAATCGGCTCCTGAGGCGCCGCGTGTCAGCATCCAGCGGTTATTAAGCTTCGCCCCTGCCGTGCAGAAAAGGAGAAACGCTTTTGCAAAGCGTAATCGACCCCTACGACGCCACGTGTTGCGTCCCATAACGGTCAGTAGACCTCCCATCTTCCTTTATCTCTCCTACATTAAATGCTGAAGGGACTCTTCGCTGCCTTCACAATCAAACGGTCCGTAAACGGCCCGAGCGCTTTCGCCAACTCCAGAGGCTTGGAATTTGAACAGAGTACGGGGCCCTGCCCATACTCTGCCTTCAGGGGGAGGCATCTTGGTACACTACCCAAGCAAATGCCTCCTCAAAAGCTCACAAGGATCATGAAGGACCCAACATGGAATATCAGACCATAAAAGGTCACCGCGCTCCACACAAACTTAGTTCTGTGGCTGCTACTGCCCTCAACATGGTATTTTCAATAGTATGTTCAACACAGAGTAAAGGGTCAGGAAGGATCCAACACAAACTATCAGATCATGAAAGATCTTCACTTATGGCTACTACATCGGTCCTCAGCAAAGTGCTTTTGAAAAGCAGAGTACAGGACCCTGCCCATACTCCGCTCTCAGGAGGAGGCATCTTGGTACACTACCCAAGCAAACGAGCCCTCGCGTAGTATCATAATCATACAAGGCCTTCGTAAGGTCTCATCCTTGGGGTCTCCAGTATCGCCTTCACAAGGTCTCATCCTTGTGGTCTCCGGTCTCACCTGCGCGGGGTCTTGCCCTCGCGGACCTCAAGTCTCGCATGGGCGATGTCTCATACTCACCTTTGCGTCTCTTGGGCCTTCGCGGGTCACCCTCGCGGTCTCAGGTCTTCCCCTTGCGACCTCACTCGCCTTCATGGGTCTTACTCCCAGTCTCAGCTCACCTTCGCGAGGACTCTCCCGCCTATCTTTGGCCCCGCCGAATAGGACTCTTACACCTGTGTTCGTGCAAACCTCACTCCTTATTTGGCTATATTCTATCTGGGCCTTCGCCCTTACAGGCCTTCGCCCGCCACTTGCTCCACTTGGAGATTGACCACTTGGTCGTCTGACATCAACTGGCCAATAAGGAGGGCAGCACGAGCCTGGGAGATCTTCACCAGATTTATACGCCAGACATTCTCTGACAAGTGAATCACCTAAGGCGGTTTGCTGAGATCTTCATCATCACAGCCGCCTTATCTCCAATCAGTCTGACACAGACTTATCTCAACAGCCTGTCTAAGGGCTTCAACTGGGGGAGGCTCTTCTCCTGGCATCACTCTATAAATAGGGTGATGTCCACCCTAAATCGGGTAAGCTACTACACGCCCCCCCACTCCTCTCTTGCTACTTCTGAGTATTCTCTCTATCCTTTACAGATTACTCATAACAAGCAAGCTTGGAGTCTCAAGAACATCATCTTCTCCACCACTTCAACTGAGAGTCCGGGCCTTCTTTAGGAACGAGACTATCACACTCCAAGATCAACTCCAAATGCAAGGCGAGAAAGAGAGTAAAGTGGGTGAGATGAGTGAGGTGAGCAAGAGAGAAGATGGTGAGCAAGGTCAAGGACCTTGGAGAGAAAACAAAAGGGAGAGTGCTTCGAGTGGTAGAAGAGAGTTTGAGGTAAGACAAGATGAGTTCCCTCCACTAGCCAAAGAGAGAAACACCTTTGCAACACTCCATGGCCAAACGTCTTGCTTTCTCCTCAAGCCAACCCTTTTAAGGTAACCCCTCACAAGTCTTCTCTTTCTACGTTTGTGTTTTCTTCTGTGCAGGGATTGAAAGATCAGAATTCGAGGTCGAATTCTCTCCAAGATGGAGAGGATGATGTGATCCCACATGGCCAACCGCACAAGAACCCTAACCATAACTTGGAGTTGAAGAAAGTGATAAAGGACATGGAGCAAGCTGCCATAAAAGCGGGAGAGAACTTAAGCATGAGTGGGATGAAACTGGGAGAATTCTTCAAGGGAAAGGAAGAGAGGGTGGACCTCGTGCGCAAAGAAAAGAAGGATGGTGGTGGAACCCTAGCCCTTTAAGATCCATACCGTCGATTGGGCAGACAGCGAGCTCATCTTGCAAGTGCTAAAAATCCCTCTCTAGGAATCCAAATTGGACATATAAATACACCATTTTGTATCTCTGGATGTGAGAAAGATAATGCCACCGGTTTCATGCCATTTGGAGACCTGACGCTTTCTTGAGAAGCTTTTCAATATAGGAACTCCAACTGCCAACGAAGCCTGCATTGATGGAAAATTGCAAAGACCATATCACCCACTCCAGAGCTCCGAATGGGGTCATTAAAGAGTCCAAGTTGGAGTAACATTCAAGGGATTTCGAATGGTGGTGGTTTTAGGTCCATCGGAGACCCACAACGCCCTGGGTGACTGTTTGAATATGTTGTACTCCAAGCCAAGAGGGTGATTTCACCATGGCCGTTACAAGCTTTATTGCAACTTTCTCCTCCTTTTGGCAACCACTCCAGCATTGATCCAGCTCCAAATCCCAAAGGTCCCTACCAAGTCTATTCCAGCAAAGAAGGACATGTGACTTCATTTAAGACGTTTTTAGATTAATTTAGTCTAAAGACTCACTAATAGTGCATGTTTTGCCTGAATTAGGGTTTCTACTTTGATTAGCTTAGTTTTTGAACTCTAAACTTTTCAGAACATTTAATATGTAATCCTAGACCTTGGATGAGGTGTGAGAGGCAGCCCTAGGCTATACAATTCTGCAGCCACCCTCATTCAAAGTTTAGAACTCATTTGATGCTTTTCAAGAATATCTTGTGGAAAGCTTGAGCTCTCAAACTTCTACTACCCATCTCCAGCTCTTGGGGCTTGATCCAAGCCCCGAGGTTCATCTCTAGTGCCCTCTCCACACCATGTATAGTGCTAGAGCCATTTCTACCTCTCCAACAAAGATCATCATTGCCGACACCAATCAAGGTGTTTGGAGGTGTTAATAGCAGGCATCTATCCATCCATTGTTCTCTAAGAGTTCAAGGGGCAAAATCCAATGACCTAGGACCTTAAAAATATTGAGTGAGGTCCATATCATCTGGTATCAGATCTTAGTAGCTCCATTGAACTCGAGGTAAAGGTCTTCTAACCCAAACCCTTTGTTTATCTTCACGGGTTAGTAGGCAGTTATCTGGATCCTCATTTAGTTTGGTTTCTGTTCTGATTCTGAGATATCTGAGCTGAATGGTTGCTTCGATCTGCTAGTAAACTCTTTGATCTACGTTTTTTTAGAAGAGAACATTTCCAAAATCGAATCGAAATTGCTTCAAAATCTCAATTCTTTCAAACTGGACCAACCGGGCGTGTCACTGATGTTCCGGAAGGAAACATGAATCTTTCTTGTGATTCTGAACGAATCTGCTCCAATCCTTTTGAGGGTTTGTTTCCAAGATATTGATGTTTATCATATTCAAAGGGTTTAGCTCCAAAATTTCTGGAAGGTTGTCAAAAGTTGAAAACTCTGAGTTGTACCGTTTTGGCACTTGGAAAATCTTTGTGTGGCCAGATTTCAAACCTTTTTCAAAACATACTTAGTTTTCTTTTAACCCCAGCCACCAAGACTAACCTAGTTTCAGTAACTAGTGCCTTAATCTTACGGATTTCATTTGGTACTAGGGTTAGCTTTGAGTGGAGGGTCAAGTAACTTGTGGGACTAATTTAGAATAAATAAGAAGCCTATATGAAGGGAAGGACTTAACTGTAAAATGGGGAAAACTTTGGAATTAAAGTATCGTTAAAAGAAGAACTATTATGCAACAAGGAAAATTGGGATATTTTATACTCCTAATTACTAAGTTAGAGTGGGGTTAAGTTGCATACAAGGCCAAACTTGGAGGATTGACTAATCTATTATCTATTATTATAATATAAAACAAAAGATGATTCAAATAGGGTGAAAAAAAGTTGAATACTCAATCCTCGTGAAGCCATGTCAACGCTACCTAGAATTACTATCTTTTCTTTCTTACAAATCAGCACCATAAATTGAATACCATATTTACCAATTCTGTTTTCACTAAGTTGACTTTTCGTTTCCCAAATGCTCATTCTAGGCTTTAATGTAAATTATTAATTGCATTCAATTAATTTTGAAACTTTCTTTATTTTTCTCTTCTACCCTTCTGTTTCTTTTTTATTTTTTCACGTAAGACATACTAGTTTTAACACAATTGTCCTTAAATTGATATGAACCTAGGATCCACGGGCAACAACAAAATATGAAAGTTTGAAGAAAGGGTTCAATGACGCTTGGAGCACACTTTTGTCAAGGAGAGGAGCGTTGAAGGTTTCAGTGTGAGCATGCTTGCGAAAGAAGAAAGGGGAGTGGAAACGGTTCCCACCACCCTCCCACGCGGCACCATGCCTTCTTCCACGCGCTACCACCTAATTCACGCACCACCATGCATCCTTTCACATGCCAATCCTCATCTCACCTGTTTCCATGAAGTCCACACACCACCACCCTATTCCACGCGCCTCCATGGAGTCCACCATCCGGCCAAGTCACCTAGCCACCATTGTTGACTTTTCAACCATCTTATTTTGTATAATGTACTTTTCCCTACATGTAATTTCAATAAATTTGTTTTATGGAAAGAAAGAGAGTAAGTAGTAGGTAGTAGTTAGCCTACCATTTCACCTCACCATCTCCTCCCTTCCAATCTATTAATTCATGGATCATAGTCCCCTTATCCCATCTCCCTTGCCCATACCCCCCATCATCTCACATTTGCCCTACTTCATCTATAAAAGGAGGCTAGCATGTATTTTGTAAAGTTAGAACATGTATTTTCGGATTTGAACTCCATTGAGAGAAGAATTCATCTTGTTCTTCTTCACTTGCTATTTTCCATATCCATTGATCCATGAAAATGGTTTCAAACTTAATCTAGTATTGCTTTGCTCCATTGAGAGAAGAATTCATCTTGTTTTTCTTCACTTGCTATTTTCCATATCCATTGATCCATGAAAATGGTTTCAAACTTAATCTAGTATTGCTTTGCCTTGTAGCAAGGAGATGCTAGATCCATTCTCTACCTTAGGCATATCTCTTATATTTCCCAACCTTGTAGTTGGAAGGTGTAGAGGCCGAAATCGTTATTGTGTTTATTGGTGTTGTTCTTCATCTCCATCAAGCTAGATCCTTCAAAGAGGATAGAAGTCACATCCCTTGTGAGATTCGTATCAAGTGGTATCATAGCTTTGTTGCTTGTTGGAGGTATTGCATTGTTTGTTTTCTTCAAGTAAACCCTTTGTTTTCTTTCTTACAATTAAAGAAAAACGTTATTGTTGATGTTCAAGTTGTGATCGAATTGTTGTTCTTTGTTGTTCAAGTTGTTTTTGCAAAGTTCTTGTTGAAAGTTGGTTGTTTTCGATTTGTATGAAGAAAAAGTATCATATTTACCAAACATGCAGTTCATGGTGTCAAACATCAAACATCGCCACAACACGTAAAACACCAAAATCCATGATATAACCACAACTCCAATATAAGCAAGTCGGGCTCCGCCTCGACTCGAAGACAACAAAGGCAGAGTATGTCTCAGTTATACGTCTTATACAAATACATGATCTAAACTACATGCATGCAGCTACAGCTACAGAGCCATTAAACCAAAACCTATATATACATTGTGCGGAATCGGAAACTTTCTCACTCAGAGATTTTCCGCCCGTGGTACTACTGCCTGCTGAAACCCAAGAAACCCGAAAGCACTGCGGATCTCTATTCCGCCAATTGCTTTCCAGAACAACCTGAAAGGTGTAAACAAATGAAAGGGTGAGTCCTCAAAAGGACCCAGTAAGGGCTTAAGGTAAAAGTGCAGTTTGCCCACAGGGCAACAATCCGAACCTGCAAAAATGTAATAACACAAAGATATACATGTATATACGAACATAAAGCATAACGTAAATCGAATCCAACATATGCGGTCCAACCGCCGAACGACTCAGAGCGACGGCCCTCACAGAGGTCGAATATACAGATCGTAATGTAATGTATAGCACGGTACCGGCCGGGGTCGCGAGCCCCAAACTGCCGTAGGTCACGTAATATCGGCACTCCGTGCGGATACACGCAGAATGTCGGCACTCTTCAAAGGCGGACACGTAAATGTATCGGCACTCCCGGTGCGGATACGCAGAATGTCGGCACCTTCGGCGGACACAGTAATGTATCGGCACTCCGGTGCGGATACGCGAATGTAATCAAGGAGCACCCGTGGCCTCTTCGACCATTCGGTCTCGTCACGAAGCAGTAACATATAATAATAATAATAAGAATACATAAACATAAACAAGTAAGTAACATTACCCGATAACCATATACGTAATGTAATAGGGACCCGGGCCTCTCAGGTCATCCGGGCCTTGAAACAGAACAAACGTACATTTTACCAAATTAAGCCCTTACCTCAGAAACGCTGCCCCGCAGCCCAACACTCGGAAAATCCCGACTCCCGACCCGAAATGCACAACTTGGCTCCTACGGGTCCGCGCTTCTCCACCAACGCAGAATCAAGCTGTACAACCATAGTTGGATCAGAACACATCCAAACAAACCCCAGAAAACAATTTCCGCACAAACCCGCACTTTCCCGGAAAATTTCACAGAAAGCTCGGTTTCACGGACCGAGCTAGAACATTGTTACTGATACATCCATAAACACAACCAAGCATTCAAATCATACCTTCTTCCCAAATCATTCACACAAGTCCGAATCGAAATTCTCGCTCGACGTCCCAGACAAATTTCGCAGAGTTTCAGCTGCTTTCGACTACCCTGTTCACAAATGATCCACAGACATGTAATATATGTTCGAATTCACAGAATCAGCCAATATCATTGGCGCCAAAACCGAGGCTCGGGCCGGAAAACGGCTTTCACACCGAGCCTTTTTCGACAAAACCAATTACACCAACAATCAGAACTTCGCCCGATCACAAATATATCCTTACCTTTATTGAATCCACCGTTGGATTTTACACCAAATTTTTCGACGCACTTGGCACCACCACAGCGCGCGTTTCTTCCTACGCTCTGTTATCAAACATGCACAAGAAGATGCCGAACGCTTTAGAAACCAAGAAATCAAACAAACCTTGTGATTCTATAATCACTTCCAAATTTCAGCACTCACGGTTTACAAACCGGTGAAACTTCACAAACCGACCTCGATTATTCACTTACACGACACAAGGATCGTTTTGACATGCTTACCTCGAAGCTTGGCCGAGTATTTGTAAAGTTCACCTTTGAGCTCATCTTGGCGCAACCATGGCTGCCTCTTACGGTAAAGAAGAGAGGAGGAAGAAGAAGAAAAGAAATTAATGCCCTTTTGGCATTTTCCTCCCTTTTTATACTTTTTTCATTTTTCTTTTCTTTTCAACTTCTTTAAATTAAGAAGGGACAAGTGTCCCTCCTCTTTTGCTGCTGCCGACAATATCAGCTGCTGTGCCTATGCTGATTTTTATTAAATTTGCACCCCATTGCAAATTAACTCCCAATTTTTCCGAAAGTTCCAATTCTTTTTGCCCAAAAATAATTACCGGATTCCAAAATTAACGAAACTTGGACACAACCCTCAGAATATTATAACATTCACAGAACATTTTTCAGAAATTCATTTGCCCTTTCGGAGTGTCCTACCGAGCTCGCTGAACCCGAACCAAAACCCGACGTGCGAGCGTGACAACCTGAACCGAAATTCCGTCACTCCAAAATTCTATAAAAATTCCCATAAATTCCATCTTAAATTCAAACACAACTTACCCCAAAGCCGTCAGAAAATTTCCATCCCGAGCCCCGGGATTCCCGTCCCGAGCCTCGGAGTCGCCCGAACCGAACGTCCCGCCCCAAATATTAAACTCCACAAACACCTCCGGACATTCTCACGACTCCAAAACTGCAAACGGCTTCCCAAACTGAGGTCTCAAGAGCGCTACCGAGCCCGCCAGACGTCCCGAGGCGACCCCGACAACCCCTGGCGCTTAAAAATATTTTCGGCGAAACGTCCGGGGACCCACACGACCTCAAATACGGAAGGGTTCGCCAAAATGATACTCGGATAGGGCTCGGGAGCCGTCTCGAACGCCGAAAACGTGACCCGCAGCCAAAACCGAGCCCGGTCACCCGGCCGCAACCCGCCGGGGTGACCGTAACATTCTCCCCTTAGAACTCTTGGTCCTCCAAGAGTAGCTCGAACCAACCAGCAGTGTGTCGCTACCAACCGTAAAAATATACAAACATTCCTCTAACCTAGAACAATCGGACCACCGTACTGGTGCGGCGTGAGTGGTAGTTTAGACTACCATACAGAGCCTCACGGCGTCCCACCCTCCGGGTGCATCTTATTGCACCCCGAGTCAGTGGCCGGTATTTCTACTGCACAACCCTGCATAAGCATCGAACCTAAATCTAACCGATCCACAACAGTGCTATCCCGAAGATACCACATAAAATGTAAATAAGAGGGGGTAAGGCCAACCTAATAACTTACTCTGGAAACTCATGAGAACCGATAAAATTCGGGGTAACTTGCCCCGCCTAACCAATCTTATCTGTCCCTCCGATCGGGCGCTACCTCCAGCCTAATTGTCACCAAACTCGATTCCAGAGCCCTATGGCGACGGTTCGTACAAACAGGTGTAGTCATTCGCGGTTTTAATCGCGCCAGAATAACTGATCTTTGCCGTAGACTCTCAAAAGCTCGGGTCCCACTTAACCCGATCGACGATCTGTCTAACAAGATGGTGTCATACACCTCCGCATAACACCTCATAGGTGCCATGTCAAACGTAGTCTCAAAGCAATTGTTGTATGAGAACTCTATCAAAGTAATCGCTAGTCCCCAAACTCCTCCAAAATCCAAAGTACAGATTCGCAACATATCCTCCAATATCGAATCACCCGCCCGACCGCCCGTCCGTCTCGTGGGTGATAAGTCAGTATTCGATGGAGTCGCGTGCCCAGCCGCTTCATGAAAAGCCCTCCGTAACCGTGCCGTGAAACGCGGATCACGGTCGATACAATGGAGTCCGGTACTCCATGTAATCGCATAATCTCACCGATGTAAAGCCGGGCAAGCTTCCCGCAGGGTCTATGACCCGAATAGGCGTAAAGTGTACGCACTTGGTCAGCCGATCCACAAAAACCCGATAGCATCATGATGAAACCGTGTCGGGCAAGGTGCTGTAAAGTCCATCATAACATTACCCCACTTCCAGATCGGAATGGGCAAAGTCTGCAGTGTCCCCGCCGGTTCCTCGATGCTCACACTGCTCGAGTGTGCCCCCTCTAAAATATCATTCCAGGACTCCTGATCCTCTGGTACACAAAGGCGGTCTCGGAAGTATGGCAATCCCTGCCATACTGAAACGTCGGTAACAAGGAACTCTTATCCACCCCAGATAATTCCTTCAACCCCGGATTTCTACCCTGCGCCTCGCGCACCCTGTCAAGCCACTCAGAATGTATAATAAGTGTAATAACCCGAGCACGCTCCCGCAGCTGCCCCCGTGCCAAAGGCATATCAAATCACTCTCCTCGATCGGTCACCAACATTTCCTCCCTTAATTAAGCCGGTATACTTCTGCCAGAGCATCGGCAACCGTGTTGCCCTTGCCGAGATGTACCCGATACTACAATCATAGTCCTTAATGTATTCGAGACATCTGCGCGCCTCATGCTAAGCTCCTTCTTGTGTAAACAGATACTTCAGACTCTTATGGTCGGTAAGAATCTGAAATTTATTACCAAACAGATATTGCTTCCAATGTTTCAGCGCATAAATTACTATAGCCAACTCCGCATCATGTGGCGGATAGTTCAGCTCATGCGGTCGTAGCTGCCTCGACCCATAAGCTACCACAAAACGCTCCCGCACCAACACACATCCCAAACCAGGTGTGGAAGCATCCGTATAATTCACATACGGTAAGATCGGATCTGAAAAAGTCGAATCGGAGCGTTAGTCAACCGCCGTTTCAACTCCGAAAATTCTGCTCACACCTATCGGATCAGATAAATCGTTGACCCTTCCTGGTCAACTGCGTAAGCGGAGATGCCAGATTAGAAAATCCCAGTACAAACCTCCGATAAAAATCCTGCTAACCCCAGGGAGCTCTCGATCTCCCGTGCCGTGGTAAGTTGTTTCCAACCCCAAATCGCCTTCACCTTCTCTCGGATCCACAGCATGACCATGCTCGATATAATGTGTCCCTTAAAGGTGACTTCCCGAATCCGTAACTCACTTTGAGAATTTAGTATAAAGCTGATATTCCCAAAGTGTCTGCAGATCTACCCTCAGATGCTCCAGATGCGAGTCCTCATCCCGAGAATATATCAGAATATCATCAATAAAACCACCAGAAATGAGTCCAAGTACGGTCGGAACACCCGATGCATCAGGTCCATGAATGCCACCGAACATTGGTCAGCCCAACGGCATGACCGTAAACTCAAAGTATCCAAACCGGGTGCGAAAAGCAGTCTTAGGTATGTCCTCTACCTTCACCCTAAGCTGAAAATACCCAGATCAGAGATCAATCTTTGAGAAAACCCTCAAACCCCGAAGTTGATCAAAAGATCGTTAATCCTGTAACGGATACTTATTCTTCCCAATAAGAGCATTCAACCGTCTGTAATCAATACAAAGTCGAGTGTCCCATCATTCTTCTTAACAAACAATACCAGAGCACCCCACGCCAAGTGCTCGGTCGGACGAAACTCTTTGTCAGTAATTCCTCCAGTTACTTCTTCTACACCTGCATCTCAGAAATAGGCATCCGATAAGGAGGAATAGATATCGGAGCAGTACCCGACTGCAGGTGGATCTCAAACACAATTTCCCGCGACCCGAAACCCGGGAACCTTTCTTTTTCAACCTTCTGGACCTCAGAATCTGTCAATTCAAGCTGAATTAGCGACTTTACCAACCACACTACCAAACTACACCCCCGACCCATAATCGAAAATCCGTCAGAATTTCGGTTAAATTCCAGTTTTCCGCAGAAACATCAGAATTCAGAACCGATTCGTAACATGCAAGAATTCACTTCAATAATCACAAATCAATCCACGTAACACATCAAATTCAACAGAAACTCCCAACATAATCACCAAAAATTCGCCAAAAGGTGAGTTCTCACCCGTGTTGTGTTTCCAACGATCCAACGTTATTTCCCTAATCCTTACCTACCCAACATCAACATATATGAACCACACAACGATCCAACGGTTCAATTCCATCAAAACTCAGATCTAAGCCAAGAACATCAACTTTCCAATATTGCCAAATACTCAACAGAATCGAACCATACCTCGCATGCACGTAGTACTCGAGTTGCCGATCACCTTCCCGATTGAACTCTCGGACCAAGAAGCAATCTAGAGCAAGCTTTGGAAGCTTGTAAAACACAACAATGGTGGTTTTAGAGAGAGGAAGAATTCGGCAGTGAAGAAGGAAGAAGAATACGTTTGCATTTTTGCAAGACTTGCCAAAACTTAAGTCTTGTAATAATAAGTCATGTGCTTTGCACATGACATCCTTTTTGACATCATAGTGAATCATAATCACTAGAAATAACAAGAGACCAAGTCCAATACTTTCCACTAATCACATTTCGCCAAGTGTCACCGCTTGGCTCGCCCCGAGCCCAAAACCGCCCAAACCATAATTTCCGACCCGAACATTTTTCTTCACGAAAAATGTAAATTATATCCCCGACTCTGCATCTTCCTCAAAAGCGCAACTGAGTCCCGGGTCACTCCCGGAGCCGTTTCTCCGCCTGTAATCCCGAAAATCGTCCGACGGCAACCCCCGACTCAAAAATATTTTCCGCGGAAATGTCCGGTACATCGCCAGACACTAGAAATCGATATCGGGTCAATCCGAACTCCGGTTCGAGAATCGGAAGCAATCGACCGAGTAGCCGCTATTCCCGGCGGCCAACCGACTGTAATAGCCTCCCTCCGTGAGTTTGTCAATTCCTGCAAACCAAGTCTCTACTACCTCCGGCCCTCCTCGGCCGCCGAACCTCGGGGATTCAAACTCAAACCTCTCCGTAAGTCCGACCTCGCTGATCGGGTGCCTCGATCTCCCGTCGTTAAAAGGACCGACGAGAAGTCTAGGTGTCGAGTGACCATCCTCCTGAGTCACTCACATACCAATCCCAAAGCTATGGCGAGCGGTGGCTAAAGTCTCGCTATCACCACTGATCAAAATGCCCCTACCGTGGCATAAACAGATTTTCCCCGCCATCGCGCCCCTGAACCAGCTAGGCTGGCGGTAATACCAAATCAGAGAGGGGTCCCTACGACAGCTAAGCCTCGGGGGCGGTGAGTGTGGTTGTTTAGACCCTGGGTTACGCTGAACCCGTATCCCATTCCACGGAGGTGTGGGATCCCAGTCCCGCCCCTCCGGTCCCAAATCACGCTATTCGCGTGTAGTAAACATTCCCTTAACCCAAGTCCAACCAAAGTCAACTTATCCCATATCCAAAAGTCCAAATCAACTAACTCTTCCCCATCTATCCAAAAGCCAGCAGCAGATTCTAAGGCTCAGTAGTGTAATGCAATGCATGATGCAAGGATTCTTTCTAATCCCGAAACTAAATAATAAACCTTAACATAGAATCGATCATGTTCATATCACGTAATCACACCATATACCAAACAATGAATTAAAGTACCGGATCACACCAAGTCCAACTTCTAAACCTTCAAAATGCTCCAAAGAACCGCCCACGCTCCACATCCATTCCGAAACGGTTCAAATAAGGAGGTGGCCAGTCTCCGTACAGAACCGCCCCACAATGAAACGTAGAACGGTGGCTTGCACTTCGAAGTCATCTTCCGCAGGTACTTAACCATGAACAGACTTAACTTACTCCAAAAGTCCACCCTCGGACTTGTATACTTGCCTTCCACGTTTCATATCAAGACCAAACATACTTTACCTTTTGGGTCAATCCGACCCAACCTGCTCGGATACCAACTTGTCACAGCCACCCCGCCCGGTTGCGGAGGCGGAGCCGGCCGCGACGCCGGAAACAGGAATTACGGCGGAAAACGCGGCAATGAGCATCGAGCTCAAATAACAAATAGCCAAGTGGCAACTAGCAACCCAGATACTCATTCAAGGCAAGCATACTAGAAAAAAATCCAACTTCTACCAAACATGCAGTTCATGGTGTCAAACATCAAACATCGCCACAACACAGAAACACCAAAATCCATGATATAACCACAACTCCAATATAAGCAAGTCGGGGCTCCGCCCTCGACTCAGAAGACAACAAAGGCAGAGTATGTCTCAGGTTATACGTCTTATACAAATACATGATCTAAACTACATGCATGCAGCTACAGCTACAGAGCCATTAAACCAAAACCTATATATACTCAAGTGCGGAATCGGAAACTTTCTCACTCGGGAGATTTTCCGCCCGTGGTACTACTGCTGCTGAAACCCAAGAAACCCGAAAGCACTGCGGATCTCTATTCCGCCAATTGCTTTCCAGAACAACCTGAAAGGTGTAAACAAATGAAAGGGTGAGTCCTCAAAAGGACCCAGTAAGGGCTTAAGGTAAAAGTGCAGTTTGCTGTGGCAACAATCCGAACTCGCAAAATGTAATAACACAAAGATATACATGTATATACGAACATAAAGCATAACGTAAATCGAATCCAACATATGCGGTCCAACCGCGAGCGACCGTAGCGGCGGCCACAGAGGTCGAATATACAGATCGAACAGAGCAGATAGCACGGTACGGCTGGGGTCGCGAGCCCCAAACCGCCGTAGGGTCACGTAGCAGTATCGGCACTCCCGGTGCGGATACACGCAGAATGTCGGCACCCCAACAGTGCGGACACAGAACAGAAGTATCGGCACTCACGGTGCGGATACGCAGAATGTAGGCACCCCTTCAAAGGCGGACACGCAGGCAATGTCGGCACTCCGGTGCGGATACGCGAAGCGTAATCAAGGAGCACACGTTGACTCTTCGACCATTCGGGTCTCGTCACGTAATGTAACATATAATAATAATAATAAGAATACATAAACATAAATGAAGTAACATTACCCGATAACCATATACGTAATGTAATAGGAACCCGGGCCTCTAAGGTCATCCGGCCTTGAAAGCAGAACAAACGTACATTTTACCAAATTAAGCCCTTACCTCGAAACGCTCGCCCGCAGCCCACACTCGGAAAATCCCGACTCCCGACCCGAAATGCACAACTTGGCTCCTACGGGTCCGCGCTTCTCCACCAACGCAGAATCAAGTCAGACAACCATAGTTGGATCGTAACACATCCAAACAAACCCCGAGAAAACAATTTCCGCACAAACCCGCACTTTCCCGGAATATTTCTCATTTAGCTCGGTTTCACGGACCGAGCTAGTACATTGTTTATGATACATCCATAAACTAATACAAGCATTCAAATCATACCTACTTACCAAATCATTCACACAAGTCCGAATCCAAATTTCGGCAGAGTTTCAGCTGCGTTTCTGACTACCCCTGTTCACAAATGATCCACAGATACAGAATATATGTTTAGAATTCACAGAATCAAACAATATCATTGGCGCCAAAACCAAGACTCGGGCCGGGAAAAACGGCTTTCACACCGAGCCTTTTCTGAAAAAACCAATTACACCAACAGAATCAGAACTTCGCTCTGATCACAAATATATCCTTACCTTTCATTTGAATCCACCGTTGGATTTTACACCAAATTTTTCAGACGACTTCGGCACCACCACAGCGCGCTTTCTTCCTACGCTCCTGTTATCAAACATGCACAAGAAGATGCCGAACGTTTAGAAACCAAGAAATCAAACAAACCTTGTGATTCTATAATCACTTCCAAATTTCAGCAGCTCACGGTTTACAAACCGGGCTGAAACTTCACAAACCGACCTCAGATTATTCACTTACACGACACAAGGATCGTTTTGACATGCTTACCTCGAAGCTTGGCCGAGTATTTGTAAAGTTCACCTTTGGAGCTCATCTTGGCGCAACCATGGCTGCCTCTTACGGTAAAGAAGAGAGGAGGAAGAAGAAGAAAAGAAATTAATGCCCTTTTGGCATTTTCCTCCCTTTTATACTTTTTTTCATTTTTCTTTTCTTTTTCAACTTCTTTAAATTAAGAAGGGACAAGTGTCCCTCCTCTTTTGCTGCTGCCGACAATATCAGCTGCTGTGCCTATGCTGATTTTTATTAAATTTGCACCCCATTGCAAATTAACTCCCAATTTTTCCGAAAGTTCCAATTCTTTTTGCCCAAAAATAATTACCGGATTCCAAAATTAACGAAACTTGGACACAACCCTCAGAATATTATAACATTCACAGAACATTTTTCAGAAATTCATTTGCCCTTCCGGAGTGTCCTACCGAGCTCGCTGAACCCGAACCAAAACCCGACGTGCGAGCGTGACAACCTGAACCGAAATTCCGTCACTCCAAAATTCTATAAAAATTCCCATAAATTCCATCTTAAATTCAAACACAACTTACCCCAAAGCCGTCAGAAAATTTCCATCCCGAGCCCCGGGAGTCGCCCGGAACCGAACGTCCCGCCCCAAATATTAAACTCCACAAACACCTCCGGGACATTCTCACGACTCCAAAACTGCAAACGGCTTCCCAAACTGAGGTCTCAAGAGCGCTACCGAGCCCGCCAGACGTCCCGAGGCGACCCGACAACCCCGGCGCCAGAAAAATATTTTCGGCGGAAACGTCCGGGGACCCACACGACCTCAAATACGGAAGGGTTCGCCAAAATGATACTCGGATAGGGCTCGGGAGCCGTCTGAACGCCGAAAAACGTGACCCGCAGGCCAAAACCGGAGCCCCGGGTCACCCGGTCGCAACCCGCTCGGGGTGACCGTAACAAATATGCCACAAGGAGGAGTAATCGAGGGTTAGGGAATACCTTTTTGGAACCACTTATAGCTCATCTTGGAGAACCCACCTTCCAAGCACTAGCCGATGGACTCCAAGGTGTTCCACATCCCACCCGAACAAAGGCTAACCTACACTTGCTCCACTTGAAAGGCCCTCACCCTAAACTGAACCAAATCCCTCATATGGCCGCCCTCACCAAAACTCAAATGATGACCTCTCTCAAATATTTAAAAAGTTCAAGGAGGAACTAGCAAAATATGAAAGAAAAGAATATGAGAGAAAACAACTTTAGATAAAAGAATTAGAGAGGAAAGAAGAGAGCTTGAGTGAAAAAGAAATAATATACGAGCTTCGAACAAACCTCCAAGAAGGACTAACCTTTAAATCTTTTGACACATGTTCTTCTTTGGATGTGCTAAGTATTGATGGATGGAGTGCCCCGGGGGAACCAGAGGAGGTCCCTACTTTCGGCGAAGTTGGGGAAGCTAAGAGGAAGGTATCAAAACTTGATAGTGTTGTCTCTAAACCTTTAGTTTCTTGTTTTGATGATGATTTGGGACAAGCAAAGCATGTTGGCAATAGATACAATCTTGATGCATGTGGTACTTCATTTGTTGATGATGTTTTGAGATTTTGTGATCATGAGATGATTTGTGCTAAAAATGTTGAGTGCATGCCTACTTTAGCTAGGAAGCACACAGGTATTTATTTTGTGAGTGTTGATGGAACCTTGATCATACCATGCACCCTAAAAGGTGAACCTACCCGAGCTTGTAAAATTAAAATGGATGTATTGTGCATGTTTGAATTGGTAGGTAAGCTTGGTAGGGATAGTGTTATGACCCGTCCTCCCCGGTCGTGCCATAACGGAAAATGTTAAAAAGGGAAGAAACAAAATTAGAAAAAATTGGAGGAAAGCTTAAAAACTTTATAAATAAGAATGACTTGCTTGTACAGAGTGGAGAATTTAAGAGGACTAGATTGGATAATTGGGAGAGGCTGTGACTAAATTGTAAAGTGGTAAACATGATTAAGATGATTGATGGTTTAATCGAAAATAGCAACGACAGATGGGGTTTTATTGTACAATTGATAAAAGTTTGAGGACTTCCCTACTATTTCTTAAATAAATACCTAGGCAAGAGACAAGGGACGAAGGTGATCAAGTGGTCTTCTCGCTCTCTGTGAACAAAAAAAAAGAATAGAGAAGCTCTTCTTCTTCATCTGACCGTCTTCTTCATCATCATCGATTCCAAGCCTAGAACTGGGATTCTCATGTATTTTCGACATTCCAGCTTCAAGAAGAAGCCCCTTATAGTTTTCCACTGGAACAATTGAAGAAATCAGAAAAGGAACCCTAACTACTGAGTCGATCAATCCAAGGGAAAATTGAAAGTTTCTTTGAGGGATTCGAGTTCTCTCCCTCACAAGTGAGTGAATCCTACTGGTTATTTGAATTGCTTGACGAAGTGGGTGTTTTTCTTGGAAGGTCCCACAGTGACCAATTCTTACATCACTGTCCTTTAAGTATGTTTTAAAGAAATCTGGAATTTGGGTTGTGTAAGAGTTGTTTGGTGTTTGAAAGATGATTAAGAACAACTGATGACGATCCTTGAGGGAATAGAGGCTAAAGCCTTGGAAAAGGGATTTCGGCTTTGATGAGTTAAGTGTGAATTTTTATGAACCTTAAATTATTGGATGAATTAATGGAAACAGTTGTGGGTTATGTGATCAGTGATGCCTGTAATTCTCTTAAATGAAGTGACAATTGGATCTTAAGGCCTTAAATGTATTCGGCCTTTGCTGTTGGTTGGAGTTGGGTTGCTTGAATGCTAATCCTGTGAATGTTATGGTTGTCTATGTTTTGGAAATAAAGCATGAGAAAATGGTTGCTCTTCAAGGTCTCGGCCATGGCTTGTATTGTTAGACAATTTGTAGATTAAGTGTTGTCTTTGGAGATCAAGTGATTATTGAGAAAACATGGTCAGATAACCTGGATAAAAGGGAAGCTTTGATTGAAAAGATTGAAATGGGCTTATGTTGTTGTCTCGGGCTTACGGATAAATCCATAAAGACGTGGTGCAATAATACTGAAAATACCTAGGAGAGACTGCTGTAATTGGGGCAACAAGTGTTTACTACTATTAACAACTAAGGAGATTGCGGAGATATGGGAAACTGCAATATCAAAAGAAAATGGAGTTAAAACTTAAGCTTAGGCTTTAGCCAAGTCAGAGAGATTAGGCACTTACTCTCCTGGCGGGGGTGCACTCCACACCCCTGTAAGTTCCTGAACCCTCTCCCCCATTTATTTATTTCTTCCTTCTTATGTTACTTTCTTTTGCATTTCCTTTTAATTTGATTAAATTCTCATTCCCCTCAATATAACTTGAAGGGAACGTGGCATTACTTAATAATCAGAAGGAAGCTCAAGAGGGATGGCTCGGGAGTTGGGAACTGCAGTTAGAGTGACCCAAGCAAAGTGTGAAGACTAGCTACGCACCACTTGGGGTTTTTGTTTACTTATGTTTTACTCTATTTTCTTGTTGTTTTTATTTTCAGCCACTTACCTTAAACCTTTGGAAACTGTACAAAGGACTTTGGAGACTCGGTTTTGTATTTTTTTATTGAATTTTTCCTTAAATTTTATAAACTCAATTTGTTTTAAAAACCGAAGATCCTAAGAGTTATGGACTCTGAAAATGGGTTCATAACAGTTAGGCTGATACATGACCCCGATACATGTGCATTTTTCTTGTTGGATTATGAGCATTCCATGAGTGATGATAATGGTAGGAAGATTGTTGCTTATCAAGAGATGCTTGATTCTGCCATGTTAGGGTCAAGAACAAATAAGCATGTTTTGTTGATGAGTGATATTTTTAGATACGGATGAGGTATGTTTAATGGGTAACTACTGTGGCAAACTTTGTGTTGCAAGCATGAATGAGAATGATAGGGTAAAGATGCATGATTCTTGGTGTCATGATGTGCATACCCCTACTTTAGATGCAACAATTAAGGAAAATGGAAATGAAATAGAGCATGAAGAAAACATGATTTCAAGTGTCTCACACGTGCATGAAAGTGAAGTCAAGATGGTATGTTATCCCTTGTTTGACTTTGATCCACCTACCTATAGTGATGCCTATTGGAATCCAATCTTTGAAGTGAAGCATGATCATGATTTGAATACCATATCTTGTGAATATGATTCTGTGGAGGATTGGACACTTGAACATGTTTTGGTTGATAATGAAATGGATGATCCATGTAAGACAAACTTTGATTATGTCTCGGTTTTGTGTGCTCATGTTGAGAGAGACATTGTGCATAGTAGATTGCAAACTAGGTCGTCACATATGTATGCTCTCAGATTGTATGAGAAGTTTGTTCACATCATGCTTAAATGTCACATCTTACATCTCATCACAACAATGATGCATGGTCTTACTAACATCCTTGGTTTAAAAATGTTGAAATTGTCTTTTTTTAAGACCATGTGCATTGGTTGGTTGTATAAATGGAGAAGTATTTGCTTTGATTGGTTTTTCAAGTGTGCTAGGAGAATCACAATGACAAAGAGAAAGCCTCCAAGGATTGAGAAGGAAGAGCCAATGTAGTCTCACCATCTCATTCTCACGGAAGGCCGAGAGCTTGAAGAGAATAAAGGGAAGCTCACTTGGTTGGAAATCCCATTTTCTAACACTTATGTGCATGATCCTATGCATGCTTTAATTGGTGGATTGAGTTTAAACCCTCTTTGTGAGAAATTTGCATGTTTAGATGCTTTAATGATGAAAGAAGGCTTAAATGAAAAGTTTATGTTGAAATTGCATACTATTTGTGTGAATTTGTATTCGGCCATGATGAAGATTTTAGATTTGGGAAACTTGTTTGCCACCATGTTGAGAGAGCAAGAAAGAACGGATTGTTCATCTTGCTCCCACCCCGTTGTTTCCTTGATTGCTACCCATGTACATCATGTTTGAACATTGGCACATTTAGTAGCATGTCTAGGATGCATCACATTGCCATGCGTTCTTTGATTAGAGGTAGCAAAACATATGACTTCCATTATGGATGTCTTGGTCCTATGCTTGTTTATAACGAAAATGTGCAAGGTACTTTGGTATTTGAGCTTGTAAATGAACATCACCTTGCTACATATAAGATGAGCTGAGAACTCCACCATACCATGTCATCTTGTTTGAGTGAGATCATTGAATATCTTGATGGTGGTATGAAACTAGAATGCACTAGGCACATTGCTTCTCATGATTTGCGTGCACCTTGTTATGAGGCATTTAGTTTTAAGAACAATGATGTATTGTTGAACAATCTTATGCCTAGTAGAGATTCTAGGGGTGCTTGCCTTATGTTAACCGAAAGCATCCATGAGGAAGAGAATAGAAAGGACGGATTGTCCATCTCACTACCTTGTGATTTCACTAATTCTAGTCTTGCATTGTCATGGTATTATTCCTTGCTTTTGACTAGTTTAGTGTACTTGAAGGTGATTTAGGAAATGTTTAGATGCATGTCTTGTCTTGTTGACATTTCCCATATCCCTTCTACATTTGGAGGACAAAAATTGGTGCTTGATATCTTTCATGACTTCCTTAAGTATAAGATTCTTGATGATTGCATATGTTGGTCGTGGAAGTATGTCATGAATTCTTTTAGACTTTTGTTCCTTCTCACATTGTGCCTTGGTGTACTCATGCTTGTTTGTTTGAACATTTCCTTCGTGATGCCATTGGTACCTTTCCATGGAGCCCTTCAATTTTTTCAGTTGGATTCACTAACCTCTAATGCTCTCCAAAGTTTGTTGTGATTGTCTTTGTTTGTAGGAATCACCCCCTTTAGATTCGAGGATGAATCTCTCTAAGTGGTAGGGAATGATGTCAACCCAAGATCTACAAGAAACAAGAAAACATTAAGGTTTGAAGAGGAGGTTAAATTAAGCTTGGAGCACACATTTTGACAAGGAGAGGAGCATTGAAGGTTTGAGTGTGAGCATGCTTGCGGAGACGAAAAGGGTGTGGAAACGAATTTGAAGTTTCTTTGAGAGGAGAATTCATCTTGTTCTCCTTCACTTGCACTTTCCATATCCCTTGATCTATGAAAATGGCTTCAAACTTATATCTAGTATTGCTTTGCCTTGTAGCAAGGAGGTGCTAGATTCATTCTCCTCCCTTGGCATATCTCTAATATTGCTCAACCTTGTAGTTGAGAGGTGTTAAAGGCTGAATTGTTTGTGTGTTCACTGTTGTTCTTTGTTCATCTCCATCAAGCTAGATCTTTCAAGAAGATAGAACTCACACCATTTGAGAGGTTCATATCAATGATAGAGCTCCGGTGAGGCAGATAGGTTGGAGTTGGAGATGGGGATTTAATGAACTCTGTGGATAAAATGTGTCTCCGTTATTTGACAATTTAAAAGATTTTCAGTTCAAAAAGATGGAAGAAAATAAATTGTCTGTGAAAGAAGCATCATATTGCACCACAGAAACATTATTTTTCATAAGAGCATCATACTTCATATACAGAAGAATCAACTACTATGTTATTTACATCATTTTGAACAGCAGAAGCATCGTATTAAAATGAGCTCGAGCTAGAGGATGATGATGAGCGGCAAAGGAGACTTGCCACCAACATAATTATGATACGCCTTCGTACCTTAATGATGCGCTATCAATTCATATGATCCACTCCGTTTATTATAATGATGTAATAATGAAATACATACAATGTCACGGGTGCGCCCGCGCCCGGTTGCGGAGGCGGGGCGGGGCCGTCCAACGACGGCGGAAGCGGGAGCTACTGCGGAAACGGAAGCAGTAGGTCCAACCGAGACCCGCTGAGTATGGTGGTCCTGTGACCCGGTCCGAGAAGTCTCGTTCTCAAAGGCCTGGTGCCTGAGAACACTTTGCTCATGGAGTATGCAGCTAGAGTTATGCGCTTATAACCTTCGGTCGTGTTTCGACCCGCAACCTACTGTTACGGTCACCCCGAGCGGGTTGTGACCCGGGGCTCCGGTTTTGGCTTGCGGGTCACGGTTTTGGGCGGTCAGACGGCTCCCGGGACTTATCTGAGTATTATTTTTGGGAATCCTTCGGATTTTGAGGTTGTATGGGTCCCCCGGACATTTTCGCCGAAAATATTTTTCCGGGACTGGGACTTGTCTCGGGATGTACAGCGGGCTCGGTAGCGCTCCCGGGACCTCGGAAAAGGAAACCGTTGGCATATTTGGAATCGTGGGAATGTCCCGCATCGTTTTACGGAGTATGTGTTTTGGGACGGGACGTTCGGTCCCGGGCGACTCTCGGGGCTCGGGACGGGAATCCCGGGGCTCAGGATGGAAATTTTCCGACGGCTTTGGTGTTAAGTATGGTATATTTTGAGATGGAGTTTATGGTAATATTTGAGGATTTTTGGCACGGTGTGATTTCTGGTCCGGGTTAGTACGCGCGCACGTCGGGTTTTGCTCGGGTTCACCGGGCACGTCAGTTTTCACTCCAATTGGAGGTGGAAAACTGCGGTTTGGCTAAATTGCAACTTTTTTAGGAAAGTTTAAGGACTAAGTTGTAATTAACCCAAAAAGCAGTAATATTTGGAAAGGGAAGAAGAGGAAATCGGCTGTAAGGGAAGGATAAGGACACTTGTCATTAAATGGTTAAAGATGGAAAGAAATGAAGAAAAGAAATGGAAAAATATAAAAGGAAGAAAAATGGTATTTTCTTTCATTTTCTCCTTTTCTCTTCCTCTACTTGTGCCGCCGTGGTTGCTTCTCTCCAAGCTCCATGTGTTCTTCAACTTTTGGCAAGGAAACATCAAGATTTTGGGCTTCAATTCTTGGTAAGCTTCTCCTCTTCAAGATTTTGCAAGTTGGAAGCTTAGGTTTTGGTGGAAAAATGGGTTTAGAACCAAATTTGTGTTTGTTCTTTTCTATGAGTTTTGATGATCCTCTTGCTTCCATCTTTTAGTATGTTGTTCTTAGCATGGAGAGGAGTAAGAATCTAGGTTTAAATTTTGGAAAAACATCATGGATGGTGGAAACCTAATTTGGTGAAATTTTAGTTGTTTTCTACTGTTGGTGTTTAGTTGTGTGTTTGAATCATACTTTGGATATATGGTTCCTAGCATGATTCTAAGGTGTTGTATGGTTTCAATTTGATGGAAAACATGTTGGGTAAGAAACCCCCAATTTGGCCGAATTTGAGATTAGGGTTCATGTTTGATTTTTGGTGTTTAAGGTGTAATTGGTTAGTAATCAAGCTTAAGATGTGGAATTGGTGGTTAAAGTGAGTGGTTGGTAGCTTGAATGGTTTGATTTGGAAGTTTGGTGAAAAAGGGGTGAAGGGCCGAAACTTAAAGTGAAACTTTATCTATGTTTGGGTTGTATTTTGGATGATTTGGATAGTGATTTGGTATCGGGAATGGAATTAGGTGCGTAATGATGATTGGGTGTATGAATAACGATGTTCTAGCTCGGTTCGTGAAACCGAGCTTTCTGTGGATTTTTACGGGAAAGTGCGAGATTGTGCGAGTTTGATTTCTGGGGGTTTATTTTGGTGAGTTCTGACTTGTGTGTGGTTGTTCAGTGTGTTTCTGCGTTGGTGGAGTTGTGCGGGACCATTAAAGGCACACTTTCACTTTTCGGGCCAGGAGCTGGGATTTCCCGGGGATTGTGCTGCGGAGCGGTTTTTCTGAGGTAAGGGCTCAACTTCTCTCGTTATACATTCTGGGAGTATTTGCATGTAAATCGGGTTTAGTTGAGGCGGGTTCCGGGTGAGGGCGGTGGTTCGGTGATCCCGAGACCCGTTACATGGTAAGATGCACGTTTGTTCTAGTTCAAGGCCCAGATGGTCTTGGAGGCCACGGGTTTATGTTCTGCTATGTATATCCGCACTAGGTGCCGATATTCTTTGTATACCTTTTGGTATACTGCATTTATTCTCATTACATTTTGCATATGCATTATGATATGTTCTGTTCTGTGACGAGACCCGGATGGTCTTGGAGGCCACGGGTGCTCCTTGGTTCTGTTTTGTTGGTATCCGCACCTGGGGTGCCGATACTTCTGTTCTGTCGTGTATGCACTGAGGGTGCCGACATTCTGTTTGTATCCGCACCGGGAGTGCTGATATTCTTTTCTGTGTCCGCACTAGAGGGTGTCGACATTCTATGTATATCCGCACTGGGGGTGCCGATATACTTCTGTGACCCTACGACAGTTTGGGGATTGCGACCCCAGCCGGTACCGTGCTTCTGTTCTGTTCTGTATATTCTGACCTCTTAGAGAGGGCTGTCGTTTTGGGTCGTTCTGGCGGTTGGACCGCGTACGATGGGTTCCGGCTCACCTCTGACTCTGCATACATGCATATGTATATATTTGCTTGTGTTTGTTCTGTTTTGCAGGTACAGCTCAGTAGCACATCTGCAAACTGTATCTTACCTCAACCCTTACTGGGTCCTCCCGAGGACTCACCCCTTATTGTTTACCACCTTTTAGATCTATCTGACAAGTAGCCAGCGGACTAGAGATCCGTGGTGCTTTTGGTTTTGGTTTCAGGTATTGACAGTTCCATGGTGGAACCTTTGTTCTACATTCATTACATTTAAGGGGTGGTCTCGGTAGAGGCTTTTGGTTGGTATATCTGAGTATCTGTTCTGATGGATTTACGGTTGACTAACTCTTTTCTCTCTCTTTGGTTGTGGTTTAGCAGCAGCAGCAGTACTACGTGCGGGAATCTTCTGAGCGAGAGGTTTTCCTAATTCCGCACCTAGGTATTCTAGGGTTTACTTTGATGGCTCTGTAGGTGTAGTTGCATGCTAGTTCGGTGTGACCCGAGAGACAAGGTATGGTCAGTTTCAGTATGGGCTTCTGGGGGCAAGTATACAAGTCCAGGAGTGGACTTTTGGAATAAGTTATGCTTGTTCATGGAAGGACATCTGCGGGAGATGACTTCGAAGTGCAAGCCACCGTTCCACGTTCCATTCTGGGGCGGTTCGGTACGGAGCCTGATCAACTCTTTATTTGAACCACCTCGGAATGCGTGTGAAGCAGTGGGTGGTACCTTGAAGCATTCTGGAAGGTTCGAGGTACTCTGGGCAGATTTTGGGACTTTGGACTTCGGGGCGCGTAGTGAAGCGCAAAGCTCGAGTGCAGGCTTCTGACATATCCGGGTACCTTTAGATGGCATTATGATGTGATTCTGTGATATAAACATGATCTGATTCTGTGTTTAAGGTTTTGGATTTTGGTTTTGGGATTCTGAGATGAATTTCTGCATCATGCATAGCATTACACTACAGAGCCTTAGAGTACTGCTGCTAGCTTTTGGTAGAGAGAAATAGTTAACTGTTTCGGACTTTTTGGATATAAACATGATCTGATTATGTGTTTAAGGTTTTGGATTTTGGTTTTGGGATTCTGAGATGAATTTCTGCATCATGCATAGCATTACACTACAGAGCCTTAGAGTACTGCTGCTAGCTTTTGGTAGAGAGAAATAGTTAACTGTTTCGGACTTTTTGGATATGGGTTAAATTTTGTATTTGGTTGGATTGGTTTAAAGAAATGGTTACCACACGCAGACAACGTGATTGGGTACCGGAGGGTCCGGACTAGGATCCCACACCTCCGAGGTTTAGGAGTTGGGTTCAGCGTAACCCAGGACCAGAACAACCACACTCACCACCCCCGAGGTTTCCGCAGCCCAGGGACCCCCTCTCAATTTGGTATAGGTATTGGGATGGGTTGGCTGTCGAGGAATTCTGTGCACATTGGTTGTGCTAACCGTAGCCTTACGGTTTCTGGAGAGGTGTTACCTTTCATGAGTTCTGATGGGTTGGAGGCGGTAAGGAGCAGCATGGAGCTGCAGGTTCTGGAACGTGTTCGGATCGTGGACTTGGAGGAGGATCAGAGTGCGCAGAGCAAGCGTAGTGGGCCAAAAGGATATCGGTCTTTATGAGATTCTGGAGCGAGTGGGCAGGTTGGCTTTACCCCCCTGAGTATGTCGGTAACATACGATGTCTTCCTGGATGGCTTGTTAAAGGTTAGGTATAGATTCGGTACAGTCTGGGGTTGTAAGGTAGAAATACCGGCAACTGACTCAGGGCACAACAAGATGCACCCTGAGGGTTGAGACGCCGTTAAGAGGCTCAAGATGGTAGTCTAAACTACCACTCTCGCCGCACCAGCAACGGTGGTCCGATTATGCTTGGTAAAGAGTATTTATAATATGGTTGGTAGCGACACCTATATGGTGCAGGTGACTCTTGGAGGACCAAGAGTCCTAAGTGGGGGGGAGAATGTTACGGTCAGCCCGAGCGGGTGGTGACCCGGGACTCCGGTTTTGGCCTGCGTGTCACGGTTTTGGGCGGTCAGACGGCTCCCGGGACTTATCTGAGTATTATTTTTGGGAATCCTTCGGACATTTTCGCCAAAAATATTTTTCCGGGGGCGGGACTTGTCTCGGAACGTACAGCGGGCTCGGTAGCGCTCCCGGGACCTCGGAAAAGGAAACCGTTGGCATATTTGGAATCGTGGGAACGTCCCGCATCTTTTTACGGAGTATATTTTTTGGGACGGGACGTTCGGTCCCGGGCGACTCTCGGGGCTCAGGACGGGAATCTCGGGGCTCAGGATGGAAATTTTTTCGACGGCTTCGGTGTGAAGTATGGTATATTTTGAGATGGATTTTATGGTAATATTTGAGGATTTTTGGCACGGTGTGATTTTTGGCACGGTGGTCTCGGTAGAGGCTTTTGGTTGGTATATCTGAGTATCTGTTCTGATGGATTTACGGTTGACTAACTCTTTTCTCTCTCTTTGGTTGTGGTTTAGCAGCAGCAGCAGTACTACGTGCGGGAATCTTCTGAGTGAGAGGTTTTCCTAATTCCGCACCTAGGTATTATAGGGTTTACTTTGATGGCTCTGTAGGTGTAGTTGCATGCATGTACATCAGATCATGATTTTGTATTTGACGTATATTCTGGAATATGTGTTGGTTCTGTATCTGATTCTGAGTCGAGGGCGGAGCCCCGACTTGCATATATTGACTGTATATATGAAATGGTTTCTATGGTTTGGTTATCATGAGTAATGAATGGTATTCCATGAACTGCATGTTTGATTGTTAAGTTGCTTTGTATACTTGCCATGTATGAGTTTTGTAGGTTGCGGGTCGAAGTACGACCATTCCGTTATTGCGGGCTGGGTCATTGGTCCACTGCACGCAGCGGGTTTCGGTAGTACCGTTACCGCGCTTTCCGCCATAGCTTCCGCTTCCGAACGTCGCGGCCGGCTCCGCCTCCGCAACCGGGCGGGGTGGTCGTGACACCTACAATTCCCAAACATGGCAATTATACAGTATAAACCCTAACTATCCATGGCGAGCCGCGCCCCATTAAAATAGACGAGCACTCAACCATCACCAAACAAACAGTTCATGGATAATTCATACATAACTTCTCATAAACACACAGATACAGAATGTGTCTAGCACATCAGAGTATGATCACATCCCAGGTCCCGCCTTCCACTGTCATGGGCGAGTCCCCGGTCCTACATAGTATCCAGAACATATATACGGAAACAAAATGTATCTAGGATACATAGCATGATCAGACAAATGACATGCATGCATATACACCTACATAGCCGACCAAGGAAAACCTTAGAATACCCAAGTGCGGGATCTAGCTGAAACTCCGAGATCAAAAGATCCTAGCAAGTACCGCTGCTGCTGCTAACACATCAATAAAAGACTGAAGTAACTTAACTGTGAGAAAACCCATATGCTATCCTTAGCATAAATCCAGAAGTCAGAAAACAGACTAGATTCAGACTCAGATACAGATACAGATTCAGACTTCAAATATCAGATCCCAGATTCAGATACCGATTCAGACTACAGATTCAGACCCAGATGCAGATACAGATTCAGACTCAGATTTCAAATATCAGATCCTAGACTATAGTTACTCAAAGGGACTGCCTCTTATAGACAGAAAATCAGATAGAACAGAAGGGTACCTGAAACAAAATCAGACAACACACCCCAGACTCACTCTGCGGTTTGTTGGTCAGGTACTCCTGTAACCGTAAACAGAAAGGGGGTAAGTCCTCTTTTGAGAACTTAGTAAGGGCTTGGGGATAGGCACAGTTTCTCTTTATGTATAACAACCTGCACAACAAAGACAAAGAAAATGCAAACACGCAGCAGATAACCAACATATGCTCAACCACTGCAAAACAAACATATGCAATGCACATAAGCAGAATTGTTAGTATAGCAAATAGACACGCTCTGAAACGATAGTCCATTCTGCCCCAGCCACGTAATGAACTACCCTAGACACATGAGACGGGTACCAGCTCGAGGTAGCTAACCCCATCACAACACCACCCCCGTAGGAATTGTATCATAACACCACCCCCGAAGGAGTTGAATCAGAACACCACCCCCGTAGGAGTTGAATCAGAACACCACCCCCGTAGGATTTGAATCAGAACACCACCCCTGTAGGAGTTGAATCAGAACATCAGCATCTTCGAGTCCTCGCACATGCACACTGATGCCTATCCCGACTGACCAAGTTTGGGTATCCTCGGGCCACCCTCAATCCAAACTCAGACTCGGTAAACCCAGACACACATTTCATAAAGTAATCTGAAATGCAGAATCGAGAGCAACACTGAAACCATTACCGACCTGCAGAAGAATCCCGACGCTTGGCCCGAAACGCGGTAGTGTAACTTCCGAAGTCCCGCACTACTCCACAACTGTTGATTCAAGCTGAACAACCACATACAAATCAGAAATCACCAATCCAAACCCCCATGAACTAATCCCGCACATTCCCGCAAAATTCCACAGAAAGCTCGGATTCTCAAACCGGGCTAGAACATTGATATTTATACTTGCACATGCACAACTAAGCATCAAATCATACCTTACCCCAAATTTACACAAGCAAGCAAGTAGGTCGGTTACGTTCACAACTTCAGAAAAACGACATTCCGGACATCTCTTGATACCTACTTCAATTCCCGATACCAATTCATTGTCAAAACATCCCCGAAACACACCACAACCACAACCACAAACATAGCCTTCCTCAAATTCGGTCTTAACATGCTTCTTATACCAAAATCCATTTCAATCCAATTAGGGTTCTATTCTCATGCTTAATTCAACAATTAAAAATTCTAAGCATGCTTACTAACATACTTCACCATAATCACCAAAAATCATACCAACCTTCACATATTCAATTCAGCCCATTTGAGTACTTCTCATCCAACATGCTCACCTTAAATTGAACCCTAATATCAACTCCTAATCATGCTAGGAACAACATATCCAAAACATGAACCAAGATGACATCAATTCAACATACTTAGATTTTAGGCAACAATTCGGCCTTTTAGGGTTTTTCATTCCATGATTTTCTTTCATAATTCAAACCTTGATTCCTACACCAAATCATGCCAAGAACAATATACTCAAAGCTTGAAGCAAGAAGATGAACATAACATATAGCTAAGGCTTCTCATGATTCGGTTTCCACATGTGTTTTCAACCACAAATCTTGCTTCAACACACCAAACTCATGAAGAAATCAAGCTTACCTCAAGCTCAACACCAAGATCAGTCCTTCCTTAAACCCTTGCAAGATAAAGAACACTTCAGAGGTAGAAAGTGATAGAAGGTCACGGTTATGAGAGAAGATGAAACCAAAAATGCCCTCCTTTTCAATTTTCACCTTATATAATTCTTCTCTTAATAACACACACACCTTAGTCACCATAATGAATCACCTACTAGGCACCTTAGTCACCATAGTGAATCACCTACTAGACACCTTAGTCACCATGCCAAGTCCAAGCCAAAAAAATGTGTCTAAGTGTCATCCCGCGCCAACTTAACCCGAGCAAATCCCGATGTGTGTGCTTGCTTTCCCGGAAAAATAATCCCGTCATGTGAGCTTTCTTATTACCACATTACTCATCCTGAGTCATAACAAACCCAACACCATTGGCGCCACAAACTTTTCCATCCCGACCCCCGAGCGTCGCCCAAGAACGAACGTCCCAACCCCGTAAAATATTTTTGGTGGAAAGGTGCGGGGGACTCGTGCGACCTCGAATATATAAACATTCCCGAAAATATTACCTAGAAAAGATCTGGGAGCCGTCTGACCAACAGAATACATGCTCCGCATGTTGGGAACGGAGCCCCGGGATACACAGAAGTCACCACCCGCTCGGGGTGACTGTAACACACAAAGTATGAACTTATAATTTTTGTACTTCATAATGATGCATCATACTATCTCAAGGGTGCATCATCTTTGCTAGTAATAATGTGGAATAATTGGTTTAAATCATAATGGTGCATTATCTTCATTGTAAAGATGCATCATGATTTTCTACATCTTTGCTAGTAATAATGCGGACTCTTGGGTTAAATCATAATGGTGCATCATCTTTATTATAATAGTTCATCATACTATCACGGAGGCGCATCATAATTGTTATTTGCTAGTAATAATGTTACTATTTGGTTTAAATCATAATGATGCATCATCTTTATTATAATAGTGCATCATATGGTCTCGTAGACGCATCATAATTATTCATCTTTACTAGTAATAATGTAGACTAATTTGTTTACATTATAATGGTGCATTATTCTGTTTCTCGAGTGCATCACTAAAGTATACGAGCGCATCACTTTTGGAGGTATATCATAATTTGTGCATGATAACTCTATAAGTCATCAGATCTGGTGCATAATTATTTTGCTCGAGTGCATCAAAGTTTATCGGGAGTGCATCATCGTGGTAACCAAGCGCATCATTTTAAGTGGTTGAAATAATGCGCCGGCTGGCGGTTCTTTTCACCGGAAACATTGGATTGGTTATAATATTATTCACCGAAAAGAGTCGACAAAGGCAGATCTCCAAACGGTGGCCAAATTTTCATTAATTAAGCTAGGGACTTTTCAAACATGTGTTGAGCTAAGCTAGCAGTGGCAGAGGAGTGTCAATCTTGGGTGAGCTTTTTGCTTGGGATGAAGCTGACGAATGTTGATTCAGTGATTGTTGGGTCAGGCCTGTGATTCAACAGGATTGTGGAGATTGGTGAGCTCCGTGAAAGTCGGCGAGCAACACGGCGAGAGACACTCCGTGAAACACAGCATCCGTTCCTTCTTCTATGTATTCTGATCCTGTGCTATATTGTGCACAAAGGCACAGTGTATAGGACTCTTCCATTAAATGAGTAGATTGAAATTTTTAATAAAGTTTTGGTTTTCCCTTTCCCAATCTTTCTAATTTCGTTGCTTTCCTCTCTCCTTCCTCCCTCTTTCTTACAGTATATTTCTCTGTCCGTCTCTCTGATTTTATCTCTCCATGATTTTTTTGTTCAGTTAACTTTGATATATAATTTTAGCTTCGCTTTTTGCTCACTTAATGATTTTTTTATTTTCTAATTTGTTTTAATGGTTTTTTTCTTGCAAGCATGTTTCTGCTTTTCTTCTCTAAGATGATTCAATGAGTCTATGTTTTCTTCTATTTTCTATGCTTCGATGAGTCTCTATGTTCAAATCTACAAGCCCAGGAGGACAATGACAATGGTTCACGTCTATTTCTTTCCTCAACTGTAATCCTTCTTTTTCTATTTGTAGACTTGATCTATGATTTAAAATGTTAGTTTAAGATCAAAGTTTGTAGCTTTTCTTTATTCATAAGTTAGCTTAGTGGTGTTAGTTCTATCTTGGCTTTAGTTTTTTTATTGAACTGGTTCTATGAAATCGTATCCGCGTTCAACATACTTGGAGTCATCTTCTAGGCCAATTGGATTGTTGGTTGACCAGTGTGTGATTTGAATTTAAAGGGAGTGCTGGGCATGATCATGTCCTTATCTTGACTCTTCCTTGACAGCCCATAAGTGTCAGATTTCTATTGGCCCTGAATGAAGCCTCTACTAAGTCTTGGTTAAAGGGTTTCTGAAACATTTTATGCATGATAACATAAATGGATCAATTAATGGGGTACGGAGGGAGTACTTGATAACATAAATGAACAGTACTAAACGTGATGTAACTACACTAAGGTGCACGTGATGAACATGAAATGCAAAATGCAACACACACACCTAACACATCTAGGAACTTATACTCGATTCCCTGGCAATGGTTCCAATTTGATCTTGGTTGTTTTCACGTCCTTTGTAATGCATCTAGTGCTTTCCATTGGTCAAATATATTTATAAAACACCTTACAACTCTTGTACTTGTCAATTGTAGTGTAGGGTGTTGAGTAAGGGATCAAACCCAAGATAATCAGAGTGCTCCTATATTGGTGTACTAAGCATGTGCAAGTAAGGTGCAACTACATGAGTTTGATAGAGTCGTAATATGCACATGTGAGGATGATTATAGGCTTATGGATTCTCAACTATAGGGTTCCCTAGGGAGTCATTCATGCTAAGGTTAGGTAAAACCTCTTGATGCCTCCTCAACAACAAAAATCCCTAAGAGAAGGCAACCTATACCTACTCCTACTCATGATACTACATCATAACAGCGAGGCCTTGCTTGCAAGTTCTATGCGATGTCTAGAGGTGAGTTTCTGACATCGAGCTGCTGCCATCTTGAACAAGTAGCCTCCATCTCACATAAATTGTGTCGAGCCTTCTTTCGAGGTCCCGAACCCCACTTTGGAGTCATTAAAAGGTGCACACTCTGTTGATGAGGTGTGCACACTGTGTTGATGAGGTGTGCACACTCTGTTGAGCACGCAGATGACGCGCAATGGCTATTCTTAGGCGCCCCAGTCTTAGTTCTTCTCCCAAACAGCGCGCATAGGGTGCGCATGGTCCTCGAGCACTCCTTCAGAATCTTTAAACTTCAAGTCTCGTGCTCAGGAATTTGGAATCCTTCGGTGCCACATCATTAATGAAAGGAGGGCGCGCACATTGTGTGTGCATAGTCTCCGTCTCTCCTTCTCTCCATTTGATCCAAGACTTGCTATGGGCTTCATCTAAGCTGCTCCCACACCTCACAGCCTTGATCTTGATGCATTTATCTCCAATTCCACCGCATGTGTGCTCCTTCAAAGATCTCAACCAATAATAAGAAAAAGGGCATCTATAATCACAAAAGTAAGCTTAAATGATGAGTAATTATGCTTTAAATACACTAGAAATCTGTGTGTTTGCACACAAACATTTATGAGCTGCTTAGAATATAGTTTTAAAGCTAAACTAAGTGTGTTCTATCAAAAAATAATTGTAGAAAAATTGAAAGTTTTGAAATTGATGATGAAATTTTTGAAAATAATAATTAAAGGAAAACATATAGTAGATTATGTTTAGATCGCCTTTGATTAAAGAATGGACAAAAGGGAATAGCACCTAACCTCAATCCCAAATTATTGGTAGCAAAGCAAGTAGTGTTATACAATGTTTCCATTGTCAAGTGGTACATACTTATCTGCAAATTCTAATAGTCAAAGTCCTCTGACTTTGCAAACATATGTTTTGTATTTTACTACATGTGACCATTTTATTAAACAATTCCATTACTAAATAAGAATATAGTTAGTTATCATTTTATGATGTTCAAATGTAGATTTTGATATGGTTGTTTAGTTTATAAAATTTTCATGTCTAATTTTTTTTTACCTAAATATGAAAATCATATCCTATCAAATAACATATTAAAATAGTTATTCCCGCGATGAATTCGGGTATTTAAGCTAGTAAATTATTATAAACACAAGACACTTACCTTCATCTGCTGGCAGATAGACATGAAGAACATACGTGTTCAGGACTAGGCATTTTCTTCCGGAGCTTAAAAATCGATCTCAAGGGGCTATTTATAATTCCATCTCTTGATGCTATAATCGATTTTGAGGAAAGAATGCAATATCGATTTGAGACTGTCTTAACGAAAGGAGAGAAGGGATCGAAGGGGATTGTAACGATAAATTGAATTTGGAAATAAACCAAGGTGGAGGTAGGGAGGTTTTTCGATTCGAACACATAAGAGATTAAGAGAGAGAGAGAGAGACGCGGTTGTGTTAGGTGTGCAAACACACACACATTTCCATAGTGTTTTAGCTACAATTACTCATCATTTAGGCTTACTTTTGAGATTATAGACGCTCTTTTGCTTATTATTGGATTAGATTCTTTGTAGGAGCTACATTGTGGAGAAATGGAGCCAAATGCATCAAGATCAAGGCTTAGAAGGTGTGGGAGCAATGTGGACAAAGCTCATACAAATCCTTGGATCAAATGGAGAAGAGAAGATGAAGAAAAGAGAAGGCATGGATGTTGCACCTCTATGGTGCTCTGTGCGCGTTCACTTGCGTGCACTCCCTCTCATTAATGACGTGGCACCTGCAGCTTAGGACGAAGGACTCAGCAGAGCACCAAATTTTAACGGAAATATCTCATTTGTCCAACATCCAACTTGGAAGATTCAAAATGCTAAATTGAATTTCAGGAAAAGAGCTTTCCAACAAGACCAATTTCAGCTCATTTGGATGTATGTAGCGTCCAAGAGAGCCGTTACAAGATAGAGTGTCCGTGTTGATGCCCAGAATTGTTGTGCGGGCTGTGCGCATGATATGCGTGCCATCTAGAGCATTTTTCATAGAATAGCAGCAAGGGAGCCCAAGGAGAAAAGGTCTTGCTACATGCCCTACATGCGCAGGGAATAGGGCGCCTACTTCTCGTCAGCAGCAAGGAAATTCTTCATTCTTATTCGATCCAGCTCACTTCTAACACCTTTTAGGAACCATTTTAGCCTTAATTAGTTACCTAAAGTTGCCCAACATGTCTAGGGGCACTTTGGAATTTTCAATTACTATATATAGACCTTTTAGGGCATGTTTTTGTAGCAAGTTACAAGACCCACGAATTTCAACAGCAGATTTGCGATTTTGAAGCTGGTCATCTCTTTTCTACCTAGAGTTTCAGCAGCTTCAACCTCTATTCCATGAGAGGTTGAAGGGGAAACTTGTGGGAGATCAATAAATGGTGATTTCCTTCATTTCTCCTCTTCTATTACTCATTTTGGTTGCCTATTATTTGTTGATTTCATGATTCCAGCATCTCTAAGAGTGGGCAAGATACTATGTCTTAGGATCTTGCTTGCTTAGGACTTGATTACCTATTTCCATGCTTATGATGACCTAGATATTGATTTCTTTGTACCTTGGTGTTTGATATAATGCTTGAGAGAGCTTGTATCATTCGTAGACCCCAAGAAATTGATTAATAGGGGATCTTTGAGTTAGAGATAGCCTTAGAACTCTCTTGGTGGCATAGGTTCAGCACAAAAACCACTCAAGAGCTTGATTAGGGACCTCGAAAGAGGCTCGATCCACCGTATCTGAGATGGAGGCTGCTTGTTCGAGATGGCAACAGTCCGATGATAGAAACTCACCTTTAGACATTGCATGGATTGGTAGATTGAGTGGGGTTAGGGGGATTTTGGTGTCTCATAGGTTTCGTGTTGTAAAGAGGCATAACCAAACCTTAGCATGCATGATTACTTAGGAGAACACCCTTGTTTGAGAATCCACAAGTGCTGACTTTTCCTTTCTTATTCGTTTGGATTTTATCTTGCATCCATCTCATCTACCATCGTATTCATCTCAGATTTCTCAGTTTGCCCTAGCAGAATGCGAGAGATTACCCTTTGATTTACCAGAAGCAGAGGAAGAATTAGTAGCAGGTTATCAAACTGAATATTTGGGTATCAAATTTGGTTTATTTTATGTTGCTTACAATCTAAATCTATTACTTTCTTCGTTATTTGTAACAGTTCTTTACTTGGGTGGTTGGAATATTTCCAATCCATACATATTTGTTCCTGAGCTATTTGCAATATATAAAGTGGATGGAATCTTTAGAACTACAATTGGTATCTTTATTACATTAGCTAAAGTTATTTGTTTTTGTTTATTTCTATCACAACAAGATGGACTTCACCTATGTTAAGAATGGACCAACTTTTAAATCTTGGATGGAAATTTCTTTTACCAATCTCTCTCGGAAATCTATTATTAACAACCTCTTTTCAACTTTTTTCACTAGAACAAAAAATTAAAAATGGAAAGAACAACTGAGAAAAAAGATATAATGATGATAAAAATGATGTGTTGAGGAATAAAGAAAAAAAGGTAGGAAAAACTTCTCCTTGTTGAGCAATTGGCTCTGATACCAATTGATGTGGTTGTCAGATTTTTCTAATACCAATTGATGTTCACCAGGATGGTATCCTGGAACATGAGGGGAAGATCTAGTAAACAAAGGAGAAACACGAGATAGATATGATTGATGAGGGGAAAATGTCAATAGGTTGACATATCCGGAATGCAACTAAAACCAATGTGGAAGCTTGTGAAATGTTTTTATATGACTGCCAAATCCTCCTGGATCCTCCTTCTTGATACCGGAAATGGTTCAAGATAAAGAAAGTCTTTGCTGCCAAAATTGTGAGGGAATGAAGCTGGGGCCAACACCTACTTCTTCCAATGAGAAGCCAATATTTGTGTTAGTAGAATTGTCAAGAAAACTCAACAAGAATTAAGGTGAAAAATGTAGATAGGTTGAAAATAGAATACCTAGTTGATTGTATTTTTTTATTGTTCCTTTTTTTCAAGAACTGTTAGCAACCTTTTATAGGAGAAGGTGCCAACCACTTGAAGCAAGTTACAACATTTGAACTCCCTCATTTAAATTATGGGAATTAAAAAAAGTTGATAGCCAAAAGATGGTATCTGGTGACACTGCTGCGGTGGAAGCTGTGACGGAGCTGCTACCAAGACCTGAAAGAACCAAGACAAGGGAAACTCTCAGGTTCAGAAGAAAAGAGAAAGTGGGGGTGTGTAGTAATCACCTTATTTTTGGTTGGCTTCACCCAGTTATAGGGTGATGCCAGGACTCTCCCCATGCTGGGGTAGAGTGTTTGGTAGGATTTTCCCCACACTTGGACTGCTGACACCTGACTCCCAAGACTTTGCGGATTGGACGTAACTGCCAAACAGTGTTGGTCTGACAGCATTTGAGTGCGTTGAGTTAGGGTGTTAATTGGGCTTGGCCCATATCTGTCAGAGTCAAACTCATGATAGGATGACATTTCCCGCCAATATGTTTATACGGGGTGCACCCACAGGTAGCATACGAGGAACCTCGTCGTATTTACAAGGAGCGCTCCTCGTAGCGATGACGCCATGTAGTGACGCCAGCGTTGCGTTTGGTGGAACGACCATACAAGCCCATACATATCAGTATGTCCTCCTCTCACAGTGGAGGATGGGTTGGGCCCCTGTGCTCCGTTTTGGCATTTTATTGCAAAAGGCCCAAGGACTGGCCCACTCTTTTTGGGGCGTGGCAGTTGTAAGCACTTTTTAAAATTGTGACGTTTGTAATTATGGGGGGGAGTGCTGCAGCTTTTCACCTTCCCCCTATTTATATGCCATCCCACGTGCGATTTCTGTTTTTCAGACCTTTCGCTTCCGTCTCCTTGCTTTTGCGTTTCCGGTGATTTTCGAAGAAATTTCCGGTGAGATTTAAAGAGCATTCGTCGCACAACCTTCCGGTTTCGCTTACACCAGTCGAATCGGTAAGAGGCGTTTTATCATTTCTTGTTTATTCAGTTGTGATGTTGACGAATTTGTAATTTCGTAGTACGCATCACTTGGGTTCTTGGGCTTAGGGTTTTAATTTTTCGAATCTGTGTCTGATTTTTGTAGATGGCTCCCAAGAACCCAAGTAATCTCGGCGTAGGTCCTGATGTCGGGGAGTTGTGGCCCCGAACATCACCGTCGAAGAAGAAGATGACCGACATTTGCAGAAACCACCACATTTACACGAGGGTGGTTTGTGGGCTTTCTCCGATGAGAGTATTGAAGAAGGCGAGGATGGAATTGAACAACGGGGCCCTGAGGGAACAGACCATGGTGGTCTACGAGGCCCAGCTAAAAGCCGGATTGAGGCTTCCACTCTGCTCACTGTTATTACAGTTGTGCGAGTGGTGGGGGGTTTGCCCTGAGCAGCTGGCCCCGAATGATTTCACCACTATAAACGCCTTTATAGTGGCTTGCCACCTGGCGAGGACGGTGGCATTGCCCGAGGTGTTTCTATAATTCTACATGCTCAAGAGACCTGTCGGTCACCCCTTTTATCAGCTTACCCCCGAGGAGGTGAAGGTAGGCAACAAAATGGTGAAGATTGGTGTGTTTGCCGACACCACCAGTTCATGGGGAAGCTGGAAAAGCTCCTTCTTCTTCATCCTGAAGGAGGACAGTTGGGGGTTCCCTGCATACTTCATCAAGGAGAAGGATACGAGGGTGTCTGTGAAGCCCTCTGTATGGGCGGGGAGTGAAGGGAAGAGGGTCCTCGATACCCTGTGCGAATGGATTGGCACCGTGGTAAGGATCGAGGACTGCGATGACGCCTTTCCCTTCACTTTGTCGAGTATGGATGAAGTAGTGCTGAGGAGGGTGCAGATCAGCAGGGCCTACCGACTTGTGGGCCATGTGGACACACTGGAGAACTGGGTCGAGGGCTTAGATGGAGACCTAATCGAGCGCTTCGAAAGCTCTTTTAGGAACCCTCGACGTCAGTTGCTTTTTTTTCTTTGTTTTTCTTTTTCTTTTGTTAAGTTTCCTGTTTGTGATTGTAGTTATAATCTGCTTTTTGGATTCGCCTTGCAGTTCCAATGACGAAAGTGGGCGGTTTGTTCGCCAAGAAGAAGGACTTGAGGGAGGCCATCATTAAGAAGATGGTGGAGAGGTGCCCGTCAGAGCCCATTTGAGGGGTCTATGAGGGGCCCTCGAAAGGTGAGGGTCCTCGAAACTCGGAGGCGGTGGTGACAAAGGCGCAACCAGTTAGTGTGATTGCCCCCTAAGTTACCATAGAGAGCTCTGGTGATTCCGAAGAGCCAGGCCTTAGAAGGAAGCGCCCTTCGTACTGAAGGTATTGTTCTTTCTGTTACGAGTTGCTTGCAGGTTTAGGAGATTATTTCTCACTGTCAAAGCACTCATGCTCTTTAGTTTGTAGGGAATGGCGACTTGGACGTATCTTCGGACAGTTGTCCAACCCCGGCGGTGGACAAAGGGAAAGGGTTGGCCCTAGAAGAGAAGCCCCCGAGCCCTATAAGGGGATTCGAGGAGCCTTTTGGGCTCTTGGCAGATGCTCGGATGGTATTTGTGGCTCCTCGAGCGGCCGTCAAGATGCCCCTGAGGATCCCCAAGATGCTTGAGGGAATCGACCCGAGGTACGAGCCCCAAGTGTTCGAGGACTATCGGCGGGAAACTCAGGTGAATGCCTTCCAACGTAGAGGCATTGACATAAGGGAGACCTGGGACGCTGTCATGGGGCTGACCGTAACGAGTCCCTCTTCCTCGACGGGGACGAGGTGAGATTAAGGATAGTAGAGGGTCTCCTCCTCCCTCGAGACCGACATTATGTAAAGCCTACCCTCGAGGGGACCCTGGAGATGGCTAAAGATCTGTGCCAAAGCGCGATTCGGGTAAGTGTTTTTCTTTGATGCGTGTCTTTTTATTTGATGACATCCGCATATTGTCTTACGCTTTTTGTGCTTTTAGGCAAAGGTAAAAATCCTCTAGGAGGAGGCCAAAGCCTCTAAGGACGTAGATAGCCTGAAGGAGGCCTTGGCACAGAAGGTGTCAGAGACGGCCTCGATAATGAAGGTCATTGAGAAGAAAGAGGCGGCACACTCTGCAGCCAAGGAGGGCGTTCAGCAGAGGGTTAAGGCCCTCGAGGAGAGCAAGAATACATTCAAAGAACGCTTCCTCGAAGAGAAGGCTGTTGGTGAGGGGTATAAGTTGGAGATTGAGCAGATGTCTGGGGTGATCCAGCGTCAAGAGGCCCTCATCCAGTAGCTGAAGGATGGGCAGGAGGGGAAGGATAAGCTCATTGAGGAGCTATCCTTTCGAGCGGCGAAGGCTGAGGAGCAAGCCTCGAGGGTGATGACCAAGTTTGGCACCTAGGCCACGACCCACGGGGAGGTGGTTGGTTCGAGCGTGGCTGACTTGGTCGCCTTCGCACAACTCGAAGACAAAATTGGTCTTGAGTTGTTTGAGGGCGAAAGTGCTCAGCCACCCAATTTTTTGAGGCCAATTGCAGAGAGGGCTGCTGACTGACGACGTCGTAGAGGCGAAGGCCAACGAAGGCATCCGCTTTGCTGAGGGATTTCTACGTTGTCGACACCAAGTGGAGTCAATGTTTGAGTCCCTACAGCTGGAGTCTCTCGATGCCACGAAGTTGGAGGAGCCCTCTGAAGAGGTGTTTTTCGGTTGGGGTAGTTCTGGGAAAAGATTAGGGGTTGAATTTCCTTATGAAATTCTGCCCGGGCATGTAGATGATGTTGTAGATGTACCCCCAAATGATGATGTCCCAAAGTAGTGCTTTGGGCTTAACTGTAATTAAGTCTTCTGTTTTTACTTTATAAAGTGGTGAACATTTCTTGTTGATTTAATACTATTTGTTTGTCGTGCCGAAATTACTCACATAACACGAAGATTTTGAACTTCATTAACATGGAATGTACTATTTAGACATAGTAAGGCTTCAAGTCGTTGACATGGTAGTCATTTTGGAGGACTTTGCCTTAGTGATCTTTCAATTTGTAGACGTCGTGTATTTCTTTGCTGTGCGCGACGTATGGCCCTGCCAATCGAGAGCGGAGAGCTCCATGTCCAAGGTTGCGGCCCGATAATTCTGCCTTTAGCAAGACCATACCTCCCACGTGAATCTGCTTGGCCCGAACCTTAGCATTGTGGTCGACGTTCGCACGCTGTCGTAGGGCCATGAGCCTGAGCCTAGCACCTTCGCGGAGTTCCTCAACGAGGTCCAGGCGTGCTCGAAGGCCACTTTCGTTATGAGGGGCGTCGTAGTAAAGTGTTCTTACTTTTGGGACCGCCACCTCGATTGGTAATAGGGCTTCGACCCCGTAGACCAGTGAGAAGGGTGTCTCCCCTATTGGTCCTCGAACGGTGGTTCTATAATCCCAGAGGACACTAGGTAATTCTTCTACCCATTTTCCTTTGGCGTCTTTGAGGCGCTCTTTTAGGCCCTCTTTGATTGTGCGGTTTGTAACCTTCACTTGACCATTTGATTGTGGGTGGGCTACTGGGGCGTAGAGCATTTGTATATTCATCTTGCTGGCTCAGTCCCTGAGCTTTGTGCTCGCGAACTGTGTTCCGTTATCTGTGATTATGGCTTTTGGTGTCCCGTATCGAGATACGAGGTCATGCCATAGGAATTGTGATGGCCGCCAGGCCCAATATGCATAAAAGGCCTAACAAAAGGCCCATACACAAGCCCGAAATAAGGGCCCCATTAAAAACTTAGTAAATTACCCGAACAAGGAATTTTCCCGAACTATGCCCCCTGAAGGGTATATATGACTTAAAACACATAATCACCTTAGATTGAGATATTACAATAACGCCACTGAGACATGGAACTATAAATACATTCACTATTCATACCTAAAGGGGTAACATTTAACTAATACTCAACGCGACTCGTCAAATCACTACCTCAGAGAATCTCTCTATTCCTCGACAATCGCGCTCCAATACGCAAGGTCGACCTAATGGCTTCCGTCAATATCGTGACACGCAAGTCAAACCGGAACGTGGCAATCACGCGCACCGATTTGCCACCAAATGGCGCCGTCTGTGGGAAAGGCGGTGGTCCCCAAAATCAGATTGAACGTGGGGGCCATTCCCATTCCCGATCATCCAGGCCGGAGGGAGAAGGTTCCACCAACGGCCGCACGACCGATCCCAGCTACAGGGGTTCCCCGGAGGAATCATCCAATGGAGCCACCTCCCTACGTCCTACCTCCAGCTACCGTCGAAGCGACATCCGGCACTTGGACCCTGATCTTGTCTAAGCTGTGCGGGTGGTCCTTTAGGAAGAGCGAAGGAATCAGAACAACCAGACGGGTCAGTCCCGTCAACTTCAGGACAGGCAGTTATCACAGCACAGGTGATCAGGCTGTGGTAGTCTACAGGCAGGTTCGCAGCCGGTTGCTTCTCCGGACCGTCAAAGCCGGCAGCGGTCAAGATCCCCGAGGGAGCATAGGAGAGACCGATCCCCAAGACCGGAGAGACTGGTACGTGGCGATCCCCGGGACGACGTGATCAGGCAAATGTTGCTTCGTCTGGAGCAAGTCGAGAGAAACTCGGGCATTCCCGAGCCCAAATGCGAGGACATACCTGATGATGGTCCGTTCACCAGCAGGATTCGGGACGCCCAGATGCCCCGAATATTTAACTTACCTCATCCATTGGAAGTGTACCAAGGTTCAGGAGATCCTGACGCTTTTGTCCGCAAGTACAAGAGAGTGATGGAGTTGAAAGGGGCTAACGAGGCGGCCTTGTGCAAGTGCTTTGAAGTGGCTCTGGGAGGTCCGGCCTCGGCTTGATACAACTCGCTGCTCCCGAACTCGGTGTCGTCATTCGGGGACCTGGCCACCAAATTTACAATGCACTTCATCGGGTGCAAGAGATCGGCCAAGAGGGCCATCCAAATGTTTGACGTCAAGCAAAGACCAAACGAGAGTATTCGGGAGTTCGTCGAAAGGTTCAACCGAGAAGCCGTTCACGCGTCTGATCTAACGGACAACATCCGGATCATGGCATTCACGAAGGCTCTCATCCCTAATTCGTGCCTGGCTTACGAGTTGTCCCGAAAGAACTTCACCAGCGTCGAGGAAATGTACGCTGTCACCCAGGAGCATATGATTGCTCAAGAAATGTTGTCTCAGCGTGAAGGAAAGCAGGACACCAGGGATAATCGAGAACCGAGGAAGGAGAACCCGAGGAGCCAGCCGGTCAAGCAGCCAGGGAGTTGGGGAGGACAGAAGAGAACTTTTGAGAGAAGTTCGGGCTTCACCCCCCTTAATACGTCCCGGGCTAGTATCCTCGCGGCACTCCAAAGACAAGGTACCGGGAGTATTAACTGGCCCAGGGCCATGCCGGAAGGGGCGAAGCGTGATTCGTCCAAACCGCTGGGCCACAGAGACACCGGGCATGAAATCGAGCGGTGCCATCAGTGAAGAGGTACATAGAGCACCTCATCAAGAAAGGCTCTCTGGGAGAGTACCTGAAGATGCCTCGGGGCGAAGAAGTTTCCCGAGGCAAAAGGAAGGTTGAAGAAGATTCATCAGGACCGGACAAGAAGGGCAAGGAGAAGATGGTTCCGCCACAACCCACCGGGATCCTGAACACCATAACGACCACGCTAGGTTCGAACGCAAGGAAGAGGAAAGCGAGGGAGATAGCCTCACTAAGCTACGGAGATCCGTCTTCGAGAATCAAACGAGCAGACGGGTCCGAGGTGCGTCTACCGCATTACGACCCCCTCATCATCACCCTCCGAATCGGGACCATAGACGTCAAGAGGGTTCTCTGCGATGACGGCTCAAATGCGGATGTGTTGTTCAGAAAAGCTTATGAAGGCCTCAAGCTTAGATCGAGTCGGCTCAACCCCGTCAAGACAGCAACCTACGACGTGGGCCCGGATGAGATACCAGTCTTAGGCTCCATCGAGCTCCCCGTCATGTTCCTCGGGGTCGGCCCCGAAGGTCAATCCCGGTACACGACGTTGATGGTCAAGTGGCTCGTCCTTGATGTCCCCTCTGCGTACAATGCTATCATCGGGAGAGAAACCCAGGTGGCTATTCACATGAGGACCGACGTGAAATACCTGACCATCACGTTCGCCACGGATGAGGGAGACGCCTCGATCTACGTGAGCCAAAGAGAGGCCAAGGATGTCATGGTGATAGCTCAGAAGGACACCACTCCGGGCGGCCCGAAGGAGGACAAGGAGGAAGCGGATACCGAAGACGTCGTCTTGGAAGGAGATAGGACGACGAGAATTGCAAAAGACTTGCCCGAGGGCAGTAAGAAAAACCTTGTAAACTTGCTTCGAATGAATAAAGACTTGTTCGCCTACTCTCCAAGTGACATGCCCGGGATCGACCCGAAGGTAATACAACACAGCCTGCACATCAATCCGGATTCAAGACCCATAAGGCAGAAGAAAAGAAATAACGCCCCATTCAAAAGGGCCTTCATCAAAGAGCAAATTTCGAAACTTCTCGATGCGGGGGTCATAAGGGAAGTATCGTATCCCGAATGGCTGAGCAATCCCGTTGTGGCAACCCGAGAGGATAGCGACAAGTTGCGCATGTGCATCGATTTCACTAACGTAAACGATGCTTGCCCGAAGGATTCGTATCCAACCCCCCCGATCGATAGGCTTGTGGATTCGACGGCCGGACAAGCAAGGCTCTCTTTCCTTGATGCTTACAGTGGGTATCATCAGATAAGGATGAACCCGGCAGATGAAGAAAAGACGTCTTTCATAAGCGACGCCGGAACGCATTGTTATACAAGAATGCCCTTGGATCAAGAATGCCGGAGCAACCTACCAAAGACTGATGGATAAGGTATTCTCTGGCAGATAGGAAGAATTCTCGAAGTGTATGTTGATGATATCATCATCAAAAGCAAGGAGGAAGAGAACCTCATCTGCGATATTGAAGAAGTGTTCGGGCAGATCCGAAAGTATGGAATACGGTTGAATCCGGATAAGTGCGTTTTCGGAGTAACATCCGGGAAATTTCTCGGATTTATGGTGTCCGAGCGCGGCATCGATGCGAATCCCGCAAAGATTGAAGCACTCTTAAACGTGAGAACACCTACATCGATAAAGGACGTGCAGAGGCTTCTCGGGAAGATTACGGCCCTCAGTCGCTTTATATCTCGATATGGAGACAAGTGCCGTCCGTTCTTCAAACTCCTGATCAAAGAAGGTGCGGAGCCCGGCCGAATAGGGGTACGAAAAGGTGAGAAGAAATCTAAGGAAGAGAACGCGAGAGAAAGAGCTAGGTTCAGTTGGAATCCCGAATGTCAGAAAGCCTGGGAAGAAATCAGAGCCTACCTCCTGGAGATGCCTACGCTTCGACAACCAACCGAGGACAGACCCCTCATTGTATACTTGGCCGTAGGTGAAAAGGCTGTAAGTTCGGTACTTGTTCAAGAAGACGACCAAGGAAAGCAGTGGCCGGTCTATTACGTAAGCAAATCCTTGCACGGAGCCGAACTCAACTACCCGATGATCCAGAAAGCGGTGTACTCTCTAGTCTTATCAGCCAGGAGGTTGAAGCCATACTTCCTCGGGTTTTCCATCATTGTTCGAAGTAATGTCCCTATCAAGGACATCTTAAAACGGGTAGACCACTCCGGAAGGCTGTCAAAATGGTGCGTCGAGCTAAGTGAGTACGAGATCAAGTATGAACCCCGAAGAGCGATCAAAGCACAGGCATTGGCGGATTTTATCGCGGAGTTACCCAAGGAGTCCGAGAGTGAGGATTCTTTGGCTGAAGATAGTCCGGTCTGGACCTTGCACGTGGATGGAGCTTCGGGATCGGACAAGCATGGTGCCGGACTAGTGCTCGAAGGCCCAGAAGGAATGAAGACTACTAAGTCAATTCAGTTCAACTTCCCGGTAACGAACAACGCAGCCGAATATGAAGCCCTCATCGCCGGTCTGGAGTTAGCTAAGAAAGCGGGAATCCGATCGCTGAAAGCATGCAGCGACTCAAACCTCCTCGTTCAGCAGATGAACGGGGAGTACGAGGTCAAAGAACCGAGTCTTAAGAAATACGCCGAGTTAGTTAGAAGGTTGGCCGCGGATTTCGAGAAGCTGTGCATCGAGAAGATCCCGAGGACGCTCAATTCGGAGGCCGACCAACTTTCGAAGTCAGCTTCTTACGACGAAGTAAGAAGTGAACCTTGCGTCGACTACTCCCGGATAGGCTGCATTACTTCGGGATGGAGGACACCCTACTGGAAGTACCTTGATGAAGGGGTGCTCCCGGACAACCCAACTGAAGCCGCTAACATCAGAAGAAAGGCCAGCAAGTTCGTCATAATTGGGGATAATATGTACCGTAAAGGATTCTCTTCCCCGTTGCAAAAATGCGTCGGAGAAGGAGACACCGAGGACATTCTGCGAGAAACCCATGAAGGCACCTGCGGGTCGCACGTTAAATCAGACGCGTTAGCTGCGGTCGTACTAAGACAAGGGTTCTTTTGGCCTACTCTCAAGAAAGACGCAAGGAGACTAGTGAACAAGTGCAAGAGGTGTCAAGAACACGCTCGAATACAGAGAGTTCCCTCGGAGTACGTATCGTCCTCGGACTATCCCATACCGTTCGCCGTATGGGGAATCGATCTGATTGGAGCCTTGCCTACAGCCCCCGGAGGGTTGAAGTATTGTGTAGTCGCCGTGGACTACTTCACCAAGTGGATAGAAGCCGAACCACTGGCTACAATTACGGCTGAAAACATCCGAAAGTTTGTCTGGAAGAACATCATCTGCAGGTTCGGGTGCCCGAAGGTCCTGGTTGCCGATAACGGAGCTCAGTTCACTGACGGTGGGTTCCAGGATTTCGCCGAGGAGTTCGGGATCAAAATTCATTTTGCTCCGGTCGCCCACCCGCAGAGCAATGGCCAAGTCGAAGTATCCAACCGAACGTTGAAGGATGGGTTAAAGGCGAGACTTGGGAAAGCAAAGGGAAGTGGCCCGGAGAACTCCTCATGTTTTATGGAGTTACCGGACCACGCCCGAAGGTCAATCGGAGAAACCCGTTCTCTCGACATACGGGACCGAGGCGTTAATCCCAATTGAAGTAGCAAACTCCTCCTCGTAACCGAAGTGTTCAAAAAGTAGCAAATGAACAAGGTTTGCGGGCAAATCTAGACTTACTCAAGGAAGAAGGGATGAAGCAGAGCTGCGAAGGAAGGCTTTTCAACAAAGAACCGCATCTGCAACAAACTCGAAAGTGAAGGCAAAAAATATCAAAGTGGGTGATTTGGTCTTACGGCAAACCAAACTGGGATCCCGAAGACCAAAAGGGGGCGCGTTTGCCCCGAACTGGGAAGGACCATTCGAGGTCATCGCCGAAAAACGGAAATGAGTTTACAAGTTGTCGGATCCCGAAGGAAGGGAATTGGCAAACTCTTTCCATTCCGAAGCTTTGAAGAAGTATTTTGTATAACCGGGCAATAATAAAGCACTACTGAATTCAGAAACAAGTGTTGAACCAAACCTTGTATATTCTCATTAATAATGCCCGAGGCTGGGATTACAAAAATGGACAAAAAAGAGGTAAAGTACATCATTGAGGATCAGCGAAGTCGTCTACTGTTACTGGTTCGGGTGGATGCAGAAATTCATCCCCGTACCAGCTGGGATCCTCTTCGGGTTCCTCATCCCCGTCAAGCCCGGATAGGTCAGCATGAGGGTTGCGCTCAGCGATTTGTTTTCTAGCCAAACAAAACCCGAAGGTGTATTTGTTAACGGCCAGATCCACAGACTCCTTCAGCGCCTTCTGGTACTTCGGGATTTTCGCCTGAGCTACGGCGAGCTCATCCCGAAGTCTTTGAATCTCCTCATCCTTGACCCGTAGCTCCCGCCGTGGTGCTCTTCCTGGTTGGCGAAGTCCACTTGGAACTTCTCTTTCTCAGCCTTCAGCAACCGATTTTCTTCCCGAAGAGCTTCCTCTGAATGGCGGTGCTCTTTGACCGCGCTTAAGAAAGCAACCTCAGCCAAAGCAAAATCATCAGCTTCGGCCGGGCTGAGGTTCTCCCGAATATGTGAGCCTTCGGGAAGCTCGAGCTTGGAGGAGGTACGGCAATGCCGCAGCAACTGCTCATAGTGGTGGACTCGCTGAATCAGCTTAGCCACCACAGCTATGGCTTTAGTCGCCCGGTGCTCGGCCTCGGACCTGATCCGGTTGGATGCTCGGGTGATTCGGGAAATCCACCCGCCCATTGTGGCCACCTGCGCATCATCAAAAGATTATTTTCCCGCGGCATTAACCCGAAAGCTCAGACTTAAGAAGTAAACAAACAAAGGCTAACCTGGTGCCCGAGGACGGCCACCTTTGAAGCGGCGACGTCCAAGTCAGGGTAGAAGTGCTCCAGGCACTCCATTGTTCGGGCGGTGGTGGTCCCGTCGAAAAGCTCGGGAGCCATGTCTTTGGCGTCCTCATCGTTGAGGACATTTTGATCCTCATGGATCAGCCACGCAGGCTCCCGGGGAATGAGATTATTCCCGAGCTGCAACAGCTTCTCGTCCCGCAGCCGCCGCCTCTCTTCCTGAGCCTCTTTCCAGTCCGGACCTAGTGTACAAAAATGAGATCGAACCACGTCATGTAGCGGGTCTTCACGAAACATTCGAGAGAGATTCCCGAATAGGTTCCAAAAGCAGAGATTGCGTAACTTCACAATTTGATTACCTAACTGGAACTCGATAGGTTCGACCTCAGGGGCACTTTGCCCGGTCACCCTCGAAGCCGTGAACTTCCCCCTTGTCCTTCTGATTTGTTCGGGGGAGTTCCGCAGCATGTCATAGACGTCGTCCCGAGTAGGATCGCCTTCCATGTGAACCGGGGATGGAACCTCCCCGGACGCTTTTTCAGCAGGCTGGCCCGCAGCCTCGGCATCAACCGAAGCGGCCCTCTTCCGCTTCTTCTCGGTTGCTGCAGGCTTAGAGCCTCCGGCTTTAGAGCCCGGTTTCTTTTCCCTCGCTTCCCGGAAGATAGCGCCGAGGTCAAATTCAGGCTCCATTTCTGCAAAAAGGAGAAGAATTAGTTAATATCAAACCAATGCATAAGTAAACAAAAAACGATGTAAACCTTTCTTGAAGTCCTCGAAGGACGTTTCGCCCCGAAGGCGGTGCACCAACGCCATATCTCGGGTCGAAGGGGAGAAGCCCGGATGCCCAACTCCCCAAGTCACCCCGGATAATACCCAAGTGGGAAAGAAGCCCTTGAGTAATCAGCTTCCAGTACAAAGGAAAGGGGAGGATTTCCTTCGGCCCATCCCCGCACCAAGGAGCAATGGTTCGGATTTTACTATCGAACCGTTCATAATTCTCCTTGGCGGCAGCCCCCTTCTACAACCGCCGAGGATTCTGTACGTCCGGAAGTCCTCCTACCTTCTGCGTGGTTTGCAGGCCCCATGACGCATCAGGCTTCACGAAGAAGAAATCCCGATGCCATCCCTTGCGGCTGGATGACAAGTTCCAAACGAAATTGAACTTCACAGTAGGAGGACCCCGGGCACTGAAGAAGTAAAAACAGTTCCTCGGGATCACGTTGACCTTATAGTACTGGAGGAAGGTGGATATGGTTGGCTCTGTCTCGAGCGAGCACGAGAGAATGAGATAGGCGTTTATGTGGCGGTAGGTGTTCGGGCTGAATTGGTTAACCGCTAGCCCTTGGGATTCCGCCAGTGCCGGACGAATGGGTGCGGGGAAAGCGCAGCCCGCACAGCAGCTTGATCCTTGAAGATCACCAACCACCCTTTCCTGTGCTCGTACGCCCGACACTCTGGGGAAGGGACCCGAGTATGAACGGTCATCGGGAAAAAATGAATGGACTGCCACTCCTTTATTAACTCCGGAGTGGCCTTGCTCCGGTAGTTCTCTATCTCAGACCACCAACCTTCGGGAACCTCGCCCTTGGTTTCTAAAAAGGCAACCGGAGGGACGAACAGTAGAAGGGGTGGGAAAAGTAGAGCCATTCTCATGTACCTCGGGTAAATGGCCGGAGGAGACAAGGACGACTCGCTGGAAGAAGAGTAAAAGGCGGGGTGACGGCAGCGGCGTCGACAACTCGACGGTGGAGTCGGTAGAATTGATGAACGGCGGACGAACCTCTATAACCGTCCGGAACAGTGGTTTCTCCGAGGAAAGGGGGGAAGAAGTCTTCTGGGTTAGATTCTTCAACAGTCCTCCACCTCTTGAAGATACTAACAGCTTCCTGGAGCGTCGGATTGTCCGTCGTGATTTTATTGTGAGGAGAGAAGAGCTTGAGAGATACAAATGAAAATGACGCTCAACTCACATTTATAGAGAAGACTTTGTTCATTAAATGCTGGTACGTGGCTCCAGCATTTTTAAGCCTGAATGGCATTTGAACGTAATAATATACGTCGTCGCCCGTTGTGAATGCCGTTTTGAGGGCGTCTTCTAGGTCCTTGTAGATTTGATGGTAGCCACTTTTGGCATCCATGAATGGCAGATACTTTTATTTGCAAGTGGCGTCGACGAGCTGGTCGATGATTGGCAGTGGGTACGGGTCTTTAGGACAATGCTTATTGACGCCCGTGAAGTCGACGCAGATACAGAGTTCCTTGTTAGTTTTGTCAGCTAATACTATGTTAGCAAGCCATTCGGAGTATTGAATTTCCTTTATTATTCCGGTGTCGAGGAGTTTGGAAATACTATGTCTAACCGGCTTGGAATCCGGAAATACATTGTGCTTGTGGGTGATGATGCTGGGGTCAACCCCTGGCAAATCCTTCATCTCCCATGCGAAGACGTCCAAGTTCCCTTCGAGGAGATGGATGAGGCTCACCTTCTCCTTTTGCTTGAGATCTTTGCTGATCTTGAACTTCTTGTCCGGGATGACTTTAACCTCGTCGGTGACATCACTAAGACGTGGTTGGTCTTCTGGATCCATTGGGTCGTCAATGGCCTTCGAGGTCTGTGGGTCCATGGTGGCGCTTAGAGAGGCCACGTAATTTGTCCTGGAGGTCCTCTGGTCGATGTATATGTGCGTGTTCCCTCGAGGTGCGGCAAAAGTGATGGTGAGCGAACGGATGTCGCACCGCATATGGAAATCGACCTGGCTTGGTCGGCCAATGAAGGCGTTATAGGTTGAGGGTACCTTGAGGACCAAGAACTCTGTCATGATGGAGTGGCAATCAAGCGTGTTGAACCGCGTATCCCCTATCAACATGAGAGGCAGATTTACAACCCCCATTGTTGGGACAATGTCCCGGCCAATGCAAAATTTGGGGCCGGAGCTTCTCTTGACTGCAGACATGTGTACCCCGAGCTTATTGAGCATGTCCTTGAAGATGACACTAGTGTTAGCACCAGTGTCGATGTAAACCCTGTTGGTGTCGTAACCCACGATCCGTGCAATGAGCATCAGTGGGTCGGAGTGCGGAAAAATGACTTTTGTCCCGTTGGGGCGGTGAATGACATTCTCCTCCATGTGCTCGAGTTGTAAGATTTCCCTTGCCTAACGCTTTCTGGAGGAGGCGCCTTCCGACTTTGTGAGCACGTGAATTGTGCCCACTGGGGGAAGTGGCGGTTGGTACTGTCTTCGAGGGCTATATTGTCGACGTCGCGTCTTGTCGCGGTCGTCGTTGTCGTCGTCCCTCTTGCGGCCCTTTGGCAAATCTTTGCATGTTGAGGTTGAGTTGGCAAGGAATTCCTTGAGTTTCCCTTGCTCGATCATTTCAGAAATGAGGTACTTGAGCTGCCAACACGCCTCGGTGTCATGCCCACGATCCTTGTGGTAGATACAGTATTTGTCAAAACCCTTTGTGGTTTTGTGTTAGATGGGCTGAGGCCACTTGGGGACCTTATTCTGCTTTTCTAGCTTGCGCAGAATATTTGTGCGGGTGTCACAAAGAGCTGGGTGAGGCTAGGAGGGACTCGAATTGCCGGTCGAGGGTTGGTACCTCGACGATCCTGACCCATTGTCTAACTTCTTGTTGCGATCGTTGGTAGGGGGCCGCTGGTAGGGCTTATTGATCTCCTCGGAGTTCATGAACTGACTTGCTCGGTCGATGAACTAACCCATCGTTGTGACGGGGTTTTCGTTAATGTTGTACGCGAGCCTTGACTCGCGTTGGAGGCCTTGAGTGACAGCCAAGAGCTGCATGTCTGGAGGGAGCCCCTGGACCTGGACGGCTTCCGCCTGGAACCGCTGGATGGAATCTCGAAGGGGTTCCTCCTTTTGCTGTTTCACCCGCAGTACGTGTTGAACAGTCTTGGGGGGTTCCGCCTGGAACCGCCGGATGTAATCTTGAAGGTGTTGCTCCCCTTGCTCTTTTGCTCGAATCTGATACTCATTGTCTTCGTGTTTCTCTACCGCTTCTGTTGCTTCTGCATTGACTCGTCTTCGTCTTCGTAATCTCAGGTGAGGGTTTGTTCCTCCGTTCCTTGCATGTAAGGTGTTCGACTAAATTTATGACCGGCTGTTCATCTTCTAGCGCTTTTTTCATTCTTCTGTCGCAGTAATGGCTGCTAAGGGACTGGCTCGCCCAGTCGTCCCCGCCGTGGACAAGACTGTCGTGAAGGTTGATAAACTTCACCAGGATCTTGTTAAGGCCTTCTTCCCCATCGAGGAAGTGGCGGTGTACACGGCGCGGAGTGGGCCCTGTATGGCGCTGAAGCTTCCGCAGACGCCGGAGAACATGGAGAGCGCTGCGCTGTGCCTTTATACCGCCCAGATGTCCTCTGGGCTGAGGTTCCCATTGCCTCCCCTTGTCCAAGATCTGTGTACTCTGTGGGGTCTCCCACCGTCACAGCTTGGGCCTAACACCTTTATCCACCTCGCCGGCTTCATCGTGGCGTGCCGGTTGGCTGGGGCAGAGCCGTTCGCTGACGTCTTCCTACGGTTCTATCAACTTGATCTGCGAACAATGGGACAGTTATTCCACGTCACCCCCTTAGTGTTGGGGGGAACAACTCTGTGTCTTTTGGTGTTCCTCTGAAGTCTCATCATGACAGGCACGATAGTTTCTTTTTTGTTTGCAGGGACGAGTCCTGGGGGTTCCCAGTGGCGAGGACTTCAGAGGCTGTGCAGAGCGTGGCTCCAAAGCCGGTTCTGTACACAGACGGGCGAAGGTGGCGTGAATACGTTCGTCTTTTGGGATGGCTAGACGATGTGCTGGCAAGGAGGTCCTGGGATGACCTGTTCCCGTTCTCCATCGCGCAGCTAGACGAGGTGACCCTGAGGTGGGCTGGAATCAGCACGGGTTACCTGACGGACCCCAAGGTGCCTCCACCTTATGAAGGCTGGGCCCCCGCGCACCGTGGTGAAGTGGTGAACGCACTTTGCGCTGCCCTCGCAGGGCCAAGAGGTATGCATTGAGTAGATTTACTTTTATTCCTTACGTGAATACCCACTGATCCTTGTAGCGTCCAGATGATAATGCTTGCCCTGATGAGGAGAAAGGAAAAAGGGGATCTATGCGTGTCACAATGCATATTCACCTTGCCTGCGCGTATAAGCAAAATGCCTCTCCTGCTACGGAGAAGGTATTGGGTGCCATCGGGTCCCCACGAAGGAAGAGGCCAACCACCAGTGCCCTGGCGCCATTCCAAGGTGCGGCGAAGAGGAGGAAAGAGGCAAGCGATGCGGCGCAGCCCTGCGCAGACAAGGCTCCTCGTGAGTCAAACTAGGTGACGGCGAGAGGGCCTGTTCAGGGAGCACTCCCTAGTGTGAAGGGAGCGGCTGGGGGGCTTCTGAAAGTACCCATGGGGAAGAGGCGGTTCGCGAGACTCCAGTGGTGGAGACCACTAGTCCTTCTTTGAATGTGGCGACGACACCGGCTGATGACGCCAGAATGGACGCCTTTATTTCTGAGCTGCTAGCGAGCCCTCCCAGGGCGAGTGGCGAAAGTGGCCCTGAGAGCATTGCGGTGGCAATCCCTTCTCAGGTTGAGACTCATCCCCAGGTGGATGCATCCCCCTAGGTGGAGGTTTCTCCTCAGATTGAGGCTTCTCCTCAGGTGGGGGCACCCCCAGCAAAGAAGATAACTTCAGTAGGCGATCTCCTGATTGGGTATGAGAAGGAAGTCGAAGTCGGCCGCGAAGACCAACAATTCTGTTGGGGGAAGGCGCCAGCAGCCCATGCAGGGAGCGGAGCACCCCTGTCGGCTGACCCTCAGCCAGAGGTAGGAAGTGATGTTGGGAGCATTTCCCCAACAAGCAGCCAGGCTTCCCAAGGGAAAGGGGCTCTAGAGGGGGTAATCCCAAGCACCCCACCTGCAGGCGCCAATGATGCCTTGGTAGCGAAGGCGGTCCCAGAGAGGACCATCTGGAGACAGAGATCCGCCTGAAGGATGCTGCAGACAAACTTTCGGACGCAGAGCTTGATAGGCTGGACATTGCAAACTAGCACGTCTATCATCTCGCAGACCTCATGCGTGCAATGTGGGAGATCTTCAAGCTTGAGTCGGACCTTGGGCTGGAGCAGTTTCGTGGAGAGGACCCTGAGCATGAATCAACCTACACGGTGAAGATTCATGAGAGGTGGCCTCGCCTGAGGCAGAGGATTAATGAACTTAAGACCCAGGGCGAGGTCGCAGTGCAAGGTATGAGGAGAGTTGGCTGCGATGCCGCTTTCAACTGGAACAACTGCACCCTGGGTTGGACTTGGACGCCTTGGACGCCTTCAACACCAATGATCCCGAGGCGAGTGCACTGCTTGATTGGGGCGAGCAAGGGAGAAAGATAGGCGTTGGGTGGGACGCCATGTTAGATTAGGAAGGGGTTTTAGGTCATGTGTTTGACCCCCGTTTAGTTAGGCTGGCCCCTGAGCCGTTGTAATTATGCACCTGCAAAGAATGTACAGTTCTAACAGTATAAATGAACAAATCAGTTTACCTCGATTGCCCATGTTCTTCCTTTATTCTTGCTATAGCTTTGTATGGAACGTTAGCAATTTGCTAGGTTGAGTTGTTATGTATCTGTTGGGATTTGCTTCGTGGGGTCCCAAAGATTAGAGGGATTGCTTGTGGCTCGCGAGGACGAAGCCATCAAAGACCTCAATGTGAAGGCTGATTTTCAGCATGGAGATCCGTTGGGGTTCACATTGCGTGGCCCCAAAGTTCAGTTGAGGGAATGTGTGGTTCGCATGGGCGAAACCGTCAAAGACCTGCTAAGCTGTTTCAAGCTTTGGGGTCTGTTGGGATTCGCTTCGCGGGGTCCCAAAGATCTGTCTCGCAAGGTTCGCGTTGGCGATGCCCTTGGGTAGTGTATGCATGTTTGCGTGTATGGGCGACCTGACAAGGTCTGATGCCGTAACCTTAATAGGTTAGGCATTTAGCTGTTCTGACCGGTCGGGTGCAGAAGGCGTTTGGGCGATTGTCAACGAGTTTACTTTGCAATAGTGTTAAGAACTAGAGAAGTATTTCATTCATTTGAGCCATCGAGTTGCCATGATTTATACATAGTATGGACGAAGGTCGTCCGCATGGAAGTTGCGAGGGAGTGGTGTTACCAACACCCGGTACGTAATTAAGTTAATTACGTATTCAAGTTTAATTACCGGATTTTCGATAATTTCTGTTTTGGGACTCGTACTGCATGTTTGGTAATTGTGGATTTGATTTGGTGATTTTTGGGGCAACCCGGGACGAATTTAGAAGTTGTTACACGGGTGCGCGTAATTCCCGGGAGTTACAATTCCGAGTGACTCGGGACTTATAAATAGATAAGAAAAATGTGTTTTATGGGTTTTAAGATGTCTCGAGTAATTGGTTAAAGTTTCGTTCTGATTGGAGTAAGTTTTGTAAAAGTTGCATTTTGGTGAGCGAAAATGCGCTTTTGTTTGTGTGTGAGTTATTGGAAAATTGGTAATTTTGGAAGAAAAGAGAGAAGGAGGCGGATGGGCAAGTGAGAGAAGGGACACTTGTCCCTTCTTTGTTGAAGGAGAAAAAGGAAGGAAGGCAAAAGATAGGAATTAAGTGTATTTATGTAATTATTACATATATATATATGAAAGTAAAGAAATGAAAATTGGATTTTTGGTAGAAAAGGAGGGATGGGGCGGATGTGAGAGGGAGGAGATAGGACATGTGTCCTCTTTTTGATGGAAGAAGAAATGGAAGGAATTGGAAATTATGGGAAAATAAATACATATATATATATATGTATTATGTCAATAATGCATATATATATGTATAAGTTAAAGGAAATGGGATTTTAAGTCAACACTTACCCATTCTTCTTCTTCCTCCATCCGATTCTCTCTCTCTCTCTCTCCCTCACCATTGCGCCATTTTTGAGAGCTTGAGCTCACAACTGTTCTTCGTCATTTCGCGATCAAACTTCGAGGTAAACCGCTTAAATCGTTCATTGGGTTGTATAGATTGATAATCAAGTCTGTTTTGGAAGAATCGGTGTATTTTTCAAGTTAGGAGCATTTGAATGTTTGAGTGAATAGTGTCATATGCTCCTTTGTTTAATTTTTCGGTTCCTAAGCGTTCTCGGCACTTCTGGTGCATGTTTGATAACGAGAACGTAGGAAGAAACGCACCGAGGTTGTGCCGATTCTCGTCTGAAATTTTGGGTGGAATTTTTGACGGAAGAATTAGTAAAAGGTAAGGGCATTTTTGAATTCATAGTAGAATTCTGGTTCTGATAGTTTGATCTGTTCAATTAGAAAAGGCTCGATGTGAAAGTCGTTTTCCCGGCCGAGCCTCGGTTTTGGCGCCAATGCCAATAAGCTGTTTCGTGAATTCTGAATTGAATTGTGTATCTGTGATTGATTGTGAACAGGAGTTGCTTTGAATTTGGGCGAAACTCGCCGAAATTTCTACCGGGACCGTCGATCAAGAAATTGGATTCGGACTTTGATTAGAGGTAAGGGTTCAGTGTGTGTTTAGGAGTATAGGCATTTGTTGTGCAGGAACCGATTGGGATTCCGATACACCTACGATGGTTATCGATGATTCGTATTGATTGACCGATGGGGGTCGCTCCCCCGAGCTGGTACCATGCTCTACCGACCGATTGTGAATGGACGCATGGCCATTGCGGTTGGACCGGGCGAGATCTCGCCATGGTCCATCACGAAAAATGTTATCGTATGAATGTGAATTGAATGTGATTGTGTGTGATCGATTGCATTGCGTAGGTTGATTGTGAGATGCGTTGTGTATCGTATTCGTTATGTTTCCGTTTGCAGGTTTATTGTATCTACCGTTTTAGTAAACTGCACCATGTCTATACCTGTTCCCTTACTAAGTTCTTTCGAGAACTTACCCTTATATCTACTGTTTCAGGAAAAGGCAAGGAAAAGCAAGTCGCCGAGTAGAGGCGAGGTTGCTTGTCTGAAAGGTTTGGTCTAGAGCCGCAGCAGTTTCACCTTTGCGCGGTTGGATTCCGTGAGACCGACCGGTGGGTTTCTTTTGTATTCGAACTTGGTTACGGCTCTGTATATTGTCATAACATGCATGTTTAAATCTGTAAGGTTTGGTTGTGTAAATGGTTTGGTTTGCATAAGTGTTTGTGTTCAGGTTCGGAACCGTTGGTTGTCGCGTTGAAATTTCAGGTTTTGGGTTCAGTTGGTAGGTCGGGTGATCGCTTGTTGATCACCAACTCCAACAATTTGAAGTTTTGGTTTGCTGATTTTTTGGTGATCACCAACTCCAACACTTTGAATTGTTGGTTTGCTGTTTTAGGTGATCAGGTGATCACCAACTCCAACCCTTTGAATTGTTGGTTTGCTGTTTTTTAGGTGATCACCAACTCCAACCCTTTGAATTGTTGGTTTGCTGTTTTTTAGGTGATCACCAGGTGATCACCAACTCCAACACTTTGAATTTGTTGACCGGCTGTTTTTTAGGTGACCACCCGGTGATCACCTAAATATGAAATTTTGCCCTTTTGATCCTCTAACTTCTCCTTTTGTTATATTTTGTCCCAAAATGACCCGAAGTGCCAAATTTAGTAATTTTATGAGAAAAACAACCCCATTCGCATAGGTAAACATCTTGGGACTTAGTTGAGCATTAGTGCTATGGTTTAAGGAAATTTTTGGGTGATCCCAAGGGGCGGTTGCCCTGTTGTTGGGGTTGTTATGTGATAAGGTTGTGAGTGAACCGTCACCGCCACCTTCCCCCTTTCCCCGGTTTGGCTCTGTTCTCCGTACGCTTCCGCGAGTGCGGGGTAGGAGGGTGCGGGGGTGGGGTGACAAGTGGTCTTCCATCTTGGTCCTGCAACTCATAGACGTCGGGCCGGACTTGCTTGTGGATGATATAGGGGCCCTCCCAGTTGGGTCGCAGGATGCCCTGTTTGTGGTCGCGCGTGGTAAGGACAGACCTGAGTAGAGCGAGGCCTCCTAGTTTGAGTGCCTTGGGATTGACCTTGGCATCATGTTGCAAGTTGAGACGCTGCTTGAGAGCGAACAAGCGAAGACAAGCCCCTTCGCGCAGTTCCTCGAGCAGGTCCAGTTTGGCGCGGAGTCTGCATTAATGGGAAGGAGCGCGTCGGTGCCATAGACCAGGGAGAACGGTGTCTCGCCTGTTGGCGTTCTCGTTGTTGTCCTATAATCCAATAGAATGCCTAGGAGCTCATCCACCCGTCGCCCCTTTGCGCCAGTCTGGCGCTTCTTGAGTCCCTCTTTGATTGTGCGGTTGGTGACCTTAACTTGGCCGTTCGACTGGGGTGTGCCACCGGGGCATACAGCATGCGGATATTGTTGTCTTCTGCCCATTGCTGGACGCTGTGGCTAGTGAACTGGCTCCCATTGTCTGTGATGATGGCGCGGGGGCTGCCATATCGACAGACGATGTTTTTCCACAAGAACTTGATCTTCAATCCACTTTGTGAAATAGTCCACGGCGAAAACACAGAAATGGTACTGACCTGTCACCTTTGGCATTGGTCCGATGAGGTCGAGACCCCAAAGGGCGAAGGGTACGGGGTTTGTGAGTGCGGGAGATTCCGTGGATGGAAGTCGTTGGACACCCGAGTTGATTTGGCATTGATGGCACATCTTGACAAGTGAGGATGCGTCTTTCTTTAAGGTAGGCCAGTAGTATCCCTGGCCGAGGGCTATGTGTACAAGTGCCTCCGCGGCAATGTGGGCACCACAGATGCCCTGGTGGATGGTCTCCAATACATTGAGTCCCTCCTTGGCGGTGAGGCAACGTTGGAGAGGTGAGGAGAATCTGCGATGCCACAACAGCCCGTTTATGAGGACGAATCTTGTCACTCGAGTGCGGGTGCGTGGATCTGTGGAGATCCCCTTGAGCTGGGCAATGAAGGGAGTTCGCCAGTCATCCGAATCTTCTTCTGCTTTGAGTGAGCCAATGTCTACAGCTTCGTCGATGGACGGTCGAGCCAGGGTCTCCAATGTGGAAGGTGTCTTCACCTTGGAGAGTGATAGCCTCGTTCGTTGACGGGACTTGGCTTCCAGATGCTTTGATGGTTAGAAAATGACCAGAACGACAATCTTGAGCTCCGGAGTAATCTGCGAGATGTAAAACGAAATACTCAGGAGCAGAGAGAGGAGTGGAGGTGTGTAGATAGGGTGTACCTTTCCCAAGCCATCCTTTTATAGGAGGCGTTGAAGTGGCGGTTGTCCCGTGATGGGAGTGGTGGAGTGCTCCTCCACGTTCCAAAGTAGTGGAAGACTGGAGATGTAATGGAGAATGTGGGTAGGTCGTGGAGACGACCATTCCTAGCTTCCTTCTCCCAGTCTGTCAGGTTACTAAGTGATTGGAGGTGAAGCCCAGGGGTTGCGAAGGCCCTGTCTGGCGAGACCAGGAGATGCGAACCTGCGAGGTCCTGGCGAGGCCAGCAGGCGCGAAGCTTCCTTGACGATGCCTTCGCGCGATGCGGTCAGATCGTGATGTATTTCCTTGATTGCTGCTGATGATGACGCGAGGGGCGAGATGCGAGGGGCATTGATTGGGTAGTGTACCAACGTGCCTCCGCCTAGAGGCGGAGTATGGGCAGGGTCCTGTACTCCGCGTTTTGGCTTAAAATTGACCGTTGGGAACAGTCACCTTGGCGGTAGGCCAAACGTTTCTTACCATTACCGATTTTTGACACGCGGCTTGCTGGGATTAGTTCTTCGTTTGAGGCAACGTTTCGGCTTCATTAGGATTGTGCCTATAAATAGCCGGCTCCTTCGCTGATCTCTGTTCTTTGCTTTTTCGTTCTCTCGCTCGAACTTACTTCTATATTCTCGTTTTCTGTCTGGTTCGTTCGTTTCTGCTTTTGCGCTTGAGGTTGATATTTGCGGAGCGCTTGATCCCTTGTTACACGTGCTTCTCCTACATTGGTCTGCTTTCTTCTTCACGATTTCAGGTGAAGTTCCACACTTTTGTTCATCGCACGCAAGGTGTTCGACAAAATTACTAGTAGACTGTTCGTCTTTGATAGTCTCGTTCCTTTGCAGGTCCGGACTCTCAGATATTTTGTTGATGGTGTTGTGTTCGTGAGGACTCCAAGCTTGCTGTTCAAAGTGGTCTGCAAGAGATAAAGAGAACACTTAGGAGTTGCAAGAGAGGAGTGGGGGGGCGTGTAGTGTCTTACCCAGTTTAAGGTGGACATCACCCTATTTATAGGGTGATGCCAGAGCCTCCTCCAGTTCAAGCCTTGCAATAAAGTGTGTCAGGCTGTTTGAGATAAGTGTGTAAGGCGGCTGATGATGAGTGTGTTAGTAAACCGCCTGCCTTTGTCAATTTGTTTGTCAAAGGATATCTATCGTGCGAATCTGGTGAAGATCACTCAGGCTTGTGCTAACCGTCTTCCTTATTGGTCGCTTGGTGTCAGATGACCAAGTGGTCTTCCCTAGTTGAGCATGAAATGGCGAAGGCCAGCATGGGGAGAAGGATAGCACGGGGCGAAGCTAATAAAGGTAAGAGTAAGGGTTGCAAAAACCGTGAGTGCAAGGGCCTTGTCTGGCGGGGCCTGTATAGGCATAAGGGACGGCGAAGCCCTCAAAAGAGACCATGGGTGAGATTTTCCCATCTGGAAGGTTTGCTGGGGCTCGCCGAGGCGGCGTACCCAGAGACCTTCCTGGCGAGGCCACAAGGGGAAAGCCCTTGGGTAGTGTACCAAGAATCTAATGGATGCAAGGATACCTGCAGAGGCTACACGATTTGCACAAGTTGTAGAATAGTAAAAATGCTCAATTTACCTTTATGGTGTATAAGTTCGCAACCGCGAAGTCAAAGGAGCACGCGACGGGACAAGTTGAGGGTTAGTTGGGGTTCGTAGAGACAAGACCCGCAACTACCTGTTTTGGGGTGCCCGTGTGGTACGTCTGGTGAGGCGCGCGAGGGCGTCTTTACACAGGGACCTTCCTGAAGGAGCCAAAGGGGATTACCCTTTCGTACCGCAAGGGGATTACCCTTGGGACGAGGCGAGTTGAAGGTCAGCTGGGGTTCGTAGAGACGAGACCCGCAACTACCTGTGTTGAAGGTGTCCGAGCGGAAGGTCAGTTGGGGTTCGTAGAGACGAGACCCTCAAAGACCATTGGCGCGACGAGTTGAAGGTCAGTTGGGGTTCGTAGAGACGAGACCCTCAAAGACCATTGGCGCGACCGAGTTGAAGGTCAGTTGGGGTTCGTAGAGACGAGACCCTCAAAGACCATTGGCGCGACCGATTTGAAGGTCAGTTGGGGTTCGTAGAAACGAGACCCTCAAAGACCATTGGCGGTGAGTGGCTAGTCTGACCGGTTAGGTACAGGGCGATTGGGAGGGCAATTGTGTTGCCGTGAAATGCTATAAGAGAAGAGAAGATACACCAGCATTATATTGGAACTAAAATATGGAGCTTAGGACTTACACGGTCAGTGAAGTTTGATGATGCGGATCGTGGGGAGATCTGCCTCAATAGGTAGAAGAGGGTCTGCGCCGTAGACAAGGGAGAAAGGTGTCTCGCCCGTTGGGGTGCGGGCTGTGCGGTAATCCCATAAGACGCTTGGGAGTTCATCCACGCAACGCCCTTTTGCCCCCGCGAGACTCTTCTTGAGGCCCTCTTTGAGGGTTCGTTTGGTGACCTCTACTTAGCCATTGGACTGGGGGTGCGCCACTGGGGCAAAAAGCATGTGGACATTGTTATTCTGGGCCCATTGTTTAGACGCTATGGCCGGCGAACTGAGTGCCATTATCTGCAATGATGGCGCGGGGGCTGCCGTACCGGCAAACGAGGCTCTTCCAGAGAAACTTGATGATTTTGACGAAGGTAATGGAGACCAAGGGTTCTGCGTCGACCCATTTAGAGAAGTAGTCAACCGTGACAACACACAAATGGTACTGACTTGGTGCGGTCAATATTGGGCCAATGAGACCAAGGCCCCATAGGGCGAATGGCACTGGATTCGTCAGTGCTGGAGACTCCGTAGATGGCAGTCGTTGAATGCAAGAGTTAATTAGTATTGGTGGCATGTTTTGACCAGCACGGTGGCATCTTTTAGGGCGGGCCAGTAGTATTCCTGGCAGAGGGCCTTGTGGGCAAGTGCCTCCACCCCTATGTGGGCACCGCTGCTGCCTTGGTGAAGGGTGTCCAGGACGAGCGCATGGGATGTAGTCCGTACTCCCTGCGAACTGTTTGGGAGTGGTGCATGGGTGAAACAGCAGTGCAAGCCACCTACTGGTGAGGTCAGTCTTGCCCTTCATCAGGGCCCTTCGCCAGGTGAGTTCCTTTCCTCGTTTCCTTGTGTCCCAAGCTTTCGTTGTGGTGCTGACAAGTCGTTTGGTGCAGAGGCGGAGCCTTCCAACCCGCCATGCAGCATTCGCCAAAGTGTGGTGGACTTGGGCGCGGCGGAGGCTGTGCTGGAGGAGACCGTGGTTTGGTCCCACTTTCTTGAGAGGAAGCGTGTGAATGCCTAGGAGACTCCCAAATGGTCTGAGGACCCCGCTACTTTGAAAGCCTTGAGGGAGGACCTCAGGGCGCAGGTATATAAGGAGGAGGGCATGCCCCTGGAAGGAGCTTGGGATCCTGTTTTTCTCTTGAACAACAAATCTTCCTTGTTAGGGGGAGAATGCGAGTTGTTGTCCTGCCTGGAGGGGCTTCGCACTCCTTTCGACAGGGAGCTGATGCATCGAAGCTTGGACTCCCCAGTTGAGTTCATGAAGGAGCCGCCAAGCAGAACCTTCAGGTAAGTCATCTCCTTGTGCTTTCTGTTTTTTGTTTTCTAATTTCTGTACTGACCCATCTCATTGCAGGCTGCCATTAATTAGTACGCTGGTCTCAGCCAATGGCATCAGTTCCTGAGCTACGCGAATGCGAGGGACAATGCCCAGATTAGTGAGATCGCCCGCCTGAGAAAGGAGGCGGAAGCTGCCCAAGCTGCCAAGGCTGAGGCTGAGAATGCGAACAAGAGGGTGGCTGAGTTGGAGACCTGGTGTGCTGCCCTCACCAGGGAGAAGCAGGAGTCTCGCCTGGGGCATCTGCAAAGGGACACTCTACTAGAGAAGCTCCTGGTCTGGTGTCCCGCCCGCGAGGCTGAGCTGGCGAAGAAGGAAAACGAGCTGGCAGGGAAAGCAGCTGAAGTCGCTGTTTTGAAGACGGCTCTCTCCTCTCTGAAATCAGAGACAGAGACTCGCCTAAAGGATGATGTGTCACGACCACCCCGCCCGGTTGCGGAGGCGGAGCCGGCCGCGAAGTTCGGAAGCGGAAGCTACGGCGGAAAGCACGGTAACGGTACTACAGAAACCCGCTATGGGCAGTGGTCCCATGACCCGACCCGTAAAGTATAGCTCTCGAAGGCCCGGTCCCTGAGAGCAATTTGCTCATTTAACAGAATGGTCGTACTACGACCCGTAACCTACAAAACACATACATGGCAAGTATACAAAGTAACTTAACTATCCATGGTGAGCCCCGCCCCACTGAAATTGGCGAGCACCCGAACATCACCAAACATGCAGTTCATGGAATAACATACATTACTCATGATAAACAGAACACCGAATCCATTTCATAACATATCCAATACAGGCAAGTCTCGAGCTCCGCCCTCGACTCAGAAGGAAATACAGGAACATAACATATTCCAAAATATTCACATATATAAACTTCATGATCTGATCTACATGCATGCGACTACAACTACAGAGCCACCAAAGCAGAAACCCTAGAATACCTAGGTGCGGAATCAGGAAAACCTCTCACCCAGAAGATTCCCGCACGAGGTACTGCTACTGCTGCTAAAGCACAACCAAAGAGAGGGGAGTTAGTTAACCGTAAATTCAATAGAACTGAAATCAGATACACCAATCAGAAACCTCTACCGGGACCACCCCTTAACCCGTACAGAACAAAACAGAACAAAGCAGAAGTTCCACAAGGGAACTGTCAATACCTGAAAACCAAAACAACCAAAACCACCGCGGATCCCTAGTCCGCAGGCTGCTTGTCAGGTAGACCTGAAAGGTGGTAAACAGAAAGGGGTGAGTCCTCGGGAGGACCCAGTAAGGGCTGAGGTAAGATACAGTTTGTACAGGGACTGGTGAGCCGAACCTGCAAAACAGAACAAACACAAGCACAAGTATATATACATATGCATAACCAACATACCACCAAACCCCGTAGGGAAAATACCGAACCCAACCCCGTAGGGAAGTACCAAACCCAACCCCGTAGGGAAGTACCAAACCAAACCCCGTAGGGAAGTACCAAACCAAACCCCGTAGGGAAGTACCAAACCAAACCCCGTAGGGAAGTACCGAACCCAACCCCAGAGGGAAGTACCAAACCCAACCCCGTAGGGAAAATACCTGCACTCCCGGCGCGGATATACATAAAGTGTCGGCACCCTCCAGTGCGGACACACATAACAGAAGTATCGGCACTCCCGGTGCGGATACGCAGAATAGAATGTCGGCACCCTCAGTGCGGACATAACAGAACCAAACCAAGGAGCACCCGTGGCCTCTAAGACCATCCGGGTCTCATCACAGAACAGAATCAAATCATGATAATGCATATGCAAAACAGAACAAAATATACCAGATAGTGTAAGCAGAATATCGGCACCTAGTGCGGATATACATAACAGAATATAAACCCGTGGCCTCCAAGACCATCCGGGCCCTGAACTAGAACAAACATGTATCTTATCACGTGACAGGTCTCGGGATCACCAAACCACCATCCTCACCCGGAGCCCGCCTCAACTAAACCCAATATACATATAATCTAGCCCAAAATGGATAACGAGAGAAGTTGAGCCCTTACCTCGAAAAACTGTTCCGCCGCACAAATCCCGAAAAGTGAAAGCGTGCCTTTAACGGTCTCGCACAACTCCACCAATGCAGAAACACACTGAACAACCACACACAAGTTAGAACTCACTAAAACAGACCCCCAGAAACGAAACCCGCATAATCCCGCACTTTCCCGTAAAAATCGACAGAAAGCTCGGTTTCACGAACCAAGCCAGAACATAGTTATTCATACACCCACAAACACAATCCAACCTTTAAAACTCACATTCCAGACACTTTACCCGTAACCCAGCATAAAGGTGAATTTTGCTCCTATTATCCGAAAACGACGTTCCAAACATCGTTACGCACCTAATTCCATTCCCGATACCAAATTACTATCCAAAACATCCAAAACACAATAGCTAATGTCTCCCTTTTAATTTCGGCCTTAACCCCAATTTTCACCAAACTTCCAATTCAATCCAATTAAACTTCCAAACACACACTTAAACCACAAATTACCATCTTAAACTTGATTACTAACCAATTACACCTTAAACACCAAAATCAAACATAAACCCTAGCTTCCAAAATCGGCCAAAAGGGGGTTTCTTACCCAACATGTTTTCCATCAAATTGAAACCATAGAAAGCCTTAGAATCATACTAGGAGCCATATTTCCGAAGCATGATTCAAGAACATCACTACACACCATTTTAGAAAATCAAGCAATAATTCGCCTAAATAGGTTTCCACCATCCATGGTGTTCTTCCAAAATCTGAACCCTAATTCCTACTCTTCTCCATACCACCAACAACATACTAAAAGATGGAAGCAAGAAGATCATCACAACTCATAGCCAAGAACAAATCAAATTCGGATTCTAACTCCTCTTTCTCAACCAAATCATGCTTCAAACTTGCAAAGAGAAGAAGAGAAGAAGCTTACGAATGATTTAAGCCCAAATCTTTGTTAATTCATCGCCAAAAATTGAAGAACACATGGAGAGCTTGAGAGAGAGCAAGAATGGCGGCAAGAAGAGAAGAAGAAGAAGAAGAAGAAAAGTGAAGAATATGCTATTTTCTTCCCTTTTATATTTTCATTTCTTTCCTTTTCTTTTTCTTCCTTTTTCCATCTTTTACCATAATAGGACAAGTGTCCTTATCCTTCCCCTTCCACCCAACTTACTCTTCTTCCTTACCCAAATATTGCTGATTTTTTGGTTAATTACAACTTGGTCCCCAAACTTATCAAAAGTTGCAATTTTGCCCAACCGCAAATTCCAAACCGCTTCTCCAATTGGAACGAAAACTGAACACAACTCTCGGAACATCATAACACACTCAAATCACATTTCACATGTTTAATTATAAATCCCGAGTGTCGTACCGTGCCTTCTAACCCAAGCAAATCCCGATGTGCTAATCCGGACAAAAAATCACACCATGCCCAAAAATCCTCAATCTTCACCATAAAATCCGCCCCAAAATATAACATACTTTACACCCAAGCAGTCGAAAAATTTCCATCCTGAGCCCCGGGAGTTGCCCGGGACCGAACGTCCCGTCCCAGAAAATATACACTGTGAAAAGATTTGGGACGTTCCCACGATTCCAAATATGCAAACAGTTTCCTTTTCCGTGGTCCTAGGAGCCCTACCGAGCCCGCTGTACGTCCCGAGACAAGTCCCGACCTCGGAAAAATATTTTCGGCGGAAATGTCCGGGGGATCCATACGACCTCAAATCCAGAAGGATTCCCAAAAATAATACTCAGATAAGTCTCGGGAGCTGTCTGATCGTCCAAAAACATGACCCGCAGGCCAAAACCGGAGCCCTGGGTCACCCGGGTCACAACCCGCTCGGGGTGACCGTAACATGCTGCAGACAAACTTGCGGAGGCAGAGCTTGGTAAGCTGGACATCGCGAACCAGCAAGCTGACTTGTTTTCAGACCTCATGTGTGCGATACAGGAAGTCTTCGCGCTTGAGCGAGACCTTGGGTTGGGGCAGTACCCTGGAGAGGACCCTGAGCATGAGCTGACTTACATGGCGAAGATCCATGAGAGATGGCTGCGGCTGAGGGAGAAGGTCAATGAGCTCAAGACCCAGGACGAAGCTGCGGCGCAAGGGTATGAGGAAGGTTGGCTGCGATGCCGCTTTCAACTAGAGCAGCTGCACCCTGGGTTGGACCTGGACGCCTTGGATGCCTCCAAGACGGATGACCCCGAGGCGAGTACTTTGCTTGACTGTGGTGAGCAAGGGAAGAAGATGGGTGCTGGGTGGCACGCCATGTTAGACTAGGAGGGGGCTTTAGGTCAGGTTTTTGACCCCCCTTTATTTAGGCTGGCCCTTGGGCCGTTGTTATTTTGCACCTGTAAAGAATTTACAATTATAATATTATAAATGGACAAGTTAGTTTACCTTGATAGTCCTTGTTTTTCTTCATTTCTGCGATAGCTTGGTAGAGGAAGTTAGCAATTTGTCAGGCTGTTATTGTATCTATTGGGATTTGCTTCGCGGGGTCCCAAAGATTTGAGGGATTGCTTGTGGTTCGCGTGGGCGAAGCCATTAAGAACCTCAATGTGTGTTGGTTTCCAGCGCGGGGATCTGTTGGGGTTCGCATCGCGTGGCCCCAAAGATCGGTTGACGGTCAAAGACCCCTGCAAAGCTGTTTCAAGCTCTGGGGATCTGTTGGGATTTGCATTGCGTGGTCCCAAAGATTTCTCGCAAGGTTCGCCTTGGCGATGCCCTTGGGTAGTGTACACCTGTTTGCGTGTATGGGTGACCTGACAAGGTCTGATGTCGTTACCTTAATAGGTTAGGCTTTTAGTCGTTCTAATCGGTCGGATGTAGAAGGCGTTTGGGCGATCGTTAGTGAGACTATTCTGCAGTAGTGTTAAGAAGTGGAGCAAAAATTCATTCATTCAAGCCATGGGATTACCATGATTTACACATAGTATGGACGGAGGTCGTCCGCATGGAAGTTGCGAGGGAGGTGTTTTCCATCCTTGTGCTGCAACTCATAGATGCCCGGCCGGACTTGTTTGTGGATGATGTAAGGACCATCCCAGTTGGGTCGTAGGACGCCCTATTTGGGGTCACGAGCAGTGATGACCGATTTGAGTAGCGCGAGGCCTCCTGGTTTGAGTGCCTTGGCTCTGACTTTGGCGTCGTGTTGCAAGTTGAGACGCTGTTTGAGAGCGAACTGGCGAAGGCGTGCTCCTTCGCGCAGTTCTTCAAGCAGGTCTAGTTTGGCGCGGAGTCCTCGAGTGTTGGCCTCATCTCTGAAGTTAATCATCCTTATTGTTGGGAAGTCTGCCTCAATGGGGAGGAGTGCATTAGTGCCATAGACCAGGGAGAAAGGTGTCTCCCCCGTTGGTGTTCTCTTTGTCGTCCTGTAGTCCCATAGGACGCTGGGAAGTTCGTCGACCCATCTCCCCTTTGCGCCAGTCAGGCGCTTTTTGAGTCCTTCCTTGATTGTGCGGTTGGTCACTTCAACTTGGCCATTGGACTGGGGATGCTCCACTGGGGCATAGAGCATGCGGATCTTGTTATATTCAGCCTATTGCTGGACGCTATGGCTGGCGAACTGGCTTCCATTATCTATGATTATGGCACGAGGGCTGCCATATCAGCAGACGATGTTCTTCCACAAGAAGCCGATGATTTTGGAGGACGTGATCTTCACCAAGGGCTCGACCTCAATCCATTTAGTGAAGTAGTCTACGGCGACAACACAGAACTGGTACTGGCCTGTCGTCTTTGGCATTGGCCCAAGAAGGTCAAGGCCCCAAAGGGCGAAGGGTACAGGGTTTGTGAGCGCGGGAGATTTCGTTGATGGTAGTCGTTGGATGCGCGAGTTGATCTGGCATTGATGGCATGTTCTGACCAGTGAGGCTGCGTCTTTCTTCAAGGTTGGCCAGTAGTACCCTTGGCGAAGGGCTTTGTGTGCCAGCTCCTCTACTGCAATGTGGGCACCGCAGCTGCCCTGGTGGATGGTCTCCAACACACTGAGTCCCTCCTTGGCGGTAAGGCAACATTGAAGTGGTGAGGAGAACCCGCGATGCCACAGCAGCCCGTTTACGAGGACGAATCTTGTCACTCGAGTGCGATTGCGTGGATCTGTGTCCAGCCCCATGAGTTTGGCGGTGATGGGAGTTCGCCAATTGTCCGGATCAGTTGCTTCAAGTGAGCCAATGTCTACAGCTCCGTCTATAGATGGTCGAGCCAAGGTCTCAAACGTCAAAGGTGTTTTCCCCTTGGAGAGCATATCCGCAATGGTGTTCTCAGAACGAGGGATATGAATGAAGACTGCCTCCTCGAAGTTCGTCCGCAGAGAATTGACAAGCTTAAGGTATTTGACCAGAGTGGCATCCTTGCACTCTGAGCACCCCTGTACTTGGTGTATCACCAGTTGGGAATCGCTATGCACATGTATTCGGCGAATACCCACTTTGATGGCTAGCTTGAGGCCCGCGATGAGGGCCTCATATTCTGCTACGTTATTAGTCACAGGGAATTGAAAGGATACACGGAGAGTGCTTTCCATACCTAGGGGTCCGCGCAAGTAGACGACTCCTGCTGGAGATGCTGCTTTGGATGCGCCATCAACGTACATCTCCCACTCTGGGGGTGGAGGTTCAGGTGCCGGTACTTGTTCCTGAGGCGTGCCATACTCAGGAACTGAGAATTCTGCCAGGAAGTCTGCGAGGGCCTGATCTTTTATTGCTTTGCGGGGTTTATAGTTGATGTCGTACCCGCTTAGTTCGATGCACCACTTTGTCAGGCGGCCTGAGTGCTCTGGTCTTTGAAGGATCTCCTTGACTGGGAGGTTTGTGTGCACGGTGATCGTGTGCCCTTGGAAGTAGGGCTTGAGCTTCCTTGCTGCATGGACTAATGACAAGACAGCTTTCTGTAAAGGAGGGTACCTTGTCTCTGCTGATTGTAAGGTGTGGCTGGTGTAGTAGACCGGCCACTGTTTGTCGCCTTCCTCCTTGATGAGGACTGATGCCACGCTGCTGCTCGTCGTGGAGAGATATAGGACAAGGTCATCGCCAGGTCTGGGGAATTTGAGTTTGGGCAGCTCCTATAGGTGCTGCTTGATGGTGTCATATGCTTCCTGGCAGTCCTCAGTCCATTTGCAGGCTTTCTTCTTCCGAATTTGGTTGAAGAAAGGCTTGCAACGGTCGCTGAGCTTTGATATAAACCATCCCAGGGCGACTAACCTTCCCGTTAGCTGCTGGACGTCTTTCAAGCCTCTTGGAACGCGAAGGCTGGCGATGGCTTCTATCTTTTTGGGATTGGCGCGAATTCCTCCTCTTGAGACTTGGTAACCAAGGAATTTCCCTTCGCCAACTCCAAAGATGCACTTCTTTGGGGTTCAGGCGCATGTTGTGTCACGTCAACCCCGCCCGGTTGCGGAGGCGGGGCCAGCCGCGGCGTTCGGAAGCGGAAGCTACGGCGGAAAGCATGGTAACGGTACTACCGAAACCCGCTACGTGTAGTGGTCCCATGACCCGGCCCGCAAACGGATTGGTCGTACTACGACCCGTAACCTACAACACACAATTTTGGAAAATTAAGCAATAATTCGGCATTTTAGGTTTCCACCATCATGGTGTTCTTCCAAAATTTAAACCATGATTCTTACTCCCTCCAACCCAAGATGAACATACTAAAAGATGGGAGCAAGATGATCATCAAAACCCATAGCAAGGAAAAAAGCCTAATTCGAAATTATCTCTCTTTTTCCACAAAAATCAAGCTTCCAACTTGCAAAGAGGTGAAGAGAGGAAGCTCACCAATTGTTGGAGTCCAAATCCTTGTTGATTTCAGCCAAGAAATGAAGAACACAAAGCTTGGAAGAGAGAAGAATGGCGGAGGGAGCTAGGGAAGAAGAAGAAGAAAATGAACACTTATGTTTTCATAATACATTTCTCCCTTTATATTTTTCCCCTTTTCCACCTTTAATCACAAAATGACAAGTGTCCTTATCTCATCCTAGCACCTTAGTCACCCATGTGACTCACCCCTTAACCAAAATCTGAAATTTGGCTAAGTATTGGGCGCCATTCCCGCGCCAACGCCAACCACGCAATTCCGACGTGCGCGCGTCTCTACCCGAACTAAAATCCCGCCATGCCAAAAATCCACAAATATTACCATAAAATCCATCTCGTGATAAAACATATCTCACACCGAAGCCGTCGGAAAATTTCCACCCCGAGCCCCGGCGGTCGCCCAGGACCGAACGTCCCACCAAAGAAAATATACTCCGTAAAAAGATCCGGGACATTCTTACGATTCCAAATATGCAAACGGTTTCCCATTCCGAAGTCCCGGCCCCGGAAAAATATTTTCGGCGAAAATGTCCGGGGGACCCACACGATCTTAAGACCCGAAGGATTTCCAAAAATAATGCTCAGATAAGTCCCGGGAGTTGTCTGACTGCCCAAAACCGTGACCCGCAGGCCAAAACCGGAGGCCTGGATCACCCAGGTCACAACCCGCTCGGGGTGACCGTAACATGTTGTACGCGTGGAAGTTGGCGAAGGTCTCTTCTAGGTCCTCCAAGTGTTTGGTGGTGGCATTGCTCTTTACCACTATGTCGTCAACATAGGCTTCAAGGTTTCTCCCAATTTGATCTGCGAACACCCTATTCACCAACCTTTGAAAAGTCGCCCCTGCATTCCTCAAGACAAAAGGCATGCAAATGTAGTGGTAGACTGCTTCGCCGGTTGTGAAAGCGGTCTTCATGGCATCCTCAGGATCCATGAAGATTTAATGGTAGCCACTGTACGCATCAAGGAAAGAAAGCACTGGGTATCGCATGGTTGAGTCTACCAGTTGGTCTATGGGAGGTAAAGGGTATGGATCTCTAGGGCAAGCCCTATTGACCCCCTTGTAGTCCACACATAGGCGTCATTCGCCGTTCTCCTTGTCAGCAAGAACAATGTTAGCAACCCACTCAGAGTAATGAACTTCCTTAATTATATTAGCCTCAAGCAACTTCTGCACCTCAGTGCGTACAAACTCTTTTCGGTCTGGGGACATGACCCTTTTTTCTGCCTAACTGGCTTGAAGGCAGGGAGTACATTGCGTTTGTGGGAGATAACAGAAGGATTTACGCCTGGGACATCAGTCGGGCTCCATGCGAAGACGTCAATGTTGGCCTGAAGGAGGTGAATGAGGGCTTCTCTGTCTTTCTCTGGGAGGTCCTTCCCAACGCGATATATCTTCCCTGGCGATATCTCGACCTCCTCAAAGTCACCAGACAGGTCTGGGGCCACTCCTCCCTCTGGCACAGGCTCCTCAGTTGGTTTCTTCCTCTTTGGCTCCATGCACTAAGGCAGCTGAGAGGGGCCAGCGAGCGCGTTGACGTAGTTGCCCCTCGCCACATTCTAATTGACGTAGATGTAGGCATCGCCAGCTGAGGTGCGAAACACCAATGTTAGGGTGCGCACATCACAACGAATATGGAAATCGGTCTGTGTGGCGCGCCCAACAATGGCATTGTAAGGTGAGGGGAGATTGAGGACGATGAAGTCCATGAAGCTTGAATGGCAGACCTACCTGTTGTCCTTGGTGGTGCCCACCATCATGAACGGGAGTGTGATGGCCCCCAAGGTTGGGATTTCCTCCCTTCCAATCCCAAAAGTTTCCGCCTTCGCCGGTTTGATTTGGGACAGGGGAACCTTCGCCTCAACAAGTGTGTGCTTGTAAATGACATTGGCATTAGCCCCTGTATCCATGTAGATCCAACCAATGTCCCATCCGGCGATGCGAGCCATGATGATGAGTGGGTCTGAGTGTGGGATCGCCACGGAAGTCCCATCACGGCGATGGATGAGATGGCTAGCCGTGTGGTCCAGCTGATAGATTTGTCTCATATAACGGCGCCTCGCAGCTCCGCCTTCACACTGGGTAATCACATTTATGTGACTCCTGGTAGGTTGGATCTGATCAGCTCCCCCAGGGGCTCTGTCTTGCCTGTGGTGATCCCGACCGCGAACCTCCCGATCGCCCTCGCGCTTGTACCCTCTAAGGGAACCCCTTCACGGGGAGGGGTTGCGAACAAGGAACTCGGTGAGTTTTCCTTGAGCTATCATTTCTGCCAGCATGCGCTTAAGTTCCACGCACTCCTCAGTATCGTGGCCCTTGTCGCGATGGTAGCGGCAGTACTTGTTATTTGGCCTACGCCCTTGGGAAGTAGGGGAGGCCATTTAGGGACTTCCCTCCTTTGCTCCAGGGCATGGAAGATGTTTGTACGGGAGTCTCTGAGTGGAGGCAGGGTTGGATATGTCCTATCCCTATTGCACTGTGGAGGTGGCTGCCTCTGTGGACCCTGGCCCCTAGAATCCGGAATGCGCGAGGACTGTCCCCTCGCGTCAGTCGTTGAGCTCTTGAGGTAGGGCCTGGTGACCTCCTCCGTGTGCATGAACCTAGTTGCCCTATCTAGGAACTACTCCATGTTATGAGGAGGGTAGGTGTGCACGTCAATGAATTATAGGGAATCCCACTGTAGACCCTGTATTGCCGTCAGGAGACGAGTCTCTTCACCCAGGTTTGGAACCTGGATGGATTCTCCCTGGAAGCGTTGGATGTAGTCCCTCAGGGACTCATCCTTCCTCTGTCGCACCTTCAGCAGGTGCCCTGCAGTTTTTGGTGGAGGCTTCGAGACGACAAAGTGGTTAGAGAAAACACGGGAGAGCTCCTCAAAGGAGTCGAATTGTTTACCACGAACGGTGGTGTACCAATTTGCGGCGGCTCCAGTGAGGGTAGAGCTAAAGGCCCTACCGAGAGTGTTGTCATCAGCCCTTGCGATCGCCATCACAGAGATGTAGCTCTGGAGATGGATGTCAGGGTTCGAAAGACCGTCATAGGCGTCCAGCTTGGGCTGGCGGAAGTGCTCCGGCAGCGGAGCCTCCAAGATTCTCTGGTTGAAAGGCTGGGTCCAGAAGTGATCCAGCCCCAAGCTGGTGGAGTAGGGTGTGTTCGCCCTTGCTTCCCTCTTCTCTATTTGTTCCAGGCGCCTGGCGATGGCGGCGAGCGCGGAAGAGTGAGATGGGTCAGGGAGGACTTCCTGTTGCGGCAGAGGAAGGGGAGGTTCCTGATGGCTCAGTGGCTGTTGGATATTCTGGAAACCTCCTGCGGTCAGAACGCCACGCAGATTTTGCACGACAGCCTCAGTAATCACCGCAAGAATTGTGGGATCAAGGCCGGCCACCGCTGAGTTCTGAATGATGACGTTGTGTGCCGCCCCCACCACACCGGCTGGTTGGTTATGGTTCTTCGAGAGGGCAACACGCCCTGACCTTGCGGCGGCATCTGCCCCCGCTGGTTGAATGATTTCTCTGCAGGAAGGAGCATTATGCTCACCATGGGATGAGCTTTCCCCGGTTGAGTGGACTGACGCTCCATGGTTTGTGACGGCGGTGGGTGGATTTCTCTTCCCACGCCATTCTGACTGCTTGCGCTCCTTGTGGTAGTCATGGCTTCTGTTCTTCGGTGGTTCTCCGTCGATGGACGGTCGAGCCAGGGTCTCCAATGTGGAAGGTGTCTTCACCTTGGAGAGCATATCTGCAATGGTGTTCTCAGAACGAGGGATATGAATGAAGACTGCCTCCTCGAAGTTCGTTCGTAGGGAGTTGACAAGCTTGAGGTACTTAATCAGAGTGGCATCCTTGCACTGTGAGTACCCCTGTACTTGGTGTATCACCAGTTGGGAATCGCTGTGAATGTGTATTCGGCGAATACCCACTTTGATGGCCAGTTTGAGGCCCGCGATGAGGGCTTCATACTCTGCAACATTATTAGTTACTAGAAATTGAAAGGTTACACGGAGAGTGCTTTCCGTACCTACGGGTCCACGCAAGTAGACGCCCCCTGCTGGAGATGCCGCTTTAGATGTGCCATCAACGTACATTTCCCATTCTGGGGATGGAGGTTCAGGTAGCGGTACTTGTTCCTGAGGTGTGCAACACTCAGGTACCAAGAATTCTGCCAGGAACTCCGCGAGGGCTTGACCTTTTATTGCTTTGCGGGGTTCATAGTTGATGTCGTACCCGCTCAGTTCGATGCACCATTTTGCGAGGCGGCCTGAGTGCTCCAGTCTTTGAAGGATCTCCTTGATTGGGAGGTCCGTTCGCACTGTGATTGTGTGTCCTTGGAAGTAGGGCTTGTTACGGTCACCCCGAGCGGGTTGCGACCGGGTGACCCGGGGCTCCGGTTTTTGCCTGCGGGTCACGTTTTTCGGCGTTCAGACGGCTCCCGAGCCCTATCCGAGTATCATTTTGGCGAACCCCTCCGTATTTGAGGTCGTGTGGGTCCCCCGGACGTTTCCGCCGAAAATATTTTTCTGGCGCCGGGGGGTTGTCGGGGTCGCCTCGGGACTTACAGCGGGCTCGGTAGCACTCTCGAGATCTCAGTTTGGGAAGCCGTTTGTAGTTTTGGAGTCGTGGTGACGTCCCGGAGGTGGTTGTGGAGTTTAATATTTGGGGTGGGACGTTCGGTTCCGGGCGACACCCGGGGCTCGGGACGGGAATCCCGGGGCTCGGGATGGAAATTTTCTGGCGGCCTTGGGGTAAGTTGTGTTTTAATTTAATATGGAATTTATGGGTATTTTTATAGAATTTTGGAGTGACGGAATTTCGGTTCAGGTTGACACCCTCGCACGTCGGGTTTTGGTTCGGGTTCAGCGAGCTCGGCAGGACACTCCGGAAAGGTAAATGAATTTCTGAAAAATGTTCTGTGAATGTTATAATATTCTGAAGGTTGTGTCCAAGTTTCGTTAATTTTGGAATTCGGTAATTATTTTTGGGTAAAAAGAATTGGAACTTTCGGAAAAATTGGGAGTTAATTTGCAATAGGTTGCAAATTAAATAAAAATCAGCATGGGCACAGCAGCAGACTTTCGGCAGCAAGTGGGGAGGATTTGGGACACTTGTCCATTTATCTTTTAACTTGAAAAAGAAAGAAGTATAAAAGGCCAAAAATCCTTTTTAATTCACTTAAAAATTCCATTTCTTTTCTTCTCTTCTTCTTCCTCTCTCTGCCGCCATGGTTAAGCTTCTCTAAGCTCCATGTTCTTCATCTCCTTTTGCTGGTTTCTTCAAGGTTTTGAGCTCCAAGTTTGGTAAGCTTCTCACTTCCATCATCTTTCCAAGTTGAGAACATGTTTTGGGTAAGAAAAGAGAGAGTTTTCAAGCTTTGTGTTTACTCTTGTCAACATGCTAGAGTAATCCTCTCCCTCCCAAATTTTAGTATGTTGTTCTTGGGCTTGAGAGGAGTAGGAATCTATGGTTGGATGTTGGAAAACTTCATGGATGAAGAAAACCTAGGGGGTGCCGAATTTGAAGTGATTTTTCCAAAATTGTGTGTGTTTGTGTTCTTGAATCATGCTTCAAGTATGTTGTTCCTAGCATGATTCTAAGACAATCTATGGTTTTAATTTGATGGAAAACAAGTTGAGGGAAAAAGCCCTCTTTGGCCGAATTATTAGTGAAGAAGTTTTGGTTGTTTAGGTGAAATTGATTAGTAATCTTGCTTAATAATTGCAATTGGTGATTAAAGAGTGCTAATGGAACTTTGTTTGGTTTAAAATGGAAGTTGGGTGAGGAATCCCTAACTTGGCGAATTGTTCAAAGAAGGATTTTGTTGATTTTGATGCAATTGGTTAGTAACGTTGGTTAAGAAATGAAATTGGTGATTAGTGTGATTAATTAGAAGCTTGTATGGTTTGATTTGGAAGTGTGGTGAAAAATTAGTAAAGGGCCGAATTGTTGAAGTGGTTCTTTTTCTATGTTGGTGATGTGTGTTGATTGAATTGGATGCTAAATTGGTATTGTGTATGGAAATAGGTTCATGATGGTGTTTGAAACATCATTTTCGGACAATGGTGGGAAAAGTTAGGTTTATGTGGGGTTTCCGGGAAAGGTGTCCGAAATGTGGGTTTAAAGGTCGAAATGGGTTTGGTGGTGTATGAATAACAATGTTCAGGCTCGGTTTGTAAAACCGAGCTTTCTGTGGAATTTTGCGGGAAAGTGCGGATTTGTGCAGAAACTTCTTTCTGGAATTATTTGGGTGTGTTCTGACTCAACTATGGTTATCCAGCTTGATTCTACGTTGGTGGAGTAGCGTGGAACCATAGGAGCCAAGTTTTGCGTTTCGGGTCGGGAGTCGGGATTTTCCGAGTGTTGGGCTGCGGGGCAGCGTTTCTGAGGTAAGGGCTTAATTGGGTAAAATGTATGTTTGTTCTGCTCCGTATATGTTATCAGGTATGATACCTTTGTTGTATTCGTATATTTTATTATTATATGATCTGATTCTGTGACGAGACCCGTATGGTTGGAGAGACCACGGGTGCTCCTTGGTTACATTACTGCGTATCCGCACCGAGTGCCGATACTTACATTACGTGACCTACGGCGGTTTGGGGATCGCGACCCCAGCCGGTACCGTGCTATACATTGCATTACGATCTGTATATTCGACCTCTGTTGAGGCTGTCATGTAGTCGTTACGGCGGTTGGACCGCAGGCGTGGGTTTATGATTCACTCTATGCTTTATGTTCGTATGTATATGTATATCTTTGTGTTATTCTGTTTTGCAGGTTCAGATTGTTGCCCTGTGGGCAAACTGCACTTTTACCTTAAGCCCTTACTGGGTCCTTTCGAGGACTCACCCTTTTATCTGTTTACCACTTTCAGGCCGTCCTGACAAGCAACCGGCGGAGTAGAGGTTCCGCGGTGCTTCCTTCACTTTGAGGTTGGGTTGCGGCAGCGGTACCACGTGCGGAGGTCGCTTGATTCCGCGCTAGGTATTTATAGGATTTTGTTACTGGCTCTGTAGCTGTAACTGCATGCATATAGTTCAGATCATGTAGTTGTAAATATTTACAACTTGAGATATATTCTGCTTCTGTTGTCTTCTGAGTCGAGGGCGGAGCCCCGACTTGCCTATATTGGTGATGCTGTTTAATTGTGGTGCCTGGTGATTTTGTGTTTGTGGCAATGATAGATGTTGGATAAACCCTGAACTGCATGTTTGGTAGAAGTTGGGTGGTTGCGCATGCTTGCCTTGTACGAGTTTTTAGGTTGCTAGTCGATACTCGTTTGTCCTGTATTTGAGCTCGATGCTCCGCTGCCGCGTTGTCCGCCGTAATTCCTGTTTCCGACGTCGCGGCCGGCTCCGCCTCCGCAACCGGGCGGGGTGGTTGTGACAGGGCTTGAGCTTCCTAGTTGCATAGACTAGTGACAAGATAGCTTTTTGTAAAGGAGGATACCTTGTTTCTGCAGATTGTAAGGTGTGGCTGGTGTAGTAGACCAGCCACTGCTTGTCACCTTCGTCCTTGATGAGAACTGATGCCACACTGTTGCTCGTTGTGGAGAGATACAAGACAAGGTCATCGCCAGGCTTGGGGCACTTGAGGGTAGGCAGCTCCTACAGGTGCTGCTTGATGGTGTCGTATGCTGCCTGCAGTCCTCCGTCCACTTGCAAGCTTTCTTCTTCCGGATTTGGTTGAAGAAAGGCTTGCAACAGTCACTGAGCTTTGATATGAATCGCCCCAGGGCTACTACCCTTCTTGTTAGTTGTTGGACGTCTTTTAAGCCTCTTGGGATGCGAAGGTTGGCGATGGCCTCTATCTTTTTGGGATTGGCTCGAATCCCTCCTTTTGAGACTTGGTAACCAAGAAATTTTCCTCCGCCAACGACAAAGATGCACTTCTTTGGATTCAGGCGCATGTTGCATGCGCGGAAGTTGGCGAAGGTCTCTTCTAGGTCCTCCAGGTGTTTGGCGGTGGCTTTGCTCTTCACCACTATGTCGTCAACATAGGTCTCAAGATTCCTCCTAATTTGATCTGCGAACTCCCTGTTCACCAACCTTTGAAAGGTCGCACCTGCATTCCTCAAGCCAAAGGGCATGCGAATGTAGTGGTAGACCGCTTCGTCTGTTGTGAAGGCAGTCTTCATGCCATCTTCAGGATCCATGAAGATTTGATGGTAGCCGTTGTACGCATCAAGGAGAGAAAGGATAGGGTATCGCACAGTTGAGTCCACCAATTGGTCTATGGGAGGTAAGGGGTATGGATCTCTAGGGAAGGCCCTGTTGACCCCCTTGTAGTCCACACACAGGCGCCATTCTCCATTTTCTTTGTCAGCAAGCATAATTTTAGCGTCCCACTTAGAGTAATGAACTTCCTTAATTATATTAGCATCCAACAACTTCTGCTCCTCAGTGCGTACAAACTCTTTTCGGTCTGGGGCCATGCCCCTTGTTTTTTGCCTAACTGGCTTAAAGCCAGGAAGTACATTGAGTTTGTGGGAGATAACAGAAGGATCTACACCTGGGAGGTCAGCTGGTCTCCACGCGAAGACGTCCATATTGGCCTGTAGGAGGTGGATGAGGGCTTCCTTGTCTTTCTCTAAGAGGTCCTTCCCAATGGGCAAGTTCTTCCCAATGTAGATGGGCCACTTCGCTCTCTGGCACAGGCTCCTCAGCTGGTTTCTTCCTCTTTGGCTCCATGCATTGATGCAGTTGAGAGGGACCAGCGAGCGCGTTGACATAGTTGCCCCTCGCCACGTTCTAGTTGACGTAGATGTATGCATCGCCGGCGGAGGTGCAAAACACTAGTGTCAAGGTGCGTACATCACAACGAATGTGGAATTCATTTTGTGTGGCGCGCCCAACAATAGCATTGTAGGGTGAGGGGAGATCGAGGACGATGAAGTCCACGAAGCTGGAGTGACAGACCTTCCTATTGTCCTTGGTGGCACCGACCATCATAAGCGAGAGTGTGATGGCCCCCAAGGTTGGGATCTCTTCCCTTCCGATCCCAAAAGTTGCTCCCTTCGCCGACTTGATCTGAGACAGGGGTACTTTCGCCTCAACAAGTGTGTGCATGTAAATAACGTTGGCAATAGCCCCTATATCAATGTAGATCCGGCCAATGTCCCACCCGGTGATGCGGGCTGTGATGATGAGTGGATCTGAGTGGGGAATCGCCACAGAGGTCCCATTGCGGCGGTGGATGAGATGGTTAGCTGTGTGATCCAGCTGATAGATCTGCCTCATATAGCGGCGCCTCGCAGCTGCACCCTCGCACTGAGTGATCACATTGATGTGACCCCTGGCAGGTGGGATCTGATCAGCTCCCCCAGGGGCCCTGTTCTGTCTGTGGTGATCCCGTCCGCGATCCTCCCGATCGCCTTCGCGCTTGTACCCCCTGGGAGAACCTCTTCACGGGGAGGGGTTGCGAACAAGGAACTCATTGAGTTTTCCCTGAGCTATCATCTCCGTCAGCATGTGCTTGAGTTCCACACACTCCTCAGTGTCGTGGCCCTTGTCGTGATGGTAGCGGCAGTACTTCTTGTTCGGCCTCGCAACGCCCTTGGGAAGTGGGCGAGGCCATTTGGTGATTTCTCTCCTTTGCTCCAGGGCATGGAAGATGTTGGTGCGGGAGTCTCTGAGTGGGGGAAGGTTTGGATATGCCCTGTCCCTGTTGCCCTGTGGAGGCGGTTGCCTCCGCTGCCCATGGCCTCTGGAGTCTGGCATGCGCGAGGGTTGCCCTCGCGTGTCAGGTGTTGAGCTCTTGAGGTAGGGCCTGGTGACCTCCTCAGTGTGCATGAACCTATTTGCTGTCACGGGTACGCCCGCGCCTGGTGGCGGAGGTAGGGCCGTCCCGCGACGGCGGAAACGGAAGCTACGGCGGACACGAAAGCGGTCTGCCCGAAACCCGCTGAGTGTGGTGGTACCGTGACCCGGCCCGCAAAGTCTCGTTCTCAAAGGCCCGGTGCCTGAGAACACTTTGCTCACGAAGTATGCAGACAGAGTTATGCGCTTATAACCTTCGGTCGTGATTCGACCCGCAACCTACAATTCCCAAACATGGCAAGCATACAGTATAAACCCTAACTATCCATGGCGAGCCCCACCCCACTGAAATAGGCGAGCACTCTACCATCACCAAACATGCAGTTCATGGATAACATCATTCATAAAATCCACAGAATCATACAGATACAGAATGTGTCTTAACACATCAGAATATGATCATACCCCGGGTCCCGCCCTCCACTGTCCTGGGCGAGTCCCCGGTCCTACATAGTATCCAAAACATCTATACAGAGACAGAATGTATCTAAGATAGATAACATGATCAGACAGATGACATGCATGCATATACATCTACAGAGCCGACCAAGTGTCACAGCCACCCCGCCCGGTTGCGGAGGCGGAGCCGGCCGCGATGTCGGAAACAGGAATTACGGCGGAAAGCGTGGCAACGGAGCATCGAGCTCCAAACAAAACCGTCAAGTAACAACTAGCAACCTAAATACTCATGCAAGGCAAGTATACGAATAATCCAACTTTCACCACACAAGCAGTTCCTGGTATATCCCATTTCAATCATCGCCACAACACAAGTACCAAATCCATAATATAGCAATTCCGATGTAAGCAAGTCGGGGCTCCGCCCGCGACACGAAGACAGATAAAGCGAGAATATATTCCAGATATAGACACATATACAAAACCATGATCTGATCTATATGCATGCGATTCTGACTCTGAGCCATTAAACAAAATCCTATATATATATATATACCTAAGTGCGGAATCAGAAGCCTCGCGCTCAAGAATTCCCGCACGTGGTACTCTTCTTGCTCTGAGAACCCAAGATGTCGGGAAGCACCGCGGATCTCTATGCCGCTGGTTGCTTGTCGATACTGAAAGATGGTAAACAAATAAAAGGGTGAGTCCTCGAAAGGACTCAGTAAGGGCTTAAGGTAAAAGTGCAGTTTGCCCACAGGGCAACAATCTGAACCTGCAAAACAGAATATCACAACATATGCATGTACATATAAACATAAAGTATAACGAAAATCAGAAACCAACATATGCGGTCCAACCGCCAGAACGACCCGTAACGACAGCCCTCAGTAGAGGTCGAATATCTGGTCGAGCGAGCGAAGCACGGTACCGGCTGGGGTCGCGAGCCCCAAACTGTCGTACGAGGGTCACTGGTGCGGATACGCAGATGTATCGGCACTCCTGATGCGGATACGCAGAATGTCGGCACCCCTTCAGTGCGGACACAGAACAGAAGTATCGGCACTCCTGGTGCGGATACGCAGAATGTCGGCACCCCTTCAGTGCGGACACAGAACAGAACATATAGTAATAACAAAAATACATAAACATAAACAGAAGTAACATTACCTGATAACCATACACAGAACAGAATAGGAACCCGGGCCTCTAAGGTCATCCGGGCCTTGAAACAGAACAAACGTACATTTTACCGAATTAAGCCCTTACCTCAGAAATGCTGCCCCGCAGCCCAACACTCGGAAGATCCCGACTCCCGATCCGAAATGCACAACTTGGCTCCTACGGGTCCGCGCTACTCCACCAACGCAGAATCAAGTGGGCATAACCATAGTTGGATCAGAACACATCCAAACAACCCCAGAAAACAATTTCCGCGCAACCCGCACTTTCCCTTCATCGAAACTTACTTCTCTTCATATCTAAGTTCTTCTTGGGTGAGTTTTGGCATGTGCACAACCTGTGCGCAAGCCAGTGCGCTGAGCACAAGCCTGTGCACAAACTGTGCACAATCTGTGCGCAAGGTTGTGCGCTGCGCACAAGGCTGTGCACAATCTGTGCGCAAGGCTGTGCGCTGCGCACAAGGCTGTGCACAATCTGTGCGCAAGGCTGTGCGCTGCGCACAAGGCTGTGCACAATCTGTGCGCAAGGCTGTGCGCTGCGCACAAGGCTGTGCGCACTGTGCTGCAATGCGCATTTGTGCTGCTTGCCGCATGGCTATTGCACATTTGCTTAAGCTCAATTTACACATCAATAATTCGGCATTTAAGGTTTCTTCAAACTAAGGAGTTTTTCCAAAATCCAACCATAGATTCTTACTCCTCTCAAGCCCAAGAATAACATACTAAAATTTGGAAGCAAGAGGATCATCAAAACTCATAGCAAAGAACAAACACAAAATCCTCTCTAAACCCATTTTCCATCCAAATTCATGCTTCCAACCTTACAAAGAGAAGAAGAGGAGAAACTTACCAATGATTTGCACCCAAAACCTTGTTGATTCCTTGCCAAATATGAAGAAGGAGAAGCTTGGTGAACAGTAGCCATGGCTGAACATGGTTTCGGCAGAGAGAGGAGAAGGAAGAAAGAAGAAGAAATGAATTAATATCATTTTATGAAATTACCAAACCCTATATATATATATATCCTTTCTTTTTCTCTTAAATCAAAAAGGGACAAGTGTCCCTTATCACTCACACACACACACAAGCTGCCGAAATGGCCTGCTGCTGCCCATGCTGAATACGTTTAATTTTTGTGGCCAATTACTAATTTAACTCCCAATTTCTCCGAAAGTTCCAATTCTTTTTGCCCAAAAATAATTACCGAATTCCAAAATTAACGAAACTTGGACACAACCTTCAGAATATTATAACATTCACAGAACATTTTTCAGAAATTCATTTGCCCTTCCGGAGTGTCCTACCGAGCTCGCTGAACCCGAACCAGAACCCGACGTGCGAGCGTGAGAACCTGAACCGAAATTCCGTCACTCCAAAATTCTATAAAAATTCCCATAAATTCCATCTTAAATTATAACCCAACTTACCCAAAAACCGTCAGAACATTTACATCCCGAGCCCCGGGATTCCCGTCCCGAGCCCCGGGAGTCGCCCGGAACCGAACGTCCCGCCCCAAATATTAAACTCCACAATCACCACCGGGACGTTTCCACGACTCCAAAACTACAAACGGCTTCTCAAACTGAGATCTCAAGAGCGCTACCGAGCCCGCTGTACGTCCCGAGGCGACCCCGACAACCCCCCGGCGCCAGAAAAATATTTTCGGCGGAAACGACCGGGGGACCCACACGACCTCAAATACGGAAGGGTTCGCCAAAATGATACTCGGATAGGGCTCGGGAGCCGTCTGAACGCCGAAAAACGTGACCCGCAGGCCAAAACCGGAGCCCCGGGTCACCCGGTCGCAACCCGCTCGGGGTGGCCGTAACATTCTCCCCCTTAGACCTCGTGGTCCTCCAAGAGTAGCCTGAACCAACCCGACAGGTGACACTACCCACCAGAAGATCCACACCTGCCTCTCAGCCCGAACCATCGGACCACCGTACTGGTGCGGCGGGAGTGGTAGTTTAGACTACCATCCAGAGCCTCACGGCGTCCCACCCTCCGGGTGCATCTTATTGCACTCCGAGTGAGTTGCCGGTATTTCTACCAGACAACCCCAGACAGTACCGAACCTAAATCTAACTGATCCACAACAGGCTATCCTGGAAGATACCACATAAAACAGAAATAGTTGGGGGGGTAAAATCAACCTAACAACTTACTCTGGAAACTCATAATAACCGATACAACTCGGGGTAACTCGCCCGCCTATCACATCTTATTGTTCCTCCGAGCGGTGCTATCTCCAATCAAATTCTATTACCAAACTCAGATTCCTGAGCCCTACGGCGACGGTTCGTACAAACAGTGGTGTAGTCATTCGCGGTTTTAATCCGCGCCTATAACAATCTGATCTTCGCCTAGTCTCCTCTCAAAAAAAAAACTCGGGTCCCAGCTTAACCCCATCAGACGCATCTGTCCAACAGTATGGTGTCATACACCTCCTCCCGTACAACACCTCATATGGTGCACATGTCAAACGTAGTCTGATAGCAATTGTTGTACGAGAACTCTATCAAAGTAACTGCTGGTCCCAAACTCCTCCAAAATCCAAATCTGATTCACGGCATATCCTCCAATATCGAATCACCCGCTCCGACTGCCCGTCCGTCGGTGGGTGATAAGCTATATTCAGATGGAGTCGCGTGCCCAATGCTTCATGAAAAGCAATCCAGAATTGTGCTGTAAAACGCGGATCACGGTCAGATTCAATGGAGTCTGGTGCTCCATGTAAGCGTACAACCTCACTGATGTAAAGCCGGGCAAGCTTCTCCAGAGGGTCTGTGACCCGAATAGGCAGAAAGTGTACGCACTTTGTCAGCCGATCCACAAAAAAAAAACCCAGATAGCATCATGATGAAACCGTGTCAGGGCAGTGCAGTCAGAAAGTCCCTGCCGGTTCCTGATGCTCACACTGCTCGAGTGTGCCCCTCAAAAATATCATTCCAGAACTCCTGATCCTCTGATACACAAAGGCGGTCTCAGAAGTATAGCGATCCTGCCTATACTGAAACGTCGGTAATACATAAACCCTTATCTTCCCCAGATAACTTCTTCAATACCAAATCTCTACCTTGCACTTCGCGCATCCTATCAAGCCACTCAGAATGTATAATAAGTGTAATAACCTGAGCACGCTCCCAGAGCTGCCACCTGTGCCAAAGGCACGTCAGATCACTTTCCTCAGATCAGTCCCCAACATTTCCTCCCTTAATTAAGCCGGTATACTTCCTGCCCAAGGCATCGGCAACCGTGTTGCCGTGCGAGATGTACTCGATACAACAACCATAGTCCTTAATGTATTCGAGCCATCCGCAATGTCTCAAATTAAGCTCCTTTTGCGTAAACAGATATTTCAGACTCTTATGGTGGTAAAAATCTGAAATTTATTACCAAACAGATATTGCCTCCAATGATTCAACGCATAAATCACTGCAGCCAACTCCGGATCATGTGTCGGTTAGCTCGGCTTATGCGGTCGCAGTGCCTCGACCCATAAGCTACCACAAAACGCTCTGCGCCAACACACCCCAATTTGGATGTGGAAGCATCCGAATAAATCACATACGGTAAGTTCGGATCTGGAAGAGTCAGAATCGGAGCGTTAGTCAACTGCCGCTTCAACTCCTGAAAATTCTGCTCACACCTATCAGACCAGATAAACGGTTGACCCTTCTTGGTCAACTGCGTGAGCGGAGATGCCAGAATAGAAAACCCCGGTACGAATCTCCGATAATATCCTACTAACCCCAGGGAGCTCTTGATCTCCCGTGCCGTGGTAGGTTGTTTCCAATCCCGAACCGCCCTCACCTTCTCTGGATCCACAGACAGACCATGCTCAGAAATAATGTGTCCCAGAAAAGTGACTTCCCGAATCCAGAACTCACACTTTGAGAATTTAGCATAAAGCTGATGTTCCCAAAGTGTCTGCAGAACTATCCTCAGATGATCCCGATGCGAATCCTCACCCCGAGAATATATCAGAATATCATCAATAAAACCACCAGAAATGAGTCCAAGTACGGTCAGAACACTCGATGCATCAGATCCAAGAATGCTACCGGAGCATTGGTCAGCCCAAATGGCATGACCGTAATCTCTAAGTGTCCAAATCGGGTGCGGAAAGCAGTCTTAGGTATATCCTCTTCCTTCACTCTAAGCTGAAAATACCCGGATCAGAGATCAATCTTTGAGAAAACCCTCAATCCCCAAAGTTGATCAAAAGATCGTTAATCCTCGGTAACGGATACTTATTCTTCCCAATAAGAGCATTCAACCGTCTGTAATCAATACAAAGTCAGAGTGTCCCATCATTCTTCTTAACAAACAAAACCAGAGCACCCCACGCTGAAGTGCTCGGTCGGACGAAACTCTTTTGATGTAATTCCTCCAATTGCTTCTTCTACTCCTGCATCTCAGAAACAGGCATCCGATAAGGAGGAATAGATATCGGAGCGATGCCATTGCGGTAAATCTCAAACACAATTTCCCGCTCTTATGGTAATCCGGGCAACTCCTCCGGAAATACCTGCGGAAAATCTCGAACCAAGGCATACTATCTAACTTCAACCTAGTACCAGCCTCATTCAGACCATAACTTTCCCCCAACACCAACTATCGACGGATGATCCGAATCTGCAACACTGCACCGTCTTTGTGCGATAGTCAAACCGATCGGAGTCGTGAGAGGTAGTACCTCTCCAGAAACCATAATGGTACGGGTTGCACAATCAATGTGCACAGAATTCTTGGATAACCAGTCCATCCCAAGAATAAAATCATAGTTCGGCGTGTCTAAAACCAACAAATCCGATACTGTCAAATGTCCGCCTACAGATATCGTACAGTCCCGAACCATCTCATTGGAAAACGGCCCGACTCAGCAGTTTGTACTTAATGCGTTTGAGGCATGGTACTAACTGACAGATACTGAAATGTAACACATTTCGGTGTTACAATGAGAACAAATGCTCCTGTATCAAATAACGCATGAACCGGTATTTCATTCGGAAATATAGTACCTTACAGAACTTCCTGCTGACTCGAGCCTCCCTGCTGGCTGGTACCTGACCGCTGACTAGGTCCTCCCTGATAACTAGGGCCTCCCCCCTCACTACGAAAAACTTGTCCTGCTCTGAGCTGCTATGGTGGAGGGGGTGGCTGAAGCTGCTGTCGCTATTGAGGTCTCGGGCCACCCTGCTGAAACCCACGCCCTCGCGGCGCGTTGGGTTGCGTCCAAGACTATGGACGCTGAAGACTGCCAAAACTTAAGTCTTGTAATAATAAGTCATGTGCTTTGCACATGACATCACTGACATCATAGTGAATCATAATCACTAGAAATAACAAGAGACCAAGTCCAATACTTTCCACTAATCACATTTCGCCAAGTGTCACACTTGGCTCGCCCTCTAGCCCGAAAAGCGCCCGAAACCGTAATTTCCGACCCGAACATTTTCTTCACGAGAAAAATGTAAATTATATCCCGACTCCAGATCTTCCTCAAAGCGCAAATCGAGTCCCGGGTCACTCCGGGAGCCGTTTCTCCGCCCAGAATCCCGAAAATCGTCCGACGGCAACCCCGGCCCGAAAAATATTTTCGCGGAAATGTCCGGTACTTTGCCAGGACACTAGAAATCAGATATCGGGTCAATCCGAACTCCGGTTCGAGAATCTGGAAGCAATCGGCCGGAGTAGCCGTTCCCGGCGGCCAACCGACTCGAATAGCCTCCCTCCAGGGAGTTTGTCAATTCCTGCAAACCAAGTCTCTAATACCCCCGGCCCTCCTCGGCCGCCGAACCTCGGGGGATCCAAACTCTAAAACCTCTCCAAAAGTCCAACCTCGTCAGTTGGTGTCTCGAGATCTCCCCGTCGTTGATAGGACCGACGAGAAGTCTAGGTGTCGTAGTGACCACCCTTGTCAGAGTCACTCACTTACCGATCCCAAACTATGGCGAGCAGTGGCTTAAGTCTCGCTATCACCACCTGATCAAAATGCCCTTACCGTGGCATAAACAGATTTTCCCCTGCCTACTGCCGCCCCTGAACCAGCTAGGCTGGCGGTAATACCAAATCAGAGAGGGGTCCCTACGACCGCTAAACCTCGGGCGGTGAGTGTGGTTGTTCAGACCCTGGGTTACGCTGAACCCGTATCCTATTCCACGGAGGTGTGGGATCTCAGTCCCGCCCCTCCGGTACCAAATCACGCTATTCGCGTGTAGTACACAATTCCTCAAACCAAGTCCAACCAGAAAAACAACTTATCCCAAACCAAATTTCCAAACCATATACCAACTCAACCCATAACCAACAGTTCAAACCCTATCTCTCGGAGGCATGGGATTACAATCCCCTCCCTCCGGTCACAAAACACACTGCCTACGCGTGTGAATCCAACCTGAGACATTCCAGACCAAACAGAATCCAGACAACTCGGTCACTCCTAATCTCTACAGAAGCTAGCAGCAGTTTTCTAAGGCTCTGTAGTGTAATGCAATGCATGATGCAAGGATTCTTTTCAGAATCTCACAACCAAATATTCAACTTTAAACCACAAAACCAAACCATGCTCATAACACAGAAACACCACACAAATCACCCAAGATTCATAAGAGTACCTCAAATTTTCCAAAGTGCTCCAAAGAACCGCCCGCTGCTCCACATCCATTCCGAAACGGTTCAAATAAGGAGGTGGCCAGTCTCCGTACAGAACCGCCCCAGAATGAAACGTAGAACGGTGGCTTGTACCTCGAAGTCACTTCCACAGTTACTTACCCATGAACAGACTTAACTTACTCCAAAAGTCCACCCTCGAACTTGTATACTTGCCTTCCACATTCCATACCCAAAACCAACATACTTTACCTTTTGGGTCATTCCGACCCGACCTGCTCTGATACCAACTTGTCACAGCCACCCCGCCCGGTTGCGGAGGCGGAGCCGGCCGCGGCGTCGGAAAGCAGGAATTACGGCGGAAACGCTGCAGCGGAGCATCGAGCTCCAAACAAAACCGTCAAGTAACAACTAGCAACCTAAATACTCATGCAAGGCAAGTATACGAATAATCCAACTTTCACCACACAAGCAGTTCATGGTATATCCCATTTCATTCATCGCCACAACACAAGTACCAAATCCATAATATAGCAATTCCGATGTAAGCAAGTCGGGGCTCCGCCCGCGACACGAAGACAGATAAAGCGAATATATTCCAGATATAGACACATATACAAAACCATGATCTGATCTATATGCATGCGATTCAGCTCTGAGCCATTAAACAAAATCCTATATATATATATATACCTAAGTGCGGAATCGAAGCCTCGCGCTCAAGAATTCCCGCACGTGGTACTCTTCTTTCTGAGAACCCAAGATGTCAGGAAGCACCGCGGATCTCTATGCCGCTGGTTGCTTGTCAGACTGCCTGAAAGATGGTAAACAAATAAAAGGGTGAGTCCTCGAAAGGACCCAGTAAGGGCTTAAGGTAAAAGTGCAGTTTGCCCACAGGGCAACAAACTGAACCTGCAAACAGAACATCACAACATATGCATGTACATATAAACATAAAGTATAACGAAAATCAGAAACCAACATATGCGGTCCAACCGCGAGCGACCATGTAACGACAGCCCTCAGCGGAGGTCAGAATATCTGGTCGAGCGAGCGAAGCACGGTACCGGCTGGGGTCGCGAGCCCCAAACTGTCGTAGGGTCACAGAACAGATGTATCGGCACTCTCGATGCGGATACGCGAGAATGTCGGCACCCCTTCGGTGCGGACACAAAGCAATGTCGGCACTCACTGGTGCGGATACGCAGAATGTCGGCACCCCTTCGGTGCAATGCGGCACTCCTGGTGCGGATACGCAGAACGGACACGAGCAGAACATATAGTAATAACAAAAATACATAAACATAAACAGAAGTAACATTACCTGATAACCATACACAGAACGGAATAGGAACCCGGGCCTCTAAGGTCATCCGGGCCTTGAAACGGAACAAACATACATTTTACCAAATTAAGCCCTTACCTCAGAAATGCTGCCCCGCAGCCCAACACTCGGAAGATCCCGACTCCCGATCCGAAATGCACAACTTGGCTCCTACGGGTCCGCGCTACTCCACCAACGCAGAATCAAGCTGTACAACCATAGTTGGATCAGAACACATCCAAACAACCCCAGAAAACAATTTCCGCGCAAACCCGCACTTTCCCTTCATCGAAACTTACTTCTCTTCATATCTAAGTTCTTCTTGGGTGAGTTTTGGCATGTGCACAACCTGTGCGCAAGCCTGTGCGCTGTGCACAAGCCTGTGCACAACCTGTGCACAATCTGTGCGCAAGGTTGTGCGCTGCGCACAAGGCTGTGCACAATCTGTGCGCAAGGCTGTGCGCTGCGCACAAGGCTGTGCACAATCTGTGCGCAAGGCTGTGCGCTGCGCACAAGGCTGTGCGCGGCGCACAAGGCTGCACAACTGTGCAGTGCGCAACTGTGCGCAAACTTTGCTGCGCACAATGCAAAGCTTATTTTTGCTGCGCTGCGAGCTCGAATTTACACATCAATAATTCGGCATTTAAGGTTTCTTCAAACTAAGGAGTTTTCCAAAATCCAACCATAGATTCTTACTCCTCTCAAGCCCAAGAATAACATACTAAAATTTGGAAGCAAGAGGATCATCAAAACTCATAGCAAAGAACAAACACAAAATCCTCTCTAAACCCATTTTCCATCCAAATTCATGCTTCCAACCTTACAAAGAGAAGAAGAGGAGAAACTTACCAATGATTTGCACCCAAAACCTTGTTGATTCCTTGCCAAATATGAAGAAGGAGAAGCTTGGTGAACAGTAGCCATGGCTGAACATGGTTTCGGCAGAGAGAGGAGAAGGAAGAAAGAAGAAGAAATGAAATAATTTCATTTTATGAAATTACCAAACCCTTTATATATATATATATCCTTTCTTTTTCTCTTAAATCAAAAAGGGACAAGTGTCCCTTATCACTCACACACACACACAAGCTGCCGAAATGGCCTGCTGCTGCCCATGCTGAATACGTTTAATTTTGTGGCCAATTACTAATTTAACTCCCAATTTCTCCGAAAGTTCCAATTCTTTTTGCCCAAAAATAATTACCGAATTCCAAAATTAACGAAACTTGGACACAACCTTCAGAATATTATAACATTCACAGAACATTTTTCAGAAATTCATTTGCCCTTCCGGAGTGTCCTACCGAGCTCGCTGAACCCGAACCAGAAACCCGACGCGTGCGAGCGTGAGAACCTGAACCGAAATTCCGTCACTCCAAAATTCTATAAAAATTCCCATAAATTCCATCTTAAATTATAACCCAACTTACCCAAAAGCCGTCCGAACATTTCCATCCCGAGCCCCGGGATTCCCGTCCCGAGCCCCGGGAGTCGCCCGGAACCGAACGTCCCGCCCCAAATATTAAACTCCACAATCACCACCGGGACGTTTCCACGACTCCAAAACTACAAACGGCTTCTCAAACTGAGATCTCAAGAGCGCTACCGAGCCCGCTGTACGTCCCGAGGCGACCCCGACAACCCCCCGGCGCCAGAAAAATATTTTCGGCGGAAACGTCCGGGGGACCCACACGACCTCAAATACGGAAGGGTTCGCCAAAATGATACTCGGATAGGGCTCGGGAGCCGTCTGAACGCCGAAAAACGTGACCCGCATTAAGTGTCGAGCCTTTAAAACCAGACCTTATCACGAGCACCAATGCCGGGTCACCGGCCGCAACCCGCTCGGGGTGACCGTAACAAGAGTAACATTGCATGTCACATGTTTCTTGAAGAAACAACACACTATTTGAGTCTTTGGTAGTCTCATCCTTGGTCTACTTAAGATCAAGGGCGAATGACTTGGTGTGAGAAAGTCATTCTCAATGCCTATGGTGGACATGTTCATTTGTTCATTGTGTGTTATTAATGGAACTAAGTAAATGACATCAAATAATTACTTTATTGATCATCATTATACATATATACATGTGTGACACCAAAGTGGTGAAAGTCATACAACAATTAGCATATTTACAATCTCCTAAGACCCATTGCTCGGACATGACGAGCAAACATAATGGGTGGCAATGGCTTAGTGAGAGGATCTGCCACCATAAGGTCTGTTGAGATGTATTCAATTTTGACTTCACCTCCTTCAACTGCATCTCGAACGAAATTATATTTCATGCTAATGTGTTTGGTTTTTCCATGATACTTGGGGTCCTTGGTGTAGGCCATAGCTGCCATACTATCACTGTAGATAGTAATGGGCTTACTTATTTTGACCATTGACTCCAAGTTTAGAAGAAAATAACCAAGCCACAGGGCTTCCTGGACACTTGAGGCACAAGAAACGAATTCTGCCTCCATGGTTGATAAGGCTGTACAGGTTTGTTTCTTACTACACCAAGTAGTAGCGCCCCCATTCAGCAAGAAAATATAACCACTTGTAGATTTGCTAGAATCTCTATCTCCTCCCCAATCGGCATCGGAATAGCCGTGTAAACCAAGGGTTTTTCCTTGATAACATAGCCAATAATCCTTAGTACCTTTAAGGTATCTAAGGATCCTTTTGACATTCTTCCAATGCTCCATGCCAGGGTTCGAAGAATATCTAGCAAGTAAACCGACCGCTTGACTTATGTCTGGCCGTGTACAAATCATGGCGTACATAAGGCTACCAATGGCACTAAGGTAAGGTATCTTAGTCATTTCTTCCTTCTCTTTTGGAGTCTTAGGACATAAGTCCTCTCCAATTTTGCAACCATATGCAAGTGGGGTGTTCATTGGCTTAGAGTTGGTCAAGTTAAACCTCTCAAGAACTTTATCTATATAAAGCTCTTGTGAAAGGCCTAACATATGCTTCTTTTTGTCCCGATGTATCTTAACACCTAGGATATAAGAAGCTTCCCCCAGGTCCTTCATTTTAAAGGTGGAGGATAACCATCCTTTGATGGCGAGCAGCAACTCCAAGCTACTACTTGCAATTAAAATGTCATCGACATATAATGTCATAATGGCAAAACTGGACTCTTTGAAGAACAAGTACACACAGTGGTCCTCATGCATCATCACAAAGCCATAGCTTGTGACTGCATGATGAAACTTCAAGTACCATTGTCTTGAAGCTTGTTTGAGACCATATATAGACTTCTTTAGTCTACATACCTTGTCTTCTTGACCTACTTGTACAAACCCTTCAGGTTGTTTCATGTAGATCTCTTCACTCAACTCACCGTTGAGGAAGGCTGTGGTCACATCCATCTGATGCAACTCAAGGTCCAAGTTTGCCACTATCGCAAGTAGCAATCTGATGGAATTAAACTTTACAATAGGAGAGAAAGTGTCTTTGAAATCAACACCTTCCTTCCGTGTAAAGCCTTTGGCCACCAACCGGGCCTTGTACCTTTCGATACTTCCATCAGAGTTCTTCTTTATTTTAAGAACCCACTTATTGCCGATCGCTTTTCGGCCACGAGGAAGATCAGACAATTCCCATACCTCATTTTCATGCATTGAATGCAACTCATCATTCATTGCCTTTAGCCACTCTTCTTTCTGTGCCCCTTCAAGAGCTTCTTTGACATTACTTGGCTCATCGATCTCACACGAGACCAAGTATGTCTCACCTTCCGATAGTCCCCACCTTTTAGGTGCTTTGGACTCCCGAGTTGATCTTCTCAACTGGGGTGGAGGTGTTGGCTCTTGAAGTACCTCAACTCCCTCTTGAACAGATCCCTCAGTTTCAGGATCCTGTTCATTTGAGTCCATGTTTATGGGCTCATTCTGGGAAGCCTCGGCTTGTTCCGGTTGAGGTACTCCTCTGGAGTAGGTACAGTCCTTGTAACCAGCACTTGTGAAGTGCCCGGTTGATCTTCTTCTAGGATCGGGCCTATTGAGGCTAGATCATCACTTTCGCCAACTTTTGGAAACTCCGTTTCCACAAACTTGGCGTTTCTTGCATCAAACACCAAACCCTTCTTTAAACCGAGATCCAAGAACACATAGCCCTTAGATTCCGTACAATACCCGAGAAAAGCACACTTCTTTCCTCTTGGTCCCAATTTTCCCAACGGATGGTCGGGAACATGTACGTAAGCTAAGCAACCCCAAGGCCGCAAGTAGCTTAAGTTCGGGGTCCTCTTCATCCATAACTCATATGGAGAGGAGTCGATGTCCTTGGTAGGTACCCTATTGAGAATGTGCACCGCACATAGCAGCGCATCACTCGAATAGGTCACATCCAGGTTGGCTTTAACCATCATGGAACGTACCATGTCCATCAAAGTTCGGTTCTTTCTTTCGGACACACCATTTTGCAGGGGTGTCCAAGAAAGGGTGAACTCTCTAGCAATGCCTTTTGACTCACAAAAGGCCTTGAATGCAAGTGAATTGTACTCACCACCTCTGTCAGTCCTTAAGGACTTCACCTTCTTATCTACTTGGTTCTCAACCAAGTGTACATATTTCTGAAAATATGCTAAGGCCTCTGCCTTGTTTTTGAGTAAGAAGACGTGGGTGAATCGTGTACAGTCATCCGTAAAAGTGATGAAGTACTTGAACCCATTTCTAGATTCAATTCTCATAGGTCCACAAAGATCAGAATGGACTAAACTTAGTGCCTCGGTTCTCCTAGTTGCCCTCCCAAAGGGCTTTCTCGTTGCCTTGCCTTCTAAGCAAGGTTGACAAGTTGGTAGGACAACCTTGGTCAAGGATTCAAGCAGGCCACTTTTGGCTAACTTATTCATCCTATCTTGTCCTATATGTCCCAACCGTTCATGCCAGAGATTTTGATCTATGACTTTAGTCACGTGGCAACTAGGAGTTGCAACAGAATGGCCATCGGGCCTTAACTCATACAGTCCATTATTAACTAAGCATTTTGTGAGAACTTGATTATCCTTTAATATAGTTACACTATCATTAAAGAATTGAAAGCAATAATTGTACTTCAACATGGCAGAAATAGAAATTAAATTTCTACAAATATTAGGTACATATAATGTGTCTACAAGATACAAATATCTATTACACAAGGGAACCTTACAGTTCCTATTCCAACTACTTCTAATTTTGCATCATTCCCCACCGAGACGTGCTTCACACCTCTTGGGAGCTTGCGGTATGCCACAAACCAGACTTGTCCCGAGCTATGTGGTCTGTTGCTCTGAATCAACAATCCACAAAGAATTGCTTTCGATTAGCATAGTACATGACGTCACATGTGCTATTGAAGTAGAAGGTTCAAAATGTACCTTAGGTGCACTTTTGCAATCTTTTGCAAAGTGTCCTTTCTTGCCACAGTTGAAGCACTTGAGCTTCGAAATGTCCCTTTTCTTTTTCCCGGACCCGTTTCCTTTGCCTTTTCCCTTACCCTTGCCTTTGAAGCTGCCCTTTTTCCCACCTTTAAACCACTTCCCTTTCTTCCCACCTTTAAACCACTTCCCTTTCTTCTTACCCCCGTTGTCATTGGAGGTATTGGCAACATATGCCTTGGAGTGGTCCTTGAGAGCCATTACTTCGGCCTCAAGTAAAAGGTGACGAGCGATGTCATCAAAGGTCTTAATCTGATGGTTGTGGCGTAAGTTGACCTTCATCAACTGCCACTCCTCATCAGGTAAGAACCTTATTATTGCTTGCACCTGCTGCTCGTCGGTGAGGTCGTGCCCAGCTTGTTTAAGCTGATGAATCATTCGTGACATCTCACGAAGGTGGGCACTCATGGTGTGATCTGCTCGTTTACCATAGTTCTCAAACCTTAGTATCATTGAGCGTTGTTTCTCCACGGAAACATCTCCATACTTGGCCTTCACAAAGATCCCGGATGCCTTTGGCCGAGGAGCATGGAGAACTCCACCATGATCTCATCCACCATTGTGGACAAGAGTGTGACTCTACACATAGAGTTCTTTTTAAGGTAGGCTTCATAAGCCACCCTACTTCCCCCTTCCTCCGGGGGGTTGACCTCAGCGTCGAGCATCTCAAGTGTCTCTTGCTCGCTTAAGATGAACTTGACCTTCTGCTGCCAAATTAGATAGTTTTCACCATCCAATTTGAGGTCACGGTTCAACTCTGCTACTATGTTCTTAGTAGCCATCTACAAATATGCAATTCACATGTTTTAGATTCCAATTCACACAATTAGACTTATTCAAGCAATATGTTCATTAAATAACTTAGTTTATACCCAGACGTAGCAAAAGGTATGCATATAGCATCCGATCAGAAACGCCTAAGCATAACTTTGCCATTTTATGAACATACCCTTAACAAGCCTATACATTCAATCAATCAAGGGCAACCAAGCATACATCAGTTTATAACCTCACTTGACCCTCCAAGAAGGCCTGAATCACGCACTCATGCGTGATCGTAACAACCATAGCACTTCATTTAAACCTTAGTCTCATCACCCTTAAGTCTCCTTAATACAATGCCCAGGTTGTTGGTGGAGTCACAAACGGTCTCACTTAAGTACCACTTCCTTAGACAGCATTATATTAGCTTGATAGGGTCCCTAGAGACCTTAGTTTAATGAAGTGTCTCATCAATTGAATCAAGTTTCAAGTCCTTCAAGTTCACCGTACAAGTACTTGAACTATCTTAAGGTAGAATCTCTTGTTTCAATAGACGTATGTTCCCTCACTTAATTTAAGCTTCAATTCCCTCAAGTCCATCATAGTGGTACAAAACCAGTGTTAAGACCATCAAGGGGTTGAAATTCATAAATTAGGTAAAGAATAAATGTCACATGCATGCCAAGTCTATGTCACACATGGACCTTAGGAACCACGAGAGAAGCGCTCCCAGGAAAGATGGAGGGGTCACAGACGGTCCCACTTAAAACCCACCTCCTAGACAGAGCACATTCCGGCAATATCCTTAAGGTATAATGTGATATAGAACTTTGGCACACATTTTCTTTAGGTTCATATGTATACAACATTTTCATTGTTCAATCAATCATTCATGGAACAAATAGGCAAGTCAACATGTTATACATCCATTTTCATCATACAACATTCAAGCATGATTCAAAACACATATAACATTCATGCTTCCTTTTTCCATTTAAACGACTATAACCCCTTCGAATAACCTTACCGGGGGTCTCGCTGCCCGGTCAGCGAGTCGGGGTCCAGGGGCGAAGCGCCCTGGTTTAGGGGGTCTCGCTGCCCTGGTTTAGTCCGATTACATACAATCATACATTCATACATGTTATTTCGAATTCAACCAACATGTATCATACTTCATACAACACATATAAACATGTCGAACAAGTAAGCATGTATCACAAAGAGAACCGAAAGCTCTGATACCATTTGTTGATTTTAGGATCGTCTTTAACATGCTTCTCATGTTCGCATTTAATAATACCGAAGAAAGGATTAAGAGTATGTACCTTTCTTCTGGACGCAGCTTAAGAATCTTAGAGATTCTTGCTCCTTGCTGATGTAGAAGACTCGGCTTGGGGAACACCTTTAGGGCGGATTGGAGAGGATTTGTCTCCAAGGTGAGTTCCACTCACAATGCTCCTAGAATGCCTTCTAGTTTAGAAGAGGAAGTATGAGGAGAGAAGAGAGAACCAATGCTGGTTGTGGGATGATTAGAAATGGCGCATCCTCCCTCTATTTATAGAGGAGGATGGGCTGCCAATGAGAGGGCACAATGCCCTTTCATTTGCGAAGTAACATGTCCCTAGGACCAAGGGCTGCAACCAATTCCACTTGGTCCATGAGACATGTCTCATGCCTTTTGCCTTTTCAATTAAGTAATTAATTAGAAAAGGAATAAATAAATAATTGTGTCTAATAGGAAATTAATTAACTAATTAATTAATTATCCAAATATGGTGAAGAGGCAAGGGAGGTGACCCATGTCCCTTGCCCATTCGGCCATGGGACATGAGACATGTCCCTTTGGCCGAATGGTGCAAGGCATGGGGTGCACCCCCTTGCCTAGAGGCACCTAGAGCGAAGGGGCACTCACACCCCTAGGCCCATGGCCGAATGGGTGTAAGGCCACCTTAGGGTGCCTTTTCGGCACCCAAGGGTGCTACGCACCCTTCAGCCTAAGCCGAAGGTGTGCTTGGCCCTCTTCGACACCTTTTCACCAATTTACGCACCTTTCCGCCAAGATACACGTCTCTTCACCAAAAGGTTCCTCGACACATTTATCCCAAGCTCACATAGAGCTATTCCAAGACATATTAAATCATCCATTGAGCTCCTTGAGCTCATATTAGCTCACTAAGAGCAGATATACATCTCTCTAGCTCAAACACTGAGATTAAGCTGAGTTGAGCTGTGCTTAGCTACTTTAGCTAGCCCAGGTCATCTTGGTGCGCAAGAATTCCAACAATAATTTAGTCATCAGTAACAATTTAAACTTAAAAGTTTTACCCTAAAATTTTCAAACTACACCATTAACCCACTACACTTTCCCTAGTTACCAAACCACTACCGAAAACTCTCCGGCCCGCCGTCGGAATGCCGAAAAATCACCACGGGTCACGGAACACCCTAGCCCATTGGAACCCCAACCCTAGACCACCCAAATCGCGGCCAAAGGCCGCCAAAATTACAGCCACCAATTCGCAGCCTAAGGCTCGCTATTCGGAGGCCTGGGGTTAGGGTTTCATGGGTTAGGGTAGGTGTTCCTTGACCAGTGGTGTTTTTTTGGCATTCCGGCAGTGGTCCAACAAGTTTCCAGTGGTTGTCCGGCAACTATGGAAATTGTGGTGGGTTAATAGTGAAGTTTTAAAATTTTAGGGCAAAATTGTTAAGTTTAAAACTTTTATGACGCAAATAGAGTTTTTATAAAATTTCAGTAGTTAAAACTAGCATTTTCCCTACATATTTGTTGAAGTTAACGGAGAAAATGGACGGAAAGACCACGAATGAACCATAAATTTTAATATAGGATTTCGAGAGGACAAAAAGTTAAAATAGGATCCCAATAGAACAGTAATTAAAGTTAAAATGGGATCCGATTACTGAATGTATGCTGAACATTTTTGTAGGCTAGTGTAGGATTGAATTTGGTATGAAGAAATTTCATATGTTTAATCATAGTGGTGTAATTTCAAATATTAAGATTTCAAATCCATAGAGTTAATTTCATCGAATCTATGTTCTATGTATTTATCGTGATGTACTATGTACTATTATTATAATTTCACGAATGTCAAAATTTGGTGTCATGAATTGAAGTTTGAATATAATATACATCATTATGTAACTGGATATATTATTTATGTAATTTGGTACATTATGTACTTATGGGATGCAGTATGTATTATGAATATAATTATAAATGGTAATTTTTTGTTTTTTTTACAAGTGTTTGGATGTATTTAGTATGTAAGTGGCTACATTATGTACCTAATTGGAAGTTATATGTATTATGGATATAATTTTTATTTTTGCATTGTTTCATATGTAACTGGATGTATTTGGTATGTAAATATATGCATCATGTACTTTACTTGAGTTATTATAAATTATGGATGTACTTTGAAATAATTAGTTTTCTTTTTTTTTGTCATTGTTTCGTATATAATTCAATGAAGTTGGTGTGTAATTGAAAGTATTATGTACGTATCTCTATTCTTCTTATGAATTTGTATTGAGTTTCATTTATACATGTTGAGCTTTCATTTGTATACAACATACCTGATTGATATAGTCGCGAACAATTGAATATATACACCATACATTTATCACTTAAATTAACCAGTACAAACATTTGCAACATTGTTATTTTGAATATGTACATGATTAATATTTATTGTACAATTGTACAATAACTCCATACAGTTTTGACTCAGATAGACACTAGAAAAAATGTGAATTTCCAAACAAAAAAGCTGATTTCCAAAATAAAAATTAATTCTAAAATCACAATGATATTTCATTCATAACACTAATTTTATTCAACTTATTTCTCCAATTCTTATAATTAATAAATTATATATGAGCCAAAATATTATAACCAAGAAGGCAATTTTTTTGATAAAATAAAACAAAAGACTAAATATCAAGACGATAAAAGAAAAAAGTGAATATAAGAGAAACGGTCACACATGAAAAAGGATTAGCATTGCTGCTATATTAATAGGGGGTTTCAAACTTCAGGTTTTTCTTGTGGACAACTGACTTTTTCACTCCTTCAAGTGAGTAGGATCGCATGATTCACCATTTTCTACTCGGACCTCAAGCGAATAAAACCAAAGTGAATTTAGTTGTTCACGTGAGTAGCCCCACGTTATTCACCTGAAGTTGTGTGCTGCGTACGACAGTCCGCACAAAGTTGTGCGCGACACACAGATGTGCGCACCAATAAGTGCATAATCTAATTGACAGACTTCCATTTTATGCTGATCTACCTAGGTTGTGATGTCGATCTAACTAGGTAGTCATGTTGATCTAACAAGATAGTGATGTCGATCTAAACAACTCATCATGCTAATTACCATTTTATGCTGATCAATCAAGTAGTCATGTTGATCTAACTAGGTAGTCATGTCGATCTAACTAGGTAGTCATGTCGATCTAAACAACTCATCATGCTGATCACCATTTTATGCTGATCAATCAAATATGTATGTCGACCTAACAAGGTAGTAATGTCGATCTAACTAGGTAATGATGTCGATCTAAACAACTCATCATGCTGATCAATCAAGTATGTATGTTGATCTAACAAGGTAGTGTTGTCGATCTAACTAGGTAGTGATGTCGATCTAAAAAACTCATCATGCCAATCACCATTTTATGCTGATCAAGCAAGTATGTATGTCAATCTAACTGTAGGAGTAATGCCGAAAAGTCAATCATCGATGATGTGGTTTTGGGCATGAATCATGTTATTTATAGTTCGATTGTTATGTTAGTTTGAATTTGTTTGTTAATCAAATAATACAATATATTAACCCTGGAATATATCAATATTCCTAAATATCCCTAGTCAAGGTGTTATAGTGAATGTGGGTTGCTATAACACGTTTGAGACTAGCATAAGGAAGATTCGCATTGGTATTGTGAAGGCTTACTTATGAATACATATGAGAGGAACTATGTATTGGATCGACCTGTTTGAGAGCATTATGAGGATTGTGGTGTGAACATCATAAGTGTCTCTCATGGATCATAGTACACGTAGTCCTTCGACCTGAGGTTATGAAGATTTGCTCATGTGAGTGGCACGCTTTGATTCTATGTACTGTCTCTTTCGTGACTGGGAGATTGGACTAGTTTTGGGTGTATTGCAATATCATGGAGTTGGACTGTCATGAACCAAGACGGTATTCGTCACTCCCACACCACGGGAGAGTATTCTCATGCGCAACGTTGAGCTGTAACGAGGATACAAGATCTGACCTTGGATCAACTTGAGAGTCTGACTGAAGGGACATATCATGTAAATGTATGATCATACCGATGGGTGAGGTTCCGTCGTGACGTCGACTTCCACGTTACTTGGGTGGTAGTGATGTGTTGCTAGATACCGCTCACTATCTGTAATTATGAATAAGGATTCATAATTATTGCCAATGTAACGGGAACCTATAGGGTCGCACGCAATTCGAGGTACAACATGAGCTTGTTTGAGCAGAGTAAAGGCAGAAGGACTTAACTGACAGCTTTTAGAAAGTCTGTGCACTAAACCCTAATTGATGGGCACCGGAAGTCTATAAATAGACTCCCTCTGGCCCAATAATAAAGGTTGGTACGCATAATGAGAGATCACCCCAGTGGCTTCTCACGTGCCTTGTCCTCTGCGCAAACTGTTTCCCTCCTGGAGAGGATTCTGCTGCTAGCACAGCGTCGGGAAGGAGGATCTCCTGCTGTAGGCATTCACGGAACGAGCTACGGAGAATCTACCTGGAGCGTGGATACCGTAGAGGACTGGTGTTTTCCCGTCAAAGTTGCACGGATCATCACCGCGTTAGGTAGATTCCTGAACACCTGGTTTAATTTGTTTCAATAGTTGATCCGATTGGGGTTCCGTTTTGTTTCCGTTACGTTCTGATTGAGATCCGGAAACCCCAACAGTGGTATCAGAGCTTGCTATTGAACAATAAATCAGTTCTATTTAATCTGTAATTAATTTAATTAATTTTCGGATTAATTACTTGTGAAATTTCTGGGTTTGACAAAAACGTTTTCTGATTCTGTTCTTGATGAAGAACACAAAGAACAACGGCTGAGTTTCGAACCCGAGTAGCGCTGTTCATCATCGATCTACAGTTTCCTCACGGATAAACGCGTCGATAGGCTTCGTTCTTGCTTTGATGGTGGAACAACTTTGAGGTTTCAAAGAGGAGACCACCTCGAAGATGTTGGTACCATCAGAGGCGGAGAAGCATGGCGGAATCGCTGGAAAATCGCCAGAAGCCGCGGCTGTAGAACCGCAACTTCATGGGATTTTTCCGGGAGTTCTGGCCGTTAAACGACGATGAAACTTCGGGGTTATTCAATCGGTGATGAGGCGAAATTTTTGACACTGGTGGGACGACGATCGGACACCGAGAAAGCCTCCATCGGAATGGATGGCTACGACACGGCTGAGCCAGTGGCTGGCCTGGAGCTGAGGATGTGGCTGGCCTGGAGCCGAGCCAGTCGGCGGAGCCTTCTTGAGCCGCCGGAGCCGCCAGAGCTTCAGAAATTGCTCCAAGCCCCCCAGGACTTCCGGATTTGAGCATTTTGGCCTCAAAAGTTTTGTTTTTAAGAAACGTTTTCAAGGACAGCTGCGACAAGTTCTAGAAAGTCCCGAAACTTTCTAAAGTTGTACAATTTGGTCCAGAACTTCTATTTTTGTACAAATTTGTCTGGGACTAGTTTTGTAAACCTTAGAAAGCCATGGAATATGCTAATGTACAGATTGACCCTTGGATTATTGTTTTGAACAGTTAGACCCAGGGATTGATGCTGTAGTGCCGAAAAGTGTCCTGAAACTTTTTGGAAATGTTCAGAATAGTCCTTGAGTTACTCTTTTGCATAGTTTCGTCAGAGACAAGTTTTGAATATTTAATAAAGGTCCTTAAAGTTTTCGTTTTTGCTCAAATTGGACCCAGATTTTTCTTAAGGAATTAAAATGAACCAAAGTTTGTTAAAATGAGATTTTAGCATTTTTGGTTGCATGTTTGATACATGGTACATGATTATATCCCTGGTTCAATGTTGTATTTTTGGTAAATACGACATGCGTGTCGTGCCTTCTCTCATACTCTCGTTGTACATTCTCTTCTCACCTACTCCCGTCGAATGTAACTCAAGGTTTCTTAATTAAAGTTGTAATTAATTGTAATCACCGAAGATAAGGACAATGAAGGGGCAAAGTGTAGCAAGGCGAAGGAAGGACGACTTGGACCACAGGACGCTAGCGAGGAAGATACTTAGGGTAGTCTTTTTCTTTCTAGGTCTTTATAGTATCTCAAGGCTCGAGATACTTTAGTTTGGGCTATAACCATGGTACGATCTATTTTATGCGGTAGTATGCATTCTAGGTTGATTGAATGTATGTATGTGAGATGCATGATTAATCAACTGAAGAAACAAAAATGATGAGATATAAAATTTGTAAAATCCCTCAATTTAATATCAAGCTCATGGTCTTCCATCACAGGACACGTCAAGCGTTCGATCATCGTGTGGTAGTTTTAGCCATAGCGAGGTGCCATACTTTAATCTTATTTGAAGGCGAGTACTCGGTGATGGGTCGGGCTTGACCATTCAGCCAACACGGTTGGTAGATTGGAGACTAATTGAGTGGGAGTTAAGTGAGTAGTGTTCGCCATAACGAGGTGCTGCACTATAACTTCACTCAATGATCCAAGAGTTGCACGCGGTGCAATTGGCAAGTTGGCCTACCTAAGGTTACCGTTATTCAAGCACTAGCCATAGCAGGTTTGAGTTGAACGGGGAACTTATGGATCTTGGCCCGCTAGAATACATATGCGCTTCTTGTATTCTGGGGTAATAGTGAGGGCTATTATCTTGAAGAAAATAGTGGGAGCCATTTAATGAAATTCCTCAAATTCATTAAAGTGGTTAATGTAAAATATCATGATTCTTATCTTGAATGTTTGCTTGTTGTAGAAAAGTTTATATCATTGCGATCAATCCTTCAAGGAATGATAAAGTTTAAAATGAACGAGAAAATATGAATGTCTTTAAGTTGTAATCCCAGAAAGGTTTTCCGACATATCTCGTAGAGTGGAGAGTGATGCATGAGATGCATCAAGTATGGTGTTCCACCATGAGGCATGCCAACCACTCGATCATTGCGTGGTAGTTTTTGCCATAGCGAGGTACCGTGCTTTAATCTTGTTGAAGGCAAGCACTCGGTGATAGATCGGACTTGAGTGTTGCACCAACACGGTTGGTGGCTTTGAGAGTGATTGAGTGGAAGTTAAGTGAGTAGTTTTTTCCATAGCGAAGTGCTGCACTGTAACTTCACTCAGTGATCCACGGGTCAATCGAATTCTCTTGTGGGGTGTTTTGGAAACAAGCTTAAATTATAAAAGCATAAAATATCGAGGTCATATTAAAATTGTTGGCAAACCATTACTCGATTGGATTGAGACGTTGAAGGGAAGAAGGTCTTTCGCTTCAATATTTTGTTATAGAACCTAACATTATACTTCCACATCTCGAGTATCTAATACTAGATGGAGATCAAACATTTGTAGAATGTGTTGGATCTTAAGAGAAGTAAAATGATAGGAAAGGTAAAGTGAACCTACACGGTAGGAATGATCACTTTACCCCTGGATTTGTTCTAAGTACTGAAAAATCCAATTTATAACAAAATGACCCGGGAAGATCATAATGAACGCTCCAATCTATCTCTGGCACTGTTGTTTGCGCCAACTAAACGAGAAACATATCTCTAAAATCCATGAGGTTGGAAGATAGGACTCATTTTTTTTGAACGACAAGATATGTGGTTCTTATGAGATATATGGTTCTTGTTTGTTGGGCAAGATGACTTATTCCCTTTACTGGAAATAGTAGAAGGGGAGATGAGACTATTTGGACATTTGCATGAGAGTGTATGAGGGTCAAATGAGTGCTCTAGCCAAGAGAGATGGTACTAGTACTTCATATACTGATGAGATCAGTTGACTGTGTATGAGATACAAGTATGAATTCAAGGAGTTCAACTATGAAGTACAAAGTAAATTATGGAAGAGTATTATACACTTCAATTCGATTTAAAGTGTAGGATACTCAAGCCAAGAGTTCTATGAAAATTAGAAGGATGGTGTGTCTGAGAGGAGAAATCAAACTATATTGGATATAGCTCTGTTACGGTCACCCCGAGCGGGTTGCGACCGGGTGACCCGGGGCTCCGGTTTTGGCCTGCGGGTCACGTTTTTCGGCGTTCAGGCGGCTCCCGAGCCCTATCCGAGTATCATTTTGGCGAACCCTTCCATATTTGAGGTCGTGTGGGTCCCCCGGACGTTTCCGCCGAAAATATTTTTCTGGCGCCGGGGGGTTGTCGGGGTCGCCTCGGGACGTACAGCGGGCTCGGTAGCGCTCTCGAGATCTCAGTTTGAGAAGCCGTTTGTAGTTTTGGAGTCGTGGAAACGTCCGGTGGTGGTTGTGGAGTTTAATATTTGGGGCGGGACGTTCGGTTCGGGCGACTCCGAGGCTCGGGGCGGGAATCCCGGGACTCGGGATGGAAATTTTCTGACGGCTTTGGGGTAAGTTGTGTTATAATTTAAGATGGAATTTATGGGTATTTTTATAGAATTTTGGAGTGACGGAATTTCGGTTAAGGTTGACACGCTCGCACGTCGGGTTTTGGTTCGGGTTCAGCGAGCTCGGTAGGACACTCCGGAATGGTAAATGAACTTTTGAAAAATGTTCTGTGAATGTTATAATATTCTGAAGATTGTGTCCGAATTTCATTAATTTTGGAATTCGGTAATTATTTTTGGGCAAAAAGAATTGGAACTTTCGGAGAAATTGGGAGTTAATTAGTAATTGGCCACAAAATTAAAGTATTTCAGCATGGGTGCAGCAGCTATTTTCGGCAGCAAGTGTGTGTGTGTGTGATTAATGGGACACATGTCCTATTTTTAATTAAAAGGAGAGAGGGATGGGCTAAAGTGAGGAAAAATATATAAGGCTTATTATTTCCAAAAAAGGAGACTTATTTCATTTCTTCTTCTTCTTCATCTTCTCCAAGTGCTGCCGAAACCTCCATGGATGCTCACCTCCAAGCTTGACTTTCTTCTTCTTTGTGGGAATCAAAGAGAAATTGGTTGCTACTTGTGGTAAGTACCTTCCTAAGTCCTCTTTTCTCATTAGTTTTGAAGTTTAAGGGTGAAAAGAGAAGTTTTGGTAAATTATGGGTTTGTTCTTAGCTACATGCTAGGATGATTCTCTTCCTCCCATCTTTTAGTATGATGTTCTTGGGTTGTATGGGAGTATTAATCAAGTGTTGGATTTTGGAAAACACATCTTGGATGAAGAAACCATTTATGGCCGAATTTGTTGGAAAATTCCAAAATAATGTGTGTTTGTTATCTTGCTTCATGCTTCAAGTATGTTAATCCTAGCATGATTCTAAGCTTATGTGTGGATTCAATTTGATGGAAAATAAGTTGGGTTAAAAACCCCTCTTTGGCCGAATTGTTAAGTGAAGAGGTTTTGGTTGTTTAGGTGAAATTGGTTAGTGGTCTTGCTTAATAATTGTAATTGGTGATTAAAGGGTGCAAATGGAACTTTGTTTGGATTGAAATGGAAGATGGGTGAGGAATACCTCTTTTGGCCGAATTGTGTAGAAAGGGGTTTGTGGATTTTGATGCAATTGGTTAGTAATGTTGGTTAAGAAATGAAATTGAGGATTAGTGTGATTAATTAGAAGCTTGAATGGTTTGATTTGGAGGTGTGGTGAAAAATTGGTTAAGGGTCAAAATGTTCAAATGAAACTTTTTCCATGATAAGGTTGTGCGTTGGTTGGTTTGAATCCTAAATTGCTATTGTGTATGGAAATAGGTTCATGAAGATGTTTGAAACATCATTTTCGGACAACGATGGGAAAAGTTAGGTTTAAGCGGGTTTTCCGGGAAAGGCGTCCGGAATGTGGGTTTAAGGGTTGGAATGGGTTTAGTGGTGTATGATTAACAATGTTCGGGCTCGGTTTGTAAAACCGAGCTTTCTGTGGAATTTTCCGGGAAAGTGCGGGTTTGTACAGAAATTTCTTTCTGGAGTTATTTGGATGTGTTCTGACTCAACAATGGTTATCCAGCTTGATTCTACGTTAGTGGAGTAGCGTGGAACCATAGAAGTCAAGTTTGGCGTTTCGGGTCGGGAGCCGGGGTTTCACGAGTTTTGGGCTGCGGGGCAGCGCTTCTGAGGTAAGGGCTTAATTTGGTAAAAATGTACGTTTGTTCTGTTTCAAGGCCCGGATGACCTTAGAGGCCCGGGTTCCTATTCTGTTCTGTATATGTTTATCAGGTAATGTTACTTCTGTTTATGTTTATGTATTCTTGTTATTATATGTTCTGTTCTGTGACGAGACCCGAATGGTCGTAGAGGCCACGGGTGCTCCTTGATTACATTCGCGTATCCGCACCGAGAGTGCCGATACTTTGATCCGTGTCCGCTTTGGAGGGTGCCGACATTACGTGTATATCCGCACTTGGGGTGCCGATATATCGTGACCCTACGACAGTTTGGGGATCGCGACCCCGGCCGACCGTGCTATCATTGCATTACGATCTGTATATTCTGACCTCTGTTGAGGGCTGTCGTAACGGGTCGTTCTGGCGGTTGGACCGCATACGATGGATTCTGACTCACCTCTGACTTTGCATACATGTATATATGCGATTGTGCTTGTATCTGCTCTGTTTTGCAGGTTCAGTTCGCGCCATATGGGCAAACTACACTTTTACCTTAGTCCTTTCGGGTCCTTTCGAGGACTCACCCTTTCATTTGTTTACACCTTTCGGGTTGTTACGAAAAGCAATTGGCGGAATAGAGATCCGCAGTGCTTTCGGATTTCTTGGGTTTCAGCAGCAGTAGTACCACGGGCGGAAAATCTCCTGAGTGAGAAAGTTTCCGATTCCGCATAATAGGTATATATATAGGTTTTGGTTTAATGGCTCTGTAGCTGTAGCTGCATGCATGTAGTTTAGATCATGTATTTGTATAAGACGTATAATCTGAGACATACTTTGCCTTTATTGTCTCTGAGTCGAGGGCGGAGCCCCGACTTGCTTATATTGGAGTTGTGGTTATATCATGGATTTTGGTGTTTCTGTGTTGTGGCGATGTTTGATGTTTGACACCATGAACTGCATGTTTGGTAGAAGTTGGATTTTTCTAGTATGCTTGCCTTGAATGAGTATCTGGGTTGCTAGTTGCCACTTGGCTATTTGTTATTTGAGCTCGATGCTCCGTTGCGCGCTTTCCGCCGTAGGTTCCGGCTCTCGACGTCGCAGCCAGCTCCGCCTCCGCAACCGGGCGGGGTGGCTGTGACAAGTTGGTATCAGAGCCAGGTTGGGTCGGATTGACCCGAAAGGTAAAGTATGTTTGGTTTTGATATGAAATGTGGAAGGCAAGTATACAAGTCCGAGGGTGGACTTTTGGAGTAAGTTAAGTCTGTTCATGGTTAAGTACCTGCGGAAGATGACTTCGAAGTGCGAGCCACTGGTTCTACGTTTCATTCAGGCGGTTGCAGTACGGAGACTGGCCACCTCCTTATTTGAACCACCTTGGAATGGGTGTGGAGCAGCGGGCGGTTCTTTGAAGCATTTTGAAGGTTTAGAAGTTGGACTTACGGTATGATCCGGTACTTTAATTCATTGTTTGGTATATGGTGTGATTCGTGATATGAACATGAACTGATTCGTGTTTGAGGATTTGATATTTGGTTGTGTGATTCTAAAATGAATTTCGCATCATGCATTGCATTACACTACTGAGCCTTAGAATCTGCTGCTGGCTTTTGGATAGATGGGGAAGAGTTAGTTGATTTGGACTTTTGGATATGGGATAAGTTGGCTTTGGTTGGACTTGGTTTAAGGGAATGTTTACTACACGCGAACAGCGTGTTTTGGCATCGGAGGGGCGGGACTGGAATCCCACACCTCCGTGGAATAGGATACGGGTTCAGTGTAACCCAGGGTCTGAACAACCACACTCACCGCCCCGAGGTTTAGTGGTCGTAGGGACCCCTCTCTGATTTGGTATTACCCGCCAGCCTAGCTGGTTCAGGGGCGGTAATTAGCAGGGGAAGATCTGATTATGCCACGGTAAGGGCATTTTGATTAGGTGGTGATAGCGAGACTTAAGCCACTGCTCGCCATGGTTTGGGATCGGTAAGTGAGTGACTCTGACAAGGGTGGTCACTGCGACACCTAGACTTCTCATCGGTCCTATTGACGACGAGGAGATCTGGGGCACCAGTCTGGCGAGGTCAGACTCTTGGAGAGGTTTTAGAGTTTGAACCCCGAGGTTCAATGACCGAGAAGTGCAGGGTAGTAGAGATTTGGTCTGCAGGAGTTGATGAACTCACGGGAGGCTACATTTTCCACTAGCGGTGCGGTGGGGATGTAGCTGCAATCTGTGTCAGGCACAGTTGATGAGTTTCATCAGGGAGACAGGATAGTCGGAGAGTATGAGTGAGAGTTTGATCGGTTGGTTTGCTACGTACCGTAGTACTATGGAATGGAAGAATAGAAGGCTAAGAGGTTTATTCGTTGACTGCGCCCGAGTTCAAGTGGGTTTTGAGACCTTTAGACTTTACTTTGTTTCGGGAAGCGGTTATTGGGCTCAACTCCTCGAGCAAGAGGAGGTTGAGAGTCGCTTCACCTTACAATGAGGTTAAGGGTGTACGAGGGGCTCCACACAGCAGGGACCCCGGCAGATTTCTGGATGGCCGAACAGGCCTGGGCAATTTAGTAGAGGTAGAGAGGGAGCACCACCGGCACGATCTTATCCGATTTGCAGTAGGTATCATTCCGGTTGAATTTGTTATCGGCAGGAGGGCCGATGTTTGCGTTGCAGGTCTGACACTCTTTGGGTACGGTATTGCCCTCTTATTGTAGGGCAGGGGTCAGCAGGAAGTTCTGTAAGGTACTATATTTCCGAATGAGATACCGGTTCATGCGTTATTTGATACAGGAGCATTTGTTCCCATTGTAACACCGAAATGTGTTACATTTCTGTATCTGTCTGTTAGTACCTTGCCTCAAACGCATTTAGTAAAAACTGCAGGAAGTCAGTTTCTGTTTTCCAATGGGATGGTTCGGGGTTGTACGATATCTGTAGGCGGACATGATAGTATCGGATCTGTTGGTTTTAGACACGCCGGACTATGATGTTATTCTTGGAATGGACTGGCCATCCAAGAACTCTGTGCACGTTGATTGTGCAACCCGTACTGTTATGGTTTCTGGAGAGGTACTACCTCTCACGACTCCGATTGGTTTGACTATCGCACAGCACAGTAAGGAATTACAGATTCTGGATCAACTGTCGATAGTTGGTGTAGGGGAATGCTATGGTCTGAATGAAGCTGGTATTAGGTTGAAGTTGGATGGTTTACCGTTGGTTCGAGATTTTCCGCAGGTATTTCCGGAGGAGTTGCCCGGATTACCATAAGAGCGGGAATTGTGTTTGACATCCACTGCGGTCAGCATTGCTCCGATATCTATTCCTCCTTATCGGATGCCTATTTCTGAGATGCAGGAGTAGAAGAAGCAACTGGAGGAATTACAGCAAAAGAGTTTCGTCCGACCGAGCACTTCAGCGTGGGGTGCTCTGGTTTTGTTTGCTAAGAAGAATGATGGGACACTCTGACTTTGTATTGATTACAGACGGTTGAATGCTCTTATTGGGAAGAATAAGTATCCGTTACCGAGGATTAACGATCTTTTTGATCAACTTCGGGGTTTGAGGGTTTCTCAAGGATTAATCTCTGATCTGGGTATTTTCAGCTTAGGGTGAAGGAAGAGGACATACCTAAGACTACTTTCCGCACCCGATATGGACACTTTGAGATTACAGTCATGCCATTTGGGCTGACCAATATTCCGGTGGCATTCTTGGATCTGATGCATCGGGTGTTCCGACCGTACTTGGGCTCATTTCTGGTGGTTTTATTGATGATATTCTGATATATTCTCGGGATGAGGATTCGCATCGGGAGCATCTGAGGGTAGTTACAGATACCTTGGGAACATCAGCTTTATGCTAAATTCTCAAGGTGTGAGTTCTGGATTCGGGAAGTCACTTTTCTGGGACACGTTATTTCTGAACATGGTCTGTCTGTGGATCCAGAGAAGGTGAGGGCAGTTCGGGACTGGAAACAACCTACTACGGTACGGGAGTTCAGGAGCTTCCTGGGGTTAGCAGGATTTTATCAGAGGTTTGTACCAGGGTGTTCTATCCTAGCATCTCCGCTTACGCAGTTGACCAAGAAGGGTCAACCGTATTTCTGGTTTGATAGGTGTGAACGGAATTTTCAGGAGTTGAAACGGCAGTTGACTAACGCTCAGATTCTGACTCTTCCAGATCCGAACTTACCGTATGTGATTTATTCGGATGCTTCCACATCCAGTTTGGGGTGTGTTGGCGCAGGAGCGTTTTGTGGTAGCTTATGGGTCGAGGCAGCTGCGACCGCATGAGCTGAACTGACTGATACATGATCTGGAGTTGGCTATAATAGTTTATGCGCTGAAACATTGGAATCAATATCTGTTTGGTAATAAATTTCAGATTCTTACCGACCATAAGAGTCTGAAATATCTGTTTACGCAAAAGGAGCTTAATTTGAGGCAGCATAGATGGCTCGAATACACTAAGGACTATAATTGTTGTGTCGAGTACATCTCTGGCAAGGGCAACACGGTTGCCGATGCACTGAGCAGGAAGTATACCGGGTTAGTTAAGGGAGGAAATGTTGGGGACTGATCTGAGGAGAGAGATTCGACTTGCCTTTGGCACAGGGGGCAGCTCTGGGAGCGTGCTCAGGTTATTACACTTACCATACATTCTGAGTGGCTTGATAGGATGCGCGAAGCGCAAGGTAGAGATCCGGGGTTGAAGGAATTATCTGGGGTGGATAAGAGTTCTTTGTTACCGACGTTTCAGTATGGCAGGGATTGCTATACTTCCGAGACCGCCTTTGTGTACCAGAGGATCAGGAGTTCTGGAATGATATTTTAGAGGGGGCACACTCGGCGGTGTGAGCATCGGGAACCGGCGGGGACACTGCAGACTTTGCCCATTCCACTGGAAGTGGGGTAATGTTATGATGGACTTTCGACCGCACCGCCCGACACGGTTTCATCATGATGCTATCTGGGTTTTTGTGGATCGGTGACAAAGTGCGTACACTTTTCGCCTATTCGGTCGCTGAGACCCTCCGGAGAAGCTTGCCCGGCTTTACATCGGGGAGATTGTACGTTTACATGGAGCACCAGACTCCATTGTATCTGACCGTGATCCGCGTTTTACAGCACGGTTCTGGATTGCTTTTCATGAAGCATTGGGCACGCGACTCCATCTGAATACAGCTTATCACCCACAGACGGACGGGCAGTCGGAGCGGGTGATTCTGATATTGGAGGATATGTTGCAAATCTGTACTTTGGATTTTGGAGGAGATTGAGACCAGCAGTTACTTTGATAGAGTTCTCGTACAATAATTGCTTTCAGACTACGTTGGACATGGCACCATATGAGGTGTTGTACGGGAGGTGTATGACATCATGCTGTTGGACAGATGCATCTGATGGGGTTGAACTGGGACCCGAGCTTTTTGAGGAGTCTACGGCAAAGATCAGATTGTTACAGGCGCGGATTAAAACCGCGAACGACTGCACCACTGCTTATACGAACCGCCGCCGTAGAACTCTTGAATCGGCGTTTGGTGATAGAATTTGATAGAATTTGACTGGAGGTAGCACCGTTCAGAGAGACAGAAGATTTGATAGGCGGGGCGAGTTACCCCGAGTTATATCGGTTCTTATGGGTTTCCAGAGTAAGTTGTTAGGTTGGGTTTCCCCCCCCCCAACTGTTTCTGTTTTATGTGGTACCTTCCAGGATAGCCTGTTGTGGATCGGTTAGATCTAGGTTCGGTCTTATGCAGGGTTGTCCGGTAGAAATACCGGCAACTGTCTCTGGGTGCCCTAAGATGCACCCGGAGGGTGGGACGCCGGGAGGCTCTGTATGGTATTCTAATCTACCACTCCCGCCGCACTGATACGGTGGTCCGATTGTTTCAGGTTAGAGGAATGTTTATATTTTCTGGTTGGTAGCGACACTGTCTGGTTGGTTCAGCTACTCTTGGAGGACCAAGAGTTCTAAGGGGAGAATGTTACGGTCACCCCGAGCGGGTTGCGGCCGGGTGACCGGGCTCGGTTTTGGCTGCGGGTCACGTTTTCGGCGTTCAGACGGCTCCCGAGCCCTATCCGAGTATCTTTTTGGCGAACCCTTCCGTATTTGAGGTCGTGTGGGTCCCCCGGACGTTTCCGCCGAAAATATTTTTCTGGCGCCGGGGGGTTGTCGGGGTCGCCTCGGGACGTACAGCGGGCTCGGTAGCGCTCTCGAGATCTCAGTTTGAGAAGCCGTTTGTAGTTTTGGAGTCGTGGAAACGTCCGGTGGTGGTTGTGGAGTTTAATATTTGGGGCGGGACGTTCGGTTCGGCGACTCCGGGGCTCGGGGACGGGAATCCCGGGACTCGGGATGGAAATTTTCTGACGGCTTTGGGGTAAGTTGTGTTATAATTTAAGATGGAATTTATGGGTATTTTTATAGAATTTTGGAGTGACGGAATTTCGGTTAAGGTTGACACGCTCATGGCGTCGGGTTTTGGGTTCGGGTTCAGCGAGCTCGGTAGGACACTCCGGAATGGTAAATGAACTTTTGAAAAATGTTCTGTGAATGTTATAATATTCTGAAGATTGTGTCCGAATTTCATTAATTTTGGAATTCGGTAATTATTTTTGGGCAAAAAGAATTGGAACTTTCGGAGAAATTGGGAGTTAATTAGTAATTGGCCACAAAATTAAAGTATTTCAGCATGGGTGCAGCAGCTATTTTCGGCAGCAAGTGTGTGTGTGTGTGATTAATGGGACACATGTCCTATTTTTAATTAAAAGGAGAGAGGGATGGGCTAAAGTGAGGAAAAATATATAAGGCTTATTATTTCCAAAAAAGGAGACTTATTTCATTTCTTCTTCTTCTTCATCTTCTCCAAGTGCTGCCGAAACCTCCATGGATGCTCACCTCCAAGCTTGACTTTCTTCTTCTTTGTGGGAATCAAAGAGAAATTGGTTGCTACTTGTGGTAAGTACCTTCCTAAGTCCTCTTTTCTCATTAGTTTTGAAGTTTAAGGGTGAAAAGAGAAGTTTTGGTAAATTATGGGTTTGTTCTTAGCTACATGCTAGGATGATTCTCTTCCTCCCATCTTTTAGTATGATGTTCTTGGGTTGTATGGGAGTATTAATCAAGTGTTGGATTTTGGAAAACACATCTTGGATGAAGAAACCATTTTTGTGCGTATTTCTTGGTAAAATTCCAAAATAATGTGTGTTTGTTTTCTTGCTTCATGCTTCAAGTATGTTAATCCTAGCATGATTCTAAGCTTATGTGTGGATTCAATTTGATGGAAAATAAGTTGGGTTAAAAACCCTCTTTGGCCGAATTGTTAAGTGAAGAGGTTTTGGTTGTTTAGGTGAAATTGGTTAGTGGTCTTGCTTAATAATTGTAATTGGTGATTAAAGGGTGCAAATGGAACTTTGTTTGGATTGAAATGGAAGATGGGTGAGGAATACCTCTTTTGGCCGAATTGTGTAGAAAGGGGTTTGTGGATTTTGATGCAATTGGTTAGTAATGTTGGTTAAGAAATGAAATTGAGGATTAGTGTGATTAATTAGAAGCTTGAATGGTTTGATTTGGAGGTGTGGTGAAAAATTGGTTAAGGGTCAAAATGTTCAAATGAAACTTTTTCCATGATAAGGTTGTGCGTTGGTTGGTTTGAATCCTAAATTGCTATTGTGTATGGAAATAGGTTCATGAAGATGTTTGAAACATCATTTTCGGACAACGATGGGAAAAGTTAGGTTTAAGCGGGTTTTCCGGGAAAGGCGTCCGGAATGTGGGTTTAAGGGTTGGAATGGGTTTAGTGGTGTATGATTAACAATGTTCAGGCTCGGTTTGTAAAACCGAGCTTTCTGTGGAATTTTCCGGGAAAGTGCGGGTTTGTGCAGAAATTTCTTTCTGGAGTTATTTGGATGTGTTCTGACTCAACAATGGTTATCCAGCTTGATTCTACGTTAGTGGAGTAGCGTGGAACCATAGGAGTCAAGTTTGGCGTTTCGGGTCGGGAGCCGGGGTTTCACGAGTTTTGGGCTGCGGGGCAGCGCTTCTGAGGTAAGGGCTTAATTTGGTAAAATGTACGTTTGTTCTGTTTCAAGGCCCGGATGATCTTAGAGGCCCGGGTTCCTATTCTGTTCTGTATATGTTTATCAGGTAATGTTACTTCTGTTTATGTTTATGTATTCTTGTTATTATATGTTACATTACGTGCGAGACCCGAATGGTCGTAGAGGCCGCGGGTGCTCCTTGATTACATTCGCGTATCCGCACCGGAGTGCCGATACTCTGATCTCGTGTCCGTGGAGGGTGCCGACATTCTGTGTATATCCGCACTTGGGGTGCCGATATACTTCTGTGACCCTACGACAGTTTGGGGATCGCGACCCCAGCCGGTACCGTGCTATCTGTTCTGTTCTGATCTGTATATTCTGACCTCTGTTGAGGGCTGTCGTAACGGGTCGTTCTGGCGGTTGGACCGCATGCGATGGTTTATGATTCACTATATGCTTTATGTTCGTATACATATGTATATGCTGTGTTATTCTGCTTTTGCGAGTTCGATTGTTGCCATATGGGCAAACCGCACTTTTGCCTTAAGCCTTATCGGGTCCTTTCGAGGACTCACCCTTTCATTTGTTTACACCTTTCAGGTTGTTCTGAAAAGCAATTGGCGGAATAGAGATCCGCAGTGCTTTCGGATTTCTTGGGTTTCAGCAGCAGCAGTAGTACCACGGGCGGAAAATCTCCTGAGTGAGAAAGTTTCCGATTCCGCATAATAGGTATATATATAGGTTTTGGTTTAATGGCTCTGTAGCTGTAGCTGCATGCATGTAGTTTAGATCATGTATTTGTATAAGACGTATAATCTGAGACATACTCTGCCTTTATTGTCTCTCGAGTCGAGGCGGAGCCCTGACTTGCTTATATTGGAGTTGTGGTTATATCATGGATTTTGGTGTTTCTGTGTTGTGGCGATGTTTGATGTTTGACACCATGAACTGCATGTTTGGTAGAAGTTGGATTTTTCTAGTATGCTTGCCTTGAATGAGTATCTGGGTTGCTAGTTGCCACTTGGCTATTTGTTATTTGAGCTCGACGCTCCGTTGCCGCGCTTTCCGCCGTAGGTTCCGGCTCAATCTCGACGCCGCGAGCCGTTTAATAGCTCCGCCTCCGCAACCGGGCGGGGTGGCTGTGTTCCACCTCAATGCCTCCTATAAAAGGACGGCTTGGGAAAGGTACACCCTATCTACACACCCCCACTCCTCTTTTTGCTTCCGAGTATTCTGTTTCACATCTTGCAGATTACTTTGGAGCTTCAGATCGTCGTTCTCATCATCTCCTCAACCATTCAAGTATCTAAAAGCCAGGCCCGTCAAGGAACCAGGCTATCAGATTGGCGCCGTCTGTGGGAACCAATCAACAATCCCACGAAGGAAACTACCTAAGAATAGAAGGCATGCATACCATAAGGAGCGCAAGCTGGCAGAACGGCCGTGGGAGGAGAAATCCACCCGCCGCCGCCGCAAACCGTGGGGCGTCAGTTCACTCAACGGGGGAAAGTTCCTCCCATGGTGACCGCAATGGCCTTCCCTCGAGGGAAGTCATTCACACGGCGGGGCAGATATCGCCGTGAGATCCGGACGTGTTGCCCTATCAACGAATCACAACCAATTAGCCGGTGTGGTGGGAGCGCCACACAACGTCATCGTTCAGAACTCTGCGGTGGCCAGTCTCGACCCCACAATCCTCGCGGTGATCACTGAGGCAGTCATCCAAAATCTTCACGACACCCTGGCCGCAGGAGGCTTCGAAATGATCCAGCAGCCACAAAATCACCATGAGCCTCCTTTTCCTCCACCACAGCTGTTACGGTCACCCCGAGCGGGTTGCGACCGGGTGACCCGGGGCTCCGGTTTTGGCCTGCGGGTCACGTTTTTCGGCGTTCAGGCTGCTCCCGAGCCCTATCCGAGTATCATTTTGGCGAACCCTTCCGTATTTGAGGTCGTGTGGGTCCCCCGGACGTTTCCGCCGAAAATATTTTTCTGGCGCCGGGGGGTTGTCGGGGTCGCCTCGGGACGTACAGCGGGCTCGGTAGTGCTCTCGAGACCTCAGTTTGGGAAGCCGTTTGCAGTTTTGGAGTCGTGAGAATGTCCCGGAGGTGTTTGTGGAGTTTAATATTTGGGGCGGGACGTTCGGTTCCGGGCGACTCCCGGGGCTCGGGACGGGAATCCCGGGGCTCGGGATGGAAATTTTCTGACGGCTTTTGGGTAAGTTGTGTTATAATTTAAGATGGAATTTATGAGTATTTTTGTGGAATTTTGGTGTGATGGGATTTTGGTTACATTGGACACGCCGCACGTCGGGATTTGTTCGGGTTCAGCGAGCTCGGTAGGACACTCCGGAGTGGTAAATGAACTTTTGAAATATGTTTTATGAATGTTATAATATTCGGAGGGTTGTGTCCAAGTTTCGTTAATTTTGGAGTTCGGTAAATATTTTTGGGCAAAAAGAATTGGAACTTTCGGAAAAGTTGGGAGTTAATTTGTAATTGGCCACAAAATAAAAGTATTTCAGTATGGGCAGCAGCAGCTGCTTTGTTCGGCTGTATTGGGAGGCAAATATGGGACACTTGTCCTATTTTTATTTATGTTGAGAGGGATGGGAACAAGAGAAGAAAATTATATAAGGCTTATAATTCATAAAATGAGATATTATCTCATTTCATACTTCTTCTTCTTCTTCCTTCTTTCTCACTTCTTTGCCGCCACCATTGTTGAAGCTCAACCTCAAGCTTGAAGCTCTTCATCTTGGCTCAAATTAAAGAGGAATTGGGTCCTTCATGTGGTGAGTTCCTTCTTAGGCTCTCTTTTCATGTTGGAAACATGATTTAGTGGAGAAAAGAGGAGATTTTGCAATTATGGGTTTCTTCTTAGCTACTAGCTAGGATGATTCTCTTCCTCCCAATTTTTAGTATGTTGTTCTTGGGTAGTAGGGAGTGTTAATCAAGTGTTGGATTTTGGAGAACACATCTTGGGTAAAAAGTCCTATTTAGGCCGAATTTTTGGAAAATTCTATGTTGATGTGTGTTTGTTATCTTGGTTCATGCTTCAAGTATGTTAATCCTAGCATGATTCTAAGCTTATGTATGGATTCAATTTGATGGAAAACAAGTTGGGTTGGAAACCCCAAATGGCCGATTATGTTTGTTGTTGTTCAATGTTGAATTTTGTTGTTTTGGATGCAATTGGATAGCATTCTTGGTTTAGAAGTGAAATTGGTGATTAGTATGATTAATTGGAAGTTTGAATGGATTGATTTGGAAGTTGGATAAAAATTGGCAAAGGAGCCGAATTATTGGATGATTCTTTTTCTATGTTGGGGTTTGATTTTGGTTGAATTGGATGCTAAGATGGTATTGGGGTTGAATTTAGGTGTGGTTAGAAGTTTGAAACGTTGATTTCGGATAAGAAATGGAAAAGTCACTATTAAGCGGGTTTATCGGAAAATGTCGGGTAATGAAGGGTTTTAAGGTTGGATTTGATCAGTTACGCTTGTGGGATGATGTTTGTCGATGTATAGTCTTGCATTGTCTAGGTTGGTTCTGAATTCTGAAGTTTCTGTGGAAATCTAGAATTTTACGGAAATTCTGCCGGATTTTTGATTTTGGGGTCGGGGGTGTAGTTTGGTAGTATGGTTGGTAAGGTTGCTAATTCAGCTTGAATTGACAGATTCTGAGGTTCGGAAGTTAGAAAAAGAGAGGTTTTCGGGTTTCGGGTCGTGGTGTGGAAGTCGTCCAGAATCGGTCTAATACTGGACTTTGAGGTAAGGGTTTGGTTGCTATTTTTGGTAAGATAGGTGTATGTTTAGTTTCACTTTACATTGCAAGTATTTCAGTATTATATGCCTAGGGCATATTACGTAGTCTGTAGGTGTATGTATTGTTGCATACATTTTGCAGGTATTTCGGAAATTTCGCTTTAAGGTCGTTCTATAATTTGTAGGAGTATGCCTTATGGCATACTGTCTGCATAACCCTACGACGGTTGAGGGTTCGCTACCCCTGGTGCACCATGCTTCGTAATAGCTTCGGCTTCGACTCCCTTAGAGGGAGGCTGTCGTTACGATTGGTTATAAGGGTTTATGGCGATTTAGTATCGCACATCCTTCGATATTCGATCTGGTTTTATTACATGCACGATGTTCTGTATTCTGTTGCATATATTCTGTATATTGCTATCTTTCTGTTTTGCAGGGTTACATATGCTTATCTTACCCCAAATCCCTTACGGGGTCCTTTTAGGACTCACCCTTCTTTGGGTTTTGTTTTTGGGTTTCAGGTAGACTTGGTAAACAACCAGCGGAGTTGGTTTCGTGAGGCTTCGCCTTGGTTGGGTTGAGCAGCAGTACCTTGTGGGCTGGGATTTTGTCTACTTGGTCTGAATCCCGCGCGAGGTATTTTGACGTTTAGGCCTAGGGTCGGCTCTGTAGCTGCATGTGCATACTTTCTATTTTATTGTTGTGATGATTGTATATGTTTGTATATATATTCTGTTCTGTTGCAGATTCTGAGCGCTTGGCGCTTGCTAGACACCTTAGGTTATGTGAACTCTGCATGTATCTATGTTTGGTGCGTAAGCACTCGTCCACGGAGGGCGAGGCTTACTCTGTTGCTGATGCATGAATTGTATGTTTTGATTTTATTTTAGTTATATGTATGAAATTTTTGTTAGGTTGCTTCCACAATCGTTTCGCCTTTCGGGTCCGCTACGCGCGGCAGGTCTCGATGGACCTGCCTTTTCTGTATCACTCCGGCTTCCGCTTCCGACGTCCCGGCGCCCCCGCCTCCGCAACCGGGTTCGGGTGGCGTGCGGTGACAACAGCAGGAGGCCTATCCTGATCTAGCCCACTCTGCCGCACTCTCCGCCCTCACCAGACACCTGGAGCAAATTGAGAAGAGAGATGTAAGGGCAAACACGCCCTACTCCACCAGCCTGGGTTTGGACCCCACCTTTCACCCAGAGAATCTTGGAGACTCCACTGCGGGAGCAGTTTCGCCAGCCCAAGCTGGACTAAAATGACGGTCTCTCAAACCCGGACATCCACCTCCAGCGCTACATCTCTGCGATGGCGATTGTAAGGGCTGATGATAGTACCCTCTATAGGGCTTTCAGCTCTACCCTCTTTGGAGCCGCTGCCAATTGGTACACCACCCATCGCGGTAAGCAATTTGACTCCTTTGAGGAACTCTACCGAGTTTTCTCTAACCACTTTGTCGTCTCCAAGCCTCTGCCCAAAACTGCAGGGCACCTACTTAAGGTGCGATAGAGGAAGGATGAGTCATTGAGGGACTATATCCAACTATTCCAAGGGGAATCTATCCATGTCCCAAACCTGGGGGAGGAGAGTCGTCTCCTAACAGCCGTACAGGCTCTCCAGTGGGATGTAGATTTAGAGATTCATAATATGATATGTTTTCCATAATCATGCCTCTCCACTTTCACAAAGAAGAAAGAGGAGAAGGAGGAGGACGAAGTGGAGATAGAAGGCATACCTTGCACCCTTGAAGAACAGCGTAAGGATATTTTATCCTTGCTCCAAACGTATGCTCCAAGTCTTTTGATTGAATCTTCAAGCCTTCGAATTCCTTGATGAGGGCAGATTGCATATGATGCAATGAGGTTGTTTTGAGTTAAAGAGACACAAAAATCGTTCCACCCGAAATGCTCTAGGAATGCTTAATATTTCGGCCAAGAACAAAAGAGAAGCGAGAAGTTTCGGATTCTTAAGTGTCTTGTGTTGTGGCCAAATCATCTATTTATAGATGATGTAGGGAGATACTAGGAATAGTCACAACTCCTTATGGCCGAAAGTACACATAATTTCGGCCTAAGGAGTGGTTACTCCCTTCTTGTACACTCCCTTGTCCAAATGCTAAGTAACTCCTTATTTAGGCGAATGGGTGCCTCCCCTTGAGGTGCCTCTTCGCTAATTTCAGGCTCTCATGGCAGAAAATCTCTTGGTAACTTCCAAGAGATGTGCACACATGCACTAGGGTGCATACACCATGCACCTCGATTGCCAAAGCCATGTCCTTTTACCAAAATACCCTTATTTTGTATAAAAGGATGCTAGTAAGTAGTTACTACTCATGAAACATCACAAATGTTCCATATAGCCTCAATTCACATAGTTGAATTCCATAGAACTCATTTCAGCTTACTTTGAGCTGAAACTCACTTCTCCATTTGAGATGAGCTCAAACATCACCTTAAAAGTACTTGGTGCGCTAAGAATTCCAACAAACTCCCACTCGCACTAAGTTATCTTTTGATTGTGAACTCCCACTCAAATAAAATCTCTTTAACACATATGTAGGCCAAAATAAACAAGTACATTCACACAAGTAGAGTTAAGGGTGCGACCCCAAGGCATACACATAAAATCACTTTCATTGTGGTTGTTAGACTCACAATGAAAGCTTGTCCTCTTCAAAATAACATGCTTGAACCAATCAAGCAACGGTGTATTGTTTGAACGGTGTATTGTCTGAACTTATCAAACATGCTTGAACTTCTTCAAGCTCACTTGAACTCATCAAGTGGTGTCTTTACAAACCCCAGACATAATGATACACTTCACTTAATCACAATCAGTCCTTTTCTTGAATTTTAACCATTTGAAACCCATGATTGTATTAAGAAGCTGAGATCTCATTCACAAGTGCTCATAATTCAATCTAAATCATACTACACATAGTATGTGGGCCTAAGATTAAATTTAGAGCATGTGTATCATCATAAAACGGTGTCTTTCCTATCAACTTAAACTACTTAGGTTATTGTACCAACTGAACTACCCAAATGGAGGATATTCCTGTCTTTTCTTCTAAGACCTTCAACAACCAATCAAAGTAGTTCTAAATGAGCACTATTTAAATTCTTCTTAAATTCTTCTTTGGTCGCATTTCACGGTTATAGAACACTAAAGTTCTAAATGAGCACTATTTGATGTTTTACTTACACCACTCCCACTCGGAATGATGCCCACTTAAGTTGGGAGATGTGTCATTTTTCTCCCTCTAAAAACACCAAAAGTGTACTCCCCTTATCAAATAAAAGAAGGACATGTCACAATCCATGAAATGTTATCAAGTAAGCCACTGCTTACACCAATCATAGACTAGGATGTATGGTGGTCATACAAACTCGATGAAACTTAGTCATCTCATCTTGATTTACATAATCAAGTCGACAAGAGGCTACGGTGTCATGTGGTAGTTCATGACTCCCACTCAAGTATTACTTCACCAAGTAACATGCTTCATTTAAGAAACAACATACATTGAGTCCGTAGCTTGTCTCATCCTTAAGTCTACACAAGATTAAGGGAGAAAGGTTCGTGTGAGAAAACCCTTTCTAATGTATATGTTTGACATGTTCTATATTTTGTTGTGAAAACATAAAGATTGAACAAATTAGATGATGACAAACAAACAACTTTATTAATCATTCATCATAGAATACATGTGTGACACCGAAGTGGTGAAGTACATCTAACTTAATTAAAATCTACGAAGACCTATTACGTTGACATGTCTAGCAAATACAAGTGGTGGCAATGGCTTAGTAAGAGGATCTGCCACCATCAGGTCTGTAAATATGTACTCTATTTTAACTTCACCCACTTCAATTCCATCCCTTACGAAATGATATTTCATGCTAATGTGCTTGGTCTTTCCATAGTACTTGGGATCTTTGGTGTAAGCCATGGCTTCTTGTACAGCCGAGGCACATGAGATAAACTCAGCCTCCATGGTTGACAATACTGTACAAGTTTGTTTCTTACTACACCATGTAGTAGCCCCACCATTAAATAGAAATACATAACCAGATGTAGATTTACTGGAGTCACGATCTCCACCCGAATCAGCATCAGAGTAACCATGCAAATCAAGCTTCTTGCCTTGATAGCATAGAGAATAATCTTTAGTACCTTTAAGGTACCGTAGAACCCTCTTGACACTCTTCCAATGCTGCATTCCAGTGTTTGAAGAATATCGTGCCAATAAGCCAACTGCTTGGCTAATGTCAGGCCTTGTACACAACATGGCATAAATTAAGGAACCTATAGCACTCAAGTATGGTATGTTTGTCATCTCTTCCTTTTCTGCTGGAGTCGTGGGACACATGTTCCCTCCAATCTTGCATCCATACGCAAGTAGGGTATTCATGGGTTTGGAGTTGGTTAAATTAAACCTTTCAAGGATCTTATCAATTTAAGGTTCCTGTGAGAGGTCTAACAAGCGTACCTTTCTATTCCGGTGTATCTTGACACCTAAAATAAATGAAGCTTCTCCCATGTCTTTCATGTCGAAAGTGGAAGATAACCATCCTTTGATGGTTGTCATTAACTCAACTCCACTACTTGCAATTAGTATGTCATCTACATACAAAGTCATTATAGCATAATCGGATCCGGACGAGTTCAAGTATACACAATGATCTTCATGCATCATTACAAAGCCATAACTTGTAATTGCATGATGGAACTTCAAGTACCATTGTCTTGAAGCTTGCTTAAGACCATAAATAGACTTTTTAAGTCTACATACCTTGTCCTCAAGACCTTCTTGGACAAACCCTTCTGGTTGTCTCATATAGATCTCTTCAATCAAATTACCATTGAGGAAGGCCATTTTAACATCCATTTGATGTAATTCCAGATCCAAGTATGCCACAATGGTAAGTAGTAATCTGATGGAATTGAATTTAACAACAGGTGAGAAGGTATCTTTGAAATCAATACCTTCCTTTTGTGTGAAACCCTTAGCCACCAATCAGGCTTTGTATCTTTCGATACTTCCATCAGAATTCTTCTTTATCTTTAATACCCACTTATTACCAATGGCCTTCTGACCAATAGGAAGATCTGACAATTCCCACACACCATTAACTGCCATAGAATAAAGTTCTTCATTTATGGCATGTAGCCATTTTTCTCTTTGTGTACTATTAAGAGCTTCTTTAACATTACTTGGTTCATCTATTTCAGATAACACCAAATAAGTCTTACCTTCCGAGAGACCCCACCGTTTGGGTTGTCTCGATTCCCTAGTTGATCTTCTCAACATGGGCGGAGGTGATTCTAGCTCTTGTTGATTCTCAACTCCCTCTTGAACAAGTGTATCCTCTACAGGATCTTGTTCCATGTGGTGCAACACATTGGATTCATCATTAGGAGTCACAACTCCCTCTTGTTGAGGTACTCCTTGTGGAGTAGGTGCACCTTCTGCAACTGGTACTTTTGAAGTACTAGGTTGATCGTCTTCTAGGATTGGACCGAAAGAGTTTAGATCATTACATTCACCAACTTTAGGAAACTCACTTTCCATGAAGTTGGCGTTTCTGCCATCAAATACCAATCCTTCTTTGTGACTGATATCTAAGAACACATAACCTTTCAAATCAATGCAATATCCAAGGAAAGCACATTTCTTTCCCCGAGGACCCAATTTTCCAAAAGGATGGTCTGAGACAAGCACATAAGCAAGGCAACCCCAAGGGTGCCTGTAGCTTAGGTTAGGTGACCTCTTCTTCCACAACTCATATGGAGAGGAGTTGATGTTCTTAGTTGGTACTCTATTGAGGATGTGAACTGCACAAAGCAGTGCATCACTCCAATAGATGATGTCCAAGTTAGCCTTAGCCATCATGGACCTTACCATGTCCATTAGAGTTCTGTTCTTCCTTTCAGACACTCCATTTTGTTGGGGTGTCCAAGAAAGAGTGAACTCCCTCTGGATTCCTTTCATGTCACAAAAGGCTTTGAAGGCATTTGAATTATACTCTCCACCTCTATCCGTTCTCAAGGATTTTATTTTCTTACCCAATTGGTTCTCAACCAAATGAACATACTTCTCAAAGTATGATAAAGCCTCAGCTTTGTACTTGAGTAAGAAAACATGTGTGAATCGAGTATAATCATCGGTAAATGTAATGAAATATCTATAACCATTTCTAGATGTCACTCTCATAGGTCCACACAAGTCAGAATGAACTAAATCTAATGCTTCTTCTCTTCTAGTTCCGCGCCCAAAAGGCTTTCTCGTTGCCTTTCCTTCAAGGCATGCTTGGCAACTTGGCAAGACAACTTTGGTCAAGGATCCAAGCAAGCCATTTTTGGCTAACTTATTCATCCTATCTTGACCTACATGTCCAAGCCTTTCATGCCAAGTCATTTCACTTGTGACCTCGGTCACATGGCAACTAGATGAAGCATTAGTGTGGCTACTTGGTCTAAGTTCATACAAGTCGTTATTTACTAAAAATTCACTCACAACTTGATTATCTTTGAAGATAGTAACACTATCATTCGAGAAAGACAAGTTATATTTGTACTTCAACAAACTACTTATAGAAATCAAATTTCTACAAATATCCGGTACATATAATTTATCAATTAGATATAATGATCCATTACAAGCGGGGACTTTACATGTCCCAATCCCTACTACTTCTATTACAACGTTATTTCCCACCGAGACACACTTTGCACCTCTTGGAAGCTTTCTGTAAGCCACAAACCTAGACATGTCTCGGACTATGTGGTCCGTTGCTCCTGAGTCTACAATCCACAAAGAATTGCTTTCAGTTAGCAAAGAACAAGATGCAACATATACATCAGAAGAAGTAGTAGGTATATGTACCTTGGAAGGACTTTTGCAATCTTTTGCAAAGTGCTTCTTCTTTCCACAGTTGAAGCATTTTAGCTTAGAAACGTCCCTTTTCTTTTTGAACTTATTCAAATTGGGACCGTTTTCACCTCCTTTACCTTTGCTATTGCCGCCCTTGTTCTTTCCACCTTTACCAAACCATTTCCCTTTTCCTTTGTTTCCTCCCTTTTTGTTGGAGGAAGTAGAAGCAACATATGCTTTGGAATGGTTTTTGAGGGCCATTACTTCGGCCTCAAGTAAAAGATGGTGGGCTATGTCATCAAACGTTTTGATCTGAGGATTGTGGCGCAAGTTGACCTTCATCATCTGCCAATCCTCATCTGGCAAAGATCGGATTATAGCTTGGACCTGCTTCAACTAGTGGATCATCGGAGACATCTCTCGAAGCTGAGAACTCATGGTGTGATCAGCTCGTTTCTGATAGTTCTCAAACCTAGGAATCATTGATCTTTGTTTCTCCACAGAAACATCACCATATTTGGTCTTGACAGTGTCCCAAATTTCTTTGGCACTATCAAGGGTTGAGAACTCAACCATGATCTCATCCACCAATGTCGAAAGAAGGGTCACTCGGCAAAGACGATTCTTTTTCAGATAAGCCACATAGGCTGTCTGGTCTTGCCCTTCTTCCGGTTGGGCAACTTGACCTTCATCAGATAAAACCTCAAGTGTGTCCTGCTCGGTAAGAATGAACTTGACCTTTTGCTGCCAAATTGGATAGTTGTCACCATCCAATTTGAGGTCCTTGTTCAGTTCAGCAACAATATTCTTACATGCCATCTACATGATGCAAATCACATGTATCAAAGTTCAATCAATCACAACAAGACTCAACCAAGCAACAAATACATGCAACTACTTCAAAAATGTTCATATATGGCAAAAGGAGTCCATATAGCATCCAATTAGAAACACACAAACATGTTTCCATAGTTTTACATACATGTTCTAATTAAGCCTCCAAGAAGGTTCAACTATCTTACTTTAAGGTTTCATGTACACATACATGAATAGCTTATGCAACATTACATATGATATTTCTCCAAAACCTTAGTCTCATCACCCATAAGTCTCCTTGATACAAATCCCAGGAAAGGTGGAGGGGTCACATCGGTCCCGCTTAAAACCCACCTCCTTAGACAGAATTATAATCAGTTTGACAGGGTCCCTAGAAACTTTTAGCTTTTAGAAATATCATATCCTCCTTAAACCAAGTCTCATTTCCCTCAAGTCCATAATAGTGGTGAACAAATCACCAGTACTAAGACCATCTTAGGGTTGAGGTTCTTAGTCTAAGTCGAGGTACAATGTCACATATATGCAACTTATGCATACTAGTAAGAACATGTAGAAAATACACAAAGAACACATCTTGGTTTATTCCTCCTTGAATTAAGTCTCTCATCCCTCAAGTCACCATAGTGATAATTCCCAGGAAGGAGGGACACAATGGTACCGCTTAAGTTCCTTCCTAGACAGAATTACCATCTAATTAAGACTACCTCCAGGTAAAGCCAATAACTCAAGTGAAGAATTACACCAAGAACTTATCTTGTGCATTTCATGCCATAATCACAATTATATCATGTTCTAACATTCATATAGATATACATGTGAATCACAAAGAAGCAACCTACATGCTTTCATCCAATCATACTCATGAACACATACATAAGCATACAATGATTCACATATTCGAGCGCGAATCCTGCCCTCGCAGAATACGACTTGCTAACCCCAGCCTTCGCAGAATGGGGATTGGCGAACCCAATCCCCGCGAACACGGACTTGCGGATGCCTGTCAGGCGAAGCCTTTGTAGGAGTAGTGCCCAGAATCCAATCCGCGGTGATGTGGGTTTTGGACATGAATCATGTTATTTATAAATAGTTCGATTATTGTGTTAGTTTGGATTTATGCGTTAATCAAATAACACAATGTATCAACCTTGGAATATATGTTGGTGTTCCTAAATCTCCCTAGTCGATGTCTTATAGCGAACGTGGGTTGCTATAACGCCCTTGAGACTAGCATAAGGGAAGATTCACATAAGAGTTGGTACACTACCCAAGCAAACGCGTCCTCGCATCGCATCAGAACTATACAAAGACCCATAGGTCACACCCTTGCGGTCTGCAATCTCACCTTCGCGAGGTCTCCAGTCTCACCTGCGCGAGGCCTTACCCTCACAGGCTTTAAGCCTCGCCTTGGCGATGTCTCACACCTACCTTTGCGCCTCTTAGGCCTGCGCAGGTTGCCCTCGTAGTCTCAGGTATCGCCCGTGCGAATCTCACTCGCCTTCGCGGGTCTTACTCCCACAGCCTCAACTCGCCTTCGCGAGGACTCTCTTGCCTATACTGGCCTCGCCCAGATAAGGCCCTTATACTCAGGTTCGTGCGACCCTCACTCCTTATTTGGCTATATTCTATATGGGCCTTCGCCTGCCACTTGCTCCACCTGGAAATAGACCACTTGGTCATCTGACATCAATCAGCCAATAAGGAGGCCAGCACGAGCCTGAGTGATCTTCACCAGATTTGTACGCCAAACATTCCCTCACTAAGGGAATCTTCTAAGGCGGTTTGCTGAGATCTTCATCATCACAGCCGCCTTATCTCCAATCAGTCTGACACAGACTTATCTCTCCAAATCTAACAGACTTGTCAGTCCTGTCTCACAGCCTGTCCAAGGCTTCAACTGGGGGAGGCTCTTCTCCTGGCATCTCCCTATAAATAGGGGGATGTCCACCTTAAACTGGGTAAGCTACTACACGCCCCCCCACTGCTCTCTTGCTACTTCTGAGAATTCTCCTTATCTTTTACAGATTACTCTGAATAGCAAGCTTGGAGTCTCAAGAACACCATCTTCATCAACCACTCAACTGGGATTCCGCTCCTACTCCGGGAACAAGAATATCAGTTTGGCGCCATCTGTGCGAAAGAAAGACACAAAAAAGTTCCTCTCGTAAACCCATATTACAAACCACAAGTAGTAAGCCATGCCAACTACCCGGAGTGCAAGTAGGCAAAGTCGTCAGGGACGGAGGAATCCTCCCACGACAAATACAAACAACGATCTACGATCGGAACCATCTCCAAGTAACGTTCCCCCACAATGGGGAGAACTCTCTGTTCACTCAACGGAGGAAAGCTCCTCCCACGTGAACCGTAACGTGCCTCAGGAGCGCAACAGTCCACCACCAAACACTCCACCAGCGAGCCTTGACCCGGCCGTTCTGCAAACAATCACTGATGCGGTTCCTCTCAACTTGCGAGAGACGCTCGCCACCACTCTTAGGGGTGTTCTGGATAGCGTTGGAACGCTAAGGACTAATCAGCCTGAACGCCCTGCTACTCCTCTTCAACAAGTAAGTAACCCTGACCCTTCTTCATCGTTACGTATCGCACTTACTAGATGGTTAGAAGAAGTGGAAAAAACGGACGAAAGAGCCAGTGTTCATAATGTTTCTAGAATGGGTCTGGACCACCTCTGGACCCAACCTTTCACCCAACGGGTTTTGGAGACCCCTCTCCCAGAACAATTTCGCCAGCCTAAGCTGGACGCTTACGACGGTCTCTCAGACCCTGATATTTGTCTCCAGCGTTACGTTTTTGCGATGGCCATCGCAAGAGCGGACGATAACACGCTCTGTAGAGCCTTCAGCTCCACGCTCACGGGAGCCGCCGCCAACTGGTATACCACCCTCCGTGATAAACGGTTTAACTCCTTTGAGGAACTCTCCCGCAACTTCTCCAACCACTTTGTGGTATCTAAACCTCCCCCCAAAACGGCGGGACACCTCCTTAAAATACGACAAAAGAAAGATGAGCCCCTCAGGCAGTATATCCAACGTTTCCAGGCAGAATCTATCCAAGTCCCTAATCTGGGGGAGGAAGCCCGCCTACTTGCAGCCATTCAGGGCCTCCGCTGGGAATCCCTTTTCTTTGTGGACGTGCACACCAACCCCCCCACCAACCTGGAACAGTTCTTGAGCACTGCCTCACGGTTTATGAACATGGAAGAGGTCACTCGACCACTCGCCGAGTGGCCCCGTGATATTCTCGTTTCCCGGGATAGGAGCGGAATCCCAAGGAGTTCTTACTTGAGGGGTTGATGAAGATGGTGTTCTTGAGACTCCAAGCTTGCTGTTCAGAGTAATCTATAAAAGATAAGGAGAATACTCAGAAGTAGCAAGAGAGGAGTGGGGGGCGTGTAGTAGCTTACCCAGTTTAAGGTGGACATCCCCCTATTTATAGGGAGATGCCAGGAGAAGAGCCTCCCCCAGTTGAAGCCTTGGACAGGCTGTGAGACAGGACTGACAAGTCTGTCAGATTTGGAGAGATAAGTTTGTGTCAGACTGATTGGAGATAAGGCGGCTGTGATGATGAAGATCTCAGCAAACCGCCTTAGAAGATTCACCTGTAAGGGAATGTTTGGCGTACAAATCTGGTGAAGATCACTCAGGCTCGTGCTGGCCTCCTTATTGGCTGATTGATGTCAGATGACCAAGTGGTCTATTTCCAGGTGGAGCAAGTGGCAGGCGAAGGCCTGCAAGGGGCGAAGGCCCAGATAGAATATAGCCAAATAAGGAGTGAGGGTCGCACGAACCTGAGTATAAGGGCCTTATCTGGGCGAGGCCAGTATAGGCAAGAGAGTCCTCGCGAAGGCGAGCTGAGGCTGCGGGAGTAAGACCCGCGAAGGCGAGTGAGATCGCAAGGGCGATACCTGAGACCGCGAGGGCAATCCGCGCAGGCCTAAGAGACGCAAAGGCGAGTGTGAGACATCGCCAAGACGAGGCTTAAGGCCCGCGAGGGCAAGACCTCGCGCAGGTGAGATTGGAGACCTCGCGAAGGCGAGGCTGGAGACCCCAAGGGCGAGACCTTGCGAAGGCGATACTGGAGACCACAAGGATGAGACCTTGCGAAGGCGATACCGGAGACCACAAGGATGAGACCTTTTCAAAAGGCCTTGTATGATTCTGACGCGACGCGAGGACGCGTTTGCTTGGGTAGTGTACCAAGATGCCTCTTCCTGAGAGCGGAGTATGTGCAGGGTCCTGTACTCCATTTTTTGAAAGTACTTTGCTGAGGAACTGATGTAGTAGCCACAAGTGAAGACCCTTTATGATCCGATATTTTTTGAGGGGGCATTTTCTTGGGTAGTGTACCAAGATGCCTCCTCCCGAAGGCGAGTATGGGTAGGGTCCCGTACTGTTAAAATCCCAAGGCTTGGAGCTGGCGAAGGTGCTACGCTGCTAGTGGGCCGTTTGGAGTGCAATCGGCAGTGAAGGGTCCCCTGAGCATTTAAAGCAGGAGTGATAATGGGAGATGGGAGGTTTACTAACCGTTACGGGGCGCGGCACGTGGCGCCTCAGTAGTTGACTACGCTTTTGAAAAGTGTTTTTCCATTTCTGCACGGAAGGGGAGAGGTTTACTAACCGCTGGATGTTGGCACGTGGCGCCTCAGGAGCCAATTACGCTTAAAAAGCGCTTTTCATTTTGGCGGGCTTATAAAAGCGTATTGGAGAAGATTGAAGCCTTTCACTTTCATTCTCGTATTTTCTCACTTTGCTCTGAGTAGTCTTTTTGCATTCTTGCGTTCTTGGACCGTTCATCGGCAGTTGGGAGTTTTCTTTGCGGTGGTTCCCTACTTTTCGTTCGAGATTCCGCCGTTCATTCGTTCGTTTGCCGACTGTTTCTTCCGTTTCATTACCGAAAACGAATCAGGTAAGATCTCGTTTTCCAGCACAGGGAGTGCTTTCAAGTTTTTCTGAGCGCACTGAGCGCTTGATGAAATGCCTCTGCTGAGCCGTTTCGACTTAAAAATGCTTGTTGCTCGATTTCTTTTTTGCAGAGATGGAATCCAAAGAGGCCGTCCGTCCAGTGCTCGCCCCCGTGGAGAAGACCACGGTGAAGTTTGAGAAAATCCATCAGGATTTGGTGGAGGCCTTCTGGCCTGTGAAGAAAGTGCCGGTGTTTTCGTCCCGCTCGGGCGTCTGCCGGGCGATGGGTTGGCCCGCCACCGAGGAGAACATGGAGAACCGGGTGCTGTGCCTGTTCACGGCACAGCTTGCGGCGGGGCTGCGTTTTCCCCTTCCGCAGCTGGTGCAAGATCTGTGCGCCGATTGGGGGATGCCACCAACACAGTTGGCACCCAACACCTTTCTAACCATAGCAGGCTTCATTGTTGCCTGCCATATGGCCGGCGTGAAGCCCTTTGCTGACGTTTTCAACCGTTTCTACCGGCTGGAGCTGAGGAGTGGGAGTGCGTTCTTCTACGTCACTCCCATAAACGTTGGAGGCAACCATTCCATTTCCTTCACTGCCTCGCCCAAGTCCTACCATAACTGGCACGGGTCCTTCTTCTTCGTGCCTCGTGACAACTCATGGGACTTTCCTTGCGCGAGGACGCAGCTACCCGTGCAAAGCATTGCGCGTAGGCCAGAACTGACTTCTGAAGGAGTGCGGTGGCAGGCATATGTCCAACTACTGGGGTGGTTGGATGACGTTTTTTTAAGGAGTGCTTGTGACGAGCTGTTCCCCTTTTCGGCTGGCCAACTGGATGAGACCACTCTGAGGTGGGCTGGGATCAGCACGGGTTTCGTGTTGGACCCTGAGGTGCCTCCGCCATACGAGGGATGGGCCGCCGCCCACCGTGGGACGGCAGTGGACTCTCTTTACGCGGTGCTGGCAGGACCCAAAGGTATGTTTTGTATAAACAAGTGTAATGCATAAGTGTAAGAGGCTTTAGCAAAACCTGGCTTGAAGCTTTTCTTTTGTTTTGTAGATGTCTCTGTGGAGTCTGGCGAAGGCCGGGGCAAGAGAGCGTCCATGCGCATTGCCCAACAAGTGCACCTGGCATGTGCATTTGGGAAGGATGCCCCTGCTGGGGCTGTCAAGGCGTTGGGGTGCATTACCCCTAAGCCGCAGAAGAAGAGGGCTGGCACTAAGTCATCGGTGCCCCCTCAAGGAAAAAAGAGGAGAGTGGCTGCCAGTGCAGCGCAGCCTGGAGAGGGGGGTGCCCCTATTACTGTTGAGGAGGCCAGGGGGCCTGTTGAGGTGAGGGGATCTGCAGCGATCCCTTCAACTGTAGAGACGGCGAGGCCGGCTGAGGAGGCCAAGGGGTCTGCTGCGGAGGAGGCTAGAAGAGTGGAGGTGGAAGTTCCTTCCATTGTTGAAGAGGCCATGCCTTCTGCAGAGGGCTCAGAGGGAGCGCAGGCAGATAATGCTGCTCCCATAGAGGCTGTGCCTATATCAGTGGTGCAGCCAATCTCTCCTGAGGAGGCTGCTGCTGAAGCCTTCGTGTCTGGGCTCTTTGCGAGCCCTTCTCCAGCCCAAGGCGAAGACTTGCCTGGGCATGTGGTCGCGGCGGAGATCCTCACCAGAGGAAAGGTGCTTCCTCCCAAGGGTAAGATGTCAGCGGGGGAGATCCTGATCTCCATGAGGAGGAGGGGTAGCCAGGCTGCCAAGGCTATTGGCAGTTCTTGCCAACAGGAGGCAACGGTCACTCCTGTGGAGGAGGAGGTGGAAGCCACCACTGCAAGGGAGGAGACCCCTGCAGCAACCCCTTCCAGAGAGGGGATCCCTGAAGTGACTCCTTCAGGGGAGAAGGCCCTTGCAACAAAGGGGAAGAGGATCCTGAGGATTGAGGAGATTTCCTCTTCTTCTGATGATGAGGCCCCAGAGGAGGGGGGTCTGGTAGCACGGTCCTCTGCGAGGACGAGTGGTTGGGAGATAGCCCAACCCTCCAGCAGCCAGCTGGAGGCCAGTGGATGGGGGCGTCCTTCTGCTGGTAAGTCTTTTGACTTGATAGTGTGCTTTTCTTGCTTTGAGTCTTGTATTTCAGTTTTCTCAGTTGTGCTGATACCTGCCACTTCTGCAGGTGCGGGGCCCTCAGGGCAAGGGCTTGGCCCCCGTGAGATCCCAGCAGATCTGGGAACCATGGCTGAAATTTTGGAGGAGTCCGGGGTATGGCACCACTACTTGGAGAGAAGGCGCATTGTTGCCCAGGAGGCCCCCAAGTGGTCTGAGAAGCCAGTTACCCTGAGGGTCACGAGGGAAGACCTCAGAGCCAAGGTGTACAAGGCAGAGGGCAAGCCGTTGCGCGATGCGTGGGACCCGGTCTTCTTCCTTAATAATGACAACTCATTGTTGTTGGGAGGAGAGGAGATCCTCCTCTCATGCTTGGAGGGGCTGCGCACCCCTCACGACAGGAGGTCTTTGGGCAAAGCCTGGAGTCCCCTGCTGAACTTATGAAGGAGTCAGCCAAGCAGAATCTGCGGGTAAGACACCTCTGGTTTTTGTCAATAATCTTTAGTACTCTCTTAGTTTTGCTGAATAAGCTTGGATGCAGGCTGCTATCCAAGGGTACGCGGCCATGGAGCAATGGCAGGATTTTCTCAAGTATGCCAACAGGCGGGACCGTGCCCAGATAGATGAGATAGCGTTCCTCAGGGGGGAGCTGGAGGCTGCCCAGAAAAGGGAGGTGGAGCTCCAAGAGGGGCATGCCAAGCGTGTGGCCCAACTGGAGAGTTGGTGTGATTATGTCAACAAGGAGCGGGCAACCAGCAGGCTGTACCGGTGGGAGCAGGCCTGCCTACTTGATGTTGCAAAGCATCGCTTCCTTCAGCAGGCAGCAACGTTGGAAGCTAAGCAGCTCGAAAATGCTGTCTTGAAGGAGTCCCTCCTTTCTTTGGAGGCAGAAACCAAAGCTGCCCTCGAAGTGGCGAAGGCCCAAGTTGAGCAGGCAGAGGCTGCAGCTGAGGAGGCGAGGCGCCAGGCTACTGCCCAGGTTCAAATGGCTAAGGAGGAAACCGAGGCGAGCAGGCTTGCTGCTGAGGGTGCCCTGAAGGCACAGACTGAGGTCACTGCTACCTTTGAAAAGGTGGTGGCCTCAGTGTGGGAGATGGAGAAGGCCCTTAGCCTTCCCCTTTTTGAAGGTGAGGACCCTGAGTCCTTTTCCTCCATCAAGGTGCCCATCCACAGGCGGATGCCTCGTCTGATGGAGAAGCTTGGTGAGATCCAAGCCCAAGGTGAAGCAGGGGCGCAAGCCTATGAGGAAGGCTGGCTACGATGCCGCTTCCAAGTGGAGAAGGCATTCCCAGAGCTGAATCTTGGGATTTTGGATGCTGCTAACACCAGCGATCCAACAGTGGAGGCCCTGCTCGACTGGGGGGAGCAAGGAAAGAAAATGGGCGAAGCCTGGTATGCCCTGTTGGACTAGGGTGGAGGCCCCAACTTGTGGACGCCCCCCTTTTTTTTGTGGACCAAGAACACCTGCACTCATGCATTATTTTGATAACAGTAGATGAAGTAAAATATTATTTTACCTTCATTGTCTTGTAGCCTCGCTTTTACTTCGCGATAGCAGTATAGGGCACGTTAGCTAGGTTAACAACCGTAGGCTAAGTCCTGTTTGCGGCGAGAAGTCTGCTGGGGTTCGCAACGGCGAAGCCACAGAGATTACTTGTCAAGATGCTGAAGATTCAGCTTAGGTTCATAGTGACGAGGCACTTGAAATCCGCAACGGCGGAGCCACACATATCTTTCCAGATAACTTTGTGGGTTCGCTTGTTGAGACGAGCTGAGATAGAGACCCCTTGTTGGGACAAGTTAAGGCCCCTTTTAGGGCTTGCAGAGGCGATGCCTTTGAAGACCATGGATGAGACTTCCCCAAGTGAAGGTCTACTGGGGCTCGCGAAGGCGGCTCACACAGAGACTTTGGCGATTTTTCAGGGAGTTTCAGGGAGTAAGCCCTTGGGTAGTGTACAGTGTACCAAGTAGAAGATACCTGCAGAACGCTCATCATTTATACGATAAGGACAGAGGAAAACTCATTGTACCTTGAGCCTGAAGTCGCGCGATGGCGAAGGCAGTGGAGTACTTGTTGAGACAAGTGGAGAGCCAAGTAGAGCTCTGGGGAGTGAGACCCGTAGTTGTGTGGAGGAGTCCGAGCGGAAGGTCTGCTGTGGCGCGGAGCCAAAAGGGGGTTACCCTTCCGCAGCGCAAGGGGGTTACCCTTGGGGCGGGGCGAGTTGAAGGTCAGTTGGGGATGAGGCCCGCAACTACCTGTGTGGAGGAGTCCGAGCGGAAGGTCTGCTGTGACGCGCGAGGGCGACTTACACATAGACCTCCCTGAAGGAGCCAAAAGGGGGTTACCCTTCCGCAGCGCAAGGGGGTTACCCTTGGGGCGGGGCGAGTTGAAGGTCAGTTGGGGATGAGGCCCGCAACTACCTGTGTGGAGGAGTCCGGGTGGGAGGTCTGCTGTGGCGCGCGAGGGCGACTTACACATAGACCTCCCTGAAGGAGCCAAAAGGGGGTTACCCTTCCGCAGCGCAAGGGGGTTACCCTTGGGGCGGGGCGAGTTGAAGGTCAGTTGGAGGATGAGGCCCGCAACTACCTCCTGAAGGAGCCAAAAGGGGTGTGGAGGAGTCTGTGTGGAGGAGTCGGGCGGGAGGTCACTGTGGCGCGTGAGGCGACTTACACATAGACCTCCCTGAAGGAGCCAAAAGGGGGTTACCCTTCCGCAGCGCAAGGGGGTTACCCTTGGGGCGGGGCGAGTTGAAGGTCAGTTGGGGATGAGACCCGCAACCACCTGGCGCGACCGCAGGGGGCTTCCCTTTGTGTGGGTGCGCAAGTGAGACCTGACAAGGTCTTATGCCGTGATTTAGGCAAGTGGCCCGTCTGACCGGTTGAGTGCAGAGGGCGATTGGGAGGGCATTTGTAATGCTATGTGATGCTGCAAAAGAGGGAGAAATACACATGTATTTTATTGAATTGAAGACGTAAGACTGAGGACTTACACGTAATATGGACGTAAGTCATCCGCATGAAAGTTGCGGGGAAGAAGACGACCATCATGGTCTTGTAGTTCATAGACTCCTGGGCGGACCTGTTTATGAACAATATAGGGTCCGTCCCAGTTAGGTCGCAAGACAACCTGTTTGGGGTCGCGAGCGGTGAGGGCCGATTTAAGCAGGGCAAGGCCCCCTTGTTGTAGTGCCTTGGGCTTGACCCTGGCATTATGGTGAAGACGGAGCCTCTGTTTGAGGGCAGACATGCGAAGGCGAGCGCCCTCGCGTAATTCCTCGATTAAGTCAAGTTTGGCACGGAGCCCTTGAGCATTGGCCTCGCTGGTAAAGTTGATCATGCGGATCGTAGGGAGGTCCGCCTCAATAGGCAGGAGCGCATCTGCGCCATATACCAGAGAGAAAGGCGTTTCGCCCGTTGGGGTTCGTGTTGTGGTGCGATAGTCCCATAAGACACTTGGGAGTTCATCTACCCAGCGGCCTTTGGCCCCCTCAAGGCGCTTCTTGAGGCCCTCCTTGAGGGTACGGTTGGTGACCTCAACCTGCCCATTAGACTGGGGGTGCGCCACTGGGGCGAAAAGCATGCGGACATTGTTGTCCTGGGCCCATTGTTGGACGCTGTGACTGGCAAATTGAGTGCCATTATCCGTAATAATAGCACGAGGGCTGCCGTACCGGCAGACAAGATTTTTCCATAGGAACTTGATGATCTTGGCGGAGGTGATGGAGACCAGGGGTTCTACTTCGACCCATTTAGAGAAATAATCAACTGCGACCACACAGAAGCGGTACTGACCTGGAGCGGTCGGCATAGGACCAATGAGGTCAAGGCCCCACAGGGCAAAGGGCACTGGGTTTGTCAGTGCTGGAGATTCCGTAGATGGCAGTCGTTGGATGCGAGAGTTGATCTGGCACTGGTGGCACGTTTTGACCAGTGCAGCGGCGTCCTTTTTCAAGGTAGGCCAGTAGTACCCTTGACGAAGGGCTTTGTGGGCCAGTGCCTCCGCAGCAATGTGCGCACCACAATTGCCTTGGTGGAGAGTGCCCAAGACAGAGTGTCCCTCAAGGGTGCTGCGAACCCGCGATGCCATAATTGGTCATCAATGAGAACAAAACGGATGGCCCTTGTGCGAGCTTGGGGGTCCGTGGTACTGGCTTTCAGCTCAGCAATAATAGGGTCTCTCCAGTCTACGACCGGATCCTGTGTTGCCAGTGAGGCAATATCAATAGCCTCCGAAATGGAAGGGCTGGCCAGGGTGGCCATGGTGGAGGGAGTCTTCCCCTTGGATAGCATGCATGCTGTGGTGTTCTCAGAAAGAGGAATGTGGAGAAAAATAGCCTCCTCAAAGTTGGTCCGTAAGGCGTTCACCAATTTGAGGTATCTGGTCAGGGTGGCGTCTTTGCATTCAACGCACCCTTGGACCTGGTGGATCACCAGTTGCGAGTCGCTGTGGACATGAAGGTGGCGAATGCCTGCCCTTATGGCGAGTTTGAGCCCCGCGATGAGGGCCTCATATTCTGCAACATTGTTAGTTACTTGGAATTGGAAAGAGACACGAAGGGATACTTCCATACCTAGGGGTCCGCGCAGATATACGCCCCCTGCGGGGGATCCAAGCTTGGATGAGCCATCTACGAACATGTCCCATTCTGGGGGAATGGGTTGTGGTGCGGGACCCTGCTCAGGGGCCGGGATGATGTCGACATCCGAAAATTCCGCAATGAAGTCGGCGAGGGCCTGGCCCTTGATTGCCTTTCTAGGCTCATAATTGATGTTAAAGCCACCGAGCTCTATACACCATTTGGCAAGGCGCCCTGAGTGTTCGGGCCGTCTCAGAATATCATGGATTGGTAAGTCCGTTCGGACTATAATTGTGTGCCCTTGGAAGTAGGGCTTGAGCTTCCTTGCCGCATATACAAGAGATAAGATAGCTTTTTGGAGAGGAGGATACCTTGTTTCCGTATCCTGGAGGGTGTGACTGGTGTAGTAGACTGGCCATTGTTTGGCAGCCTCTTCTTTGATAAGGACAGAGGCGACACTCTTATCAGAGGTGGCAAGGTAGAGGACCAGGTCATCGCCTGGTTTGGGGCACCTGAGTGCGGGCAACTCTTGTAAGTGTTGCTTGATTGAATCATATGCCTCCTGGCATTCTTCTGTCCACTTGCAAGCTTTTTTCTTGCGGATTTGATTGAAGAAAGGTCTGCAGCGATCGCTGAGTTTGGAGACAAACCGTCCCAAGGCAACCAGCTTTCCTGCCAGTTGCTGAACGTCTTTGAGCCCCCTAGGGGTGCGCAAAGTGGTGATAGCTTCAATCGTTTTAGGATTTGCATGAATCCCTCCTTTGGAAATCTGGTAACCCAGAAATTTGCCTTTGCCAACGCCAAATATACACTTCTTTGGGTTCAACCGCATATTGTACTTGCGAAAGTTGGCGAAGGTTTCCTCTAAGTCTGCGAGGTGTGTGGAGGTGGCCTTGCTTTTGACCACAATGTCATCGACATAAGCTTCAAGATTTCGGCCGATTTGGTCCGCGAAGACCTGATTTACAAGCCTTTGGAAAGTAGCCCCTGCATTTTTTAAGCCGAAGGGCATTCTGATATAATGGTACGGCTTCGCCTGTAGTGAAGGCTGTTTTTACCGCGTCCTCTGGGTCCATAAAAACTTGATGGTACCCGCTGTATGCGTCGAGGAAGGAGAAGACAGAGTGATGAACGGTTGAGTCAACCACTTGATCGATAGAATGCAGGGGATAGGGATACCTTGGGCAGACACTATTAACCCCTTTGTAGTCTACGTAAAGTCGCCACGACCACCCCCTTTATCGGCGAGGACTATATTTGCAACCCACTCAGAGTAGTGAACCTCCTTGATTATATTTGCCTTAAGCAATTTCTGCACCTCTGTGCGTACAAAGTCCTTACGGTCAGGGGCCATGCCCCTTGTTTTTTGTCTAACCGGGCTAAAGCCGGGGAGTACACTTAACTTGTGAGAAATGATAGCAGGATCCACACCTGGTAAATCCTCAGGAGTCCATGCGAAGACATCCCCATTGGCCTGGAGGAGATGGATGAGTGCTTGCTGGTCTTTCTCTTCAAGGTCTTTTCCCACCCGGAATTTCTTGCCAGGGGAGATTTCAACCTCCTCAAAGGCCCCAGACAAGTCAGGAGCGACTTCGCCCGTGGGTCCAGTCTCTTCCATGGGCGCCTTTCTTTTAGGCTCAGACGGCTTGGGGAGCGGGGGAGGTCCCGCTAGGGCAGAGACATAATTGCCCCTGGCCACATTTTGGTTGACAAAGATATAGGCATCCCCCGCCGCAGTGTGGAAAACCAAAGTCAGAGCCCGCACATCACAGCGGACGTGAAACTCAGTATGAGTGTGGCGCCCGATGATGGCGTTGTATGGTGTAGGGAGATCTAGGACGATAAAGTCCACAAAGCTGGAGTGGCACACTTGCTTCTTTTCCTTGGTGGTCCCCATCATCATATAGGGGAGTGTGATTGACACTCCAAAGTTGAGATTTCATCCCGTCCCACTCCAAAGGTATCCCTTGGCGGAGTTGAATTTGAGCAGGACCTCCCCCGCTCCCCAAGCCATCTGAACCTAAAAGAAAGGCACCTATGGAAGAGACCAGGCCCGCGGGCGAGGTCGCTCCTGACTTGTCTGGGGCCTTTGAGGAGGTTGAAATCGCCCCTGGCAAGAAATTCCGGGTTGGAAAAGACCTTGAAGAAAAAGACCAGCAACCACTCATCCATCTCCTCCATGCCAACGGCGATGTCTTCGCGTGGACCCCTGAGGACTTACCAGGTGTGGACCCTGTTATCATTTCTCACAAGTTGAGTGTACTCCCCGGCTTTAGCGCGGTTAGACAAAAAAGAAGGGGCATGGCCCCTGACCGTAAGGACTTTGTACGCACAGAGGTGCAGAAATTGCTAAAGGCAAGTATAATCAAGGAGGTTCACTACTCTGAGTGGGTCGCAAATATAGTCCTCGCCGATAATGAGGGCGGTCAGTGGCGACTTTGCGTAGACTACAAGGGGGTTAACAAGGCCTGCCCAAGGGATCTCTATCCCCTGCCTTCTATCGATCAACTGGTTGACTCAACCGTTCATCACTCTGTCTTCTCCTTCCTCGATGCATACAGCGGGTACCATCAAGTTTTTATGGACCCAGAGGACGCGGTAAAAACCGCCTTCACTACTGGCGAAGTCGTCTACCATTATATCAAAATGCCCTTTGACTTAAAAAATGCAGGGGCTACTTTTCAAAGGCTTGTGAATCAAGTCTTCGCGGACCAAATCGGCCGAAATCTTGAAGCTTATGTCGATGACATTGTGGTCAAAGGCAAGGCCACCTCCACACACCTCGCGGACTTAGAGGAAACGTTCGCCAACTTTCGCAAGTACAATATGCGGTTGAACCCAAAGAAGTGTATCTTTGGCGTTGGTGAAGGCAAATTTCTGGGTTACCAAATCTCCAAAGGAGGGATTCATGCAAATCCCAAAAAGATTGAAGCTATCACCACTTTGCGCACCCCTAGGGGGCTCAAAGACGTTCAACAACTGGCAGGAAAGCTGGTTGCCTTGGGGCGGTTTGTCTCTAAACTCAGCGATCGCTGTAGACCTTTCTTCAATCAAATCCGCAAGAAAAAAGCTTGCAAGTGGACAGAAGAATGCCAGGAGGCATACGATTCAATCAAGGAACACTTACAAGAGTTGCCTGCACTCAAGTGGCCTAAACCAGGCGATGACCTGGTCCTCTACCTCGCCACCTCTGATAGGAGCGTCGCCTCTGTCCTTATCAAGGAAGAGGCTGCCAAACAATAGCTAGTCTACTACACCAGTCACACCCTCCAGGATACAGAAACAAGGTATCCTCCTCTCCAAAAAGCTATCTTATCTCTTGTATATGCGGCAAGGAAGCTCAAACCCTACTTCCAAGGGCACACAATTATAGTCCGAACGGACTTACCAATCCAGGATATTCTGAGGCGGCCCGAACACTCAGGGCGCCTTGCCAAATGGTGTATAGAGCTCGGTGGCTTTAACATCAACTATGAGCCTAGAAAGGCAATTAAGGGCCAGGCCCTCGCCGACTTCATTGCTGAATTTTCGGATGTTGACATCATCCCGGCCCCTGAGCAGGGTCCCGCACCACAACCCATTCCCCCAGGGTGGGACATGTTCGTGGATGGCTCATCCAAGCTTGGATCCCCCGCAGGGGGCGTATATCTACGCGGACCCCTAGGTATGGAAGTATCCCTTCGTGTCTCTTTCCAATTCCAAGTAACTAATAATGTTGCAGAATATGAGGCCCTCATCGCGGCTCAAGCTCGCCATAAGGGCAGGCATTCGCCGCCTTCATATCCACAAATGACTCGCAATCGGTGATTCACTGTGTCCAAGGGTGCGCTGAATGCAAAGACGCCACCACGACCAAATACCTCAGATTGGTGAACACCTTGCGGACCAACTTTGAGGAGGCTATTTTTATCCACATTCCTCGTTCTGAGAACACCACAGCAGACATGCTATCCAAGGGAAAGACTCCCTCCACCATGGCCACCCTGGCCAGCCCTTCCATTTCAGAGGCTATTGATATTGCCTCACTGGCGACACAGGATCCGGTCGTAGACTGGAGAGACCCTATTATCGCTGAGCTGAAAGATAGTGCCACGAACCCCCAAGCTCGCAAAAGGGCCATCCGTTTTGTTCTCATTGATGACCAATTATGGCATCGCGGGTTTGCAGCACCCCTCCAACGATGCCTCAGCGCCCTTGAGAGACACTCTGTCTTGGGTACTCTCCACCAAGGCAATTGTGGCGCACACATTGCTGCGGAGGCACTTGCCCACAAAGCCCTTCGTCAAGGGTACTACTGGCCTACCATAAAAAAGGACGCCGCCGCACTGGTCAAAACATGTCACCAGTGCCAGATCAATTCTCGCATCCAGCGACTGCCATCTACGAAATCTCCAGCACTGACAAATCCAGTGCCCTTTGCCCTGTGGGGCCTTGACCTCATTGGTCCGATGCCGACCGCTCCAGGTCAATACCTCTTCTGCGTGGTTGCAGTTGATTATTTTTCTAAATGGGTCGAAGTAGAACCCCTGGTCTCCATCACTTCCACCAAGATCATCAAATTCTGTGGAAAAAACTTGTCTGCCAGTACGGCAGCCCTCGTGCAATTATTACAGATAATGGCACTCAATTTGCCAGTCACAGCGTCCAACAATGGGCCGAGGACAACAATGTCCGCATGCTTTTCGCCCCAGTGGCGCACCCCCAGTCTAATGGGCAGGTTGAGGTCACCAACCGAACCCTCAAGGAGGGCCTCAAGAAGCGCCTTGAGGGGGCCAAAGGCCGCTGGGTAGATGAACTCCCAAGTGTCTTATGGGACTATCGCACCACAACGCGAACCCCAACCCCAACGGGCGAAACGCCTTTCTCTCTGGTATATGGCGCAGATGCGCTCCTGCCTATTGAGGCGGACCTCCCTACGATCCGCATGATCAACTTCACCAGCGAAGCCAATGCTCAGGGGCTCCGTGCCAAACTCGACTTAATCGAGGAATTGCGCGAGGGCGCCGCCGCATGTTTGCCCTCAAACAGAGGCTCGGCCTTCACCATAATGCCGTGGTCAAGCCCAAGGCACTACAACAAGGGGGCCTTGCCCCGCTTAAATCGGCTCTCACCGCTCGCGACCCCAAACAGGTGTCTTGCGACCTAAGCGGGACAGACCTTATATTGTTCATAAACAAGTCCGCCCAGGACTCTATGAACTACAAGACCATGATGGTCGTTTTCTTCCCCGCAACTTTCATGCGGATGACTTGCGTCCATATTACGTGTATGTCCTCAGTCTTACGTCTTCAATTCAATAAAATACATGTATATTTCTCCCTCTTTTGCAGCATCACATGGCATTACAAAATGCCCTCCCAACCGCCCTCTGCACCCGACCGGTCAGACTGGCCACTCACCAAAATCACGGCATTAGACCTTGTCAGGTCTCACTTGCGCAACCACACAAAGGGAAGCCGCCCGCGGTCGCGCCAGGTAGTTGCGGGTCTCGTCCCCAACTGACCTTCAACTCGCCCCGCCACAAGGGTAACCCCCTTGCGCTGCGGAAGGGTAACCCCCTTTTTTGGCTCCTTCAGGGAGGTCTATGTGTAACTCGCCCTCGCGCGCCACAGCAGACCTTCCGCATGGACTCCTCCACACAGGTAGTTGCGGGTCTCATCCCCAACTGACCTTCAACTCACCCCGCCCCGCCCCAAGGGTAACCCCCTTGCGCTGCGGAAGGGTAACCCCCTTTTTTGGCTCCTTCAGGGAGGTCTATGTGTAAGTCGCCCTCGCGCGGCATAGCAGACCTTCCACACGGACTCCTCCACACAGGTTGTTGCGGGTCTGGTTCCCAACTGACCTTCAACTCGCACCGCCCCAAGGGTAACCCCCTTGCGCTGCGGAAGGGTAACCCCCTTTTGGCTCCTTCAGGGAGGTCTATGTGTAAGTCGCCCTCGCGCCACAGCAGACCTTCCGCACGGACCCCTCCACACAGGTAGTTGCGGGTCTCGTCCCCAACTGACCTTCAACTCGCCCCGCCCCAAGGGTAACCCCCTTGCGTTGCGGAAGGGTAACCCCCTTTTTGGCTCCTTTAGGGAGGTCTATGTGTATGTCGCCCTCGCGCGCCACAGCAGACCTTCCGCACGGGCTCCTCAACACAACTACGGGTCTCACTCCCCAGAACTCCACTTGGCTCTCCACTTAGTGCTCCATTGCCTTCGCCATCATGCGACTTCAGGCTCGAGGTAACCTGAGTTTTTACTTCATTCTTATCATAAATGATGAGCATTCTGCAGGTATCTTCTACTTGGTACATTGTACACTACCCAAGGGCTTACTCCTTGAAAAATCACCAGGAAGGTCTCTGTGTGAGCCGCCTTCGCGAGCCCCAGCAGACCTTCACATGGAGGAATCTCATCCATGGTCTTCAAAGGCATCGCCTCTGCAAGCCCTAAAAGGGGCCTTAACTTGTCCCAACAAGGGGTCTCTATCTCAGCTTGTCTCAACAAGCGAACCCACAAAGTTATCTGGAAAAATATGTGTGGCTCCGCCGTTGCGGACTTCAAGTGCCTCATCACTATAAACTCAAGCTGAGTCTCTAGCATCTTGACAAGTGATCTCTGTGGCTTCACCGTTGCGAACCCCAGCAGACCCCTCGCCACGGACGGGACTTAGCCTACGGTTGATAACCTAGCTAACGTACCCCACACCATTATCGCAAGGCAAAACAAGGCTACAAAACAATGAAGGTAAAATAAAAATTTACTTCATCTACTGTTATCAAAATTATGCATGAATGCAGGTGTCCTTTATGCACAAAAAGGGGGGGCGTCCACATGCTGGAGCCTCCACCCTAGCCCAACAGGGCATACCAGGCTTCCCCCATCTTCTTTCCTTGCTCCCCCCAGTCGAGCAGGGCCTCCACTGTTGGATCGCTGGTGTTAGCAGCATCCAAAATCCCAAGACTCAGCTCTGGGAACGCCTTCTCCACTTGGAAGCGGCATCGCAGCCAGCCTTCCTCGTAGGCTTGCGCCCCTGCTTCACCTTGAGCTTGGATCTCACCAAGCTTCGCCATCAATCGAGGCATCCTCTGAGGAATGGGCACCTTTATAGAAGAAAAGGACTCAGGGTCCTCACCTGTGAAAAGAGGAAGGCTGATGGCCTTTTCCATCTCCCACACTGAGGCCACCGCCTTTTCAAAAGTAGCAGTGACCTCAGTCTGTGCCTTCAGGGCACCCTCAGCAGTAAGCCTGCTCGCCTCGGCTTCCTCCTTAGCCATTTGAACCTGGGCAGTAGCCTGGCGCCTCACCTCCTCAGCTACAGCCTCTGCCTGCTCAACTTGGGCCTTCGCCACTTCGAGGGCAGCCTTGGTTTCTGCCTCCAAAGAAAGGAGGGACTCCTTCAAGACAGCATTCTCGAGCTGCTTGGCTTCCAACGTTGCTGCCTGCTGAAGGAAGCGATGCTTTGCAACATCAATTAGGCTGGCCTGCTCCCACCGGTACAGCCTGCTAGCCGTCCGTTCCTTATTGACGTAGTCACACCAACTCTCCAGTTGGGCCACACGTTTGGCCTGCCTCTCTTGGAGCTCCTCTTCCCTTTTCTTGGAGGCCTCCAGCTCCCTCCTGAGGGCTGCAATCTCTGCTACTTGGACGTCGTCCCGTTTGTTGGCATACTTCAGAAAGTCATGCCATTGCTCCATGGCAGCGTATCCTTTGACGGCACCCTACATTCAAGTTTATTTAAACAAAGGCAGAAAGAAGACAAGCCAGACTTACATATAAAGACCAGGAGTTGTCTTACCTGCAGGCTCTGTTGAGCTGCTTCCCTCATGAACTCAGCAGGGGAGTCCAAACTCCGCTCAGTCACCTCCCTGTCATAGGGGGTGCGCAGCCCCTCCAGGCAGGACAGGAGGGTTTGCTCCCCTCCCCTTAGCAGTGAACTGCTATTCCTGAGAAGGAAGACTGGGTCCCATGCATCGCGCAGGAGCTTCCCTTCCCTCCTATACATGCTGGCCCTGGCCTCATGCCTCTTGAGCCTCAGGGTGTCCGGCTCCTCAGACCACTTAGGGGCTGACTTGGCAGCGACTCGCCTTCGCTCCAAGAAGTGGGACCACACCCCAGCCTCCTCAAGGACCCCGGTTCTGGTCCCCAGGTCTGCAGGAACCTCGGTCATTGTCCCTTGGTCCACTGGGACCTCGCGAGGGACAGGCTCTTTCCCAGAAGGCCCCGCACCTACAACAGTTAAAGGCACTACAATTGAGAGAACTGAGACAATCTCAAAACAAGAAAGACAAACTTGCAAAAGTCAAGGAACGTACCACTAGAAGGTTGTCCCCATCCAATAGCCTCTGGCTGACTACTGGAAGGTTGGACTACTTCCCAACCACTGGCCCTCGCAGAGGACTGCGCCACCAGTGCCCCCTCCTCAGGGACTTCGTCATCAGAAGAGGAAGAAGTCTCCTCAATCCTTAGGATCCTCTTCCCCTTTGTTGCAAGGGCCTTCTCCCTAGAAGGAGACGCTTCAGGGACCTCCTCCCTCGAAGGGATTGCTGCAGGGGCCTCCTCCCTTGCAATGGTGGCCTCCACCCCCTCTCCTGCAGGTGGGATCAACACCTCCTCCTCCACAGGAGTGACTACGGCCTCCTGCTGGCCAGAACTATCAATGGCCTTAGCGGCCTGTTGGCTCCTCCTCCTCATAGACAACAGGATTTCCCCCGCTGACATCTTGCCCTTTGGAGGAGGCATTCTGCCTGTGGCAAGGATTTCTGCCACGACCACGTGCCCAGGCACAAAGGCTTCGGCAGCAGCCTCCTCAAGGGAGATTGGCTGCACCACTAATATGGGCACAGTCTCTATGGGAGCAGCGCTGCCTGCCTGCACTCCCTCTGAGCCATCTGCAGAGGTCATGGCCTCTTCAACACTGGGAGGGACCCCCACCTCTACTCCCTCGGCCATCTTAGAAGCAGGCTACTTGGCCTACTCCACAACACTGGGGACCTCCCCCCCAACAGGCTCTGCAGCCTCCTCAGTAGAAGGGACTGCAACAGACCCCTCTGCTTCAACAGGCCCCTTGGCCTCTCCAGCCGGCCTCGCCGCGTCTTCAGTAGAGGGGACCGCTGCAGATCCCCTCGCCTCAACAGGCCTCCTGGCCCCCTCAACAGCAATAGGGGCACTCCCCTCTCCAGGCTGCGCTGCACTGGCAGCCACCCTCCTCTTTTTCCCTTGAGGGAACGCTGACGACTTAACGCCAGCCCTCTTCTTTGATGGCTTGGGGGTAATGCGCCCCAACGCCTTGACAGCCCCAGCAGGGGCATCCTTCCCAAATGCACATGCCAGGTGCACTTGTTGGGCAATGCGCATGGACGCTCTCTTGCCCCGGCCTTCGCCAGACTCCATAGAGACATCTACAAGCAAAAGGAAAGCTTCAGACCAGGTTTTACTAAAGCCTCTTACACTTATGCATTACACTTATTGATGAGAGCATCCAAGTCAAGGACCATTCAAGCCAAGTTCCAAGGCCTTTGCACAACATAGGAGCACCCATGACAAGGTCCAAGACAAAGAAGATGAAGGAGGCCCTCACCTTTTTCATGCGTACCATGGCCGAAACTCAAGAGCAAGAGAAGGAGTTGCAAATGGCTACAAGGAGGTTTGAAGATTTGGGGCTCAAAGGGGTGCTGCAAGGAGAAGACTTGGGAGGCAAGCCTTGGGGTGTATACACCCTACACCTAAGGGAAGAGTTAACCTATGGTTCGAGCACACTTGGCACCCAAACCCACGGATTGGTGCCAACCGGACAGCAGCTTCACCAAGCCATATCGTCCTCGTCCGGAGTCCAAATGAGGCCAATCAGGGGTCCATTCTGTAGTTCAGGAAGAGAGGAAGCCAATGCCACCGGTCTCAAGTCATTTGGACAACTACAGCCTTCTGTGCAAGCGAAACAAGTTCAGTGCCCAATCAGCCTACATGGCAGCCGTACCGTCGAGTTGGCGCCTACAGGGCAGCCACTTTCCATGGCTCTAACTTCCTCGTCCGAGCTCCAAATCGGTCGTTTCAAGACACCATTTTGTAGTTCAGGAAGAGAGCTAACCAATGGAAGTTTTGCAAGATCAGAACACAAGCAGCCAAGGAAGTGATGTCATTGTACCGGATTCGACACCTCCTCCTCCAAGTGGCGCCTCTCAGCCGTTTTGGCCACCATGGGGAGCTCCAAGTCACCTCTCCAACTCATATACAATCTGATGGAACCCTGAGAAGTGTACTTACCTTTCATTTATTGCTGATTTTGGATTGTAACTAAGGTTAGCTATGGTGTGGGCCGGTTTTGCCCTAATTGGACCTCTTAAACGTTTTTAGTTGTAGGGTTAGTTCCTAAACATTACAGGTCATCCTAGGAGTAATCTAGACCCTTGGATGAATCTGCAAGTAATGAAACCTAGACTAAAAGGGGCGAAAATCACTCAGCCTCCTTAGATCACATTTGAAGCTTTCAAAGAAGAACCTTTGACAAAAGCTTGTGCTCTCAACTTCTACCTCCCATCTCCAGCTCTTGGGGCTTGATCCAAGCCTCAAGGTTCATCTCTAGTGTTGTCCCTCCACCGTAGGTGAAGGTGCTAGAGCCATATCATGCCCTACTCCACCAAAAACCCTTGTTGCCGGCGCCTTGGTGTGACCGGAGGTGAGGGTTGGAGTGCATCGACCAACCGCCCCATCTTCCAAGTCCATTGGAGCTAGATCCTTGACCTAGGATCCCCACACATCTGGGAGAGGTCATATCAACTTGGTATCAGAGCTTTGCTGCTCATTGGACTTGAGGTAAACTTGCTAGCTCGAAAACCCCCTTTGCTTTGCTAACGGGCTAGTGAGCAGATTGTTGTTTTTTTTCGTCTCTGTTTCGTTTCGATTCTGCACTGATTCTGCGATATCTGAGCTGAAAAGCTTGCTAGTTCTTCTAGGAAAATCTGTGATCTACAAGTTTGTAGAAGAAAGTGTTTTCAAAATCGAATCGGAAGTTGCTCAAAATCCCGATTCTTTGAAACTGGACCATCCGGGCGAGTCACTGAAGACCCGAGAAAAAATTTGCAACTTTGTTAAGTTACGGTGCGAATCTGCTCCGATCCTTTTGAGGATACTTTGTTAGGGTATTGAACTGAAACATATTGAAAAATCTCAGCTGGGGAAGATCTTTAAAGCTTTCAAAATCCCAGAGCAAAGTGGTACCATTTTCGGCACTTTGAAAGAAAGAAGGGTTCACCCGATTTTTCTTCAAACCTTTTCAAAATCCATTCGGTTTTCTTTCAACCCCCAACCACCAAGCTCAACCTATTTTCAGTAACTAGTGCCTTCATCTATTGGTTTAAATCTTGGCACTAAGGTTAGCTTTGAGTGGCGGGTCAAGTGCATCCCTACCCAAGGACTTTGAGAGGGTAGAGGTGTTGTTGAGTTTTGAGCTTTTGTGTGTGAGTGAGCTGAAAATAGGCCGAGAGACCTTGTACACTTTAAACCCTGAGTAAAACACGAGTGAATACATCTAGAAAGAGGTCAGTAAGGTCCATTTTTGTGTGTGTGTGTTGTGTTTGAAAACAGGCCGAAGACCAATGGAGCATAGTCTTGAAGAGAGTGAACTCGGTGCGCTTGTTAAGGAGATTCGGGCATTGAGTGCTAAGGTTGATTCCTATGGGGAGAGGATGGACAGAATTGAGAAGGATGTTAAGGCTTTGGGAAAGAGGAAGGAGGGTCAAGAAGGTGTTGCACCCGAAGACAACCCTCTCAAACCACAAGAGCCACAAAGCACCCCCACTACCCAAGCCTACACACCACCTTCCACAACACTACCTACCCGAGTCCCTCCTCCACCTAAACACTATCCACCCTACCAAGACTCACCCTATCCAGCCACTACACATAGGCCCAGACCTACCACATCCTACTACAAACCTATTGAGACCATCATTGAAGATGAGGAGGGTGAGTGGGTGCAAACTTCACCTAGGGTCCGAGGCGGGTATGAGTCACCTAGGGGCCGAGAGTTGGATTGTGGGTTCCTAGATGGTTCCTACTACAACCCTCCAAGGGTGAGGGACCCTAGGAGGTTGGAATGGCCAGCAAATGAAGAAGGTGAAGGGGAACAAAGAGCTAGAGGCCGAGATCCACGGAGGAGAGAAGGGTTGCTTGAGCAGCAAGCCATGGGTCAATTGAGGCTACAAGTACCACCCTTCTATGGCAAGAGTGATCCGGAAGAATTCTTGGAGTGGGTCAAAAAGGCTGAAATGGTGTTTAATTGTCTTGACTATTCGGACTACTTGAGGCTCAAGCTAGCGGTGGTTGAGTTTAGTGGCTATGCCCTCACTTGGTGGGACCAAGTGAATATGGAAAGGAGAAGGACAAGGCTCCAACCTATTGATTCTTGGGAGCAATTGAAGTTGGTTATGAGGGAGAGGTTTGTGCCTCCCTACTATGACCGAGAGTGTTGTCAAAGACTCCAACATCTCACACAAGGGTCTAGGTCGGTTAAGGACTATCACAAGGACCTAGAGGGAGCACTAATGAGAGCCAATGTGAGAGAAGGGGAAGAAGCCAAGATGGCGAGGTTCTTGTATGGCTTGAGACCCGAATTGGCTAGGACCTTGGACTTGCTTGAGTACCGGGGTTTCAATGACCTCTTGCACAAGGCTATCAAGTTGGATAGGCAATTGAGGAAGGTTACACCACACTCCTCTCATACCACCCAACTACCACCACCAAGAGCACCACCACCTAGAGACCAAAACCCTCCACCAAGACCAAACCCGAGACCCCACAACAACCCAAACCCCAACCTAAACCAACCAAGGCGACCTTCAAGGGAGATTGTATGCTTCAAATGCCTTGGGAAAGGCCACTATGCCTATGATTGCCCAAACAAAAGGGTTATTGTGGCTCGACCTAATGGAGACTTTTCAAGTGAGGAAGACAATGATGAGGGGAAGGTTGAGATCATTGATGAGGATGAAGAAAGTGAGGGAGAAAGGCCAATTGAGGGCCATTTGTTGGTGACTAGGAGGGTTCTCCAAACCAAGCCCCAAATGGCCGAGAAAGATCAAAGGGAGAATTTGTTTCAAATGAGGGCTTTGGTGAAGGGAAAGATTTGTAGTGTGATCATTGATGGGGGAAGTTGCACCAACGTGGCTAGCCAAGACATGGTTGACAAGCTTGGGCTTGAAACTTTCAAGCATCCGCAACCATACAACTTGCAATGGATGGATGATCATGCTAATGTGAGGGTGAAGCAAAGGGTGAGGATTCCCTTCAAGATTGGGAAGTATGAGGACTCGGTCACTTGTGATGTAGTGAACATGAAAGCCACCCACTTGCTACTAGGGCGGCCTTGGCAATTTGACCGAGAGGCTACACACTATGGAAGGGAGAACAATTACAGCTTGTTGCATGGTGAGAAGAGATTCACTCTTTTACCATTGACACCTTTGCAAGCTCTACAAGATCAGCTTCAACTACAAAGTGAGGAAGAGAGAAAAAATGGTAAGTCAAGTGGCGAGAGATTGAGAGAAGATGGTAAGAAAGGTCAAGGACCTTTGAGAGAAGACAAGAGGGAGAGTGCATTGCTTGCTAACATCTGACCCTACTTCTTCTCTTCCTTCTTGTGTGTCTTCTATATTGCAGGTGTATGATGATGTGTTTGGTACAACCGAGGGGTTGCCTCTCCCACAAGCTCGAAAGAACAAGCTTGCTCCAAGGGGGGATGGACCTCTCAAAGTGGTCCAAAGAATAGGGGAGAATGCTTATAAACTTGATTTACCTAGTGACCAATATAATGTTCATGCCACTTTTAATGTCTCGGATTTGTCTCCTTTTGAAGGTAATGAAGAGTTGAATTCGAGGACGAATTTTTCCGAAGAGGGAGAGGATGATGAGGGCATCCAAGTCAAGGACCATTCAAGCCAAGTTCCAAGGCCTTTGCACAACATAGGAGCACCCATGACAAGGTCCAAGACAAAGAAGATGAAGGAGGCCCTCACCTTTTCATGCGTACCATGGCCGAAACTCAAGAGCAAGAGAAGGAGTTGCAAATGGCTACAAGGAGGTTTGAAGATTTGGGGCTCAAAGGGGTGCTGCAAGGAGAAGACTTGGGAGGCAAGCCTTGGGGTGTATACACCCTACACCTAAGGGAAGAGTTAACCTATGGTTCGAGCACACTTGGCACCCAAACCCACGGATTGGTGCCAACCGGACAGCAGCTTCACCAAGCCATATCGTCCTCGTCCGGAGTCCAAATGAGGCCAATCAGGGGTCCATTCTGTAGTTCAGGAAGAGAGGAAGCCAATGCCACCGGTCTCAAGTCATTTGGACAAATACAGCCTTCTGTGCAAGCGAAACAAGTTCAGTGCCCAATCAGCCTACATGGCAGCCGTACCGTCGAGTTGGCGCCTACAGGGCAGCCACTTTCCATGGCTCTAACTTCCTCGTCCGAGCTCCAAATCGGTCGTTTCAAGACACCATTTTGTAGTTCAGGAAGAGAGCTAACCAATGGAAGTGGTTTCACTCAATTTGGAGCACCACAGCGTTCTGGAGAGGTTTTGCAAGATCAGAACACAAGCAGCCAAGGAAGTGATGTCATTGTACCGGATTCGACACCTCCTCCTCCAAGTGGCGCCTCTCAGCCGTTTTGGCCACCATGGGGAGCTCCAAGTCACCTCTCCAACTCATATACAATCTGATGGAACCCTGAGAAGTGTACTTACCTTTCATTTATTGCTGATTTTGGATTGTAACTAAGGTTAGCTAGGGTGTGGGCTGGTTTTGCCCTAATTGGACCTCTTAAACGTTTTTAGTTGTAGCGTTAGTTCCTAAACATTACAGGTCATCCTAGGAGTAATCTAGACCCTTGGATGAATCTGCAAGTAGGGAACCCTAGACTAAAAGGGGCGAAAATCACTCAGCCTCCTTAGATCACATTTGAAGCTTTCAAAGAAGAACCTTTGACAAAAGCTTGTGCTCTCAACTTCTACCTCCCATCTCCAGCTCTTGGGGCTTGATCCAAGCCTCAAGGTTCATCTCTAGTGTTGTCACTCCACCGTAGGTGAAGGTGCTAGAGCCATATCACGCCCTACTCCACCAAAAACCCTTGTTGCCGGCGCCTTGGTGTGACCGGAGGTAAGGTTTGGAGTGCATCGACCAACCGCCCCATCTTCCAAGTCCATTGGAGCTAGATCCTTGACCTAGGATCCCCACACATCTGGGAGAGGTCATATCACTTATATATGCAAAAACATACCTTTGGGCCCTGCCAGCGATGCGTAAATAGAGTCTACCGCCGTCCCACGATGGGCGGGGGCCCATCCCTCGTATGGCGGAGGCACCTCAGGGTCCAGCACGAAGCCCGTGCTGATCCCAGCCCACCTCAGAGTGGTCTCATCTAGTTGGGCAGCCGAAAAGGGGAACAGCTCATCACAAGCGCTCTTGAAAAAACGTCGTCCAACCACCCCAGTAGTTGGATGTATGCCCGCCACCGCACTCCTTCAGAAGACAGTTTGGGCGAGGCAGTAAAGGAAATGGAGTGGTTACCCCCGACATTTATGGGAGTGACGTAGAAAAACGCACTCCCACTCCTCAGTTCCAGCCGGTAGAAACGGTTGAAGACGTCAGCAAAGGGCTTCACGCCGGCCATATGACAGGCAACAATGAAGCCCGCTATGGTCAAGAAAGTGTTGGGCGCCAACTGTGTCGGTGGCATTCCCCACTCGGCGCACAAGTCTGGCACCAACGACGGAAGGGGAAACCGCAACCCCGCTGCAAGCTGTGCTGTGTACAGACACAGCACCTGGTTCTCCATGTTCTCTGCGGTAACGGGCTAACCCATCGCCCGGCAGACGCCCGAACGGGACGAGTATACCGGCACCTTCTCCACGGGCCAGAAAGCCTCCATCATATCCTGGTGGATCTTGTCAAATTTCACCATGGTCTTCTCCACGGTGGCGAGCACTGGACGAACAGCCTCCTCCTCCACAGGAGTGACTACGACCTCCTGCTGGCCAGAACTATCAATGGCCTTAGCGGCCTGTTGGCTCCTCCTCCTCATAGACAGCAGGATTTCCCCGCTGACATCTTGCCCTTTGGAGGAGGCATTCTGCCTGTGGCAAGGATTTCTGCCACGACCACGTGCCCAGGCACGTCTTTGCCTTGGACTGGGGAGGGGCTCGCAAAAAGCCCAGACACAAAGGCTTCGGCAGCAGCCTCCTCAAGGGAGATTGGCTGCACCACTGATATTGGCACAACCTCTATGGGAGCAGCGCTGCCTGCCTGCACTCCCTCTGAGCCCTCTGCAGAGGTCATGGCCTCTTCAACACTGGGAGGGACCCCCACCTCTACTCCCTCGGCCATCTCAGAAGCAGGCTACTCGGCCTCCTCCACAACACTGGGGACCTCCACCCCAACAGGCTCTGCAGCCTCCTCAGTAGAAGGGACTGCAGCAGACCCCTCTACTTCAACAGGCCCCTTGGCCTCTCCAGCCGGCCTCGCCGCGTCTTCAGTAGAGGGGACCGCTGTAGATCCCCTCGCCTTAATAGGCCTCCTGGCCCCCTCAACAGCAATATGGGCACTCCCCTCTCCAGGTTGCGCTGCACTGGCAGCCACCCTCCTCTTTTTCCCTTGAGGGAACGCTGACGACTTAACGCCAGCCCTCTTCTTTGATGGCTTGGGGGTAATGCGCCCCAACGCCTTGACAGCCCCAGCAGCGGCATCCTTCCCAAATGCACATGCCAGGTGCACTTGTTGGGAAATGCGCATGGACTCTTACCCCGGCCTTCGCCAGACTCCATAGAGACATCTACAAGCAAAAGGAAAGCTTCAGACCAGGTTTTACTAAAGCCTCTTACACTTATGCATTACACTTATATATGCAAAAACATACCTTTGGGCCCTGCCAGCGATGCGTAAATAGAGTCTACCACCGTCCCACGATGGGCGGGGGCCCATCCCTCGTATGGCGGAGGCACCTCAGGGTCCAGCACGAAGCCCGTGCTGATCCCAGCCCACCTCAGAGTGGTCTCATCTAGTTGGGCAGCCGAAAAGGGGAACAGCTTATCACAAGCGCCCCTTGAAAAAACGTCGTCCAACCACCCCAGTAGTTGGATGTATGCCCACCACCGCACTCCTTCAGAAGACAGTTCGGGCCTCCGCGCAATGCTGTGCACGGGTAGCTGCGTCCTCGCGCAGGGAAAGTCCCATGAGTTATCACGGGGCAGGAAGAAGTAGGACCCGTGCTAGTTAAGGTAGGATTTGGGTGAGGCAGTAAAGGAAATGGAGTGGTTACCCCCGACATTTATGGGAGTGACGTAGAAAAACGCACTCCCACTCCTCAGTTCCAGCCGGTAGAAACGGTTGAAGACGTCAGCAGAGGGCTTCACGCCGGCCATATGACAGGCAACAATGAAGCCCGCTATGGTCAGGAAAGTGTTGGGCGCCAACTGTGTCGGTGGCATTCCCCACTCGGCGCACAAGTCTTGCACCAACGGCGGAAGGGGAAACCGCAACCCCGCCGCAAGCTGTGCTGTGTACAGACACAGCACCCGGTTCTCCATATTCTCTGCGGTAACGGGCCAACCCATCGCCCGGCAGACGCCCGAACGGGACGAGTATACCGGCACCTTCTCCACGGGCCAGAAAGCCTCCACCATATCCTGGTGGATCTTGTCAAATTTCACCATGGTCTTCTCCACGGTGGCGAGCATTGGACGAACAGCCTCTTTGGACTCCATTTCTGCAAAAAGTATAGCAACAGGCATATAAATCGGAACAGCCCAAACAGGGGCATTTCATCAAGCACTCAGTGTGCTCAGAAAGTTGGGAGCACTAACTGTGCCAGAAAACGAAATTTTACCTGATTCGTTGTAAAGCGGAAGGGGCAGTCGACGAATGAACGGATGAGAGCTGAAATCTCGGACGAAGAGAAGAGAAACCACCACAGAAAAGCTCCCAATAGTTGTTGAACGGTTCGAAAAGCGCAAGAAATGCGAAAAGATTACTCAGAGCAAAAGCGAGGAAATACGAGAATGAAGGTAAAAGGTTTCAATCTTCTCCAATACGCTTTTATAAGCTCGCCAAAATGAAAAGCACCTTTTAGCGGAATTGGCTCCCAAGGCGCCACGTGCTGACATCTAGCGGTTAGAAGACCTTTTACCTTCTGTGCAAAATCAGAGAGACGCTTTTTAAAAGCGTAATCAACTCCTGGGGCGCCACGTGTCGCGTCCCATAACGGTTAGTAAACCTTTCACTTCCTATTATCTCTCCTGCCTTAAATGCTGAGAGGACCCTTCACTGCCGCTGCACTCCAAATGGCCCACCAGCAGCGTAGCGCCTTCGCCAGATCCAAGACTTGGGATTTTAACAGAGTACGGGACCCTACCCATACTCTGCCTTCAGGAGGAGGCATCTTGGTACACTACCCAAGCGATGCCCCCTCTCCCGCCACAAGGATCGTGAAGAATCCGACATTTTTTATCAGATCGAAAAAGGTCTTCGCACTCCACACAAATCAAGACTTATGACTGCTACTATCCTCAACACAATACCTCCAAAACGGAGTACAGGACCCTGCCCATACTCCGCTCTCAGGAGGAGGCATCTTGGTACACTACCCAAGCAAACGCATCATCGCGTCACATCAGAACTATACGAAGACCCATAGGTCTCACCCTTGCGGTCTCCAGTCTCGCCTTCGCGAGGTCTCCAGTCTCACCTGCGCGAGGCCATACCCTCGCAGGCTTTATGCCTCGCCTTGGCGATGTCTCACACTCGCCTTTGCGCCTCTTAGGCCTGTGCAGGTTGCCCTCACGGTCTCAGGTATCGCCCGTGGGAATCTCACTCGCCTTCGCGGGTCTTACTCCCACAGCCTCAACTCGCCTTCGCGAGGACTCTCTTGCCTATACTGGCCTAGCCCAGATAAGGCCCTTATACTCAGGTTCGTGCGACCCTCACTCCTTATTTGGCTATATTCTATCTGGGCCTTTGCCCCTTGCAGGCCTTCGTCCCTTGCAGGCCTTCGCCTGCCACTTGCTCCACTTGGAAATAGACCACTTGGTCATCTGACATCAATCAGCCAATAAGGAGGCCAGCACGAGCCTGAGTGATCTTCACCAGATTTGTACGCCAAACATTCCCTTACAGGTGAATCTTCTAAGGCGGTTTGCTGAGATCTTCATCATCACAGCCGCCTTATCTCCAATCAGTCTGACACAGACTTATCTCTCCAAATCTGACAGACTTGTCAGTCCTGTCTCACAGCCTGTCCAAGGCTTCAACTGGGGGAGGCTCTTCTCCTGACATCTCCCTATAAATAGGGGGATGTCCACCTTAAACTGGGTAAGCTACTACACGCCCCCCACTGCTACTTCTGAGTATTCTCCTTATCTTTTACAGATTACTCTGAACAGCAAGCTTGGAGTCTCAAGAACACCATCTTCATCAACCACTCAACTGGGATTCCGCTCCTACTCCGGGAACGAGAATATCAAGAGTTGTGAATGCTGACTTATGAATACATAGGAGAGGAACTATGTATCGGAGCGACCGGACTGAGAGCATTATGGAATCGTAGTGTAAATATCATAAGTGTCTCTCAGGGATCATAGTACGCGTAGTCCTTAGACCTGAGGTTATGAAGATCTGCTCATGTGAGTGGCATGCTTTGATTCTATGCTCTATCCCTTTCTTGACCGAGGGAGTGTGCTAGTTTTGGGTGTGTGACAATATCATGGAGTATGACTGTCATGAACCAAGACGGGATTCTTCACTCCCTCACCACGGGAGAGAGTTCTCATGCGCAAGATTGAACTGGAACGAGCGTGCATAAGATCTGCATCTCGTGCCAATCTAGGAATCTTAATGGAAGGGACATATCATGTACACCGTATGATCATACCGATAGGTAAAGTTTCCGTCACGTTTGAAACGGATTCTATATTACTTGGGTGGCAGTGATGTGTTGCTAGATACCGCTTACTGTCTGTAATTATGATTGAGAAATCATAATTACTGCCAACGTAATAAGAACCTATAGGGTCGCACGTAAAATGAGTGAATTATGGAGTTATTTAGCAAGAGACAAAAGTTTGGTGACTTAAGTGTCAGCTTTGGGAAAGCTGAACACTTAAGTAATATGAGACATTGAGACTAGGGACTAAGGTTGCAATTAACCTAAAAGACAGGTTAAAAAGCAACCTAGCCGCAACATCTGTACTCGTAGAATTCATTCTGCTCAGCCTCTATCTTTTTTATACAGTTTTCACCAAATAGTTTTTCCAGTTGGGAACTGGAAAATTGTTAGAAAAATACAGAAAATTGTCTGTGAATTTTCTGATCAGTCTCGTGTGCTCCGTTCTCCGAGGAACTGTTGCTAGCACGACAGAAGGAGGAACGAGGACTCCGTGGTTGCTTACGCGTGGATACCATAGAGGATATGTATGTTCAGATCTACCGGAAGAACGTTGATTAGGAGATTTTCAGGTAATCTCTTGAACAATAATTATACCATTTACGATTGTACCTGGATCCTGGAAGGGTTTTTATTTTTCCGCTGCATTGTATGATGCTACAAACCCTGGTGATGGCATAGGTCAAACGGCGACGTCGAGCCGGTCACACTGGTGCCGGCGGTGTCGCGAACAGACGCCGGAGACGCAGCGGGTACGACCGGCCGTGGCGGAGCTGCGGCGTTATTCTCGTTGGACGAAAATACCCCAGCTGCCAGTGGTATTTATGGTTATGCCATTGTGGCTGGGAGTATATGATAGGGTTTCTGGCGTGCTGGCCTAGGGCTTAATGGGCCGACAGGTGGGCCGCAGCAGGTTGGGCCACGGGCTTGCTTTTGGGCCGGACGTTCAGGTCCAGCGGCTTAGCGGCTCGGCTCGGCTGAGTCAGCGCGAGCCGCCGAGCCGGCTGAACCGTTTTTTGGCCAAAGTTGCGCTAAACCATTTTCAAGGCCCTCGACTTCTGTTTTTGTGCATTTTGGCCCCAAAAGTTTTGTTTTTGACATAATTTGTTGGGGACAGTTTTAACAAATTACGGATGGTCCTAAAACTTTCTAAAATTATTTAAATTGGTCCCCGGGCTTCCGTTTTCACACGGATTCGTCAGGAACTATATTTTAATAATTTTGGAAGGTTCCAAATTTTTTAAAATTGTACAGTTTGGTCCCCGAGCTTTTGTTTTTGGACAAATTCGTCAGGGACTAGTTCTGTAAATATTAGATGGCCCTGGAATTTTTTTTAAATTGTACAAATTGGTCCCCGAGCTTCCGATTTTGTTCAGATTCGTCGGGAACTAGTTTTGTAAATTCCTAATGACCGTAGAACTTTCTAAACTTGTACAGTTTGGTCCTGAGCTTTTGTCTTTGGACAAATTCATCAGGGACTAGTTCTGTAAATCTTAGAAAGGTCCCGAAACTTTCTGAAGTTGTACAATTTGGTCCCGGAACTTCTGGTTTTACAGATTTGTCCGGGGACTAGTTTTGTAAACTACAGAAAGCCCCAGAACTTTTTGCTAAAGTACAGATTGGTCCCCAGATTGCTGTTTTGAACAGTTTGACCTAGGGATTGATGCTGTAATGTAGTAAAGAGTCCTGGAACTTTCTGGTGATGTCCGGAATGGTCCCTGAGTTATTGTTTTGTGCAGTTTCGTCAGAGACAGATTCTGAATATCTAAGAAAGGTCCTTAAAGTTTTCGTTTTTGCTCAAATTGAACCCAGATTTTTCTAAAGGCATTAAAATGAACTAAAGTTTGTTAAAATGAGATTTTAGCATTTTATGTTGCATGTTTGATGCATGGTACATGGTTATAGCCCTGGATTGAATGGATGTATTTTGGTAAATACGGTCTGCGCGTCGTGCCTCTTCTTAATCTCTCATTGTAAAATTCTCTTCCCATCCACTCCCCTCTATGTAAAAGAGGTTTCTTAAATGTAATTTAATTGTAATGTCAAAGACTTGGATAAGAAGATTGGATCAAGAAGACTAAGGAAGAAAGGCGCGGACCCAAGAGACGCTGGGAACGAAGAGACTAGTGTAGGTCTTTTTCTTTCTAGGTTTTATGGATCCCTTTGCTCGGGATACATCTAGATTGGGCTATAACCATGGTACGATCTACTTTACGCGGTAGTAAGCATGCTAGGTTGATTGAATGTATGTGTATGAGATGCATGTTAATCAACCGGAGAAATTAAAAATGGTGAGATATAAATCTACAAATCCCTCAACTTGATATCAAGCTCATAGTCTTCCATTACGAACATGTCAAACGCTCGATCATCGTATGGTAGGTTTCGCCATAGCGAGGTGCCATACTTTAATCTTGTTGATGGCGAGTATTCGGTGATGGGTCAGGCTTGACCATTCAGCCAACACGGTTGGTAGATTGGAGGCTGATTGAGTGGGAGTTAAGTGGGTAGGTTTCGCTATAGCGAGGTGCCGCACTGTAACTTCACTCAATGATCCAAGAGTTGCACGCGGCGTAATTGACAGGTTGGCCTACCTAAAGTTACCGTTATTCAAGCACTAGCCATAGCAGGTTTGAGTTGAACGGGGAAATTATGGATCTTGACCTACTAGAATACCTATGGGATTTTGGTATTCTAGGGTAATAGTGAGGGCTATTATCTTGAAGAAAATAGTGGGAGCCGTTTTAATGAATGTCCTCTTTATTCATTAAATGGTTAATTTAAATAAATATAATGATTCTTATCCTGAATGTTCACTTGTTGTAGAAATTTATATTATATGAGATTGATCCTTCATGGAAGGATAAAGTATGTAATGAACGAGAAAAACATGAATGTCTTAAAGTTGTAATTCTGGAATGGCTTGTGGGCATATCTCCTAGAGTGGAGATTGATGTATGAGATGCATCGAGTGTGACGCTTAGATGTTTAAGTGCTACGTAGACTCTGGTGTTACATTACAAGGCATGTCAAGCACTCGATCATCGTATGGTAGGTTTCACCATAGCGAGGTGTCATACTTTAATCTTGTTGAAGGCTAGTCTCAGTGATGGATCGGACTTGACTATTTCGTCTACATGGTGGGTAGTTTTGAGACTCATTGAGTATAAGTTAAGTGAGTAGGTTTCGCCATAGCGAGGTGCTGCACTGTAACTTTACTCATTAATCCAAGAGTTAACAAAATTCTCTTTTAGGGTGTTTTGGAAACAAACCTAAATGAGATGAGCATAAAAATTAAGGTCATATTAAAATTGCTAGCAAACCATCACTCGATGGGATCAAGACATTGAAGGGAAGAAGGTCTTCCGCATCAATACTTTGTTATAGAACTTAACATTATACTTCCACATCTCAGGTATTTAATACTAGATGGAGATCAGACATTTGTAAAATTGTTCTGGATCTCAAGAGAAGTAAAATGATGAGTATGGTAAAGTGAACCTACACGGTAGGAATGATCGCTTTACCAACTGGATTTATTCTAAGTAGTGAAAAATCCAATCTATAACAGAATAACCCAGGAAGATCATAATGAACACTCTGACCTATGTCTAGCATTATCGTTTGCACTGGCTAGTTGAAAAACACATTTCTGAAATCCATGAGGATGGAAGATAAGACTCATTTGATCTCGGATCTTATGAGACATGTGTTTCCTGTTTGTTGGGTAAGGAAACTTACCTTTTCTAGAAAAAGAAGAAGTGTAAATGTGGCTACTTGGATTCATGCATGACAGTGTATGAAGGTCAAGTGACCACTCTAGCCAAGAGATACGTTACTAGTACTTCGTCTACTGATGAGATCAGATGGCCTTGTATGAGATACAAGTATGAATTCTTTGAAGAAATTCAAGGAGTTCAAGATAGAAGTACAAAGTAAATATGGAAGAGTATTAGACACTTCAATTCGATTGAAGGTGTAAGATACTAAAACCATGCGTTCTATGACAATTAGTGGGAGTGTGACATTGAGTCACAACGCGCTCCATCTAGAATACCATAGTTGAATGGTATGTCTGAGAGGAGTGATCAGACTATGTAAGACACAGGTCGATCCATGATTGGTCAAGTTGATCTTCTAAAACTTTTGGATTTACTTTAAGACATCGTTGATTCACTGAGCTGCTTTCTATCTAGTTGGTTCAGTAGACACCATACATGAGTTATGGATTGGGTAATGTCCCAATTTGTCTAGTTATGAGGATTTGAGGTTGTGAGGCTTATGTCGAAATGTTATTTGACAAAGCTCAAACCTAGATCTCATAAATGTCTTTTGTTGGGTATTCTAATGAGATTAGAGATACCGCTTCTACAATCTCACTGAGCAGATATAGTTCATGGCTCAGACTAACTTAATTTTGGGAGACAATGTCTTGCTAAAAGAATTAGTGGGAGGATAGTAGAACTCGAAGAAATTCGAGAACAACAAAAGTGCATTGAACCTATAGATAGAGAATGAACGGACTCCACTAGAGGTAGTGGGAGGATTGTCTGTTCATGTAGCACAATGTCCATATAGGTCTGGTAGGACTCGGAATAAGTCAAAGGAATGCGAGTTTCTTGTGACTTATACCTTGAGAGCTCAAGACGAGCACACAATCTACTAAGATGCTGTATGTATGGACTGGACTTCTGAGAAGTGACTAATGGAAATAAACTCAAAGATGGATTCCATGTATGATAATCAAGTTCAAACTTGGTTGATCTACCTGAAAGGGGTAACGCCCTTAAGGTGCAATGGGGTTTTCAGGAGGAAGACCTACAATGATGGTAACTCGGTTACCCGTAATAAACAATTCGTTAGAAAGGGGTTTCAGGGGTGAAAGTTTTTCACTAGTTGTCATGATTACATCCATCTAAGTGATTTTGCCATAGTCGCATACCATGGTTATGAGTTTTGACAGACAGATGTGAGAAATACCAGAGGGTTATCTCAATCCGGATCAATGTTCATAAGGTATGCTAATTGCTTAGATCCAAGAAGGGATTGAAGCAATCTTCTGGGAGTGGGAATTTTCATTTTGAGGAAATAACCAGGAATGATTGATTACCTCAGTTATGAAAATAAACCTTGTGGCTACAATTGAGTCAGTGGGAGCACATTTTGGTCATTCTGATGCTATAGTGCAGTCAGAGATGACACACCTATACTTAGATCCGTACATGATCAGTTAAGGGAATTTTCTCGATCTACATTTAGGCAATGATCACCTATGGTATTAGGATCACGATCTATAGAGTAGATCAAAGGTGATGGTTTGGCCTAAATGAGAATACACATAAGAATACAAGTATAGAATGTCATGTGCCCGACACTTGGATCTATATTGTATGTCATATTATGTATTCATTGTAGTGTCTTGTATGTTTGGAACATGACAAGCCAATATTCAGATTCTGGTAAGAATACCAAATAGAGCTGAGGAATATCCTGAGATCCTTGCGAAAGGCTTATGATACGTCTTTGGTCTATAGAAGCAGAGATTAGCTCATGTAAAAGAGTTACATTGAAGCTAAGCTTCTAATCTGAATAATAATCTCAATTATGATATAAATTGCAATGACACTGTAATTTTTGGAAAGATTCCAAATGAGAGGCAGTGGTCATATCTACAACATTAGTGTAAGTTCATTAACATCTCTGATTTTGGTTAAGGTCGTTTGACAATATAGGTTCCTTATAGAGCTTGGCTTTGTGCTAAGGGTAGTTTGACCCGATAGAACTCTATTGTGAAAAACAAAGGAGTAATCGCTCAAGTTAAGGAATTGCAATCTCACCAGTCATTCGTTAAATCCTTAATCAACATTGAGAGAGATGATTTGAACATTCATGGGATGGACATGGACAACATAACTGCTAACCCTCTAACAGAGTCTCAACGCAGCAAAAGCATAGAAGGCCATGAGAATCCAATGATACTAGGTACATGGACGATTGGCTTCAATGCAAGTGGGAGTCTGTAGGAGTAGTGCCCAAAATCCAATCCGCAGTGATGTGGGTTTTGGACATGAATCATGTTATTTATAAATAGTTCGATTATTGTGTTAGTTTGGATTTATGCGTTAATCAAATAACACAATGTATCAACCTTGGAATATATGTTGGTGTTCCTAAATCTCCCTAGTCGATGTCTTATAGCGAACGTGGGTTGCTATAACGCCCTTGAGACTAGCATAAGGGAAGATTCACATAAGAGTTGTGAATGCTGACTTATGAATACATAGGAGAGGAACTATGTATTGGAGCGACCGGACTGAGAGCATTATGGGATCGTGGTGTAAATATCATAAGTGTCTCTTAGGGATCATAGTACGCGTAGTCCTTAGACCTGAGGTTATGAAGATCTGCTCATGTGAGTGGCATGCTTTGATTCTATGCTCTATCCCTTTCTTGACCGAGGGAGTGTGCTAGTTTTGGGTGTGTGACAATATCATCGAGTATGACTGTCATGAACCAAGACAGGATTCTTCACTCCCTCACCACGGGAGAGAGTTCTCATGCGCAAGATTGAACTGGAACGAGCGTGCATAAGATCTGCATCTCGTGCCAATCTAGGAATCTTAATGGAAGGGACATATCATGTACACCGTATGATCATACCGATAGGTAAAGTTTCCGTCGCGTTTGAAACAGATTCTATATTACTTGGGTGGTAGTGATGTTTTGCTAGATACTGCTCACTATCTGTAATTATGATTGAGAAATCATAATTACTGTCAACGTAATAAGAACCTATAGGGTCGCATGCACAATGAGTGAATTATGGAGTTATTTAGAAAGAGACAAAAGTTTGGTGACTTAAGTGTCAGCTTTGGGAAAGCTGAACACTTAAGTAATATGAGACATTGAGACTAGGGACTAAGGTTGCAATTAACCCAAAAGACAGGTTAAAAAGCAACCTAGCCGCCAGCATCTGTACTCATAGAATTCATTCTGCTCAGCCTCTGTCTGTTTTATACAGTTTTCACCAAATAGTTTTTCCAGTTGGGAACTGGAAAATTGTCAGAAAAATACAGAAAATTGTCTGTGAATTTTCTGATCAGTCTCATGTGCTCCGTTCTCCGAGGAACTGTTGCTAGCACGGCAGAAGGAGGAACGAGGACTCCGTGGTTGCTCGCGCGTGGATACCGTAGAGGATCTGTATGTTCAGGTCTATCGGAAGAACGTTGATTAGGAGATTTTCAGTTAATCTCTTGAACAATAATTATACCGTTTACGATTGTACCTGGATCCTGGAAGGGTTTTTATTTTTCCGCTGCGTTGTATGATGCTACAAACCCTAACAGCCTTGACACTGGCGAATCCCTCATGCCGTGAACGCCTGTCAAGCGAAGCCTTGACACTGGCGAACGTCTATCAGACGAAAAACTTGACAATGGCGAACGCCTGTCAGGAGAAGCCTGGACACTGGCGAACGCCTGTAAAGGGACCGCGAGGCCTCATACAAGGTTCTCATACAAGATACTTTTATCTTGACCGAATTCATACATACATGTAATTTCATGATTTTAATCATCTTCAAACATATAGGCATGCATACGGTTCATACTCTTCATGAACGATCATATCAATTGCATGCTTACGGCCGAAAATACATGTAATGTTCAGTCAACCCAAAATGCATATTCGCATGCAACATCCATACGAGTTCATGCGAACATGCATATAAGTACATGCGAACATGCATATACATTCAAGCAACACAGGCTCTAATACCATTTGTAGATTTAGAGATTCATAGTATGATGTGTTTTCCATAATCATGCCTCTCCACTTTCACAAAGAAGAAAGAGGAGAAGGAGGAGGACGAAGTGGAGATAGAAGGCATACCTTGCAGCCTTGAAAAACAGCGTAAGGATATTTTATCTTTGCTCCAAACGTATGCTCCAAGTCTTCCGATTGAATCTTCAGGCCTTCGAATTCCTTGATAAGGGCAGATTGCATGTGATGAAATGAGGTTGTTTAGTGTTAAAGAGACACAAAAATCGTTCCACCCGAAATGCTCTAGGAATGCTTAATATTTCGTCCAAGAACAAAAGAGTAGAGAGAAGTTTCAGATTCTTGAGTGTCTTGTGTTGTGGCCAAATCATCTATTTATAGATGATGTAGGGAGTTACTAGGAAGAGTCACAACTCCTTATGGCTGAAAGTACACATACTTTCGGCCTAAGGAGTGGTTACTCCCTCCTTGTACACTCCCTTGTCCAAATGCTAAGTAACTCCTTATTTAGGCGAAAGGGTGCCTCCCCTTGAGGTGCCTCTTCGCCAATTTCAGGCTCTCATGGCCGAAAATCTCTTGTTAACTTCCACGAGATGTGCACACATGCACTAGGGTGCATACACCATGCACCTCGATTGCCAAAGTCATGTCCTTTTACCAAAATACCCTTATTTTGTATAAAAGGATGCTAGTAAGTAGTTACTACTCATGAAACATCACAAATGTTCCATATAGCCACAATTCACATAGTTGAATTCCATAGAACTCATACTGATGCGAGGACTCAACAACTGCTAGTAAGGGCTCAACAACTGACGCGAGGGGGCAACCACCGTGCATACCGGACTCTAGGGCCATGGGCAGCGAAGGCAACAGCCTCCACGGGGCAACAGGGACAGGGCCTATCCAACCCTTTCCCCAGTCAGAGACTGACGTACCAACATCTTCCATGCCCTGGAGCAGAGAAGGGAGATCACCAAATTGCCTCGCCCACTTCCCAAAGGCGCTGCGACGCCAAACAACAATTACTGCCGCTACCACCGCGACAAGGGCCACGACACTGAGGAGTGTGTGGAACTCAAGCGCATGCTAGCGGAGATATAGCTCAGGGGAAACTCACAGAGTTCTTTGTTCGCAACCCATCCCCACCAAGGGGTTCACCCAGGGGATATAAGCGCGAAGGCGATCGGGAGGATCGTGGACGGGACCACCCCAGACGAAACAGGGCCCATGGGAGAGCTGATCAGATCCCACCTGCCAGGGGCCACATCATTGTGATCACCCAGTGTGAAGGCGCAGCTGCGAGGCACCGCTATATGAGACAAATCTATCAGCTGGATCACATGGCTAGCCACCTCATCCACCGCCGCGATGGGACCTCTGTGGGACATTGGCCGGATCTACATGGACACGGGGGCTAATGCCAATGTCATTTACAAGCACACACTTGGTGAGGCGAAGGTACCCCTGTCTCAAATCAAGCTGGCAAAGGCTGCAACCTTTGGGATCGGAAAGGACGAGATCCTAACCTTGGGGGCCATCACACTTCCGTTTATGATGGTCAGTGCAACCAAGTACAGCAGGCAGATCTGCCACTCCAGCTTCGTGGACTTCATCGTCCTTGACCTCCCCTCGCCCTACAATGCCATTGTTGGGCGCGCCACACAGACTGAATTCCACATTCGTTTTGACGTGCGCACTTTAACACTGGTGTTCCACACCTCAGCTGGCGATGCCTACATCTACGTCAACCAGAACGTGGCGAGGGGCAACTATGTCAACGCGCTCGCTGGCCCCTCTCAGCTGCCTCAATGCATGGATCCAAAGAGGAAGAAACTAGCTAATGAGCCTGTACCGGAGAGCGAAGTGGCCCCAGACCTATCTGGTGACTTTGAGGAGGTCGAGATATCTCCAGGGAAGAAGTTCCGCATTGGGAAGGACCTCCCAAAAAAGGACAAGGAAGCCCTTATTCTCCTCCTCCATGGCAACATGGACGTCTTTGCGTGGAGGCCAGCTGACCTCCCAAGCGTAGATCCTTCTGTTATCTCCTACAAACTCAATGTACTCCCTGGCTTTTAGCCGGTTAGGCAGAAAAAAAGGGTCATGGCCCCAGACCGAAAAGTGTTTGTACGCACTTAGGTGCAGAAGTTGTTGGATGCTAATATAATTAAGGAAGTTCATTACTCTGAGTGAGTCGCTAATATTTTGCTTGCTGACAAAGAAAATGGAGAATGGCGCTTGTGTGTGGACTACAATGGGGTCAATAGGGCCTGCCCTAGAGATCCATACCCCTTACCTGTCATAGACCAACTGGTGGACTCAACTGTGCGATACCCAGTCCTTTCTTTCCTTGATGCGTACAGTGGCTACCATCAAATCTTCATGGATCCTGAAGATGCCATGAAAACCGTCTTCACAACCGGCGAAGCGGTTTACCACTACATTCGCATGCCTTTTGGCTTGAGGAATGCAGAGGCAACTTTCCAAAGGTTGGCGAACAGGGTCTTCGCAGATCATGTTGGGAGGAATCTTGAGGCCTATGTTGACGACATAGTGGTGAAGAGCAAGGCCACCACCAAACACCTGGAGGATCTAGAAGAGACTTTCTGTCACAGCCACCCCGCCCGGTTGCGGAGGCGGAGCCGGCTGCGACGTCGAGAACCGGAACCTACGACGGAAAGCGCGGCAGCGGAGCATCGAGCTCAAGTAACACACAGCCAAGTGGCAACTAGCAACCTAGATACTCATTCAAGGCAAGCATACTAGAAAAATCCAACTTCTACCAAACATGCAGTTCATGGTGTCAAACATCAAACATCGCCACAACACAGAAACACCAAAATCCATGATATAACCACAACTCCAATATAAGCAAGTCGGGGCTCCGCCCTCGACTCAGAAGACAATAAAGGCAGAGTATGTCTCAGATTATTCGTCTTATACAAATACATGATCTAAACTACATGCATGCAGCTACAGCTACAGAGCCATTAAACCAAAACCTATAAATATACCTATTGTGCGGAATCGGAAACGTCCTCACTCGGGAGATTTTCCGCCCGTGGTACTCTCTGCTGCTGAAACCCAAGAAATCCGAAAGCACTGCGGATCTCTATTCCGCCAATTGCTTTTCAGAACAACCTGAAAGGTGTAAACAAATGAAAGGGTGAGTCCTCGAAAGGACCCAGTAAGGACTAAGGTAAAAGTGTAGTTTGCCCATATGGCGCGAACTGAACTCGCAAAAGCAGAGCAGATACAAGCACAATCGCATATATACATGTATGCAAGGTCGAGGTGAGTCAGAATCCATCGTATGCGGTCCAACCGCCAGAACGACCCAAAACGACAGCCCTCTCTAAGAGGTCAGAAATATACAGAACAGAACAGAACAGAAAGCACGGTACCGGCTGGGGTCGCGATCCCCAAACTGTCGTAGGGTCACAGAAGTATATCGGCACCCCAAGTGCGGATATACGCAGGATGTCGGCACCCTTCAGTGCGGACACAGAACAGAAGTATCGGCACTCCCGGTGCGGATACACAGAACAGAATCAAGGAGCACCCGTGGCCTCTACGACCATACGGGTCTCGTCACGAAGCGAACAAATAATAATAATAATACACAAACACAAACGAAGTATCATTACGATAAACATATACGAGCAGAATAGGAACCCGGGCCTCTAAGGTCATCCGGGCCTTGAAACGGAACAAACATACATTTTACCAATTAAGCCCTTACCTCGAAACGCGCCGCAGCCCAACACTCGGAAGATCCCGACTCCCGACCCGAAATGCACAACTTGGCTCCTACGGTTCCACGCTACTCCTCCCACGCAGAATCAAGCTTATTCCCAAATCGTTCACACAAGTCCGAATCGAAATTCTCGTTCGGCTGCCCGGTACAAATTTCGGCAGAGTTTCACCCTGCGTTTCCGACTACCCCTGTTCACAAATGATCCACAGAATCTGAGAATATATGTTCGAAATTCACAGAATCAGCCAATATCATTGGCGCCAAAACCGAGGCTCGGGCCGGAAAAGCGGCTTTCACACCGAGCCTTTTTGACAAAACCAATTACACCATCAGAATCGAACTTCGCTCGATCACAAATATATCCTTACCTTTATTGAATCCACTTTGTTGGATTTTGCACCAAATCTTTGAGCGGATCTTTGTAGCACTTCCGCGCGTTTACGCTCACGCTCTGTTATCAAACATGCACAAGAAGGTGCGGGAGCGTTTAGAAACCAAGAAATCAAACAAAACTTGTGATTCCATAATCACTTCCAAACTTCAAAGACTCACGGTTTACAAACCGGGCTGAACCTTCACAAACCGACCTCAGATTATTCATTTACACAACACAAGGATCGTTTTGACATACTTACCTCGAAGCTTCGTCGAGAAACCTCCAAGTTCACCTTTGAGCTCAACATGGCGCAACAATGGTGAAAGAGAAACGGCAGGAAGGACGAAGAAGAAAGAAGTATGGCTTTTTCCATTTTTATTTCCTTTTATACTTCTTTTTCTTCCTTTTTCTTTTCTTTTTTTTCCTTCTTTAAATTAAGAAGGGACAAGTGTCCCTCCTATCCTTTTCCTTTCCAGCCGAAAGTAGGCTGCTGCCCATGCTCCAATAATTTCCATTTTGTTACCAAATACAATTTAACTCCCAATTTTCCGAAAGTTCCAATTCTTTTTGCCCAAAAATAATTACCGAATTCCAAAATTAATGAAATTCGGACACAATCTTCAGAATATTATAACATTCACAGAACATTTTTCAGAAGTTCATTTACCATTCCGGAGTGTCCTACCGAGCTCGCTGAACCCGAACCAAAACCCGACGTGCGAGCGTGTCAACCTGAACCGAAATTCCGTCACTCCAAAAATTCTATAAAAATTCCCATAAATTCCATCTTAAATTATAACACAACTTACCCAAAAGCCGTCAGAAAATTTCCATCCCGAGTCCCGGGATTCCCGTCCCGAGCCCCGGGAGTCGCCCGGAACCGAACGTCCCGCCCCAAACATTAAACTCTACAACCACCTCCGGGACGTCTCCACGACTCCAAAACTGCGAACGGCTTCCCAAACTGAGGTCTCGAGAGCGCTACCGAGCCCGCTGTACGTCCCGAGGCGACCCCGACAACCCCCCGGCGCCAGAAAAATATTTTCGGCGGAAACGTCCGGGGGACCCACACGACCTCAAATACGGAAGGGTTCGCCAAAATGATACTCGGATAGGGCTCGGGAGCCGTCTGAACGCCGAAAAACGTGACCCGCAGGCCAAAACCGGAGCCCCGGGTCACCCGGTCGCAACCCGCTCGGGGTGACCGTAACATTCTCCCCCCCTTAGAACTCTTGGTCCTCCAAGAGTAGCCTGAACCAACCAGACAGGTGTCGCTACCAACCAGAAAATATAAACATTCCTCTAACCCAGAACAATCGGACCACCGTACTGGTGCGGCGGGAGTGGTAGTTTAGACTACCATACAGAGCCTCACGGCGTCCCACCCTCCGGGTGCATCTTATTGCACCCCGAGACGATTGCGGTATTTCTACCGAGACAACCCCAGACATCGAACCTAAATCTAACCGATCCACAACAGGCTATCACTGGAAGGTACCACATAAAAGCAGCTTGATTGGGGGGAAAGGCCAACCTAACAACTTACTCTGGAAACTCATAATAACCGATATAACTCGGGGTAACTCGCCCGCCTATCACATCTTCTTGTTCCTCCGAGCGGTGCTACCTCGATCAAATTCTATTACCAAACTCATATTCAAGAGCCCTACGGCGGCGGTTCGTATAAGCAGTGGTGCAGTCGTTCGCGGTTTTAATCCGCGCCTATCACAATCTGATCTTTGCCGTAGACTCCTCAAAAAGCTCGGGTCCCAGCTTGACCCCATCAGACGCATCTGTCCAACAGTATGGTGTCTTACACCTCCCGTACAACACCTCATAGGGTGCCATGTCAAACGTAGTCTGAAAGCAATTGTTGTATGAGAACTCTATCAAAGTAACTGCTAGTCCCAAACTCCTCCAAAATCCAAAGTACAGATTCACAGCATATCCTCCAGTATCAGAATCACCGGCTCCGACTCACCGTCCGTCTGTGGGTGATAAGCTGTACTCAGATGGAGTCGCGTGCCCAATGCTTCATGAAAAGCAATCCAGAACCGTGCTGTAAAACGCGGATTACGGTCAGTTTCAATGGAGTCTGGTACTCCATGCAATCGTACAATCTTCCTGATGTAAAGCCGGCAAGCTTCTCCAGAGGGTCTATGACCCGAATAAGCAGAAAGTGTGCGCACTTTATCAGCTGATCCACAATAACCCAGATAACATCATGGCGAGACCGTGTCAGGGGCAGTGCAGTCAGAAAGTCCATAATAACATTACCCCACTTCCAGACTGGAATGGGCAAAGTCTGCAGTGTCCCTGCCGGTTCCTGATGCTCAAACTGCTCGAGTGTGCCTCCTCGAAAATCTCATTCCAGAACTCCTGATCCTCAGGTACATAAAGGCGATCTCAGAAGTATAGCAATCCCTGCCTATACTGAAACGTCGGTAACAAATAAACTATTATCTTCCCCAGATAACTCCTTCAATACCAGATCTCTACCTTGCGCTTCGCGCATCCTGTCAAGCCACTCAGAATGTATGGTAAGTGTAATAACTTGAGCACGCTCCCAGAGCTGCCCCCTGTGCCAAAGGCATATCAAATCACTCCCCTCAGATCGGTCACCAACATTTCCTCCCTTAATTAAGCCGGTATACTTCCTGCTCAGAGCATCGGCAACCGTGTTGCCCTTGCCAGAGATGTACTCGATACAACAATCATAGTCCTTAATGTATTCGAGCCATCTATGCTGCCTCAAATTAAGCTCCTTTTGCGTAAACAGATATTTCAGACTTATGGTCGGTAAGAATCTGAAATTTATTACCAAACGGATATTGATTCCAATGTTTCAGCGCATAAACTATTATAGCCAACTCCAGATCATGTGCCAATCAGTTCAGCTCATGCGGTCGCAGCTGCCTCGACCCATAAGCTACCACAAAACGCTCCTGCGCCAACACACCCCAAACCGGATGTGGAAGCATCCGTATAAATCACATATGGCAAGATCGGATCTGAAAGAGTCAGAATCGGAGCGTTAGTCAACTGCCGTTTCAACTCCTGAAAATTCCGTTCACACCTATCAAACCAGAAATACGGTTGACCCTTCTTGGTCAACTGCGTAAGCGGAGATGCTAGGATAGAACACCCTGGTACAAACCTCTGATAAAATCCTGCTAACCCCAGGAAGCTCCTGAACTCCCGTACCGTGGTAAGTTGTTTCCAGTCCTGAACTGCCCTCACCTTCTCTGGATCCACAGACAGACCATGCTCAGATATAATGTGTCCCAGAAAAGTGACTTCCCGAATCCAGAACTCACACTGAGAATTTAGCATAAAGCTGATGTTCCCAAAGTGTCTGCCGAACTACCCTCAGATGATCCCGATACGAATCCTCATCCCGAGAATATATCAGAATATCATCAATAAAACCACCAGAAATGAGTCCAAGTACGGTCGGAACACCCGATGCATCAGATCCAAGAATGCCACCGGAATATTGGTCAGCCCGAACGGCATGACCGTAATCTCTAAGTGTCCAAATCGGGTGCGGAAAGCAGTCTTAGGTATGTCCTCTTCCTTCACTCTAAGCTGAAAATACCCAGATCAGAGATCAATCTTTGAGAAAACTCTCGAACCCCGAAGTTGATCAAAAAGATCGTTAATCCTCGGTAACGGATACTTATTCTTCCCAACAAGAGCATTCAACCGTCTGTAATCAATACCAAGTCAGAGTGTCCCATCATTCTTCTTAACAAACAGAACCAGAGCACCCCACGCTGAAGTGCTCGGTCGGACGAAACTCCTTTGCTGTAATTCCTCCAGTTGCCTCTTCTACTCCTGCATCTCGGAAATAGGCATCCGATAAGGAGGAATAGATATCGGAGCAGTACCCGACTGCAGGTGGATGTCAAACACAATTTCCCGCTCTTATGGTAATCCGGCAACTCCTCCGGAAATACCTGCGGAAAATCTCGAACCAACGGTAAACCATCCAACTTCAACCTAATACCAGCTTCATTCAGATCATAGCATTCCCTACACCAACTATCGACGGCTGATCCTGAATCAGTAGCTCCTTCTTGTCTTTGTGCGATAGTCAAACCAATCGGAGTCGTGGGAGGTAGTAACTCTCCAGAAACCATAATAGTACGGGTTGCACAATCAACGTGCACGAGTTCTTGGATGGCCAGTCCATTCCAAGAATAACATCATAGTCCGGCGTGTCTAAAACCAACAGATCCGATACTATCATGTCCGCCTACAGATATCGTACAACCCCGAACCATCCCATTGGAAAATAGAAACTGACTTCCTGCAGTTTTTACTAAATGCGTTTGAGGCAAGGTACTATGACAGATACAGAAATGTAACACATTTCAGTGTTACAATGGGAACAAATGCTCCTGTATCAAATAACGCATGAACCGGTATCTCGTTCGGAAATATAGTACCTTACAGAACTTCCTGCTGACCCCTGCCCTACAATAAGAGGGCAATCCCGTACTCAAAGAGTGTCAGACCTGCAACGTAAACATCGGCCCTCCTGCCGATAACAAATTCAACCGGAATGATACCTACTGCAAATCGGATAAGATCGTGCCGGTGGTGCTCCCCCTCTGCCTCTACCACACTGCCCAGACCTGTTCGGCCATCCAGAAATCTGCCGGGGTCCTTGCTGTATGGAACCCCTCCGTACTCCCCTGACCTCATTGCAAGGTGAGACGACTCTCAACCTCCTCTTGCTCGAGGAGTTGAGCCCAACAACCGCTTCCCGAAACAAAGTAATGTCTAAAGGTCTCAAAACCGACCTGAACTCGGGTGCAGTCAACGAATAAACCTCTTAGCCTTCTATTCTTCCATTCCATAGTACTACGGTACGTAGCAAACCAACCGATCAAACTCTCACTCATACTCTCCGACTGTCCTGTCCCTGATGAAACTCATCAACTGTGCCTGACACAGATTTCTGGCTACATCCCCACTGCACTGCTAGTGGAAAATGTAGCCTCCCCCAGGAGTTTATCAACTCCTGCAGACCAAATCTCTACTACCCAGACCCTTCTCGGTCATTGAACCTCGGGGGTTCAAACTCTAAAACCTCTCCAAGAGTCGACCTCGCGGATCGGGTGCCCCAGATCTCCTCGTCGTTAATAGGACCGATGAGAAGTCTAGGTGTCGCAGTGACCACCCTTGTCAGAGTCACTCACTTACCGATCCCAAACTATGGCGAGCAGTGGCTTAAGTCTCGCTATCACCACCTAATCAAAATGCCCTTACCGTGGCATAACAGATCTTCCCCTGCCTACTGCCGCCTCCGAACCTGCTGTGCTGGCAGTAAAGTACCCAGCACAGCTGTACCTGGTCCAACACCAATACCAAACAGAAAGGGTCCCTGTGACTACTAGAACCCCGGGGGTGATGATTGTGATTGTTCAACCCCTGAGTTACGCTGAACCCGTATCCCATTCTTCGGAGGTGTGGGATTCCGGTCCCGCCCCTCCGATGCCAAAACACGCTGTTCGCGTGTAGTAAACATTCCCTTAAACCAAGTCCAACCAAAGCCAACTTATCCCATATCCAAAAGTCCAAATCAACTAACTCTTCCCCATCTATCCAAAAGCCAGCAGCAGTATTCTAAGGCTCTGTAGTGTAATGCAATGCATGATGCAGAAATCATTTTAGGACCAGACAACCAAATATCAAATCCTCAAACACAGAATCAGTTCATGTTCATATCAGAATCACACCATATACCAAACAATGAAGTAAAGTACCCGGATCATACCAGAAGTCCAACTTCTAAACCTTCAAAAATGCTTCAAAGAACCGCCCGCTGCTCCACACCCATTCCAAGGTGGTTCAAATAAGGAGGTGGCCAGTCTCCGTACAGAACCGCCCCAGAATGAAACGTAGAACCAGTGGCTCGCACTTCGAAGTCATCTTCCACAGTTACTTACCCACGAACAGTCTTAACTTACTCCAAGGGTCCACCCTCGGACTTGTATACTTGCCTTTCACATTCCATACCCAAAACCAAACATACTTTACCTTTTGGGTCATTCCGACCTGACCTGCTCTGATACCAACTTGTCACAGCCACCCCGCCCGGTTGCGGAGGCGGAGCCGGCTGCGACGTCGAGAACCGGAACCTACGACGGAAAGCGCGGCAGCGGAGCATCGAGCTCAAGTAACACACAGCCAAGTGGCAACTAGCAACCTAGATACTCATTCAAGGCAAGCATACTAGAAAAATCCAACTTCTACCAAACATGCAGTTCATGGTGTCAAACATCAAACATCGCCACAACACAGAAACACCAAAATCCATGATATAACCACAACTCCAATATAAGCAAGTCGGGCTCCGCGCTCGACTCGAAGACAATAAAGGCGAGTATGTCTCAGATTATACGTCTTATACAAATACATGATCTAAACTACATGCATGCAGCTACAGCTACAGAGCCATTAAACCAAAACCTATAAATATACCTATTGTGCGGAATCGGAAACTTTCTCACTCAGGAGATTTTCCGCCCGTGGTACTACTGCTGCTGCTGAAACCCAAGAAATCCGAAAGCACTGCGGATCTCTATTCCGCCAATTGCTTTTCAGAACAACCTGAAAGGTGTAAACAAATGAAAGGGTGAGTCCTCGAAAGGACCCGGTAAGGACTAAGGTAAAAGTGTAGTTTGCCCATATGGCGCGAATCGAACTGCAAAAGCAGAGCAGATACAAGCACAATCGCATATATACATGTATGCAAGGTCGAGGTGAGTCGAGAATCCATCGTATGCGGTCCAACCGCGAGCGACCCAAAACGACAGCCCTCTCTAAGAGGTCGAAATATACGAGCGAGCGAGCGAAAGCACGGTACCGGCTGGGGTCGCGATCCCCAAACTGTCGCAGGGTCACAGAAGTATATCGGCACCCCAAGTGCGGATATACACAGAATGTCGGCACCCTCCAGTGCGGACACGCAAGCAATGTCGGCACTCCGGTGCGGATACACGAAGCGAATCAAGGAGCACCCGTGGCCTCTACGACCATACGGGTCTCGTCACGAGCGAGAACAAATAATAATAATAATACACAAACACAAAGCGAAGTATCATTACGATAAACATATACGAACAGAATAGGAACCCGGGCCTCTAAGGTCATCCGGGCCTTGAAAGCGGAACAAACATACATTTTACCAATTAAGCCCTTACCTCGAAGCGCGCCGCAGCCCAACACTCGGAAGATCCCGACTCCCGACCCGAAATGCACAACTTGGCTCCTACGGTTCCACGCTACTCCTCCCACGCAGAATCAAGCTTATTCCCAAATCGTTCACACAAGTCCGAATCGAAATTCTCGTTCAGCTGCCCCGGTACAAATTTCGGCAGAGTTTCAGCTGCGTTTCCGACTACCCCCTGTTCACAAATGATCCACAGACACAGAATATATGTTCAGAATTCACAGAATCAGCCAATATCATTGGCGCCAAAACCGAGGCTCGGGCCGGAAAAAACGGCTTTCACACCGAGCCTTTTTGACAAAACCAATTACACCATCGAATCGAACTTCGCTCGATCACAAATATATCCTTACCTTTATTGAATCCCTTTGTTGGATTTTGCACCAAATCTTTGAGCGGATCTTTGTAGCACTTCCGCGCGTTTACGCTCACGCTCTGTTATCAAACATGCACAAGAAGGTGCCGGGAGCGTTTAGAAACCAAGAAATCAAACAAAACTTGTGATTCCATAATCACTTCCAAACTTTGACTCACGGTTTACAAACCGGGCTGAACCTTCACAAACCGACCTCAGATTATTCATTTACACAACACAAGGATCGTTTTGACATACTTACCTCGAAGCTTCGTCGAGAAACCTCCAAGTTCACCTTTGAGCTCAACATGGCGCAACAATGGTGAAAGAGAAAGCAGCGAGGAAGGAAGAAGAAGAAAGAAGTATGGCTTTTTCCATTTTTATTTCCTTTTATACTTCTTTTTCTTCCTTTTTCTTTTCTTTTTTTTTCCTTCTTTAAATTAAGAAGGGACAAGTGTCCCTCCTATCCTTTTCCTTTCCAGCCGAAAGTAGGCTGCTGCCCATGCTCCAATAATTTCCATTTTGTTACCAAATACAATTTAACTCCCAATTTTCCGAAAGTTCCAATTCTTTTTGCCCAAAAATAATTACCGAATTCCAAAATTAATGAAATTCGGACACAATCTTCAGAATATTATAACATTCACAGAACATTTTTCAGAAGTTCATTTACCATTCCGGAGTGTCCTACCGAGCTCGCTGAACCCGAACCAAAACCCGACGTGCGAGCGTGTCAACCTGAACCGAAATTCCGTCACTCCAAAAATTCTATAAAAATTCCCATAAATTCCATCTTAAATTATAACACAACTTACCCAAAAGCCGTCAGAAAATTTCCATCCCGAGCCCCGGGATTCCCGTCCCGAGCCCCGGGAGTCGCCCGGAACCGAACGTCCCGCCCCAAACATTAAACTCTACAACCACCTCCGGGACGTCTCCACGACTCCAAAACTGCGAACGGCTTCCCAAACTGAGGTCTCGAGAGCGCTACCGAGCCCGCTGTACGTCCCGAGGCGACCCCGACAACCCCCCGGCGCCAGAAAAATATTTTCGGCGGAAACGTCCGGGGGACCCACACGACCTCAAATACGGAAGGGTTCGCCAAAATGATACTCGGATAGGGCTCGGGAGCCGTCTGAATGCCGAAAAAACGTGACCCGCAGGCCAAAACCGGAGCCCCGGGTCACCCGGTCGCAACCCGCTCGGGGTGACCGTAACACCTTCTCCAATTTCCGCGCATATAACATGCTCCTGAATCCAAAGAAGAGCATCTTTGGCGTTGGCGAAAGGAAGTTTCTCGGTGACCAAGTCTCAAGAGGAGGGATTCGCGCCAATCCCAAGAAGATCGAGGCCATCACCAACCTTCGCATCCCCAGAGTCCTAAAAGATGTCCAACAACTGACTGGGAGGTTAGTAGCCCTGGGGCGATTCTTATCAAAGCTCAACGACCGTTGCAAGCCTTTCTTCAACCAAATCCGGAAGAAAAAGGCGTGCAAGTGGACGGAAGATTGCCAAGCGGCCTACGACACCATTAAGCAGCACCTACAGGAGCTGCCCACCCTCAAGTGCCCTAGGCCTGGCGTTGACTTTGTCTTGTATCTCTCCACAACGAGCAATAGTGTGGCCCTCAGTTCTCATCAAGGAGGAAGCTGACAAGCAGTGGCCGGTCTACTACACCAGCCAGACCTTACAATCCACGGAAACAAGGTACCCTCCTCTACAAAAAGCTATCCTATCACTAGTCTATGCAGCCAGGAAGCTCAAGCCGTACTTCCAAGGGCACACTATCACAGAGCTATCGGACCTGCCAATCAAGGAAATCCTTCAAAGACCGGAGCACTCAGGCCACCTTGCCAAATGGTGCATTGAATTGAGCGGATATGACATCAACTATGAACCCCGCAAAGCAATTAAGGGTCAACCACTCGTGGATTTCCTGGTAGAATTCTCGGTAGCTGAGTGTTGCGCACCTCAAGAACAAGTCCCAGCGCCTGAACCCCTGCCTCCAGAATGGGAAATGTACATTGATGGCGCATCCAAAGCGGCATCTCCAACAGGGGGCGTCTACTTGCGTGGACCACTAGGTGTGGAAACTACTCTTTGTGTATATTTTCAGTTCCCTGTAACGAATAACGTTGCAAAATATGAAGCCCTCATCGCGGGCCTTAAACTGGTCATCAGAGTGGGCATTCGCCGGATACACATCCACAACGATTCCCAACTAGTGATACACCAGGTACAGGGGTGCTTAGAGTTCAAGGATGCCACTTTGATCAAGTACCTCAAGCTTGTCAACTCCCTGAGGGTGAACTTCAAGGAGGCAGTCTTCATTCATATCCCCCTTTCTGAGAACACCATAGCGGATATGCTCTCCAAGGGAAAGACACCTTCCGCGTTGGAAACTCTGGCCTGACCGTCCATCGACGGAGCCATGGACATTGGCACACTTGAAGTGGAAGAAGATCCGGATGAGTGGCAAACTCCCATCATCGCCCAGCTCAAGGGGACCCCCACAGATCCACACACCCGCACTCGAGTGACGAGATTCGTCCTCATAAACGGGCTATTGTGGCATCATGGATTCTCTTCACCCCTGTAATGTTGCCTTACCGCCAAGGAGGGACTCACTGTATTGGAAACCATCCACCAAGGCTGCTGTGGTGCTCACATTGTTACGGAGGCTCTGGCACACAAAGCCCTTCGCCAGGGATACTAGTGCCCTACCTTAAAGAAAGACGCGGCCTCACTTGTCAAAATGTGCCATCAATGCAAAATCAACTCGCACATCCAACGACTCCCATCCATGGAATCTCCTGCACTCACAAACCCTGTACCCTTCGCCCTATGGTGTCTCGACCACATCGGACCAATGCCAAAGGCGACAAGTCAGTACCGATTATGTGTTGTCGCCGTCTACTATTTCACAAAGTGGATTGACGTCAAGCCCTTGGTAAGGATAACATCCTTCAAGATCATCAAGTTATTGTGGAGGAACATCGTATGTCGATATGGGAGGCCCCGCGCCATCATCACAGACAACGACAGCCAGTTCACCAGCCACAGCGTCCAGAAATGGGCTGAGGACAATAGAATCCGCATGCTGTATGCCCCAGTGGCACACCCCCAATCCAACGGCCAAGTCGAGGTCACCAACCGCACAATTAAAGAGGGGCTCAAGAAGCGCCTGACTAGCGTAAAGAGGCGATGGGTTGCTGAGCTCCCAAGCGTCCTATGGGAGTACATAATAACAACAAGAACGCCAACAAGCAAGACACCGTTCTCCCTTCTCTATGGCACTGACGCACTCCTCCCAATCGAGGCAGACTTCCCAACAATCAGGATGACCAATTTCAGTGATGAAGCCAACACTCAAGGACTTCGCGCCAAACTGGACCTGCTCGAGGAACTGCGTGAGGGGATATGCCTCCACCTATTCGCCCTCAAACAGCGTCTCAACTTGCATCACGAGGCCAAAGTCAAGCCCAAGGCACTCAAACCTAGAGGCCTCGCACTACTCAGGTCTGTCCCCACTGTTCGTGACCCCAAACAGGGTGTCCTGCGGCCCAACTGGGAAGGACCCTATATCAATCACAAACAAGTCCGGCCAGGAGTCTATGAGTTGCAGGACCAAGATGGGAAACCACTCCCTCGCAACTTCCATGCAGACGACCTTCGGCCATATTATGTATAAATCATGGTAATCCCATGGCTTGAATCAATGAAATACTTCTCCACCTCTTAACACTATTGGAGAGCAATCTCGTCGACAATCGCCATGCTAGATTAGGAAGGTGAGTGAGGGAAGAAGATGGGTGCTGGGTGGCACGCCATGCTAGATTAGGAAGGGGCCTTAGGTCATGTTTTTGACCCTCCCTTAGTTAGACTGGCCCTCGAGCCGTTGTAATTTTGTCCCTGTAAAGAATATACAGTTCTAATAGTATAAATAAACAAATCAGTTTACCTCGATCGTCAATGTTTTCCTTCATTCCTGCGATAGCTTTGTAGGGGACATTAGCAAACTGCTAGGTTCTCTTTATTTATCTGTTGGGATTCACTTCGCGGGGTCCCAAAGATCAGAGGGATTGCTTGTGGTCCCAAAGATCAGAGGTCTTTGACGGCCTCACCCATGCGAGCCCCAAATAATCCCTCGAAACACTTGGGACCCCGCGATGCGAGTCACAATAGATCCCCAAGCTTGAAACATCTTTGCATAGGTTTTTGATGGTTTCGCCCATGCGAACCTCAAACAATCCCTCGACTGATATTTGGGGCCACGGAATGCGAACCCTAACAGGTCCCCACGATGGGAACCGCCCTTGACATTGAGGTCTTTGATGGCTTCGCCCTCGCGAACCACAAGCAATCCGTCTGATCTTTGGGACCCCGCGAAGTGAATCCCAACAGATAAATAAAGACAACCTAGCAGTTTGCTAACGTCCCCTACAAAGCTATCGCAGTAATGAAGGAAAACATGGACGATCGAGGTAAACCGATTTGTTCATTTATACTGTTAGAACTGTATATTCTTTACAGGGACAAAATTACAATGGCTCGAGGGCTAGCCTAACTAAGGGAGGGTCAAAAACATGACCTAAGGCCCCTTCCTAATCTAGCATGGCATGCCACCCAACACCCATCTTCTTCTCGTCGACCTCCTAATCTAGCAAGGCTTAGAAGGCTTCCTAGAGCATTTCGGGTGGAACATTTCTTGTGTCTCTCTAACACAAAACAACCTCATTGCATCACATGCAATCTACCCTCATCAAGGAATTCAAAGGCTTGAAGATTCAACTGGAAGAGTTGGAGAAAACGTTTGGAGCAAGGACAAAGATCCTTACGCTGTTTTCTCAAGGGTGCAAGGTATGTTTCCTATCTATACTTCTTCCTCCTCCTTCTCCTCTTTCTTCCCTGTGAAAGTGGAGAGGCATGATTATGAAAAACACATCATGCTATGAATCTCTAAATCTACAAATGGTATCAGAGCCTATGTTGCTTGAATGTATATGCATGTTCGCATGTACTTATATGCATGTTCGCATTTACTTATATGCATGTTCGCATGAACTCGTATGGATGTTGCATGCAAATATGCATTTCGGGTTGACTGAATATTACATGTATTTTCGGCCTTAAGCATGCAATTGATATGATCGTTCATGATGAGTATGAACCGTATGCATGCTTTTATGTTTGAAGATGATTAAAATCATGAAATTACATGTATGTATGAATGCGGTCAAGATAAAAGTATCTTGTAAGAGAACCTTGTATGAGGCCTCGCGGTCCCTTGACAGGCGTTCGCCAGTGTCGAGGCTTCTCCTGACAAGCGTTCGCCAGTGTCAAGTTTTTCGCCTGACAGGCGTTCGCCAGTGTCTAGGCGTTCGCGGCATGAGGGGTTCTCCAGTGTCAAGGCTTCGCCTGACAGGCTTTCGCCAATCCGTGTTCGCGGGGAATGGGTTCGCCAGACCCAGGAATAGGTTATTCGAAGGGGTTATGATTGAATATGTGAATCATTGTATGCTTATGTATGTAATAATGAGTATGATTGAATGAAAGCATGTATGTTGCTTCTTTGTGATTCACATGTATATCTATATGAATGTTAGAACATGATATAATTGTGTTTATGGCATGAAATGCACAAGATAAGTTCTTGGTGTAATTCTTCACTTGAGTTATTGGCTTTACCCGAAGATAGTCTTAATTAGATGGTAATTTTGTCTAGGAAGGAACTTAAGCGGTACCATTGTGTCCCTCCTTCCTGGGAATTATCACTATGGTGACTTGAGGGATGAGAGACTTAATTCAAGGAGGAATAAACCAAGATGTGTTCTTTTTATATTTTCTGCATGTTCTTACTATTATGCATAAGTTGCATATATGTGACATTGTACCTCGACTTAGACTAAGAACCTCAACCCTAAGATGGTCTTAGTACTGGTGATCTGTTCACCACTATGATGGACTTGAGGGAAATGAGACTTGGTTTAAGGAGGATATGATATTTCTAAAAGCTAAAAGTTTCTAGGGACCCTGTCAAACTGATTATAATTCTGTCTAAGGAGGTGGGTTTTAAGCGGGACCGATGTGACCCCTCCACCTTTCATAGGATTTGTATCAAGGAGACTTATGGGTGATGAGACTAAGGTTTTGGAGAAATATCATATGTAATGTTGCATAAGCTATTCATGTATGTGTACTTTATCTCGTACTTCAAAATTCAAATATTGTCTCCGCCTATTGGCGTATTGCCCCTGCCGATCATTAGCAGCCTTGATTCTCTTTTGAATCAATTTAATCTTGGTTGTGGTATCCGTTATAACATCAGGTCCAATATGAATCCGGTCCTCTGAATCTGCCCAACAGTGAGGAGTCATACATCTCCTTCCATACAATGCTTCATATGGAGCCATCTGAATCACTGCTTGAAAACTATTGTTATAAGCGAATTCCACCAAAGGTAAATGTTCATCCCAACTACCTTTGAAATCCATAGCACACATTCTGAGCATATCCTCCAAGGTCTGAATTAATCTCTCAGACTGGCCATCTGTCTGAGGATGGTACGCTGTACTCAAGCTTACATTGCTACCCATGGCTTTATGGAAAGCTGTTGAGAATCTTGATACAAACCGTGGATCTCAATCAGAAATAATCTGATCAGGTATGCCATGCAACCCTACCACCTCCCTGCTATACAGGTTTGCCAATCTCACAAGCGTATCGGTGATCTTGATAGGAATGAAATGCACAGACTTAGTCAACCTATCAACAATTACCCATACTGCATCATGTTGATTACGGGTTTTCGGTAGCCCTACCAAGAAATCCATTGTAATGGAACCCCATTTCCTCTCTAGAATGGGTAAACTCTGCAATGTCCCTGCCGGGTTTCTGATGCTCTGCTTTCACCACCTGACATGTAAGACACTTACTAACATGTTCAGCGATATTCTTCTTAAATCCTGGCCACTTGAAATGGGTCCGTAAATCATGATACAACTTATTCACTCCAGGCTGAATATTCAACCTATTACTATGTGCCTCATCAAGAATTTGTCTCCCGAGATTATCAACATCAGGTACATAAAGCCTTCCTTGGTAATACAACATTCCTTCTCTATACTGAAACTCGTTCAGTATAGTACCATGTTTCTCCTCCCCTGAAACCTTTTTCAGGTCAGGGTCTCTATCTTGCGCCTCCCTCACTTTATTCAACCAAAGTGAGTAAATCTCCAATGTATATATTTGCTCTCTTTCCCAAATTTTCCAATACTCATGCAATGCTGAGAAAGTCTCATGATCATTACCTTGTGAAGTACTACTCACTTGATCCTTAGAAAGGATCACACCGGTATACTTCCGACTCAATGCATCAGCCACTACATTGCCTTTCCCAGCGGAATACTCGATCACACAATCATAATCCTTGATGTATTCTATCCACCTTCTTTGCCTCATGTTCAACTCCTTTTGTATAAACAAGTACTTTAAACTCTTGTGATCTGTGAAGATTTTGAATGATCTTCCCAAGAGGTAGTGTCTCCACAATTTTAATGCAAACACCACTGCAGCTAACTCTAAGTCATGTACTAGATAATTCAGTTCATTTGGTCGTAATTGTCTCGAACCATATGCAATCACCTGTTTTTCTTGCATTAGTACACAACCAAGTCCTATTCCAAAAGCATCTATATAGATTTCAAATTTCTTATTTGACTCCGGTAAAACTAGAACAGTGCTGATGTTAGTCTCTTCTTCAACTCTTGAAAACTGGCCTCAAACTTAGTGTACCATTCAAACTTCTGAGCCTTCCTCGTTAGAGTTGTCAAAGGCAAGGCTATTACAGAGAATTTTCAATAAACCTTTTATAATAGCCTGCTAATCCAAGAAAACTCCTGACTTCTCTAACAGTAGTCGGCCTCTTCCAATCAATTATTACTTTTACCTTTCCTGGGTCAACTGCTAACCCACGAGCATTAATGATATGCCCTAGGAAAGGTATCTCATTTGCCCAAAATTGGCACTTGGAAAGCTTAGCATAAAATTGATGATTCTTCAGCACATGAAGTACCATTTCCAAGTGTGTTGCATGCTCAATAGTATTCAAAGAGTATATAAAAATATCATCAATAAATACTTCAACAAACTGATCGAGGTATGGCTTGAAGATTCTATACATGGTGTCCATGAATACTGCAGGCGCATTAGTCACACCAAATGGCATGACTGTATATCTTCCTCCTTCACTCTATTCTGGAAATAACCAGATCGTAGATCTATCTTGGAAAAGACTTTAGCTCCTCTCAACCTATCAAATAGGTCGTCAATTCTGGGTAGTGGATATTTGTTCTTTACCATTAAAGCATTCAACTTTCTATAGTCAATACACAACAGGAGGGTGCCATCCTTCTTCTTGACGAATAACACCGGTGCTCCCTAGGGTGAAACACTGGATCTAATGAATCCTTTCTTCAACAATTCTTCCAATTGTTGTTTCAGCTCATCTAGTTCAGGAGCTGCCATCCGATACTGAGGAATAGAAACAGGTTCTGCACCAGGTTGTAGGTGAATAGAAAACTTAATCTCCCGCTCAGGCGGTAAACCTGGCAACTCTTCTGAAGATACCTCTGGGAACTGATTGAGTATAGAGATATTTTTCAACTCCTCTTCAATAGATGTTCCATTTAATGCAGTAGTACATACAACTTTTGTCACGACCACCCCGCCCGGTTGTGGAGGCGGAGGCAGCCGCGACATCGGAAACGGAAGCTACGGAGGAAAGCGCGGCAACGGAGCATTTTGCTCAAATGACGGAATAGTCGAACAACGACTTGCAACCTACAAAACTCTTACATGGCAAGTATACGAAATAACTCAACATTTACCAAACATGCAGTTCATGGTGTACCAAACATTGATCATCGCAACAAACACAGAAAACACTGAACCCATTTCATAACAAATCCAATATAGGCAAGTCGGGGCTCCGCCCTCGACTCAGAAGACAAACAGAATCAAAATATATCCCAAAGTATACATCAAATACAAACTCATGATCTGATATACATGCATGCAACTACAGCTACAGAGCCATCAAAACAAAAACCTAGATATACCTAAGTGCGGAATCAGAAACCTCTCGCTCCAAAGATTCCCGCACGTGGTACTGCTGCTGCTACTGAAACCCAAAATAACAGAAAGCACCGCGGATCTCTACTCCGCCGGTTGCTTGTCAGGTCGGCCTGAAAGGTGGTAAACATATAAGGGGTGAGTCCTCGGGAGGACCCAGTAAGGGCTGAGGTAAGATACAGTTTGCTCAAGCAGTAGTGAGCAGAACCTGCAAAACAGAACAACACAAGCATATATATATATATATATACATATACAAACATAAAGAACAAGGTGAGCCGGAATCCCATCACATGCGGTCCAACCGCTGACCCTTATAATATCACAGAGCGACAGCCCTCTCCAAGAGGTCAGAAATATACAGAAGCACGGTACCGGCTGGGGTCGCGATCCCCAAACTGTCGTAGGGTCACAGAAGTATATCGGCACCCCCAGTGCGGATATACACAGAATGTCGGCACCCTCCAGTGCGGACATAACCAAACCAAACCATGGAGCACCCGTGGTCTCAAAGACCATCCCGGGTCTCGTCACAGAGCAGAACATGTACATGTAAATATAAACAGAAATATCGGCACCTGGTGCGGATATACAGAACAGAATATGAACCCGTGGCCTCCAAGACCATCCGGGCCTTGAGACAGAACAAACATGCATCTTACCATGTGACGGGTCTCGGGATCACCGAACCACCGTCCTCACCCGGAACCCGCCTCAACTAAACCCGATATACATACAACAATGCCCAGAATGCATAACGAGAGAAGTTGAGCCCTTACCTCAGAAAGCTGCCCCGCAGTACAAATCCTGGGAAATCCCGGCTCCCGGCCCGAAAAGTGAAACTTGACTTTTATGGTCCCACACCACTCCACCAATGTTGAAACAAGCTGAACAACCACAAACCAATCAGAACTCACCAAATTAGACCCCCAGAACCAAACCCGCACATTCCCGCACTTTCCCGCAAAAATCCACAGAAAGCTCGGTTTTACGAACCGAGCTAGAACATCGTTATTCATACACCCACAAACATATTCCAACCTTTAAACCCCACTTTCCAGACACTTTACCCGTAATCCCGCATAAAGGTGAATTTTGCTCCCATTGTCCGAAAACGACGTTTCAAACACCGTTACGCACCTAATTCCATCCCCGATACCAAATTACTATCCAAATCACCCAAAACACAACACCAACATAGATAAAGTTTCCCTTTTAATTTCGGCCCTTTACCAAAATTTTACCAAACTTCCAAATCAATCCATTCAAGCCACCAAACACTTACTTTAACCACCAATTCCACTTCCTAAGCAAGAATGCTAACCAATTTCACCTTAAACACCAAAAATCAACATAAACCCTAGCTTATGGATTTCGGCCAAAGAGGGGTTTCTTACCCAACATGCTTTCCATTAAATTGAAACCATAGAAAGCCTTAGAATCATGCTAGGAACAACATATCCAAAGCATGATTCAAGAACATAACTCTACATCATTTTGGAAAATCACCCTTAAATTTGGCAACTTAGGGTTTTTTCAACCAATATGTTTTTCCAAAATCTAACCCTTGATTCTTACCCCTCTCCATCCCAAGAAGAACATACTAAAAGATGGAAGCAAGAAAATCAACAAAACTCATAGCAAGGAGTTAATCCAAATTCGGTTTTCACTCTCTTTTTCCACCAAATCATGCTTTCCAACTTGTAAAGAGATGAAGAGAGGAAGCTTACCAATTGTTGGAGCCCAACCTTGATGATTTTCAGCCAAGAAATGAAGAACGCCAAGCTTGAAGAAGATGGTGAAGATGGCGGCAACAAGGAGGAAGAAGAAGAATGAAGAACAAATGGCATTTCTTCGTAAAAGGGCTCCCTTTTATATTTTTCCAAGGGGTGAGTCATGGGACACTTGTCCCACTCCCCCTTGGTCAAAGCCATGACTCAACACTTAGCCAAAAATCTGAAATTGGCTAAGTGTTGGTGCGCCAAACCCGCGCCACTCAAACCGCATAATTCCCGACGTGCGCGCGTGTCGACCTGAACCAAGATCCCGTCATGCCAAAATTCCACAAATATTACCATAAAATCCATCTGAAAATATAACATAACTTACCCCAAAGCCGTCGGAAAATTTTAATCCCGAGCCCCGGGAGTCGCTCGGGACCGAACGTCCTGCCCTAAATAATATTCTCCGTAGAAAGATCCGGGACGTTCCCATGATTCCAAATATGTAAACGGTTTCCCAATCCGAGGTCCCGGGAGCGCTACCGAGCCCGCTGTACGCCCCAAGACAAGTCCCGGCCCCAGAAAAATATTTTCGGCGAAAATGTCCGGGGACCCACACGACCCCAAAACCCGAAGGATTCCCAGAAATAATGCTCAGATAAGTCCCAAAAGACGTTTAACCGCCCAAAAACGTGACTCGCAAACCAAAACCGAAGCCCCGGGTCACCCGGGTCACAACCCGCTCGGGGTGACCGTAACAACTTTCTCCCCTGTAGGACATTCCAGGGTAACTTTACGATCCATAAAGTCAATATTAGCCCTGTTTTGACTCAGTCAATCCATACCCAACACAACATCATATGTTTGCAAATCCATTACCCAAAGATCACATGGAAAAGCACGATTTTCGATCTCAACAGGATATCTCCTAACGACTTCGTTAGTAAACATAATAGTTCTTCCTGAACGTACCACTCGATAGTCTCGTTCTAAAGAAGGCCCGGACTCTCGGTTGATGTGGTGGAGAAGATGATGTTCTTGAGACTCCAAGCTTGCAGCAAGAGGGGAGTGGGGGCGTGTAGTAGCTTACCCGGTTTAAGGTGGACATTCTAATTAATTTCATCTCATTCGTATAATCTATCTCTAGATTCAATTTCTTAACTAGAGATGCAGAGATAACATAAATAGTAGCACCAGTGTCAACAATAATTTTAACGCTACTATTATGGAATGAGAACGTACCACTCGCCGCAGGTGGCTCTCGAGCCACTTGGCTCACTATGTTGAAAACCCTCGGCTCTACGGGGCGAGTTGAAGGTCAGTTGGGGATGAGACCCGCAACCACCGTGTTGAGGATGAGCTGATGCTCTGCTCCAGGCCCTTCTGTTGAAATTGGCCTCGTCCTCTTTGAGGGTATGGTTGGCGAGTGTTGGAATTGGCCTCGCTCGTGGGCGAAGGCTCTACAGAGCCGGCTGGAATTGTCCTCTGCCCATGGGACGAAAGCCGTGGCGGTGCCCGACTACTCGTACTTTGAGTAGTTTACATGACGCTCCCACAGACGGCGCCAAACTGATAGTCTCGTTCCTAAAGAAGGCCCGGACTCTCCGAGGATTAATGGGTCAATCTCGAGCATAGTGTCCGGACTGATAACAAATGTGGCACTTGTCGGTGCTGAAATTGCATGGTTTATCACCATGAAACTTGTAACATTTTTGACACATTCTATCCAACCCTTTTTTTCTCTTATGTTGGTCTTGACCACTTTGAGTACCATGGCTTTTACATGAAAATTTCTCTTGTCCCGATGCTGTAGAACGAGCAGCCTATTCTATTTCTTTAGTCTTCATCTCTTTAAACTCTCTTTCAAGAGCTAAAGCTTTCTCCAATACCTTATTATAAGTCTAATTACTCACTGGTAGGATGTGTCGCCTTAATGAAGATCGAAGTCCATCAACAAACTTCTTCACTCTCAACTCATCCCGATACTCCATATATGTAGCATATTGTATCAAAGTGTTAAATTCATGTTCATATTCTTGCACTGTCTTCAAGCCCTGCTCAAGTTTATCAAATTCTTTCCTCTTTATGTCTTTAACAACCTCACTGATAAATTGTCGTCAAAACGTTTCTTGAAAATCTTTCCATTTTAACTTGGGCCTACGATGCTCCGGTTGGTTCGCATTATCTCTTTCTCGAAGCCTAACAATGGTTTTCCACAATCGTGCCGCCCGACCCTTTAGAAAGAAACTTACTAACTCCACTCTACTTTGAGAAGGGAACTTTGCATAATTGAAGTTCACTTCAATCTCGTTCAGCCAATCAACTGCTATTTCAGTGTCGCCTGACCATAAAAGATAGATTGTTTTGCCTTCCAGAATGATTCTAGAAGTACTAGAGGATCTTTAGGTTCCTCCGCCAGCCTCCGGCATTTACGAGGATGAATATCCTCGTTGATCTCATCCTCAGGGTCCTGCTCATACCCCTGTGAATGATCCCTTTCAGGTTCTCATCCTCCCCACTCTCAGTAGTAGACTGCTAATTTTCCTCATGATTTACTTGATAATTATGCCTCAAACCTGCCAACGTTTGATCCATTCTGTCCATTCTAGAACTCAGATCTTGTAGAACCTATGGTAAAACACTCAAGTTTTGCATATCTTGTGGTAACATGCTCATATTCTACATGAAACCAGAAATCTCTCTTAGCAAACCCAACATTGGGTCAATAGCACCCTCGCCCGATTGGGCATTATCTATCGGCTGAGTATTCTCCATATCACCTGCAATGACAACAACAACATGCCACAACAATTATATAATAAAATAAATTGAACACTTTCCTACCCGGCACAGTACTTTCTATTCTTTACTCCTATGCCTCTAGCAATACATTCAAGCTATGCTGATCCTGGGTCTCATTCTAATAACCCTGCTCTGATACCAACTGTCACGGATGTTATCTTAATCTCAATCATTAGACCATCTAATCCTCTCATTTAATCTTAATGAGACACGTGCCAGGATCACTCGCTCGAAAATCATATTCAAGCATCGGTTGCAAGTGGGTACAGTATTTGTAAAACGTTAAAACATTCATGCTCTCTAGTAATTAACTTAGCAATGCAATGTATGTATAATTGGCAGAAGGAAAATGTTATGTTTTCTTCTTAAACATTTTACACTTGGCATGTCATGCAAAATTTCTTAAAATTTCCTTAGCCAAGAAAACAACATTTATATATTTGCCTCCAAATATTGCCAATGTGCTCGACACAGCTTTGGCAAATCCAAAAGCAACCATAACTAGTTGACAATTTGCATAGCTTAGAACATTTACATATTCAAGAGAAACTGTATATGATAGAGGCAACTAGACTTTCTACACAGGGGTCATGTTCCAAAACTTCTCAAATAGCCAACCCATTGGTGGAGTTGAGATGATCTTAGTACATCAGTGTCGATGCTAACCACTAGCTAACCTTCACTCTCGAAAAGGTCCCTTAATTACCCTTTATGTCTGCACAAAAATAGGTTAAAGGCCGGAGTATTCAAAAATACTCAGTAAGAGGTTGAACCTACAAAACAATCTCACCACAAGATATAGCAATAGTACCAAATTTGAATATGATGAAAATGGTAATGATGCTAATGCAAATGCATATGCAAAGTTAGTATGCCTATAGGACTTTTCTCAGCATTGATAATTTATCACATGCTGTTACTAAGCTCCTCATACACGTTGGCTCTTAATAGTGACCGCTATAACGGTATCATTCAATGATTGTCCTACTATCATCAAGGATTACTTTCCATGTATCAACAACCATTGGTTGTTGCTCCTTGCTTTAACAAGTCTTATCTCGCCTTTTACTCTTGTTTTCGTGAAGGAGTTGTTAAACTACTTTGGTTGATCTCGGCTCATTAGGCTGCAACGATTATATAAACATTCTCAAGTAAGATATCTAATTAAAGGTCTGCTTTAATTCCACTAATTCTAACTTTGGTTCCAATTAGATCATCTTTCCTAGCTTCAACTTATAGCATCGTAAGCGCATAATCTCAGCCTCAAACTAAGATTTATAGAGTGTTAAATGACACTCAATAATCACTCAATAACGTCTAATAATTTCTTAGGAATCAGTAGGTGATGGATGAGAATCCATCGAACATAATTGTGCATTTTTTGGGACTTAGATGAAGCCCAGGTGACCCAATTCAAGTAGTCAGGCGGTTGCTTGACTCAAGCTTTTAGATGGACAGGGAGTCGGGTGGAGGTCAGGCGACCAGATGCTTTTGGTCAAGCGGTCGCCTGCCTCATGTTTTAGATGGACAGGGAGCCGGGCGGAGGTCAGGAGACCCGATGCTTTTAGTCAGGCGGTTGCCTGCCTCAGGGTTTAGATGGATAGGGAGCCGGGCAGAGGTCAGACGACCCGATTCATTTAGTCAGGCGGTTGCCTGACTCCAGTTCCTTCAATCGCAACCTTGGTCTGATTTGGAGCACTAACTTTGAATGACCATAACTTCTACAATTCAACTCCAAATCAGAAATCGTGTGACGACCGAAACGGGAGCGAAAATTGAAAACACTCCCGGTGTGGTGGGATCCATAACCCGGCCCGTAAAATTTCCTCCGAAGGTGACCCATATGAAGATGACAATCACCCTCGACGCTGCTTGGAAATAGTTCGTTGCCGGTATTCTTGCTCCGCACTTGAGGTTGTTGACTTCCAGCGTTTATAACTTAACTTGTAGAACTCAGGCAGGTCTGAAACCACTTCCAGCCACTTTCTCGTTTCCGGGGCTACGAAACGTACTATTGGATGACCCCATTTGGACATGAAATGATGAATATATAGCTCTTTGAAGTTGGCGTCCGGTTGCTGCCCGAAATGCTGACCAACGAAAATCCCGTAAATCGCTATCCCGGGACACGTTCTGACGTGCCCGAAAAATCTGCACCAGATTCAAACATACAGACGCCAAACAGCATATCATACACGGCAGATACCCACAAGTGAGACAAGCCCTGCCCCTACTGAAATGGGCAAGTACTCGGTCTACACTAACATCACATAATGAAGTCATGGAGTTGAACACATACATGTACATGCAGTTTGAAACATGGAATCCAAGTATATTTCATCATAAGTCAAACCCGCACATAACCGTAGACATAACATAAACAGAATCCATATAGCATACAAAGTGAGCTTTGCCCCTACTGAATTGGGCAAGTACTCAACAGATATAATGTGCCTTATACACAAGTATAAGTACTATATATCCTTATACAGGCAGCAGAGATGCTAACTACATGTGTTACACCCCATCTTTTTCCGGCAACAATCTCGGTGAAAAACAATCGGCGATCGACAATTCACCATATGGGACCGGAAAGAGACTATGAAGGTATATTTGATTACTATTTGAGTTTGATAATTCAATTCAAATTCATACTTTAGTTTGGGGTGGTATTTCATATTTTGGTAAAGGTTCACTACAAGGTTGATCAAGAACGGAAGAAAAAGGAGTGAATTGGAGAAGACAGTAATTTTAAGTCTTTTTGTAAAAAAAAGACTGCTACTAATTGGCTATGAGTTCGAGCATGAATATTTTTATGAGCGTAGCCCCGAGTGTCTAGTTTAACCAGAATTTTTTGGATCTTCATTTGGATTTCTGTACAATATTTAATAATTGTTTTGGTGAAGAGGGGTCTGCTGTCGACCTCAGCCATCGCTAGGCCATGGCTGGCGAAGCCTCTGTTGGCCTCAGCCATGGCCAGGCCATGGCTGGGAATTCCGGATTTAAGCCAACCCAACTCGTTTAACTTCATTTTTTCACCATTTTCTTCTTCAAGTTGCTCTCTACTCTCTCCCAACTTGAACCATCACCATTCCAAGTGATTTTGAGCTCCAATTTGCGTGGAAACGAAGGATTTGTGCGAGAATTACTACAAGAACTACGAATCAACAAGGATTTCGTTCCAACAACACTTTACAACACGAATTGAGCATGAATCGAAGAATTTCGAAATTAGGGTTCATCACCCGGGATGAACGAATTTTGGGGGAATGTGAAATTGACCTCAAATTAGTGTTGTTGGGTAGTTTTGGAACAACATTAATACTTGGTAAAAGTTCCAACAATGGTTTGATCTATGAGCTAAGACAAATCTCAAAGGTTTTGGTGGAGAAATGAAGTGTGATATTTTGTTGAATTGAACCCAAATTGTTGTTATTGGGTATGTTTAGAGCAATGTTGATAATCGGAACATTGTCCAAATATGCTCCGATTATATACGTAAGACAATGTTCATCCGGGTTATATGTTGGAACGGGGAAGTGTGTGTTTTAGATGGTTTAAAGGTTCAAGCATGTTTAGACAATGGAATTGAGCAACATTAAGTCTTGAAGTATGGTTCAATTATCAACGGATAATATGTTGTTAGATGGAAGTGTGATATGGAAAGTGTGTGATGTGTATAGGTGTTGTGGAAGCAAGAATTGAGGTTGATTGAGGTAGGAGTTTACGTGCTTTGATGCTTTCTTTGCTACCCTCTGCGTCATTATCCGCTTTCGTTTCAAGGTAAGGGTTCGACCTACCTATATTATTGTAATGTAGGATGGTTGAGGCAAGTTTTGGGCCTCGGTCTCTGACTTCGGTCTTAGGTCGGGAAAGTGGAGTCCCAAGGCTAGTCCCATGGTAGGAGTAACGGTGCACAGGTACAGCTTTGCTTCGGTGTCATGGTGCGTCTGTGTGACCCGAACTAACTGGGATACGGCACAACGGATGGCGTTCGCATAGGGGACCAGTCCGAGATAGGGTTACAATCCCTTGAGGACCGTACGGCCTATGGTTCACATCATTCCGGTATAATCTGCTCTGCTATATATGTCTAGTCGCATAACCTGTCTCGTTATGGACTAGGGTCGCATAACCTGTCTCGTTATGGACTAGGGTCGCATAACCTGTCTCGTTATGGATCGACGGATGCATGACCTGTCTCGTCTTGATCCTTTACATTCTGTTTTGCCCTATATGTCTAGTCGCATAACCTGTCTCGTTATGGACTAGGGTCGCATAACTTTGTCTCGTTATGGACCAACGGACGCATGGCCTGTCTCGTCTTGGTCCGTTTCATATAGGGGTTTTGGATGTTGTGTACACATCATATATTTACGCACATGTTCGATCTGTATATTTGGTATACGTATGTATATCTGCTCGATCTGTCTTTGCAGGTTTGTCGGAAGAAACATCGTTACTACTGCCTAAGCTCTTACTGGGTATTTCTTTAAGAAAAACTTACACCCCCGTACTTAACATTTTTCAGGAGATAAGGATTCTGGGCCAGCGGAGTAGGATTTCCGCACGGCTGTCTGGTTTTCTATTTTGAGGGTTTAGCAGCATCTGGACTTTGAGTTCGGGCTCCTCGTCGGTTTCTTTCTCCAACGCCCGACTTTTGTACGGTTAAACCTAAAGCCTGTAGACAGCTCTGTATCATGATAGTCTATTGGCATGTAGTTCTGAGATAACATGTCATTTTGGATTTTTCGATCATCGAATATTCGAATATGGATATGCATATATATGTTCTGCGTTTGACTGATTGTATAAGTATGATTATCTATGCGGAAGCCTCTGTTCGGTAATGAACGAACAGACTTCCTTCTGATATTCTGATTATGGGCGGAGCCCATTGTTTCTGCCGTTATGATCTGTTTCTGTGCATGTGCTGTTATATTTGATCTGTTGTTAGAAAGGGACCTAATGGGTTAGTTAAAGGCCCGTGAAATAATCTCACATTAGCTGCGCGACTCTGGGGTCCCACCTTGCTCACCACCGCCCCACCGGCCGGTGACCGCTTCCCGCCGGGTCCGGAAGGTGTCTGACGGGGGAGGTGGTGACAACATGCATGCTCGCTATCTACATACAGTCTTCAACTACATGCATGCTCGCTATGAGACGCGGAATTAGAAGTCTTCAACTTCTCAAAGGATTCTCGCGTAGAAAACTGCTGCTGCTACTACAACACAACAGTAAAACCGTTAGTAATTCCCGATGTGTTAGACAACACCACAGAAAAAGAAGAACTCAGAATTATGCTCAGATTCAGACATATCACAGAAAACGTAGATTACGTAGATATCAGACACAGTCTCAGATTCACATTTAGATTCAAACTATGGATTCAAACTCAGATGCAGATACAGATTCAGACTACATATTCAGACACAGATGCAGATATAGATTCAGACTACCGATTCAAACTCAGATATAGATATAGATTTTAGAATACAGATTCAGACTCAGATACAGATACAGGTTTCAGAATACAGATTTCATACTCAGATTTCAGATATTAGATCTCAGACTATAGTTAATCAAAGAGACTACCCCTTGCACACAGAACAGAAGGTTACCTGAAACAGAATCAGACAACACACCCCAGACTCACTCTGCGGATTGTTGGTTAGGTACTCTTGAAACAGTAAACAGAAAGGGGGTAAGTCCTCTTTTGATAACTTAGTAAGGGCTTGGGGATAGGCGCGGTTTCTCTTTACGTATAAATACCTGCAAAACAAAGACAAAGACAAAGAAAATACAAACACGCAGCAGATAACCAATATATGCTTAACCAATGCAAATCAAACATATGCAATGCATATAAGCAGAATTGTTAGTATAACATACAGACAGTCTCTGAAACGATAGTCCACTCTGGCCCAGCCAAGTAATGAACTACCGCAAACACATGAGTCTGGTACCAGCTCGGGGTAGCTAACCCCATCAGAACACCACCCCCGTAGGAGTTGAATCAGAACACCACCCCTGAAGGAGTTGAATCAGAATATCAGCAATTTCGAGTCCTCGCACCTACACATCAATGCCTATCCCGACTGACCAAGTTTGGTATCCTCGAGCCACCCTCAATCCAAACTTAGCCTCTGTACACCCAGAAACACATTGCATAAAGTAATCCGAAATGCAAAATCAAGAGCAATACTGAAACCCTTACCGAACTTTACTGACTTTGCGAAAGAATCTCGGGTCTAACCCCACCGCCCCCGGAAGCTGGCGGAAGTTGGAAGTATCGGCGGCGGGTGAATACAGAGTTTCTCTTAAAAAGGTTAATACGTGTTTTTAGTTTTTAAGACGTCTTACTAGTCCTAAGCCTGCACCCGAAACACGTTAGTGGTTTTATAGAATATCGCGCGCACAGAAAGAAGATAATAAGTAATACAAGTAGAAGGAGTTCCGCCCTCTTCGTAGGGTCGAAAACTCCACACGAATAATATACAGTCCAGTATATCAGAATACCAAATGTATCTAATATGCATACTACACCTACAGAGCCGAGCCATAAAGCGGATTATACCTAGCTAACTACCACTGCTGCTGCTGCTAAATATAAATAGGAGAAATTAATGTCACTAATCACAGATTTCAAACAACTGATCACAGAATGGATCTAACGAGAATAACCCCCAGACTAAATCAGAAAAATACCTCTCAGAACACAGAATGCAGAACGATCACTGCGGGAGGTTTACTCAGCAGGTCGTTTGCCAGGATCCCCTGAAAATGTTTAATATGTGGGGGTGAGTTCTCGAAAGAACCCGTAAGGGGGCAGGTACGATACCGGGAAAACTTTTTAAAAACGTTTTTTTCCCTGCATAAAAAGTTAGTATGCAATGAACTAGCAGATAATACAACCCTAAGTATAAACAGGAATATGGTTTGTGATAATCTCGTTTCTTTGCAGGTCCGGACTCTCAGATAATTTGTTGGTGGTGTTGTGTTCTTGAGGACTCCAAGCTTGCTGTTCAAAATGGCCTGCAAGAGAAAAAGAGAACACTTAGGAGTAGCAAGAGAGGAGTGGGGGGTGTAGTGTCTTACCCGTTTTAAGGTGGGCATCACCCTATTTATAGGGTGATGCCAGAGCCTCCCCCAGTTAAAGCCTTTCAATAAAGTGTGTCAGGCTGTTTGAGATAAGTGTGTCAGACTGTCTGAGCTAATTGTGTAAGGCGGCTAATGATGAGTGTGTCAGTAAATCGCCTTTGTCAATTTGTTTGCCAGAGGATATCTGTCGTGCGAATCTGGTGAAGATCACTCAGGCTTGTGCTGACCGTCTTCCTTACTGGTCGCTTGATGTCAGATGACCAAGCGGTCTCTCCTAGTTGAGGATGAAATGGCGAAGGCCAGCATGCGGCGAAGGCCTAGTCTGGCGAAGCCAATAAAGGTAAGAGTAAGGATCGCACAAACCGTGAGTGGCAGGGCCTTGTCTGGCGGGGCCAGTATAGGCATAAGGGACCTCGCGAAGGCGAGCTGTGGCGAGACCTGCGGAGGCGTGACTTGAGACAGTGAGGGCGAGACCTGCGGAGGCGAGATTTACGGGGCCAGTATAGGCGGGACCTTGTATGGCGGGGCCAGTATAGGCATCAAAGACTCACGAATGGTGAGCTGTGAGACCGCGAGGGCGAGACCTGTGGGTACGAGACTTGAGAGTGCCATTGCGGGGGAGGGGCGATGGTAATGCTGATCCTTGTCTAATTGTGATGTGATGCGAGGACGCATTTGCTTGGGTAGTGTACCAGTTTGCAAATGTCATGACCCTTAGAAGTCCTGTCGGACTGGTGTTACTTTCCCAAACATATGGTCCCCGACCACAGACAGCACCCTATGGTGGCTTGTTAAGCTCACGCCGATTATCGGGATCATAACGCATGGTACCAGCGAGGGGTGATCTGCCCCTAACTGTCAGAATAGGTAGCGGTATAAAGCCGACACAGAACATAAAATGGGTCCATCGTCGTCCCCTGATAAGCATATCCGATATAGCATATGTCCAGAAAACCATAACAAAGAGTGGGTCCGTCATCGACCACCGATAAGCATGAAATTCAGAAATAATAAAAACCTGCATACCGCTATGTACCATGTGACTAGCCCTGGGAGTCACTGGGCCCCACCCTTGACCTGAGTACTAGCCCTTAACTTGCCTAATACACATGAGTTGAACTGCATTGCGTATTAAGAAAGCTAAACCCCTTACCTTAGCAGAAACGGATAATCTACTATGGCCCCCAGACGCTCCACAGCAGTATCCACAGAAACGTATTAATTTGCCAGAGTCAGAAACACAACATAAATCTAGTTAGTTAACTAAAGTTCCTTACTTGGGGAATTTATCCAAAATTACCACTTAAGTCCTCCAATTTTTCAGAAGTTTGCAATCTTGCCCAATACTTCACAGAGTTGCAGAAATTGACAACTTTATACTTAAAGTGTCCATAATTAATTCATAACTTAAAGTGGCTAACTTTCCTTTAACTTCTCCATAATTACACTTTTAGTCCTTAAACGTTTTAAGAACTTTCAAGTTAGCCCTTAAGTTTCACAAAGTTACAAAATAGCCAATTTTGTCAACTTTTCAACACAAGTAATTTTTTTCCAAAATCCCCAATAATTCAGCAATGGTCCAAACTTTCGACCAAAATTAATTTTGACCCTAAACTTTATGAACTTACACTTTAGCCACTTAAACCATACTTTTTTTCACGAAAACATCATTTAATCACTTTCTCCAACACTTTAACTTCACAAAATCATCATCAACATTTCGGCCCTTTACCAAAAATTCACCAAATAATTTCCAACAACTTCAAATCATCTTAAACCTACTTATAACATGCTTCCAACAACTTTCTTCAACAAAAATCCACCCAAAAAATTCATCAAAAATTCATCAAATTTTCACATATTTCCAAGAAAAACATATGTTCTACATGCTTCACACAACAACATACTTGAAGATCATACACATTCTTTAACCAAATTCATAAAATTTTCAAAGGAGGATCCTCACCTTGATAATACTTGTACTCAAAGCTTTGGATGAGTTGTTATTGAGACAAATCCACCACCAAAAAGCCCTTGAAGATTTCGGCCATGATGAATAAAGAAGATGGATGAGTTTTCTTTCATGTTTTGACTTCAAAGAACATGAAGATTCAACCAAATAACTCAACCATACCTTTAATCTTACTGATTTAGGGAGCCTAGGAAAGGGTAGGACTACTCTTTTTTGAAGATCCAAGCTCAAAACTTCAAGAAATGGTTTTTGGAACCAAAAGTGCTGCTGGACCAGTCAGATTGCACCAAGGTTTTGGAGACCTTCCTTTCACGTTTGGCTCTTGCTTCCTTCAGAACGGTTGTAGCCAAGACCATGATGAATAGTTTCTCTAAAGACCCCAAGAGCAGATTCAGATGTTTACTAGGGGAAACGGGCTGTGCAAGAGAGACGAAAACTACTGGCAACGAAGGAAGAGAGGTGTTTCTTTCTCTTGCTCAATAATGGAGATGAGTGTTTAGTGAGAGAATGATAGTCTCGTTCCTAAGGAAGGCCCGGACTCTCAGTTGAAGTGGTGGAGAAGATGATGTTCTTGAGACTCCAAGCTTGCTTGTTATGAGTAATCTGTAAAAGATAGAGAGAATACTTAGAAGTAGCAAGAGAGGAGCGGGGGTCCGTGTAGTAGCTTACCCAGTTTAAGGTGGACATCACCCTATTTATAGAGTGATGCCAGGAGAAGAGCCTCCCCCAGTTGAAGCCTTTAGACAGTATGTTGAGATAAGTAAGTGTCAGACTGATTGGAGATAAGGCGGCTGTGATGATGAAGATCTCAGCAAACCGCCTTAGGTGATTCGTTTGTCAGAGAATGTCTGGCGTATGAATCTGGTGAAGATCTCCCAGGCTCGTGCTGTCCTCCTTATTGGCCGGTTGATGTCAGACGACCAAGTGGTCAATCTCCAAGTGGAGCAAGTGGCGGGCGAAGGCCTGTAAGGGCGAAGGCCCAGATAGAATATAGCCAAATAAGGAGTGAGGTTTGCACGAACCTGGGTGTAAGAGTCCTATCTGGGCGGGGCCAGCATAGGCAGGAGAGTCCTCGCGAAGGCGAGCTGAGACTGGGAGTAAGACCCATGAAGGCGAGTGAGGTCGCAAGGGGAAGACCTGAGACCGCGAGGGTGGCCCGCGAAGGCCCAAGAGACGCAAAGGTGAGTATGAGACATCGCCCATGCGAGACTTGAGGCCCGCGAGGGCAAGACCCCGCGCAGGTGAGACCGGAAACCACAAGGATGAGACCTTGCGAAGGCGATACTGGAGACCACAAGGATAAGTCCTCTTCAAAGGCCTTGTATGATTATGATACTACGCGAGGGCGCGTTTGCTTGGGTAGTGTACCAAGATGCCTCCTCCTGAGAGCGGAGTATGGGCAGGGTCCTGTACTCCGTTTTTCGAAAGTACTTTGCTGAGGACCGATGTAGCAGCCATAAGTGAAGATCTTTTGTGATCCTTGTGAGTTTTTGAGGAAGGGGGGGCATTTGCTTGGGTAGTGTACCAAGATGCCTCCTCCTGAGGGCAGAGTGTGGGCAGGGTCCCGTACTCTGTTCAAATTCCAAGCCTTTGGAGTTGGCGAAGGCGCTTGGGCCAGTTGCAGACCGTTTGATTGTGAAGGCAGCGAAGAGTCCCTTCAGCATTTAATGCAGGAGAGATAAAGGAAGATGGGAGGTTTTCTAACCGTTATGGGGCGCGGCACGTGGCGCCGTAGGGGTTGATTACGCTTTTCAGAAGCGTTTCTTCTTTTCTGCACGGCAGGGGAGAGGCTTAATAACCGCTGGATGCTGACACGCGGTGCCTCAGGAGCCGATTACGCTTAAAAAAGTGCTTTCTCATTTTGGCGGGCTTATAAAAGCGTACCCGAGAAGATTGAAGCCTTTACTTCTACTTCCATACTTCCTTATTCTGCACTGAGCATTCTTTCCGTATTCCTGCCTTTCTTGGACGGTTCGTCGGTTGTTTAGAATTCTTGCGTGGTGGTTCCCCTTTCTTGTTAAAGATTCCTCCGGTCGACTGCTCGTTTGCCCCCTGTTTCGTCTGTTCCGACTTCGCTGTTTAACGATTCAGGTAAGGCTTTGATTTTTGGCCCACTGAGTGCCGCAGGTTTTCTGGTCGTACTGAGCGTCTGATGAAATGCTTCTGCAAGGCTGTGTTTATTTACATGCCTGTTGTTCTTCTTTTCGTAGAGATGGATTCCAGGGAAGCCGTTCGCCCAGTGGTTGCTCCTCTAGACAAAACCATGGTGAAGTTTGAAAAGATCCATCAGGATCTAGTGGAGGCGTTCTGGCCTGTGAAGGCGGCGCCGGTTTTTTCCTCCCGTTCTGGCGTCTGCCGAGCGATGGGTTGGCCCGCGACCGAGGAGAATATGGAGAATCGGGTATTGTGTCTGTACACGGCGCAGCTTACGGCGGGGTTGCGGTTTCCTATTCCGCAATTGGTGCAAGATTTATGCGCGGATTGGGGAATGCCCCCTACTCAGTTGGCGCCCAACACCTTCCTGAGCATTGCGGGTTTTATCGTTGCCTGTCACATGGCCGGCGTGAAGCCCTTTGCCGATGTCTTCAACCGCTTTTACCGGTTGGAGTTGAGGAGCGGGGGTGAATTTTTCTACGTTACTCCCATAAACGTTGGGGGTAACCACTCTATTTCTTTCACCGCTTCGCCCAGATCCTACCACAACTGGCACGGATCCTTTTTCTTCTTGCCGCGCGAAGGCTCGTGGGACTTTCCTGTGGCGAGGACGCGGCAATCTGTGCAAACCATCGTGCGGAGACCTGAACTGACCCATGGGGGGGCGCGGTGGCAAGCATACGTCCAACTACTGGGTTGGTTGGATGACGTTCTCTCAAGGAGCGCGTGTGACGCGTTCTTCCCCTTTTCTGCTGCCCAACTGGACGAGACCACCCTGAGGTGGGCCGGGATTAGCACGGGTCTCGTGTTGGACCCCGAGGTGCCTCCGCCGTACGAGGGATGGGCCCCCGTCCACCGTGGGACGATGATAGACTCTTTCCATGCCGCACTGGCGATGCCCCAAGGTACATACATATAATCAAATTGTAGAATTTGTAAGAGGTCTAGTGGAACCTGGTCTGAAGACTTCTTTTTGTCTGCAGATGCCTCCGCAGAGTCTGGTGAAGTCCAGGGCAAGAAAGCGTCTATGCGCGCTGCTCAGCGAGTGCACCTGGCTTGCGCTTTTGGGAAGGATACCCCTGCCGTAGCCGTCAAGATGTTGGGACGTATTGTCCCTAAGGCGTCCCAAAAGAGGACCGGCACCCGGTCCTTAGTGTCCTCTCAGCCGGAGAAGAAAAAGAGGAAAGTGGCTGCCACGCAGCCTGAAGAAGAGAGAGCCCCTGCCGGTGCTGAGGGGGCCCTGGCTGAAGAGCCGGCTGGGGAGGCTGAGAATCCCGCTGGCGCAGAGGGGCCTACTCAGCTTATTTTAATCGAAGAGGCCGGGGAGCCTGCTGGGGAGGAGGGTCCTACTCCAGTCATTTCAGCTGAAGAGGCCAGGGAGCCCGCTGGGGAAGAAGTTCCCCGCAACGTAGAGGAGGTTGGGGAGACTGTGCTTGAGGAAGCCAGAAGAGTGGAGATTGAAGTATCCCTTGCTGTTAAAGAGGTCGCGCCCCCCGCTGAGGGCCCGAAGGGAGTGCAGGAAGATAGTGCCACTCCCATAGAGGCTGTGCCCATCTCAGTGGTGCAGCCTATTTCTTCCGAGGAGGGCCGACGAAGCCTTTGTGTCTGGGCTCTTTGCAAGCCCCTTGCCAGCCCAAGGCGAGGACTTGCACAGGCACATGGTCGCCGCAGAGATTCTTTCTGCGGGAAGAGCGCCCCTTCCCAAAGGCAAAATGTCAGTGGCTGATATCCTTATCTCCATGAGAAGGAGGGGTATCCAAGTTTCCAAGGCCATTGGGAGTTCTAGCCAACAGGAGGTGTTGGTTGCTCCTGCAGAGGAGGCGGAGACTCTCCACGCAAGGGAGGAGACCCTTGTGGCCACCCCCTCTGGAGAGGGGGTTCCTGAAGCGGCCCCTTCAGGAGAGAAGGCCCCCGCAACAAGGGGAAAAGGGATTCTGAGGGTCGAGGAAGCTTCCTCTTCTTCCGACAGTGAGGCCCCAGGGGAGGAGGGTCTGGAAGTGCGGCCCTTGGCGGGGACAAGCAATTGGGAGATTGCCCAACCTTCCAGCAGTCAGCTGGAAGTCAGTGAATGGGGACGTCCTTCTGTTGGTGAGTCTTTTGGCTTAATAGCGTTTTCCTTGTTCTTGAATTCACATTCTTGCTTCCTATTTGCTGATGCCTGTAACTTCACAGGTGCGGGCCCTTCAGGGCAAAGGGGCGGTCCTTGCGAGGCCCTGGTGGACCAAGGGGCCCTAACAGAGATCCCAGCCGAGTTAGGGACCAGAGCCGAGGTCCTTGAGGAATCTGGGGTCTGGCACCATTACTTGGAACGGAGGCGTCTTGCTGCGAAGTCGAACCCTAAGTGGTCTGAGGAGCCAGACCTTTTAAGGGTTCAGAGGCACCAGGCTAAGCTCAATTTGTTCAGGGAGGAGCGATGGCTTCTAAAAGACGCATGGGATCCAGTCTTCCTTCTTAGGAACAGTAGCTCCTTGTTAACGGGGGGCGAGCTGACCCTCCAATCTTGCCTGGAGGGGTTGCGCACTCCTTTGGATAGGGAGGTGGTAGAGCGGGGTCTGGACTCCCCTGCTAAGTATATGCGTGAAGCAGCTCAACAGAGTTTGCAGGTAAGTCCGCTTCTGATTTTTTATGTACAACTTCAACATGGCCCCTTTCTTGTCCTTACTAAATTTGAACTGGGGTGCAGGCGGCCGTCAAAGGACATGCGGCCCTGGAGCAATGGCACGACTTTCTGAAGTATGCCAATAAGCGAGACGACGTCCAAGTAACAGAGATTGCCTCACTCAGGAGGGAACTGGAGGCCTCCAAGAAGAGGGAGGAGGAGCTCAAGGAGGCGCATGCCAAACGCGTGGCCCAACTAGAGAGTTGGTGCGATTATGTCAACAAGGAGCGAGCAACAAGCAGGCTATACCGGTTTGAGCAGGCCAGCCTGATTGGTGTGCTTAAGCAACGATTTCTCCAGTTGACGGCAGGCTTGGAGGCCCAACAGAAAGAGACTGCCGCCTTGAAGGAGTGCCTCCAATCAGCGAAGGCTGAAGCTGAACAGGCAAAGGCTGCAGCCCAGGAAGCGGAGCGCCAGGCCATCGCCCAGGCTCAACTAGCGGAGAAGAAAACGGAAGAGGATAGGCTCGCCATTGAAGCTGCCATGAAGGCCCATCAGGAGATTGCCACTGATTTCCAGAAGGCGGTGGCCTCAGTGAAGGAGATGGAAAAGGCTCTGGGCCTTCTTCCCTTTGCGGGTGAGGATCCTGAGTCCTCTTCTTCTATTAAGGTACCTATCCCTGAGCGGATGCCTCGACTGGTGGAGAAGTTTGGCGAGATCCAAGCCTTAGGTGAAGCGGGGGTGCAGGCCTACGAGGAGGGCTGGCTGCGATGCCGCTTCCAAGTGGAGAAGGCGTTCCCAGAGCTAAGTCTTGGGATCCTGGATGCTGCTACCACCAGTGAGCCAACAGTAGAGGCTCTGCTCCACTGGGGGGAGCAAGGAAGGAAGATGGGCGAAGCCTGGTATGCCCTTCTGGACTAGGGTGGAGGCTCCAACATGTGGATGCCCCCCCCTCTTTTTATATAAAGACACCTGCATTTATGCATATCTTTTGGAAACAGTAGAAGTAAAATTTCACTTTACCTTCACTGTCTTGTAATCCCGTCATGTTTTGCGATAGCCGTGTAGGGCACGTTAGCTAGGTTAACAACCATAGGCTAAGTCATGTTTGTGGAGAGGAGTCTTTCTGGGGCTCACAACGGTGAAACCGCAGAGATCACTTATCAGGGAGCTGGAGACTCGGTTTGAGTTCATAGTGACGAGGCGCTTAGGATCCGCAACGGTGGAGCCACAATTATCTTTCTTAGATAATTTGTGGGCTCACTTGCTGAGACAAGCTGAGATGGAGACCACTTGTTTGAGACAAGTAAAGGGCCCTTTCAGGGCTTGAAGAGGAGATACCCTTGAAGACCATGGGTAATTTTTTAGGGGGTGAGCCCTTGGGTAGTGTACAGTGTACCAAGTAGAAGACCTCTGCAGATTTCTCAGCATTCATATGATAAGAATGAAGTAAAAAACTCAATTTACCTCGAGCCTGAAGTCGCGCGTTGGCGAAGGCAGTAGGGCACTTGTTGAGACAAGCGAAGAACCATCTGAGGTTTTGGGGAGTGAGACCCGTTGCTGTGTTGAGGAGCCCGTGCGGAAGGTCTGCTGTGGCGCTTGAGGACGACTTACACATAGACCTTCCTGAAGGAGCCAAAAAAGGGGGTTACCCTTCCGCAGCGCAAGGGGATTACCCTTGGGGCGGGGCGAGTTGAAGGTCAGTTGGGGTATGAGACGCGCAACATGTTGTGTGGAGAAGTCCGAGCGGAAGGTCTGCTTTGGCATGAGAGGACGACTTACACATAGACCTTCCTGAAGGAGCCAAAAGGGGGTTACCCTTCCGCGCAAGGGGATTACCCTTGGGGCGGGGCGAGTTGAAGGTCGGTTGGGGAATGAGACCCGAAAACACCTGTGTGGAGAAATCCGAGCGGAAGGTCTGCTGTGGCGTGCGAGGACGACTTACACATAGACCTTCCTGAAGGAGCCAAAAGGGGGTTACCCTTCCGCAGCGCAAGGGGATTACCCTTGGGGCGGGGCGAGTTGAAGGTCGGTTGGGGAATGAGACCCGCAACCACCTGTGTGGAGAAGTCCGAGCGGAAGGTCTGTTGTGGCGTGCGAGGACGACTTATACAGAGACCTTCCTGAAGGAGCCAAAAGGGGGTTACCCTTCCGCAGCGCAAGGGGACTACCCTTGGGGCGGGGCGAGTTGAAGGTCAGTTGGGGAATGAGACCCGCAACCACCTGTGTGGAGAAGTCCGAGCGGAAGGTCTGCTGTGGCGTGCGAGGACGACTTACACATAGACCTTCCGGAAGGAGCCAAAAGGGGGTTACCCTTCCGCAGCGCAAGGGGATTACCCTTGGGGCGGGGCGAGTTGAAGGTCAGTTGGGGAATGAGACCCGCAACCACCTGCGGCGCGACCTTAGGGAGCTTCCCTTTGTGGGTGCGTAGTAAGTGAGACCTGACAAGGTCTGATGCCATAATTCAGGCAGGTAGCCAATCTGACCGGTCGGGTGCAGAGGGCAATGGAGAGAGCATTTGTAATGCCATGTGATCTGTAAGACAGGAAGAAATACACATGTATTTTATTGAATTTGTAAGACTAAAGACTTACACGTAATATGGGCGCAAGTCATCCGCATGAAAGTTGCGGGGAAGAAGACGACCATCATGGTCTTGTAGTTCATAGACTCCTGGGCGGACTTGTTTATGAACAATATAAGGCCCGTCCCAGTTGGGTCGCAAGACACCCTGTTTGGGGTCGCGAGCGGTGAGGGCTGATTTAAGCAAGGCAAGGCCCCCTCGTTGCCTGGCATTATGGTGAAGACTGAGCCTCTGTTTGAGGGCGGTCATGCGAAGGCGAGCGCCCTCGCGTAATTCTTCGATTAAGTCAAGTTTGGCGCGGAGCCCTTGAGCATTGGCCTCATCAGTGAAGTTGATCATACGGATCGTAGGGAGATCTACCTCAACAGGTAGGAGGGCATCTACGCCATATACAAGGGAGAAAGGCGTTTCGCCTGTTGGGGTTCGCGTTGTGGTGCGATAGTCCCATAGGACACTTGGGAGTTCATCTACCCAGCGGCCCTTGGCCCCCTCCAGGCGCTTTTTGAGGCCTTCCTTGAGAGTTCGGTTGGTAACCTCAACCTGCCCATTAGACTGGGGGTGCGCCACCGGGGCAAAAAGCATGCGGACATTATTGTCCTGAGCCCATTGTTGGACACTGTGACTGGCAAACTGAGTGCCATTGTCTGTAATAATAGCCCGAGGGCTGCCGTACCGGCAGACAAGATTCTTCCAAAGAAATTTGATAATCTTGGCGGAAGTGATGGAGACCAGGGGTTCTACTTCGACCCATTTAGAAAAATAATCAACTGCGACAACACAGAAGCGGTACTGACCTGGAGCGGTCGGCATTGGACCAATGAGGTCGAGGCCCCACAGGGCGAAGGGCACTGGATTTGTCAGTGCTGGAGACTCCGCAGATGGTAACCGCTGAATGCGGGAATTGATTTGGCACTGGTGGCATGTTTTGACCAGTGCAGCGGCGTCCTTTTTTAAAGTAGGCCAATAATATCCTTGACGAAGGGCTTTGTGGGCAAGTGCCTCCGCAGCGATGTGAGCGCCACAGTTGCCTTGGTGGAGAGTGTCCAGGACAGTGTGTCCCTCGAGAGTGCTAAGGCGAAGCCATAATTGGTCATTAATGAGGACGAAGCGGAGGGCTCGCTTGCGAACCTGAAGATCTGTGGTGCTGGCTTTTAGCGCAGCAATAATAGGGTTTCTCCGTCTGTGACTGGATCATGTGTTGCTAGAGAGGCAATATCAATATCTTCCGTGATGGAAGGACTGGCGAGTGGCTGAGGTGGAGGGAGTCTTTCCTTTGATAGCATGTCTGCTGTAGTGTTCTCAGAGCGAGGAACATGTATGAAGATGACCTCTTCAAAGTCGGTTCGTAAGGCGTTTACCAACTTAAGGTATTTGATCAGGGTGGCGTCCTTGCACTCGGCGCACCCTTGGACCTGGTGAATCACCAGTTGCGAGTCGCTGTGGACATGGAGGCGGCGAATGCCTGCCCTTTTGGCGAGTTTCAGCCCCGCGACGAGGGCCTCATATTCTGCAACATTGTTAGTTACTTGAAATTGAAAAGAGACACGAAGGAATACTTCCATACCTAGGGGTCCACGTAGATACACACCCCCTGCGGGGGATTCAAGTTTGGATGAGCCATCCACAAATAAGTCCCATTCGGGAGGAGTGGGTCGAGGTGCGGGGCCCTGTTCAGGGGCCGAGAGGGTATCAGTACCCGAGAATTCCGCAATAAAGTCGGCGAGGGCCTGGCCCTTAATGGCCTTTCTGGGCTCATAATTGATGTTAAAACCGCCCAGTTCGATACACCACTTGGCGAGGCGTCCTGAATGTTCGGGCCGCCTTAGGATGTCCTGAATTGGTAAGTCCGTTCGGACTATAATAGTGTGCCCTTGGAAGTAGGGCTTGAGCTTCCTTGCTGCATATACAAGAGACAATATAGCCTTTTGGAGGGGGAGGATACCTTGTTTCCGTATCTTGGAGAGTATGGCTGGTGTAATAGACCGGCCATTGTTTGGCGGCCTCTTCCTTAATAAGGACGAGCGACACTTTTTTCTGAGGTGGCGAGGTAGAGGACCAGGTCATCGCCCGGCCTAGGGCACTTGAGTGCCGGTAGTTCTTGCAAGTGTCGTTTGATGGAGGCATATGCCTCCTGACATTCCTCCGTCCATTTGCAAGCTTTTTTCTTGCGAATCTGATCGAAGAAAGGTTTGCAGCGATCACTTAGTTTGGAGACGAATCGTCCCAAGGCCACTAGCTTTCCTGCCAGCTGTTGGACTTCCTTGAGTCCCCTGGGGGTGCGCAATGTAGTGATTGCCTCAATCTTTTTGGGATTTGCATGGATTCCTCCTTTGGAGATTTGGTATCCCAGAAACTTCCCTTCGCCCACGCCGAAGATACACTTCTTTGGGTTTAATCGCATATTGTATTTGCGGAAGTTGTCGAATGTTTCCTTCAAGTCTGTGAGATGGGTTGAGGTGGCCTTGCTTTTGACCACAATGTCATCCACATAAGCTTCAAGATTTCGGCCAATCGGCCCGCGAAGACTTGATTTACAAGCCTTTGGAAGGTAGCCCCGCATTCTTTAAGCCGAAGGGCATTCGATATAATGATATACGGCCTCGCCTTGATAGTAAAGGCGGTTTTTACCGCGTCCTCTGGGTCCATAAAGACTTGGTGGTACCCGCTGTAAGCATCGAGGAAAGAAAAGACCGAGTGATGAACGGTTGAGTCAACCAGTTGGTCAATGGATGGTAAGGGATAGGGGTCCCTTGGGCAGGCCCTATTAACCCCCTTGTAGTCCACACAAAGTCGCCACTGACCGCCCTCTTTATCGGCGAGGACAATGTTCGCAACCCATTCAGAGTAGTGAACCTCCTTGATTATATTTGCCTTAAGCAATTTCTGCACTTCGGTGCGTACAAAGTCCTTACGGTCAGGGGCCATGCCCCTTGTTTTCTGTCTAACCGGGCTAAAGCCGGGGAGTACACTCAACTTGTGAGAAATAACAGCAGGATCAACTCCTGGTAGGTCCTCAGGGCTCCATGCGAAGACATCACTGTTGGCATGGAGGAGATGGATGAGCGCTTGCTGGTCCTTTTCCTCGAGGTCCTTTCCCACCCGAAACTTCTTTCCGGGGGAGATCTCAACTTCTTCAAAGGCTCCAGACAAGTCGGGGCAGCTTCACCCGTGGGACCAGGTTCCTCTGCGGGTGCCTTCCTTTTAGGCTCGGATGGCCGGGGAAGCTGTGGGGGCCCGGCGAGGGCAGAGACATAATTGCCTCTGGCCACATTCTGGTTGACGAAGATATAGGCATCCCCACCGCAAGTGTGAAAAACTAAAGTCGTGGTTCGTACATCACGGCGGACATGGAACTCTGTTTGAGTATGTCGCCCGATGATGGCGTTGTATGGCGTAGGAAGATCCAGGACAATGAAGTCCACAAAGCTCGAGTGACATACCTGCTTTTTTTCCTTGGTGGTTCCCATCATCATGTAGGGCAGGGTGATCGACCCCAAGGTTGGGATTTCATCCCGTCCTATTCCAAAGGTGGCCCCCTTTGCGGGTTGAATCTGTGACAAAGGCACCTTCGCCTCAACTAGAGTGTGCTTGTAGATCACGTTGGCATTTGCCCCCGTATCCATGTAGATTCTGTCAACGTCCCATCCCGCAATACGGGCAGTGATAACCAAGGGGTCAGCGTGCGGTACTGCCACAGAGGTGCCATTGCTGCGATGCAAAACCGAGTAGAGGAGTGGTCTATCTCGGTAGATCTGCCTCATATGACGGCGTCTTGCCAAGCGCCTTCACACCGTGTGATTACGCCGATATGTCCCCTTGCCGGGGACTCGAACCAGATTCTCCCGACTGGGTTTTGTTGGGAGCGCCCCCGCCGGCGGTCCTCCGGCCGGCGCCCTTCACGGTCACCTTCTCTTCTACGGCCCTCCTCAGTTTGGAGCAAGTACTCCCTGAGCTTGCCTTGAGCCAGCATTTCTCCAATCATGCGTTTGAGCTCAAAACAGTCCTCAGTGTCGTGACCTTTGTCACGGTGGTAGCGGCAAAACTTGTTGCTTTGCCTTGTTATTTCCTGGGAGAGGGGGCAAGGCCAAGTGGGGACCTCCCTCTTTTGTTCCAAGGCATGGAGGATGTTAGTACGAGATTCCCTTAGCGGGGGAAGAGAAATGTACGCCCTCTCCCTACCGGGGCGTGGTACGCGCCTTTGAGACCTAGGGTCCGGCCGCGGGGCTGTCCCTTGGCGTCCGCCGTGGCGGCTCTGGCGAGTGGTCAAGTGACCTCTTCCGTATTCATAAACCGCGACGCTGTACTTAAGAATTGTTCCATATTGGTGGGCGGGTTAGTGTGGACATCCACAAAGAAAAGGGACTCCCAGCGGAGACCTTGGATAGCTGCAAGCAGGCGAGCTTCTTCTCCCAGATTAGGGACCTGGATAGACTCGGCCTGGAAGCGTTGAATATATTCTCTGAGGGGTTCATCCTTTTTCTGCCGTATCTTAAGAAGGTGTCCCGCCGTTTTAGGAGGTGGTTTAGACACCACAAAATGGTTGGAGAAGTTGCGGGATAGTTCCTCAAAGGAATCAAACCGCTTATCCCGGAGAGTGGTATACCAGTTGGCAGCGGCCCCAGTAAGTGTGGAGCTGAAAGCTCTACAGAGCGTGTTGTCGTCTGCCCTTGCTATTGCCATTGCGGAGACGTAACGCTGGAGATGAATATCAGGGTCTGACAGACCATCATAAGCATCCAGCTTAGGCTGACGAAATTGGTCTGGGAGGGGGGTTTCTAAAACCCGCTGAGTAAAAGGTTGGGTCCAGAGGTGATCCAGACCCATCCTGGAGATATTATGGACACTGGCCCTTTCATCCCTTTTTTCCACTTCCTCTAATCGTCTAGTAAGTGCGATAAGTAACGACGAAGAAGGATCAGGGTTACTTACTTGTTGAGGAGGAGTAGCTGGGCGTTCAGGTTGATTAGTGCGTAGCGTTCCCACGCTATCCAGAACGCCCCTAAGAGTGGTGGCGAGAGTTTCACGCAAGTTGAAAGCAACCGCCTCGGTGATTGTTTGCAGAACGGCCGGATCAAGGCTCGTTGGAGGAGTGTTTGGCGGTGGAATGTTACGCTCCTGAGGCACGTTACGGTTAACGTGGGAGGAGCTTTCCTCCGTCGAGTGAACAGAGAGTTCTCCCCGTTGTGGGGGAACATTGTTCGGAGATGGCTCCGATGGCGGATCATTGTTCGTACTCGTCCCGGGAGGATTCCTCCTTCCTTGACGACTGTTCCTGTTTGCACTCCGGGTGGTTGGCATGACTTATTACTTGTGGTTTGTGATATGGGTTTATAGTAAGAACTTTCGTTCCCACAGACGGCGCCAAACTGATAGTCTCGTTCCTAAAGAAGGCCCGGACTCTCAGTTGAAGTGGTGGAGAAGATGATGTTCTTGAGACTCCAAGCTTGCTTGTTATGAGTAATCTGTAAAAGATAGAGAGAATACTCAGAAGTAGCAAGAGAGGAGTGGGGGGGCGTGTAGTAGCTTACCCAGTTTAAGGTGGACATCACCCTATTTATAGAGTGATGCCAGGAGAAGAGCCTCCCCCAGTTGAAGCCTTTAGACAGCCTGTTGAGATAAGTCTCGTGTCGATCGATTGGAGATAAGGCGGCTGTGATGATGAAGATCTCAGCAAACCGCCTTAGGTGATTCGCTTGTCGAGAATGTCTGGCGTATGAATCTGGTGAAGATCTCCCAGGCTCGTGTTGTCCTCCTTATTGGCCGGTTGATGTCAGACGCCCAAGTGGTCAATCTCCAAGTGGAGCAAGTGGCGGGCGAAGGCCTGTAAGGGCGAAGGCCCCAGATAGAATATAGCCAAATAAGGAGTGAGGTTTGCACGAACCTGGGTGTAAGAGTCCTATCTGGGCGGGGCCAGCATAGGCAGGAGAGTCCTTGCGAAGACGAGCTGAGACTGGGAGTAAGACCCATGAAGGCGAGTGAGGTCGCAAGGGGGAGACCTGAGACCGCGAGGGTGGCCCGCGAAGGCCCAAGAGACGCAAAGGTGAGTATGAGACATCGCCCATGCGAGACTTGAGGCCCGCGAGGGCAAGACCCCGCGCAGGTGAGACCGGAAACCACAAGGATGAGACCTTGCGAAGGCGATACTGGAGACCACAAGGATAAGTCCTCTTCAAAGGCCTTGTATGATTATGATACTACGCGAGGGCACGTTTGCTTGGGTAGTGTACCAGTCGCCTCTCGATCAGAATGATGTGACCACTGAACCTTGATAATCGCAATCGACTTGTTGCAGAGCCTTCGAATGTCTCTGGCCAGAAAAGCAATCAGTACCTCTTGGGCGGATAGATCCGGCTCTAGTTCAATCTCCTCCACTGGAATGTTCTGTATGACATCCAAAACGCACTTCTTGAGCATGCTGACGTGGAAAACAGTATGCACAGCTGACATGCTCGGGGGTAAGGCCAATCTATATGCTACCGTGCCTATACGCTCCAGAATCTCGTAAGGACCAATATATCTCGGGGCTATCTTGCCCCGCCTACCAAATCGAACTGTCCCACGAGTCGGTGCAACTTTCAACCAAACTCTATCTCCCACTTCAAACTCCAGATCTCGTCGTCTCTTGTTGACGTATGAGGTGGTCCTATCGTTTGCGGTCTTCATCCGCATCTGAATCAGACGGATCTTCTCCATCGTCGTCTCTAAAAGCTCGGGACCGATAGTCATCCTGTTTGAGGCATCTGTCCAACAATGCGGTGTGGTACACTACCCAAGCAATCGCGCCCTCGAGTTTTATCAGAATCATACAAGGCTTTGGGAGAGGTCTCATCCTTGTGATCTCCAGTATCGCCTTCGCAAGGTCTCATCCTTGTGGTCTCCAGTATCGCCTTCGCAAGGTCTCATCCTTGTGGTCTCCAGTATCGCCTTCGCAAGGTCTCATCCTTGTGGTCTCCAGTATCGCCTACGCGAGGTCTCATCCTTGTGGTCTCCAGTATCGCCTACGCGAGGTCCTGCCCTCGCGGGCCTCCAGACTCGCAGGGGCGACGTCTCATACTCACCCTTGCGATTCTAAAAGCCTGCGCGGGCCCCCTCGCGGTCTTAGGGCGAACCCTCGCGATCTCCTCGCCTCCATGGGTCTTACTCCCGCCTCCCGCCTATACCGGCCCCGCCTGCATAAGGCCTCGGTACCTGTGTTCGTGCAACCTCACCCCTTATTTGGCTATATTCTATTTGGGGCCTTCGCCCCTTTGGGGCCTTCGCCTTACAGTGCCTTCGCCCGCCACTTGCTCCACTTGGAGATTGACCACTTGGTCGTCGACATCAACTGGCCAATAAGGAGGGCAGCACGAGCTCGGGAGATCTTCACCAGATTTATACGCCAGACATTCTCTGACAAGTGAATCACCTAAGGCGGTTTGCTGAGATCTTCATCATCACAGCCGCCTTATCTCCAATCAGTCTGACACAGACTTATCTCAAACAGCCTGTCTAAGGGCTTCAACTGGGGGAGGCTCTTCTCCTGGCATCACTCTATAAATAGGGTGATGTCCACCCTAAATCGGGTAAGCTACTACACGCCCCCCCACTCCCCTCTTGCTACTTCTGAGTATTCTTCCTATCTTTTACAGATTACTCTGAACAGCAAGCTTGGAGTCTCAAGAACATCATCTTCTCCACCATATCAACTGAGAGTCCGGACCTTCTTTAGGAACGAGACTATCAGTTTGGCGCCGTCTGTGGGAACGAAAGTTCTTGCTATAAACCCATATTACAAACCACAAGCAATAAGTCATGCCAACCACCCGGAGTGCCAACAGAATCGTCAAGGGAGGAGGAATCCTCCCGGGGCAAGTACGAACAATGACCCACCATCGGAGCCTTCCCCGAACCACGTTCCCCCACAAAGGGGAGAACTCTCTATTCACTCAACAGAGGAAAGCTCATCCCACGTTGCCCGTAACATGCCTCAGGAGCGAAACACTCCACCTCCAAACACCCTCCAACGGACTCGATCCGGCCGTCCCGCAAACGATCACCGAGGCGGTTGCTTTCAACTTACGTGAAACTCTCGCCACCACTCTTCGGGCGTTTCGATAGCGTTGAACGCTGCGGACTAATCAGCCCGAACGCCCAGCCTACTCCTCCTCAAAGCAAGTAAGTAACCCCGATCCTTCTTCGTCATTACTTATCGCGCTTACTAGACGATTAGAGGAAGTGGAAAAAAGAGATGAAAGTTCCAGTGTCCATAATATCTCCAGGATGGTTCTTGACCACCTCTGTACCAAACCTTTTACTCAGAGGGTTTTAGAAACCCCTCTTCAGGACCAGTTTCGCCAGCCTAAGCTGGACGCCTATGATGGCCTCGCTGGACACGATATCCATCTCCAGCGTTACGTTTCCGCAATGGCAATAGCAAGGGCGGACGACAACACGCTCTGTAGAGCTTTCAGCTCCACGCTTACTGGGGCCGCTGCCAACTGGTACACCACTCTCCGGGACAAACGGTTTGACTCCTTTGAGGAGTTGTCCCGCAACTTCTCCAACCATTTTGTGGTATCCAAACCACCTCCTAAAACGGCGGGACACCTTCTTAAGATACGGCAGAAAAAAGATGAGCCCCTCAGAGAATATATTCAACGCTTCTGTGCCGAGTCTATCCGGGTCCCTAACTCGGGAGAAGAAGCTCGCCTGCTTGCAGCTATCCAAGGCCTGCGATGGGAGTCCCTTTTCTTTGTGGATGTCCACACTAACCCGCCCACCAACATGGAACAATTCTTAAGTACAGCGTCGCGGTTCATGAATACGGAAGAGGTCACTCGACCACTCGCCAGAGCCGCCACGGCGGACGCTAAGGGACAACCTCGCGACCGGATCCGAGGTCTCAAAGGCAAGACCCACGCCCCAAGAGGGAAAGGGCATACATTTCTCTTCCCCGCCGAGGGAATCTCGAACCAACATCCTCCATGCCTTGGAACAAGAGGGCGGTCCCCACTTGGCCTCGCCTCTCCCAGAAATAACAAGGCAAAGCAACAAGTTTTGCCGCTACCACCGTGACAAAGGTCACGACACCGAGGACTGTTTTGAGCTCAAGCGTATGATTGGAGAAATGCTGGCTCAAGGCAAGCTCGGGAGTACTTGCTCCAAACCGAGGACCGTGGAAGAGAAGGTGACCGTGAAGGGCGCCGCCAGAGGACCGCCGGCGGGGCGCTCCCAAAGAAACCTGTGTCAGAGAATTGGTTCGAGTCCCCCGGCAAGGGGACACATCGGCGTAATCACACGGTGTGAAGGCGCTTCGGCAAGACGCCGTCATATGAGGCAGATCTACCAGATAGACCACTCCTCTACTCGCTTTTGCATCGCAGCGATGGCACCTCTGTGGCAATACCGCACGCTGACCCCTTGGTTATCACCGCCCGTATTGCGGGCTGGGACGCCGATAGAATCTACATGGATACGGGGCAAATGCCAACGTGATCTACAAACACACTGTTGAGGCAAAGGTGCCTTTTTCACATATTCAGCCCGCGAAGGGGGCCACCTTTGGAATAGGACGGGATGAAATCCCAACCTTGGGGTCGATCACCCTGCCCTACATGATGATGGGAACCACCAAGGAGAAAAAGCAGGTATGTCATTCGAGCTATGTGGACTTTATTGTCCTGGATCTCCCTACGCCATATAACGCCATCATCGGGCGACATACTCAAACTGAGTTCCATGTCCGCTGCGATGTGCGAACCCTGACTCTAGTTTTTCACAACGCGCCAGGGTAAGCCTATATATTTGTCAGCCAGAATGTGGCCAGAGGCAATTATGTCTCTGCCCTCGCCGGGCCCCCGCAGCTTCCCCGGCCATCCGAGCCTAAGAGGAAGGCACCCGCAGAGGAAGCTGGTCCTGTGGGCGAAGCTGCTCCTGACTTGTCCGGAGCCTTTGAAGAAGTTGAGATCTCCCCCGGGAAGAAGTTTCGGTGGGAAAGGACCTCGAGGAAAAGACCAGCAAGCACTCATCCACCTCCTCCATGCCAACAAAGTGATGTCTTCGCATGGAGCCCCGAGGACCTACCAGGAGTTGATCCCGCCGTTATTTCTCACAAGTTAAGTGTACTCCCGGCTTTAGCCCGGTTAGACAGAAAACAAGGGGCATGGCCCCGACCGTAAGGACTTTGTACGCATCAAGTGCGTAAATTGCTTAAGGCAAATATAATCAAGGAAGTTCACTACTCGAATGGGTTGCGAATATTGTCCTCGCCGATAAAGAGGGCGGTCGTGGCGACTTTGCGTGGACTACAAGGGGGTTAATAGGGCCTGCCCAAGGGACCCCTATCCTTTACCATCCATTGACCAATCTGGTTGACTCAACCGCTCATCACTCGGTTTTTTTCTTTTCTCGATGCTTATAGCGGGTACCACCAAGTCTTTATGGACTCGGAGGACGCGGTAAAACCGCCTTTACTATCAAGCAAAGATATCATTATATCGAATGCCCTTCGCTTAAAAATGCGGGGCTACCTTCCAAAGGCTTGTAAATCAAGTCTTCGCAGGCCGATTGGCCGAAATCTTGAAGCCTATGTGGATGACATTGTGGTCAAAAGCAAGGCCAACCCAACCCATCTCACAGACTTGAGGGAAACATTCGACAACTTCCGCAAATACAATATGCGATTAAATCCAAAGAAGTGTATCTTCGGCGTAGGCGAAGGGAAGTTCCTGGGATACCAAATCTCCAAAGGAGGAATCCATGCAAATCCCAAAAAGATTGAAGCAATCACCACCTTGCGCACCCCTAGGGGGCTCAAGGAAATCCAACAACTGGCAGGAAAGCTAGTGGCCTTGGGACGATTCGTCTCTAAACTAAGTGATCGCTGCAAACCTTTCTTCGATCAGATTCGCAAGAAAAAAGCTTGCAAATGGACGGAGGAGTGTCGGGAGGCATATGCCTCCATAAAACGACACCTGCAAGAACTACCGCACTCAAGTGCCCTAGGCCAGGCGATGACCTGGTCCTTTACCTCGCCACCTCAGAAAGAAGTGTCGCTTCTGTCCTTATTAAGGAAGAAGCCGCCAAGCAATGGCCGGTCTATTACACCAGCCACACTCTCCAAGATACGGAAACAAGGTATCCTCCTCCAAAAGGCTATATTGTCCCTTGTATATGCAGAAGGAAGCTCAAGCCCTATTTCCAAGGGCACACTATTATAGTCCGAACGGACTTGCCAATTCAGACATCCTCAGCGCCCGAACACTCGTGGCGCCGCCAAGTGGTGCATCGAGCTTGGCGGCTTTAACATCAATTATGAGCCCAGAAAGGCAATTAAGGGCCAGGCCCTCGCCGACTTTATTGCGGAATTCTCAAATGCTGGTGTACTCTCGGCCCCGAGCAGGTCTCGCCTCCTCGTCCCACTCCTCCCGAATGGGACTTATTTGTGGATGGCTCATCCAAACTCGAATCCCGCAGGGGTGTGTATCTACGTGGACCCCTAGGTATGGAAGTATTCCTTCGTGTCTCTTTTCAATTTCAAGTAACTAACAATGTTGCAGAATATGAGGCCCTCGTAGCCGGGCTGAAACTCGCCACTGGGCGGTGCATTCGCCGCCTCCATGTCCACAAGTGACTCGCACTGGTGATTCACTGTGTTCAAGGGTGCGCCGAGTGCAAGGACGCCACCCCGATCAATTACCTTAAGTTGGTTAACACCCTACGAACCGACTTTTAAGAAGTCTTCTTTATACATGTTCCTCTTTCTGAGAACACTACAGCAGACATGCTATCAAAGGGAAAGACTCCCTCTACCACAGCCACTCTGACCAGTCCTTCCATCACGGAAGGTATTGATATTGCCTCTCTAGCAACGCAGGATCCAGTCACAGACTGGAGAAATCCTATCATCGCTGCGCTAAAAGCCAGCACTACAGATCCCCAGGTTCGCAAGCAAGCCCTCCGCTTCGTCCTCATTGATGACCAATTATGGCATCACGGGTTTGCGGCGCCTCTACAACGGTGCCTTAGCACCCTTGAGGGACGCTCTGACTTGGACACTCTCCACCAAGGCAATTATGGCGCTCACATCGCTGCGGAGGCGCTTGCACACAAACACCTCCGTAAAGGATAATACAGGCCTACCGTGAAAAGGACGCCGCGCAGACTGGTCAAAACGTGCCACCAAGCCAAATCAATTCTCGCATCCAGCGGCTACCATCCACGGAATCTCCAAAGATCGACAAATCCAAAGGTTTTCGCCCCTATGGGGCCTCGACCTCATTGGTCCAATGCCGACCGCTCCAGTCGGCACCGCTCTGCGTTGTAGCAGCTTGATTATTTTTCTAAATGGGTCGAGGTAGAACCCCGGTCTCCATCACTTCCGCCAAGATTATCAAGTTTCTTTGGAAGAATCTTGTTCTGCCGACGGCAGCCCTCGTGCTATTATTACGTATAATGGCACTCAGATTCGCTACCACAAAGTGTCCAACAATGGGCACAGGACAATAATGTCCGCATGCTTTTTGCCCGGTGGCACACCCCCAATCTAATGGGCAGGTTGAGGTCACCAACCGAACCATCAAGGAAGGCCTCAAGAAACGCCTGGATGGGGCCAAGGGCCGCTGGGTAGATGAACTCCCAAGTGTCTTATGGGACTATCGCACCACAACGCGAACCCCCACAGGAGAGACGCCTTTCTCTCTAGTATACGGCGCAGATGCGCTCCTACCTATTGAGGTAGATCTCCCTACAATCCGTATGATCAACTTCACTGACGAAGCCAATGCTCAAGGGCTCCGTGCCAAACTCGACTTAATTGAAGAATTGCGCGAAGGTGCTCGCCGCATGACCGCCCTCAAACAGAGGCTCAATCTTCATCATAATTCCCGGTCAAACCCAAGGTGCGCACCAAGGAGGCCTTGCCTTACTTAAATCGGCCCTCACCGCTCGCGACCCCAAGCGGGGTGTCCTGCGACCCAACCGGGACGGGCCTTATATTGTTCATAAACAAGTCCGCCTGTGAGTCTATGAACTACAAGACCATGATGGTCGTCTGCTCCCGCAACTTTTATACGGATGACTTGCGCCCATATTACGTGTAAGTCCTTAGTCTCACAAATTCAATAAAATACATATGTATTTCCTCTGTCTGCAGCTTACACGGCATTTCGAATGCCCTCTCCACCGCCCTCTGTACCCGGCCGGTCAGACTGGCTGCCTGCCTGAGTTATGGCATCAGACCTTGTCAGGTCTCACTTCTCCACACAGGTGGTTGCGGGTCTCATTCCCCAACTGACCTTCAACTCGCCCCGCCCCAAGGGTAATCCCCTTGCGCTGCGGAAGGGTAACCCCCTTTTGGCTCCTTCAGGAAGGTCTATGTGTAAGTCGTCCTCGCACGCCACAGCAGACCTTCCGCTCAGACTTCTCCACACAGGTGGTTGCGGGTCTCATTCCCCAACCGACCTTCAACTCGCCCCGCCCCAAGGGTAATCCCCTTGCGCTGCGGAAGGGTAACCCCCTTTTGGCTCCTTCAGGAAGGTCTATGTGTAAGTCGTCCTCGCACGCCGCAGCAGACCTTCCGCTCGGCTTTCTCCACACAGGTGGTTGCGGGTCTCATTCCCCAACTGACCTTCAACTCGCCCCGCCCCAAGGGTAATCCCCTTGCGCTGCGGAAGGGTAACCCCCTTTTGGCTCCTTCAGGAAGGTCTATGTGTAAGTCGCCCTCGCACGCCGCAGCAGACCTTCCGCCGGCTTCTCCACACAGTGGTTGCGGGTCTCATTCCCAACCGACCTTCAACTCGCCCGCCCCAAGGGTAATCCCCTTGCGCTGCGGAAGGGTAACCCCTTTTGGCTCCTTCAGAAGGTCTATGTGTAAGTCGCCCTCGCACGCCGCAGCAGACCTTCCGCTCGGCTTTCTCCACACAGTGTGGTCATGGGTCTCATTCCCAGTGACCTTCAACTCGCCCGCCCCAACCGACCTTCAACTCGACCCCGCCCCAAGGGTAATCCCAGTGACCTTGCGCCGCGGAAGGGTAACCCCTTTGGCTCCTTCAGAAGGTCTATGTGTAAGTCGTCCTCGCACGCCGCAGCAGACCTTCCGCTCGGCTTCTCCACACAGTGGTTGCGGGTCTCATTCCCAACCGACCTTCAACTCGCCCGCCCCAAGGGTAATCCTTGCGCCGCGGGAAGGGTAACCCCCTTTTGGCTCCTTCAGAAGGTCTATGTGTAAGTCGTCCCCGCACGCCGCAACCTTCCGCTCGGACTTCTCCACACGATGGTTGCGGGTCCCATTCCCCAACCAACCTTCAACTTGCCCCGTCCCTCGATGGTTCTCCACTTGTCTCAACAGCGCCCCATCGCCTTCGCCAAACGCGCGACCTGCACTCCAGGTAAACCAAACCTTTTTTACTGAATACTTATCGTATAAATGATGAGCAAACTACAGGAAACTTCTACTTGGTACACCGTACACTACCCAAGGGCTTACTCCCTAAACAGTTGCCTAAGAAGGGAGCTCAACAAGTAAACCCACAAGTCATTTGGAATGACTCGTGTGGCTCCACCGTTGCGGAGCTTAAAGTGCCTCGTCACTATAAACTTAAGACTAAATCTCCAGCTCCATAATGAATAGTCCCTGTGGCTCCGCCTTCGCGGACCCCAGAAGGACATCTCTCCATGAGACAGGACTTAGCCTATGGTTATTAAACTAAGCTAACGTACCCTACAAGGCTATCGCGAGTTAAAGCGAATCTACAAAACAGTTGAAGGAAAAAGGAAGTTTTCACTTCATCTATTGTTCCCAAAAAGTGTGTGAATGCAGGTCTTTATACAAAATAGGGGGCATCCACATGTTGGAGCCTCCACCCTAGTCCGAGAAGGGCGTACTGTGCATCGCCCATCTTCCTTCCCCTCGCTCCCCCACTCACGGCGCGCCTACCGTTGGCTCATTGGTGTTGGCAGCATCCGGGATCCCAAGACTTAGAGCTGGAAACGCCTTCTCCACTTGGAAGCGGCATCGCAGCCAGCCTTCCTCATAGGCTCGCGCCCGCCGCCTGTGGCTTGATCTCACCAAGCTTCTCCACCGCCGAGGCATCCGCTCGAGGATGGGTACCTTAATGGAGGAAGAGGACTCGTGATCCTCACCTTCAAAGGGGGGAAGGCCCAGAGCCTTCTCCATCTCCCACACTGAGGCCATCGCCTTTTCCAGGTCAGTGGCGACCTCCAGGCGTGCCTTCAGAGCAACCTCAGCAGCAAGCCTGCCCTCCTCCACCTTCTTCTCCGCCGCTTGAGCCTCGGACAGAGCTTGGCCTCGCCTCCTCGCCGCGGCCTCGCCTCGCTCAACTCGGGCCTTCGCCACCGCAAGGGCGGCTTTGGTTTCGCCTCCCGGGGAAAGGAGGGACTCCTTCAAGACAGCACTTTCAAGCCGCTTGGCTTCCAGCATTGCTTCGCTGAAGGAAGCGTTGCCGCAACATCAAGAAGGCAGGCCTGCTCCCACCGGTACCGCATGCCGTGCGCCCGCTCTTGGTTGCCATAATCACACCAACTCTCTAGTTGGGCTACGCGCTTGGCATGCTCCTCCTTGAGCTCCTCCTCCCTCTTCTTTGAGGACTCCAGCCTCCTCCCGAGAGAGGCAATCTCGATATCCGGGCATCATCCCGCCCGTTGGCATACTTCAGAAGTCATGCCATTGCTCAAGCAAAGAAGATGACCCTTGACACCCGCCCGCATCCCAATACTATTAAAGCGAAGCGAAAAAGGCTAAACTAAGCTTATACATAAAGACCAGAGGCTGTCTTACTCGCAGACTTTGTTGAGCTGCCTCCTCATGAATTCGGCAGGGGAGTCCAGGCTCCGCCGGTCACCTCCTGTCATAGGGGTGCGCAGCCCTCCAGCAGGATTGGAGGGTTTGCTCCTCCCCGCAGCAGTGAACTGCTATTCCTCGTGAGGAAGACCGGATCCCATGCATCTTTCAGAGCCTCCCTTGCTCCCTCGTACACCCCGAGTCCGGTCCGATGCCTCTGGACTCTCGTGAGGTCTCGGCTCCTCGACCACTTGGGGGCCGACTTGGCAGCAACGCGCCTCCGCTCCAAGTAGTGGGACCAGACTCCGGTCTTCTCAAGGACCTCGCTCCCGGTCCCCAAATCGGAAGGATCTCTGTAAGGACCCCTTGGTCCACAAGAGCCTCACAGGACCAGCCCTTGGCTCGAAGGGCCTCGCCTACAAAGAACAGTGCATCAAGCAACTAGGAAACAAGTATGAACTCAAAAGCAAAGAAAATATCACAAAATCAAAAAGACTTACCGAGTAAGGACGCCCCCATCCACGGACTTCCACTGGCTGCCGGAAGGTTGGACAACCTCCCAACCACTTGTCCTCGCAGAGGACCGTGTCACTGCACCCCCTTCCTCCGGGCCTCACTATTGGAAGAGGAAGAAGTCTCCTCAACCACCAGTGATCCTCTTCCCTTCGTGGCGGGGGCCTTCTCCCCGAAGGGGCCTCTTGTGGATCTCCTCTCTAAGAGGGATGGCTGCAGGATCTCTTCCCTTGCTTTGGTGGTCTCCGCCTCCCCAAGGGAATAACGGGTACCTCCTGTGGGCCGGTACTCCCAATGGCCTTTGCAGCTGATCGCCCCTCCTTCTCATAGAGATCGTGACGTTAGCCGCTGACATCTTACCCTTGGGAGGAGGCACTCGCCTCTGTAATGATCTCTGCCGCGACCACATGACCGGGCAGGTCTTCACCTTGAATCGGTGAAGGGCTCGCAAGAGCCTGGACACAAAGGCCTCAGCAGCCTCCTCGTAAGAAATGGGCTGCACCACCGAGATGGGCACACCAATGGGAACAGCGCTATCTGCTCGCGCCTCCTCTGGGCCCTCTGCAGAAGGCACGACCTCTTCAGCAGTAGGGGGCATTTCAAGCTCCACCCTTCTGGCCTCTTCAGCCAGGGGCTCCCCACTGGGAACCTCTTCCCCAGCAGGCTCCCTGGCCTCTTCAGCTGAAACGGCTGGGGTAGGACCCTCTTCCCAAAGGGCTCCTAACCTCTCCAGATTAAAATAACCGGAGTAGGCCCTCTGCTCCAAAGCAGATTCTCAGCCCCCTGGCCGACTCCTTCAGCCGTGGTCCCCGCACCGGCAGGGGCCTCTCTTCCTCAAAGGTGCGTGGCAGCCACTTTCCTCTTCTTCTTCTCCGGTGAGAAGCCATCGAAGGCTTGATACCAGCCCTCTTTTTGGACAGTTTTGGGACAATGGGTCCCAACACCTTGACCGCCATGGCAGGGGCGTCTTCCTCAAGTGCACATGCCAGGTGCACTCGTTGGGCGATGCGCATGGATGCTTTCTTACCCTGGGCTTCGCCAGACTCTGCGACGGCATCTGCAGACAAAAAGGGACTTCTGCACTGTGTTTTACTGCACCTCTTACAAATTTACAATATATTAGTATGTATGCGCAAAGATACTGGGCGCCGCTAGAGCAGCGAAGAAAGAATCTATCATTGTCCCACGGTGGACAGGAGCCCATCCTCGTATGGCGGGGGCCTCTGGGGGTCCAGCACGAAACCCGTGCTAATCCCAGCCCACCTTAGGGTGGTCTCGTCCAAGTGGGCAGCCGAGAAAGGGAAGAACGCCTCGCCTGCGCTCCTCGACAGGACCTCGTCCAACCACCCCAGCAGCTTGAACGTATGCCTGCCACCGCACTCCCCGTGAGTCAAGACACGAGCCTCCGCGCAATGCTTTGCACAGATTGTCGCGTCCTCGCCACGGGAAAGTCCCATGTGCCTTCGCGGCAGAAGAAAAAGGATCCGTGCCGCTTGTGGTAGGATTCGGGCGCGGCGGTAAAGGAGATGGAGTGGTTACCTCCAACATTTATGGGAGTGACGGAGAAGAACGCACCCCCACTCCTCAGCTCCAACCGATAAAAGCGGTTGAACACATCGGCGAAGGGCTTCACGCCGGCCATGTGGCAGGCGACAATGAAGCCCGCAATACTCAGGAAAGTATTGGGCGCCAACTGAGTTGGGGGCATTCCCCAATCAGCACAGAGATCTTGCACAAGTTACGGAAAGGGGTACCGCAATCCCGCCGCAAGCTGCGCCGTGTACAGGCACAGCACCCGGTTCTCCTTATTCTCCTCGGTAACGGGCCAGCCCATCGCCCGACAAACACCCGCACGGGATGCGTATACCGGCGTTTTCTCCACGGGCCAGAAGGCCCCCACCATTTCCTGGTGAATTCTATCGAACTTCACCGTGGTTTTCTCGAGAGGAGCAACCACCGGGCGAACAGCTTCCTTGGAATCCATCTCTACAAAAGGAAGAACAGATAGGCATATAAATCGAAACAGCCCAAAGAAAGGCATTTCGGCAAGCGCTCGGTGCGCCAGAGAACTTGAAGCACTCAGCAAAGCGGGAAGAAAAACTTACCTCGAGTGGTTTAAAGCGTAAGCAAGAACGAACGGAGCGGTTGGCAGTTGACCGGAGGAATCTCGAACGGAAAGTAGGAACCACCGCAAATCACCTCTCAACTGCCGATGAAATCGCCAAGAAACGCAAGAATGCGAAAGGGTTACTCGAAGCGGAGTGAACAAATGCAAGAGTGGAGAAGAAAGGTTTCAATCTTCTCGGGTACGCTTTTATAAGCCCGCCAAAATGAAAAAGCGCTTTTAAGCGTGAATGACTCGAGGCGCCACGTGCCGGCATCCAGCGGTTATTAAACCTCTCCCCGCCATACAAAGGAGAAACGCTTTTACAAAGCGTAATCGACTCTACGGCGCCACGTGTTAAGGCCCCATAACGGCCAAGAAACCTCTCATCTTCCTTTATCTCTCCTACATTAAATGTTGAAGAGACTCTTCGCTGCCTTCGCAATCAAACGGTCCGCAAACGGCCCAAGCGCCTTCGCCAAACTCCAAAGACTTGAATTTGAACAGAGCGGGACCCTGCCCATACTCCGCCTTCAGGAGGAGGCATCTTGGTACACTACCCATGCAAATGCCCTCCTCAAAACTCACAAGGATCATGAAGGATCCAACACGTAATATCAGTGCCATAAAGGTCATCGCGCTCCACACAAACTCGCCTCGTGTCTGCACTCGCCCTCAACATGGTATTTTCAAACAAAGATCTTCAACACAGAGTAAAGGGTCGTGAAGGATCCAACACAAACTATCAGATTATAAAAGATCTTCACTTGTGACTACTACATCGGTCCTCAAAGAAAGTACTTTTCAAAAACGGAGTACAGGACCTCGCCCATACTCCGCTCTCGTGAGGAGGCATCTTGGTACACTACCCAAGCAATCGCGCCTCGAGTTTTATCGAGAATCATACGAGGCCTTGGGAGGGTCTCATCCTTGTGGTCTCCAGTATCGCCTTCGCAAGGTCTCATCCTTGTGGTCTCCAGTATCGCCTTCGCAAGGTCTCATCCTTGTGGTCTCCAGTATCGCCTACGCGAGGTCTCATCCTTGTGGTCTCCAGTATCGCCTACGCGAGGTCCTGCCCTCGCGGGCCTCCAGACTCGCAGGGGCGACGTCTCATACTCACCCTTGCGATTCTAAAAGCCTGCGCGGGCCCCCCTCGCGGTCTTAGGGCGAACACTCGCGATCTCCCTCGCCTCCATGGGTCTTACTCCCGCCTCCTGCCTATACCGGCCCCGCCTGCATAAGGCCTTGCACCTGTGTTCGTGCAACCTCACCCCTTATTTGGCTATATTCTATTTGGGGCCTTCGCCCCTTTGGGCCTTCGCCCTTACAGCCTTCGCCCGCCACTTGCTCCACTTGGAGATTGACCACTTGGTCGCCCGACATCAAGCGGCCAATAAGGAGGGCAGCACGAGCCTCGGGAGATCTTCACCAGATTTATACGCGGACATTCTCTCGACAAGTGAATCACCTAAGGCGGTTTGCTGAGATCTTCATCATCACAGCCGCCTTATCTCCAATCGATCGACACGTACTTATCTCAAACAGCCTGTCTAAGGGCTTCAACTGGGGGAGGCTCTTCTCCTGGCATCACTCTATAAATAGGGTGATGTCCACCCTAAATCGGGTAAGCTACTACACGCCCCCCCCACTCCCCTCTTGCTACTTCTGAGTATTCTTCCTATCTTTTACAGATTACTCTGAACAGCAAGCTTGGAGTCTCAAGAACATCATCTTCTCCACCATATCAACTGAGAGTCCGGACCTTCTTTAGGAACGAGACTATCACGGTGTCATCCATCTTTGACCATATAGTGCCTCAAAAGGTGTCATGCTGCTAGTAGTCTGATAGCTGTTGTTGTAGGAGAACTCCACTAACGGCAAGTGCTGATCCCAATGTCCCCCGAAGTCCAAAACACAACTCCTGAGCATATCCTCGATAATCTGAATAACTCTCTCTGACTGCCCGTCTGTCTGAGGATGGTAAGACGTGCTCAGGTGGAGTCGGGTGCCCAGAGCCTCGTGAAAGGCACCCCAGAACCTCGCGGTAAATCGTGGGTCCCTGTCGGATACATTAGTCCGGTACTCCATGTAATCGCACGATCTCTCGAATATGCAACTGGGCAAGCTTCTCTAACGAGTCCGTCACTCGCATCGGTAGAAAGTGTGCGCACTTGGTCAGTCGGTCGACTATAACCCAGATAGCATCATGATGTGCTCTGGTCAGAGGTAGACAAGTCAGGAAATCCATCGTAATATTACCCCACTTCCTAACAGGAATAGGTAGAGTCTGTAGTGTACCAGCTGGCTTCTGATGCTCTACCTTGACACGCTGACAACTCAAACATCTTGCCACGTAGCCAGCTATATGTCTATGCATCCCTGGCTACCAGAAGTGAGATCGATGATCATGGAACAATTTCTCACCTCCGAGGTGGATGCTCAAACTATTGGAGTGCTCCTCCCGTAGAAGTCGGTCTCGAATCGACGATTCGTCCGGTACATAGAGGCGACTCCTAAAGTACAACAATCTCTGCTTGTACTGGAAGAATGGTCGCAAGGCTCCTTTGATCTCACCCGAGAGTTTCTTCAACGTTGTGTCCCTAGTCCGTGCCTCTCAGATCTCGATCAATCAATCAGACAAAATAGTCAAAGTGTTAACCTGAGCGTGCTCCCACTGTTCCCACTGATGCCATAACAGCACCAGATTTGATCCCTAGGCCTTGTCCCCAGAATTTCCACCATTGACAATACCCATGTACTTCCTGCTCAAATTATCTGCTACTGAGTTCCCCTTACCGGCGGTGTACTCGATGGTACAGTCGTAAACCTTCATGTACTCGAGCCACCGTCATTGCCTCATGTTCAGATCCTTTTGCGTAAACATATACTTCAAGCTCTTGTGGTCGGTGAAAATTTGGAAACTGTTGCGAAGTAGGTAGTGCCTCCACTGTTTGAGGGCATAGATGATTGCAGCCAATTCTAGGTCATGCGTCGAGTAGTTCTGCTCGTGCGGTCGCATTTGCCTCGACCCATACGTAATGACGTGCTGCCCTTGCATCAACACACAGCCGAGTCCCGTTCTCAACGCATCGGTGTAGATCACGTAAGGGAGTGTCAGGTCCGATTGGCTCAGAATCGGTGCGTGTATTAACAACCGCTTGAGTTCCCGAAAACTATCCTCCCAGGCTGAGGACCAAACAAACGGCTGACCCTTCTTGGTCAGCTGAGTGAGCGGCGATGCCAGTCTGGAGAATCCTGGTACGAATCTGCGGTAGTACCCCGCAAAACCCATGAAGCTCCGTATATCCTTGACTGTTCGTGGTTGCCCCCACTCCTCAACCGACTTGGTTTTCTCTGGGTCCACTGAAATATTGTGTTCTCCAACAATGTGACCCAGAAAAGTTAGTTCCCGCATCCAGAAGTAGCATTTAGAGAACTTAAATAGTTGGTTGTTTGCAAGTGTCTCCAGTAGAGTCTTCAATCTGCTATGATGTGTCGGCCTGCTTGATCTGGAAAACCCGCGCTGGCTGGGTAGTCTGCCGAACTGGTGGTGGTGCAATCTGTGGTCTCTGCGGTGGAGCTCTCAAACCTCCTTATGCTATGCCTCGGCCCTGAATAGCCCTGGTCTGACCCTGCTGCTGTCCCCTTGGCTGAAATCGAACGCCCTGTGTCTGAGTCTGTGGGCAATCCTTGATCCAATGATCTGACGCCCCGCATCTCAAGCACTGGCCTGATATTCTGTAGCAAGTCCGACCCTCGTGGCGCCTGCCACACTGTCGACAAACTGGCATCTCTGTAGTGGGGGCCTTGCCAGTGCCCCTGTCAAACTTGCCTGACCTACTTGGTCCCGGATGCTGTCCTTGGCCCTGCTGGCCTGAAGACTTCCCGCCACTCTGGGGTCGGGATATGGCTGCTGATCCGATCATCTCCGTCTCAAGCAGAAGGGCCTTCTGAATGGCCTTATGATAGACAGAGATATTGAACGCAATCAGGTGCTCTTTGATCTACGGGCGCAGGCCCATGATGAACCTCCTTGTCTTCTCCCGTTTGGAAGAATCGAACTGAGAGGAGTAACAGATGAGTCGGCTGAACTCGAGCTCATACTCGGTGACGGTCCTACTCCACTGAGTGAGCGCATCAAATTCTGCCTGTCGGTGCTCCTGAATGGCGTACCCCATCCACCTCTCATGATAAAGGCGGGAAAACTCCTCCCAAGTCATCCCCGGGTCGGTACGCCTCATATCCCGGTACTGTGTCGTCGCCCGGTTCCTGACTATCCCTACCACAAGTTGTGTGCAGCGTCACGCAGATAGAAGGTAGTAAGAGAAACCATCACCTCAAATGGCAGTCGCAATCTCGGCAGGAGATGCTCCACATCTGACAGCCAGCTCTCGGCTGCATCTAACCCTGACTTGCCCGAAAATTTGGGCGGGTTGAAACGCTGCAGGCGCTCTATCATCCTGACCTCATCGTAACACGATGTATAAATAGTTCGATTATTGTGTTAGTTTGGATTTATACGTTAATCAAATAACACAATGTATCAACATTGGAATATATGTTGGTGTTCCTAAATCTCCCTAGTCGATGTCTTATAGCGAACATGGGTTGCTACAACGCCCTTGAGACTAGCATAAGGGAAGATTCACATAAGAGTTGTGAATGTTGACTTATGAATACATTGGAGAGGAACTATGTATTGGAGCGACCGGACTGAGAGCATTATGGAATCGTGGTGTAAATATCGAAATGGGTCTCTCAGGGATCATAGTACGTGTAGTCCTTAGACATGAGGTTATGAAGATCTGCTCATGTGAGTGGCATGCTTTGATTCTATGCTCTATCCCTTTCTTGATCGAGGGAGTGTGCTAGTTTTGGGTGTGTGACAATATCATGGAGTATGACTGTCATGAACCAAGACGGGATTCTTCACTCCCTCACCACGGGAGAGAGTTCTCATCCGCAAGATTGAACTGGAACGAGCGTGCATAAGATATGCATCTCGTGTCAATCTGAGAATCTGAATGGAAGGGACATATCATGTACACCGTATGATCATACCGATAGGTAAAGTTTCCGTCGCGTTTGAAACAGATTCTATATTACTTGGGTGGCAGTGATGTGTTGCTAGATACCGCTCACTGTCTGTAATTATGATTGAGAAATCATAATTACTACCAACGTAATAAGAATCTATAGGGTCGCACGGACAATGAGTGAATTATGGAGTTATTTAGCAAGAGACAAAAGTTTGGTGACTTAAGTGTCAGCTTTGGGAAAGCTGAACACTTAAGTAATATGAGACATTGAGACTAGGGACTAAGGTTGCAATTAACCCAAAAGACATGTTCAAAAGCAACCTAGCCACCAGCATCTGTACGGGTAGAATTCATTTTGCTCAGCCTCTGTCTGTTTCATACAGTTTCATCAAATAGTTTTTCCAGTTGGGAACTGGAGAATTGTCAGAAAAATACAGAAAATTGTCTGTGAATTTTCTGATCAGTCTCGTGTGCTCCGTTCTCTGAGGAACTGTTGCTAGCACGGCAGAAGGAGGAACGAGGACTCCGTGGTTGCTCGCGCGTGGATACCGTAGAGGATCTGTATGTTCAGGTCTACCGGAAGAACGTTGATTAGGAGATTTTCAGGTAATCTCTTGAACAATAATTATACCGTTTACGATTGTACCTGGATCCTGGAAGGGTTTTAATTTTTCCGCTGCGTTGTATGATGCTACAAACCCTAACAGCCTTGACACTGGCGAATCCCTCATGACGTGAACGCCTGTCAGGCGAAGCCTTGACACTGGCGAACGTCTATCAGACGAAAAACTTGACACTGGCGAACGCCTGTCAGGAGAAGCCTGGACACTGGCGAACGCCTGTCAAGGGACCGCGAGGCCTCATTCAAGGTTCTCATACAAGATACTTTTATCTTGACCAAATTCATACATACATGTAATTTCATGATTTTAATCATCTTCAAACATATAGGCATGCATATGGTTCATACTCTTCATGAACGATCATATCAATTGCATGCTTAAGGCCGAAAATACATGTAATGTTCAGTCAGCCCGAAATGAGTATTCGCATGCAACATCCATACGAGTTCATGCGAACATGCATATAAGTACATGCGAACATGCAAATACATTCAAGCAACACAGCCTCTAATACCATTTGTAGATTTAGAGATTCATAGTATGATGTGTTTTCCATAATCATGCCTCTCCACTTTCACAAAGAAGAAAGAGGAGAAGGAGGAGGACGAAGTGGAGATAGAAGGCATACCATGCACCCTTGAAAAACAGCGTAAGGATATTTTATCCTTGTTCCAAACGTATGCTCCAAGTCTTCCGATTGAATCTTCAGGCCTTCGAATTCCTTGATAAGGGCAGATTGCATGTGATGAAATGAGGTTGTAAGTCTTCCGATTGAATCTTCAGGCCTTCGAGTTCCTTGATAAGGGCAGATTGCATGTGATAAAATGAGGTTGTTTAGTGTTAAAGAGACACAAAAATCATTCCACCCAAAATGCTCTAGGAATGCTTAATATTTCGGCCAAGAACAAAATAGTAGAGAGAAGTTTCAGATTCTTGAGTGTCTTGTGTTGTGGCCAAATCATCTATTTATAGATGATGTAGGGAGTTACTAGGAAGAGTCACAACTCCTTATGGCTGAAAGTACACATACTTTCGGCCTAAGGAGTGGTTACTCCCTCCTTGTACACTCCCTTGTCCAAATGCTAAGTAACTCCTTATTTAGGCGAAGGGGTGCCTTCCCTTGAGGTGCCTCTTCGCCAATTTCAGGCTCTCATGGCCGAAAATCTCTTGTTAACTTCCACGAGATGTGCACACATGCACTAGGGTGCATACACCATCCATCTCGATTGCCAAAGTCATGTCCTTTTACCAAAATACCCTTATTTTGTATAAAAGGATGCTAGTAAGTAGTTACTACTCATGAAACATCACAAATGTTCCATATAGCCACAATTCACATAGTTGAATTCCATAGAACTCATACTGATGCGAAGACTCAACAACTGCTAGTAAGGGCTCAACAACTGACACGAGGGGGCAACCCTCGCGCATACCGGACTCCAGGGGCAATGGGCAGCGAAGGCAACAGGGACAGGGCCTATCCAACCCTTCCCTCAGTCAGAGACTGACGTACCAACATGTTCCATGCCCTGGAGCAGAGAAGGGAGATCACCAAATGGCCTCGCCCACTTCCCAAAGGCGCTGCGACGCCAAACAACAATTACTACCGCTACCATCGCGACAAGGGCCACGACACTGAGGAGTGTGTGGAACTCAAGCGCATGCTGGCGGAGATGATAGCTCAGGGGAAACTCACAGAGTTCTTTGTTCGCAACCCATCCCCACGAAGGGGTTCACCCAGGGGATATAAGCGCGAAGGCGATCGGGAGGATCGTGGAAGGGACCACCCCAGACGGAACAGGGCCCATGGGGGAGCTGATCAGATCCCACCTGCCAGGGGCCACATCATTGTGATCACCCAGTGTGAAGGCGTAGCTGCGAGGCACCGCTATATGAGACAGATGTATCAGCTGGATCACATGGCTAGCCACCTCATCCACCGCCGCGTTGGGACCTCTGTGGGACATTGGCCGGATCTACATGGACACGGGGGCTAATGCCAACGTTATTTACAAGCACACACTTGTTGAGGTGAAGGTACCCCTGTGTCAAATCAAGCTGGCAAAGGCTGCAACCTTTGGGATCGGAAGGGAAGAGATCCTAACCTTGGGGGCCATCACACTTCCGTTTATGATGGTCGGCGCAACCAAGTACAGCAGGCAGGTCTGCCACTCTAGCTTCGTGGACTTCATCGTCCTTGACCTCCCCTCGCCCTACAATGCCATTGTTGGGCGCGCCACACAGACTGAATTCCACATTCATTTTAACGTGCGCACTTTAACACTGGTGTTCCACACCTCAGCTGGCGATGCGTACATCTACGTCAACCAGAACGTGGCGAGGGGCAACTATGTCAACGCGCTTGCTGGCCCCTCTCAGCTGCCTCAATGCATGGATCCAAAGAGGAAGAAACTAGCTGATGAGCCTGTGCCGGAGAGCGAAGTGGCCCCAGACCTATCTGGTGACTTTGAGAAGGTCGAGATATCTCCAGGGAAGAAGTTCCGCATTCGGAAGGACCTCCCAAAAAAGGACAAGGAAGCCCTTATTCTCCTCCTCCATGGCAACATGGACGTCTTTGCGTGGAGGCCAGCTGACCTCCCAAGCGTAGATCCTTCTGTTATCTCCCACAAACTCAATGTACTCCCTGGCTTTCAGCCGATTAGGCAAAAAAAAAGGGTCATGGCCCCAGACCGAAAAGCGTTTGTACGCACTGAGGTGCAGAAGTTGTTGGATGCTAATATAATTAAGGAAGTTCATTACTCTGAGTGAGTCGCTAATATTTTGCTTGCTGACAAAGAAAATGGAGAATGGCACATGTGTGTGGACTACAATGGGGTCAATAGGGCCTGCCCTAGAGATCCATACCCCTTACTTGTCATAGACCAACTGGTGGACTCAACTGTGCGATACCCAGTCCTCTCTTTCCTTGATGCGTACAGTGGCTACCATCAAATCTTCATGGATCCTGAAGATGCCATGAAAACCGTCTTCACAACCGGCGAAGCGGTCTACCACTACATTCGCATGCCTTTTGGCTTGAGGAATGCAGAGGCAACTTTCCAAAGGTTGGTGAACAGGGTCTTCGCAGATCATATTGTGAGGAATCATGAGGCCTATGTTGACGACATAGTGGTGAAGAGCAAGGCCACCACCAAACACCTGGAGGATCTAGAACAGACCTTCGCCAATTTCCGCGTATATAACATGCGCCTGAATCCAAAGAAGTGCATCTTTGGCGTTGGTGAAAGGAAGTTTCTGTTGGAATTCTTGTGCACCAAGATGACCTGGGCTAGCTAAAGTAGCTAAGCACAGCTCAACTCAGCTCAATCTGAGTGTTTGAGCTAGAGAGATGTGTATCTGCTCTTAGTGAGCTGATATGAGCTCAAGGAGCTCAATGGATGATTTAATATGTCTTGGACTAGCTCTATGTGAGCTCGGTACAAATGTGTCTAGGCACCTTTTGGCGAAGAGACGTGTCTCTTGGCGGAAAGGTGCGTAAATTGGTGAAAAGGTGTCGGAGAGGGCCAAGCACACCTTCGGCCTAGGCCGAAGGGTGCGTAGCACCCTTGGGTGCCGAAAGGGCACCCTAAGGTGGCCTTACACCCATTCGGCCATGGGCCTAGGGGTGTGAGTGTCCCTTCGCCCTAGGTGCCTCTAGGCAAGGGGGTGCACCCCATGCCTTGCACCATTCGGCCAAAGGGACATGTCTCATGTCCCATGGCCGAATGGGCAAGGGGCATGGGTCACCTCCCTTGCCTCTTCACCATATTTGGATAATTAATTAATTAGTTAATTAATTTCCTATTAGACACAATTATTTATTTATTCCTTTTCTAATTAATTAGTTAATTGAAAAGGCAAAGGCATGAGACATGTCTCATGGACCAAGGGGCATTGGTTGCAGCCCTTGGCCCTAGAGACATGTTACTTCGCAAATGAGGAGGCATTGTGCCCCCTCATTGGCAGCCCATCCTCCTCTATAAATAGAGGGAGGGTGGCGCCATTTCTATCATCCCACAACCAGCATTGGTTCTCTCTTCTCTCTTCATACTTCCTCTTGCGAAACTAGAAGGCATTCTAGGAGCATTGTGAGTGGAACTCACCTTGGAGACAAATCATCTTCAAGCCGCCCTTAAGGTGTTCCCCAGGCCGAGTCTTCTACATCAATAAGGAGCAAGAATCTCTAAGATTCTTAAGCTGCGTCCAGAAGAAAGGTACATACTATTAATCCCTTCTTCGGTATTGATGAATGCGAACATGAGAAGCATGTTAAAGACGATCCTAAAATTATCAAATGGTATCAGAGCTTTCGGTTTCTCTTTGTAATACATGCTTACTTGTTCGACATGTTTATATGAAGTATGATACATGTTAGTTGAATTCGAAATAACATGTATTCGAAGGGGTTATATTCGTTTAAATGGAAAAGGAAGCATGAATGTTATATGTGTTTTGAATCATGCTTGAATGTTGTATGATGAAAATGGTTGTATAACATGTTGACTTGCCTATTTGTTCCATGAATGATTAAATGAACCTAAAGAAAATGTGTGCCAAAGTTCTATATCACATTATACCTTGAGGTAATTGCCGGAATGTGCTCTGTCTAGGAGGTGGGTTTTAAGTGGGACCGTCTGTGACCCTCCATCTTTCCTGGGAGCGCTCCTCTCGTGGTTCCTAAGGTCCATGTGTGAGATAGACTTGGCATGCATGTGACATTTATTCTTTACCTAATTTAAGAATTTCAGCCCCTTGATAGTCTTAATACTGGTTTTGTACCACTATCATGGACTTGAGGGAATTGAAGCTTAAATTAAGTGAGGGAACATACGTCTATTGAAACAAGAGATTCTACCTTAAGATAGTTCAAGTACTTGTACGGTGAACTTGAAGGACTTGAAACTTGATTCAATTGATGAGACACTTCATTAAACTAAGGTCTCTAGGGACCCTGTCAAGCTAATATAATGTTGTCTAAGGAAGTGGTACTTAAGTGAGACCGTTTGTGACCCCACCAACGACCTGGGCATTGTATTAAGGAGACTTATGGGTGATGAGACTAAGGTTTAAGTGAAGTGCTATGGTTGTTACGATAACGCATGAGTGCGTGATTCAGGCCTTCTTGGAAGGTCAAGTGAGGTTATAAACTGATGTATGCTTGGTTGCCCTTGATTGATTGAATGTATAGGCTTGTTAAGGGTATGTTCATAAAATGGCAAAGTTATGCTTAGGCGTTTCTGATCGGATGCTATATGCATACCTTTGCTACGTCTGGGTATAAACTAAGTTATTTCATGAACATATTGCTTGAATAAGTCTAATTGTGTGAATTGGAATCTAAAACATGTGAATTGCATATTTGTAGATGGCTACTAAGAACATAGTAGCAGAGTTGAACCGTGACCTCAAATTGGATGGTGAAAACTATCTAATTTGGCAGCAGAAGGTCAAGTTCATCTTAACTGAGCAAGAGACACTTGAGGTGCTCGATGCTGAGGTCAACCCCCCGCAGGAAGGGGGAAGTAGGGTGGCTTATGAAGCCTACCTTAAAAAGAACTCTATGTGTAGAGTCACACTCTTGTCCACAATGGTGGATGAGATCATGGTGGAGTTCTCCATGCTACCCTCGGCCAAAGGCATCCGGGATGTCTTTGTGAAGGCCAAGTATGGAGATGTTTCCATGGAGAAACAACGCTCAATGATACTAAGGTTTGAGAACTATGGTAAACGAGCAGATCACACCATGAGTGCCCACCTTCGTGAGATGTCACGAATGATTCATCAGCTTAAACAAGCTGGGCACGACCTCACCGACGAGCAGCAGGTGCAAGCAATAATAAGGTCCTTACCTGATGAGGAGTGGCAGTTGATGAAGGTCAACTTACGCCACAACCCTCAGATTAAGAACTTTGATGACATCGCCCGTCACCTATTACTTGAGGCTGAAGTAATGGCTCTCAAGGACCACTCCAAGGCATATGTTGCCAATACCTCCGATAACAACGGGGGTAAAAAGAAGAAGTGGTTCAAGGGTGGGAAAAAGGGCGGCTTCAAAGGCAAGGGTAAGGGAAAGGGAAAAGGAAACGGGCCCGGAAAGAAGAAAAGGGACGCTTCAAGCTCAAGTGCTTCAACTGTGGCAAGAAAGGACACTTTGCAAAAGATTGCAAAAGTGCACCTAAGGTACATTTTGAACATTCTACTTCAATAGCACATGTGACGTCATGTACTATGCTAACTGAAAGCAATTCTTTGTGGATTGTAGACTCAGGAGCAACAGACCACATAGCTCGGGATAAGTCTTGGTTTGTGGCATACCGCAAGCTCCCAAGAGGTGTGAAGCACGTCTCGGTGGGAATGATGCAAAATTAGAAGTAGTTGGAATAGGAACTGTAAGGTTCCCTTGTGTAATAGATATTTGTATCTTGTGGACACATTATATGTACCTAATATTTGTAGAAATTTAATTTCTATTTCGCCATGTTGAAGTACAATTATTGCTTTCAATTCTTTAATGATAGTGTAACTATATTAAAGGATAATCAAGTTCTCACAAAATGCTTAGTTAATAATGGACTGTATGAGTTAAGGCCCGATGGCCATTCTGTTGCAACTCCTAGTTGCCACGTGACTAAAGTCATAGATCAAAATCTGTGGCATGAACGGTTGGGACATGTTACGGTCACCCCGAGCGGGTTGCGACCGGGTGACCCGGGGCTCCGATTTTGGCCTGCGGGTCACGTTTTTCGGCGTCCAGGCGGCTCCCGAGCCCTATCCGAGTATCATTTTGGCGAACCCTTCCGTATTTGAGGTCGTGTGGGTCCCCCGGACGTTTCCGCCGAAAATATTTTTCGGGCGCCGGGGGGTTGTCGGGGTCGCCTCGGGACGTACAGCGGGCTCGGTAGCACTCTCGAGATCTCAGTTTGGGAAGCCGTTTGCAGTTTTGGAGTCGTGGAAACGTCCCGGAGGTGGTTGTGGAGTTTAATATTTGGGGCGGGACGTTCGGTTCCGGGCGACTCCCGGGGCTCGGGACGGGAATCCCGGGCTCGGGATGGAAATTTTCTGACGGCTTTTGGGTAAGTTGTGTTATAATTTAAGATGGAATTTATGAGTATTTTTATAGAATTTTGGAGTGACGGAATTTCGGTTATGGTTGACACGCTCGCACGCTCGGGTTTTGGTTCGGGTTCAGCGAGCTCGGTAGGACACTGGATTGGTAAATGAACTTTTGAAAAATGTTCTGTGAATGTTATAATATTCTGAGGGTTGTGTCCAAGTTTCGTTAATTTTGGAATTCGGTAATTATTTTTGGGCAAAAAGAATTGGAACTTTCGGAAAAATTGGGAGTTAAATTGTTATGGCCGCCTGAGGGAGGCCATTCGAGCCGTTAGCCACCGGGTTAACGGCTACTCCGGTCAGATTGCTTCCAGATTCTGTACCGGAGTTCGGATGGACCCGATATTTGATTTTTGGTATCCTGGTAGTGTACCGGACATTTCCGCGGAAAATATTTTCCGGCGCCGGGGGGTTGTCTCGGGACGTACAGCGGGCTCGGTAGCGCTCCTGAGACCTCAGATTGAGAAGCCGTTTGCAGTTCTGGGATCGTGAGAATATTTTACATTTTTCTGCGAAGAAAATGTTCTGGGCCAGGAATTTCAGTTTCGGGTAGTTTTCGGTTTCGGGACAAACCGAGCCGTGACACGTGGCGAGTGGTCATTGGGTGGAATTTGTGACATTATCTTATATGTGTGAGTGGGGTGTGATGTGTGTGTGACATCATGATGATGTCATAAAGAAAGCATGTGCTTGGCACATGTCTACTTATATTAATAAGTAGTATTTGGGAAAGAAAATGAAATCATACGCAGCTTCTTCTTCTTCTTCCCTTGGCCGAACTCTTCTCTCTCACTCTACCACCATTGTTGCTTCCTTTCAAGCTTCAAATCCATGGTCTAAGTTGCTCCTTGGCTCGAGAGTTCATCTGGGAAGTTGATCAGTAGCTCGAGTACTACGTCCTGTCTCGAGGTATGGTTCGATTCTGTTGAGTTTTTGGCAAGATTGGAAAGTTAGTGTTCTTGACTTTGATCTGAAATTTGATGGAATTGAACCGTTGGATCGTTGAGTGGTTCATATATGTTGATGTTGGGTAGGTAAGGATTAAGGGAAATAACGTTGGATCGTCGGAAACACAACCCGGGTGAAAAATCCCATTTAGGCCGAATTTCTCATATGTGTGTGATGAAATTGAACCGTTGGATGGTTGGGTGATTAATATATGTTGATATTGGGTGGTTAGGATGCAGGAATGTGTTGTCTGATCGTCGGAAAAATCTCCGGTGAAGGAGGAATTATGGCCGAATTTTTGATGGATTCTTTTGTTGATGAATTGCTGGATTTGATCGATTTCGCTTGTTGAATTGTGTTTGTCAATGTATAATCTTGCATTGTCTAAGTCGGTTCTGAATTCTGAATTTTCGTGGAAATCGGAATTTTACCGAATTTCGCCGGATTTTCGGTTTTGGGTCGGGGTGTAGTTTGGTAGAGTGGTTGGTAAAGTTGCTAATTCAGCTTGAATTGACAGATTCTCGAGGTTCGAAGGTTGAAAAGAAAGGTTTCCGGGTTTCGGGTCATGGATTGGAAATTGTCCAATCGGTCAAATACTGGAATTGTGAGGTAAGGGTTTGGTTCTGCTATTTTTGGTAAGATAGGTGTATGTTTAGTTTCATTTTCTGTCTGCAGTATTTCAGTATTATATGCCTAGAGCATATTCTGTAGTCTGTAGGTGTATGTATTGTAGCACTTCTGTTTTGCAGGTATTTCGGAAATTTCTGCTTTAAGGTACGTTCTGTGATCTGTAGGTGTATGCCTTGTAGCATACCCTGTCTGTTAACCCTACGTTTGTAGGTGTATGCCTTGTGGCATACTTTGTCTGTTAACCCTACGACAGTTGTGGGTTCGCTACCCCAGCTGGTGCACCATGCTTCTGTAATAGCTTCGGCTTCTGACTCCCTCAGAGGGAGGCTGTCGTTCTGATTTGTTATAAGGGTTTATGGCGATTTAGAATCGCACATCCTACGGGATTTTGATCTGTTTATATTACATGCACGATATTCGTATTCTGTTTCATATATTCTCGTATATTGCATTCTTTCTGCTTTTGCAGGTTGCATATACTTATCTTACCCCAAATCCCTTACGGGGTCCTTTTAGGACTCACCCTTCTTTGGGTTCTGTTTTTGGATTTCAGGTAGGTCTGGTAAGCAGCCAGCGGGGTAGGTTTCCGCGAGGCTTCTGCCTTGGTTATGTTGAGCAGCAGCAGTACCTTGCGAGCTGGGATTTTGTCTACTTGGTCTGAATCCCGCGCGAGGTATTTTAACATTTAGGCCTAGGGTCGGCTCTGTAGCTGCATGTGCATACTTTCTGTTTTATTGTTGTGATGATTGTATATGTTTGTATATATATTCTGTTCTGTTGCATATTCTGAGCGCTTGGCGCTTGCTAGACACCTTAGGTTCTGTGAACTCTGTATGTATCTATGTTTGGTGCGTAAGCGCTCGTCCACGGAGGGCGAGGCTTACTCTGTTATTAGTGCATGAATTGCATGTTTTGATTTTATTTTGGTTATATGTATGAAAATGTTCAAGTCGCTTCCGCAATCGCTTCGTTTTTCTGGGTCCGCTACGCGCGGCGGGTCTCGGTGGACCTGCCTTTTCTGTATCACTCCGGCTTCCGCTTCCGACGTCCCGGCGCCCCCGCCTCCGCAACCGGGCTCGGGTGGCGTGCGGTGACAAGTTGGTATCAGAGCAGGTAAGTGACCATATTGGTCGTCAGTGGTGACTTGTAGTGACGACTATTGTTGTACATTTTATTTTAGAATGGTTTGGTACGGAGATTGGCCACCTCCTTACTTGAACCACTTCAAAATAAAATTGTGGAACAAAGTTGATCCTTCAAGTTATCCTGATAGTTGCAGATTTCGAACTTGGGATTTCGGAATTCTCGTAAGATTATTACGAGTAAGGGGATTGTGGAAAAGTTTCAGGTACGTAAAATTGTGTGTTAGGAAAAGATTTGGTGAAATAAGCATGAACTGCTTCTGTGACTCTGTGAAATATATGATTTGATCATTCTGAGAAATAATTTCTGTGTCAAGTACTGCATTGCACTACAGAGCCTTAGAAAACTGCTGCTAGCTTCTGTAGGGATTAGGAGTGACCGAGTTGTCTGGACTGTGTTTGGTCTGGAATGTTTCGGGTTTGGTTAACACGCGTAGACAACGTGTTTTGTGACCGGAGGGAGGGGATTGTAATCCCATGCCTCCGAGAGATAGGGTTTGAACTGTTGGTTATGGGTTGAGTTGGTGTATGGTTTGGAAATTTGGTTTGGGATAAGTTGTTTTTCTGGTTGGACTTGGTTTGAGGAAATGTGTACTACACGCGAATAGCGTGATTTGGTACCGGAGGGGCGGGACTGGGATCCCACACCTCCGTGTAATAGTATACGGGTTCAGAGTAACCCAGGGTCTGAACAACCACACTCACCGCCCCTAGGTTTAGCGGTCGTAGGGACCCTCTCTGATTTGGTATTACCCGCCAGCCTAGCTGGTTCAGGGGCGGCAGTAGGCAAGGGAAGATCTGATTATGCCACTGTAAGGGCATTTTGATTAGGTGGTGATAGCGAGACTTAAGCCACTGCTCGCCACAGCTTTGGGATTGGTAAGTGAGTGACTCCGAGGAGGATGGTCACTACGACACCTAGACTTCTCGTCGGTCCCATCAACGACGGGGGATTCGAGGCACCACCGACGAGGTCAGACTTCTAGAGAGGTTTCAGAGTTTGAACCCCCCCCGAGGTTCAATGACCGAGAAGGGCCAGAGGTAGTAGAGACTTGGTTAGCAGGAGTTGGCAAACTCCTGGGGGAGGCTACATTTTCCACCAGCAGTGCAGTGGGGATGTAGCTAGGAATCTGCGTTAGGCACAGTTTGATGAGTTTCATCAGGGAGACAGGGTTGTCGGAGAGTTCGAGTGAGAGTTTGATCGGCTGGTTTACTATGTACCGTAGTATCAAGGTATGGAAGAGGAGAGGACCAAGAGGTTTTTTTCGTCGACTGCGCCCCGAGTACTGGTGGGCTTTGAGACCTTTAGACATTACTTTGTATCGGGAGGCGGTTCTCCTCGAGCAAGAGGAGGTTGAGAGTCACCTCACCTCGTAGCGAGGTCAGGGAAGTACGAGGGGCTCCACACAGCTGGACCCCGGCAGATTTTCGGACGGCCGAAAGTGTCCGGGCAGTTTAATAGAGGTAGAGAGGGAGCACCACCGGCACGATCTTGTCCGACTAGTAGTAGGTATCACCTCGGTTGAATTTGTTATCGGCAGGAGGGCCGATGTTTACGTTGCGCAGTCCGACACTCACCGGGTACGGGATTGCCCTCTCGACCAGTAAGGCCGGGTACTTTATTTCGAATGAGGTGTCGGTTCATGCATTATTTGATACGGAGCATCTGTTTCCATTGTAACACGTAAAGGTGTTACATCTCTCGCATCTGTCTGTTAGTACTTTGTCTCAAACGTATTTAGTAAAAACTGCTGGGAGTCGGGCCGCTTTTTCAATGAGATGGTTCGGGGTTGTACGATATCTCGTAGGCGGACATGATAGTATCGGATCTGTTGGTTTTAGACACGCCGGACTATGATGTTATTCTTGGAATGGACTGGCTATCCAAGAACTCTGTGCACGTTGATTGTGCAACCCGTACCATTATGGTTTCTGGAGAGGTACTACCTCTCACGACTCCGACTGGTTTGACTATCGCACAGCACAGTAAGGAGCTACAGATTCTGGATTCAGCTGTCGATAGTTGGTGTAGGGAATGCTATGATCTGAATGAGGCTGGTACTAGGTTGAAGTTGGATGGTTTACCATTGGTTCGAGATTTTCCGCAGTATTTCCGGAGGAGTTGCCCGGATTACCACAAGAGCGAGAAATTGTGTTTGACATCCACCTGCAGTCGGGTACTGCTCCGATATCTATTCCTCCTTATCGGATGCCTAATTCTGAGATGCAGGGGTTAAAGAAACAGTTGGAGGAATTACAGCAGAAGGGCTTCATCCGACCGAGCACTTCACCGTGGGGTACTCCGATTCTGTTTGCTAAGAAGAAAGATGGGACGCTCCGACTTTGCATTGATTACAGACGGTTGAATGCTCTTATTGGGAAGAATAAGTATCCGTTACCGAGGATTAACGATCTTTTTGATCAACTTCGAGGTGTGAGGGTTTTCTCAAAGATTGATCTCTGATCTGGGTATTTCCAGCTTAGATTGAAGGAAGAGGATATACCTAAGACTGCTTTCCGCACCCGATTTGGACACTTAGAGATTACGGTCATGCCATTTGGGCTGACCAATATTCCGGTGGCATTCTTGGATCTGATGCATCGGGTGTTCCGACCGTACTTGGACTCATTTCTGGTGGTTTTGTTGATGATATTCTGATATATTCTCGGGATGAGGATTCGCATCGGGATCATCCGAGGGTAGTTCTCAGATACCTTGGGAACATCAGCTTATGCTAAATTCTCAAGGTGGGAGTTCTGGATTCGGGAAGTCACTTTTCTGGGACACGTTATTTCTGAGCATGGTCTGTCTGTGAATCCAGTGAAGGTGAGGGCAATTTGGGATTGGAAACAACCTACCACGGTACGGGAGATCAAGAGCTCCCTGGGTTTAGCAGGATTTTATCGTAGGTTTGTACTGGGATTTTCTATTCGGCATCTCCGCCACGCGGTTGACTAAGAAGGGTCAACCGCTTATCCGGTCCGATAGGTGCGAGCAGAACTTTCAGGAGTTGAAACGGTAGTTGACTAACGCTCCGATTCTGACTCTTTCAGATCCGATCTTACCGTATGTGGTTTATACGGATGCTTCCACGTCTGGTTTGGGATGTGTGTTGGTGCAGGAGCGTTTTGTGGTAGCTTATGGGTCGAGGCATGCGACCGCATGAGCTGAACTAATCGACACATGATCCGGAGTTGGCTATAATAATTTATGCGCTGAAACATTGGAATCAATATCTGTTTGGTAATAAATTTCAGATTCTTACCGACCATAAGTCTGAAATATCTGTTTACGAAGGAGCTTAGCATGAGGGCGCAGATATCTCGAATACATTAAGGACTATGATTGTAGTATCGGGTACATCTTCGGCAAGGGCAACGCGGTTGCCGATGCTCGAGCAGAAGTATACCGGCTTAATTAAGAGAGGAAATGTTGGTGACCGATCCGAGGAGAGTGATCCGACGTGCCTTTGGCACAGTGGCAGCTCCGGGAGCGTGCTCAGTTATTACACTTATTATACATTCCGAGTGGCTTGATAGGATGCGCAAGCGCAAGGTAGAGATTTGGTATTGAAGAAGTTATCTGGGAAAGATAAGGGTTTATGTGTTACCGACGTTTCAGTATAGGCAGGGATTGCTATACTTCTGAGATCGCCTTTATGTACCTGAGGATCAGGAGTTCTGGAATGAGATTTTCGAGGAGGCACACTCGAGCAGTTTGAGCATCGGAAACCGGCAGGGACACTGCAGACTTTGCCCATTCCAGTTCGGGAGTGGGGCAATGTTACTATGGACTTTCTGACTGCACTGCCCCTGACACGGTCTCGCCATGATGTTATCTGGGTTATTGTGGATCGGCTGATAAAGTGCGCACACTTTTCTGCTTATTCGGGTCATAGACCCTCTGGAGAAGCTTGCCGGCTTTACATCAGGAAGATTGTACGTTTGCATGGAGTACCAGACTCCATTGAATCTGACCGTGATCCGCGTTTTATAGCACGGTTCTGGAGAGCTTTTCACGAAGCACTGGGCACGCGACTCCATCGGAATATAGCTTATCACCCACAGACGGACGGGCAGTCGGAGCGGGTGATTCTGATATTGGAGGACATGTTGCGAATCTGTACTTTGGATTTTGGAGGAGTTTGGGACTAGCGATTGCGTTTATAGAGTTCTCATACAACAATTGCTTTGACTACGATTGGCATAATACCATTTGAGGCGTTGTACGGGAGGAGGTGTATGACACCATACTGTTGGACAGATGCGTCTGATGGGGTTGAACTGGGACCCGAGCTTTTTGAGGAGTCTACGGCAAAGATCAGATTGTTACAGGCGCGGATTAAAACCGCGAACGACTGCACCACTGCTTATACGAACCGCCGCCGTAGAGCTCTTGAATAGGCGTTAGGTGATAGAATGTTATAGAATTTGACTGGAGGTAGCACCGTTCAGAGAGACAGTAAGATTGGATAGGAGGGGCGAGTTACCCCTAGTTATATCGGTTTTTATGAGTTTCCAGAGTAAGTTGTTAGGTTGGCCTTTCCCCCAATCAAGCTTGCTTTTACGTGATGTCTTCCAGTGATAGCCTGTTGTGGATCGGTTAGATTTAGGTTCGCATCTGTCTGGGGTTGTCGGTAGAAATACCGCAATCGACTCGGGTGCAATAAGATGCACCCGGAGGGTGGGACGCCGTGAGGCTCAGTATGGTAGTCTAAACTACCACTCCCGCCGCACCAAGACGGTGGTCCGATTGTTCTCGGGTTAGAGGAATGTTTATATTTTCGGTTGGTAGCGACACTGTCTGGTTGGTTCGAGCTACTCTTGGAGGACCAAGAGTTCTAAGGGGGAGAATGTTACGGTCACCCCGAGCGGGTTGCGACCGGGTGACCCGGGCTCGGTTTTGGCCTCGCGGTCACGTTTTCGGCGTTCAGCGGCTCCCGAGCCCTATCCGAGTATCATTTTGGCGAACCCTTCCGTATTTGAGGTCGTGTGGGTCCCCGGACGTTTCCGCCGAAAATATTTTTCGGGCGCCGGGGTTGTCGGGTCGCCTCGGGACGTACAGCGGGCTCGGTAGCACTCTCGAGATCTCAGTTTGGGAAGCCGTTTGCAGTTTTGGAGTCGTGGAAACGTCCCGGAGGTGGTTGTGGAGTTTAATATTTGGGGCGGGACGTTCGGTTCCGGGCGACTCCCGGGGCTCGGGACGGGAATCCCGGGCTCGGGATGGAAATTTTCTGACGGCTTTTGGGTAAGTTGTGTTATAATTTAAGATGGAATTTATGAGTATTTTTATAGAATTTTGGAGTGACGGAATTTAGGTTCAGGTTGTCACGCTCGCAAGTCGGGTTTTGGTTCGGGTTCAGAGAGCTAGTTAGGACACTCCGGATTGGTAAATGAACTTTTGAAAAATGTTCTGTGAATGTTATAATATTCTGAGGGTTGTGTCCAAGTTTCGTTAATTTTGGAATTCGGTAATTATTTTTGGGCAAAAAGAATTGGAACTTTCGGAAAAATTGGGAGTTAAATTGTTATGGCCGCCTCGGAGGGAGGCCATTCTGAGCCGGTTAGCCACCGGGGCTAACGGCTACTCCGGTCAGATTGCTTCCAGATTCTGTACCGGAGTTCGGATGGACCCGATATTTGATTTTTGGTGTCCTGGTAGTGTACCGGACATTTCAGCGGAAAATATTTTCCGACGCCGGGGGGTTGTCTCGGGACGTACAGCGGGCTCGATAGCGCTCCCGAGACCTCAGATTGAGAGGCCGTTTGCAGTTCTGGGATCGTGAGAATATTTTACATTTTTCTGCGAAGAAAATGTTCTGGGCCAGGAATTTCAGTTTCGGGTAGTTTTCGGTTTCGGGACAAACCGAGCCGTGACACGTGGCGAGTGGTCATTGGGTGGAATTTGTAACATTATCTTATATGTGTGAGTGGGGTGTGATGTGTGTGTGACATCATGATGATGTCATAAAGAAAGCATGTGCTTGGCACATGTCTACTTATATTAATAAGTAGTATTTGGGAAAGAAAATGAAATCATACGCAGCTTCTTCTTCTTCTTCCCTTGGCCGAACTCTTCTCTCTCACTCTACCACCATTGTTGCTTCCTTTCAAGCTTCAAATCCATGGTCTAAGTTGCTCCTTGGCTCGAGAGTTCATCTGGGAAGTTGATCAGTAGCTCGAGTACTACGACTGTCTGAGGTATGGTTCGATTCTGTTGAGTTTTTGGCAAGATTGGAAAGTTAGTGTTCTTGACTTTGATCTGAAATTTGGTGAAATTGAACCGTTGGATGGTTGGGTGATTAATATATGTTGATATTGGGTAGGTAAGGATTAGGGAAATAACGTTGGATCGTCGGAAACACAACCCGGGTGAAAAATCCCATTTAGGCCGAATTTCTCATATGTGTGTGATGAAATTGAACCGTTGGATGGTTGGGTGATTAATATATGTTGATATTGGGTGGTTAGGATGCAGGAATGTGTTGTCTGATCGTCGGAAAAATCTCCCGGGTGAAGGAGGAATTATGGCCGAATTTTTGATGGATTCTTTTGTTGATGAATTGCTGGATTTGATCGATTACGCTTGTTGAATTGTGTTTGTCAATGTATAATCTTGCATTGTCTAAGTCGGTTCTGAATTCTGAATTTTCGTGGAAATCGGAATTTTACCGAATTTCGCCGGATTTTCGGTTTTGGGTCGGGGTGTAGTTTGGTAGAGTGGTTGGTAAAGTTGCTAATTCAGCTTGAATTGACAGATTATGGTGTTCAGAAGGTTGAAAAAGAAAGGTTTCGGAGTTTCGGGTCGTGGTTTGGAAATTGTCCAGAATCGGTCAAATACTCTGGAATTGTGAGGTAAGGGTTTGGTTCTGCTATTTTTGGTAAGATAGGTGTATGTTTAGTTTCATTTTCTGTTCTGCAGGTATTTCAGTATTATATGCCTAGAGCATATTCTGTAGTCTGTAGGTGTATGTATTGTAGCACTTCTGTTTTGCAGGTATTTCGGAAATTTCTGCTTTAAGGTAAGTTCTGTGATCTGTAGGTGTATGCCTTGTAGCATACCTTGTCTGTTAACCCTACGTTTGTAGGTGTATGCCTTGTGGCATACTTTGTCTGTTAACCCTACGACAGTTGTGGGTTCGCTACCCCAGCTGGTGCACCATGCTTCTATAATAGCTTCGGCTTCTGACTCCCTCAGAGGGAGGTCGCTGCTCGATTTGTTATAAGGGTTTATGGCGATTTAGAATCGCACATCCTACGGGATTTTGATCTGTTTATATTACATGCACGATATTCTGTATTCTGTTTCATATATTCTGTATATTGCATTCTTTCTGTTTTGCAGGGTTACATATACTTATCTTACCCCAAATCCCTTACGGGGTCCTTTTAGGACTCACCCTTTTTTGGGTTCTGTTTTTGGATTTCAGGTAGGTGCAGTAAGCAGCCCGGGGTAGGTTTCCGCGAGGCTTCGCCTTGGTTATGTTGAGCAGCAGACCTTGCGAGCTGGGATTTTGTCTACTTGGTCTGAATCCCGCGAGGTATTTTAACATTTAGGCCTAGGGTCGGCTCTGTAGCCGCATGTGCATACTTTCTGTTTTATTGTTGTGATGATTGTATATGTTTGTATATATATATTCTGTTCTGTTGCATATTCTGAGCGCTTGGCGCTTGCTAGACACCTTAGGTTCTGTGAACTCTGTATGTATCTATGTTTGGTGCGTAAGCGCTCGTCCACGGAGGGCGAGGCTTACTCTGTTGCTGATGCATGAATTGCATGTTTTGATTTTATTTTGGTTATATGTATGAAAATGTTCAAGTCGCTTCCGCAATCGCTTCGCTTTTTCACGCGCGGCGGGTCCGCTACGCGCGGCGGGTCTCGGTGGACCTGCCTTTTCGTATCACTCCGGCTTCCGCTTCCGACGGCGCCCCGGCGCCCCGCCTCCGCAGGACCGGGCTAAGTTAGGTGGCGTGCGGTGACAGGTTGTCCTGCCTCAAGTACTTCATCACTTTTACAGATGACTGTACACGATTCACCCACGTCTTCTTACTCAAAACCAAGGCAGAGGCCTTAGCATATTTTCAGAAATATGTACACTTGGTTGAGAACCAAGTAGATAAGAAAGTGAAGTCCTTAAGGACTGACAGAGGTGGTGAGTACAGTTCACTTGCATTCAAGGCCTTTTGTGAGTCAAAAGGCATTGCTAGAGAGTTCACCCTTTCTTGGACACCCCAGCAAAATGGTGTGTCCGAAAGAAAGAACCGAACTTTGATGGACATGGTACGTTCCATGATGGCTAAAGCCAACCTGGATGTGACCTATTGGAGTGATGCGCTGCTATGTGCGGTGCACATTCTCAATAGGGTACCTACCAAGGACATCGACTCCTCTCCATATGAGTTATGGATGAAGAGGACCCCGAACTTAAGCTACTTGCGGCCTTGGGGTTGCTTAGCTTACGTACATAATCCCGACCATCCGTTGGGAAAATTGGGACCAAGAGGAAAGAAGTGTGCTTTTCTCGGATATTGTACGGAATCCAAGGGCTATGTGTTCTTGGATCTCTGTTTAAAGAAGGGTTTGGTGTTTGATGCAAGAAACGCCAAGTTTGTGGAAACGGAGTTTCCAAAAGTTGGCGAAAGTGATGATTTAGCCTCAATAGGCCCGATCCTAGAAGAAGGTCAACCGGGCACTTCACAAGTGCCGGTTACAAGGACTGTACCTACTCCAGAGGGAGTACCTCAACTGGAACAAGCCGAGGCTTTCTGAATGAGCCCATAAACATGGACTCAATGAACAGGATCCCAAACCGAGGGTTCTGTTCAAGAGGGAGTTGAGGTACTTCAAGAGCCAACACCTCCACCCCAGTTGAGAAGATCAACTCGGGAGTCCAAAGCACCTAAAAGGTGGGGACTATCGGAAGGTGAGACATACTTGGTCTCGTGTGAGATCGATGAGCCAAGTAATGTCAAAGAAGCTCTTGAAGGGGCACAGAAAGAAGAGTGGCTAAAGGCAATGAATGATGAGTTGCATTCAATGCATGAAAATGAGGTATGGGAATTGTTTGATCTTCCTCGTGGCCGAAAAGCGATCGGCAATAAGTGGGTTCTTAAAATAAAGAAGAACTCTGATGGGAGTATCGAAAGGTACAAGGCCCGGTTGGTGGCCAAAGGCTTTACAGAAGGAAGGTGTTGATTTCAAAGACACTTTCTCTCCCGTGGTTAAGTTTAATTCCATCAGATTGCTACTTGCGATAGTGGCAAACTTGGACCTTGAGTTGCATCAGATGGATGTAACCACAGCCTTCCTCAACGGTGAGTTGAGTGAAGAGATCTACATGAAACAACCCGAAGGGTTTGTACAAGTAGGTCAAGAAGACAAGGTATGTAGACTAAAGAAGTCTATATATGGTCTCAAACAAGCTTCAAGACAATGGTACTTGAAGTTTCATCATGCAGTCACAAGCTATGGTTTTGTGATGATGCATGAAGACCATTGTGTGTACTTGTTCTTCAAAGAGTCCAGTTTTGCCATTATGACATTATATGTCGATGACATTTTAATTGCAAGTAGTAGCTTGGAGTTGTTGCTCGCCATCAAAGGATGGTTGTCCTCCACCTTCAAAATGAAGGACCTGGGGGAAGCTTCTTATATCCTAGGTGTTAAGATACATCGGGACAGAAAGAAGCATATGTTAGGACTTTCACAAGAGCTTTATATAGATAAAGTTCTTGAGAGGTTTAACTTGACCAACTCTAAGCCAATGAACACCCCACTTGCATATGGTTGCAAAATTGGAGAGGACTTATGTCCTAAGACTCCAAAAGACAAGGAAGAAATGACTAAGATACCTTACCTTAGTGCCATTGGTAGCCTTATGTACGCCATGATTTGTACACGGCCAGACATAAGTCAAGCGGTCGGTTTACTTGCTAGATATTCTTCGAACCCTGGCATGGAGCATTGGAAGAATGTCAAGAGGATCCTTAGATACCTTAAAGGTACTAAGGATTATTGGCTATGTTATCAAGGAAAAACCCTTGGTTTACACGGCTATTCCGATGCCGATTGGGGAGGAGATAGAGATTCTAGCAAATCTACAAGTGGTTATATTTTCTTGCTAAATGGGGGCGCTACTACTTGGTGTAGTAAGAAACAAACCTGTACAGCCTTATCAACCATGGAGGCAGTCGTTTCTTGTGCCTCGGCTGTCCAGGAAGCCCTGTGGCTTGGTTATTTTCTTAAAAACTTGGAGTCGATGGTCAAAATAAGTAAGCCCATTACTATCTACAGTGATAGTATGGCAGCTATGGCCTACACCAAGGACCCCAAGTATCATGGAAAAACCAAACACATTAGCATGAAATATAATTTCGTTCGAGATGCAGTTGAAGGAGGTGAAGTCAAAATTGAATACATCTCAACAGACCTTATGGTGGCAGATCCTCTCACTAAGCCATTGCCACCTATTGTGTTTGCTCGTCATGTCCGAGCAATGGGTCTTAGGAGATTGTAAATATACTAATTGTTGTATGACTTTCACCACTTTGGTGTCACACATGTATATATGTATAATGATGATCAATAAAGACGTTACTTGATGTCATTTACTTGGTTCCATTAATAACACACAATGAACAAAATGAACATGTCCACCATAGGCATTGAGAATGACTTTCTCACACCAAGTCATTCGCCCTTGATCTTAAGTAGACCAAGGATGAGACTACCAAAGGCTCAAATAGTGTGTTGTTTCTTCAGGAAACATGTGACATGCAATGTTACTCTATTGAGTGGGAGTCATGTTACAACACATGACACTTTAGTATACTTTTATGTCGCCTTGATCTGAATAATCAAGATGAGGTGCTCTGCACTGATTTTGTAAGACACTGATACATTCTAGCCTATGTGTGAGTGTAAGCTCGGGCTTGCACAAAAATTTCATGGCTTGTGACATGTCCTCCTTTTATATGTTAGAAGGAGCACACTCTGAGGTGTTTTAAGAGGGAGAAATGACACACCCCTCATTCTAAGTGATATCACTCCAAGTGGGAGTGGTGTTTGTAAAACACCCTAAGAAGTGTTAATAGAATCTTTGTAAGTATGTTGCAAAGATCCTATGACCATGAAATTTGACCAAAAGAAGAATTTAAGCAAGTTGTCTCTAACCTTGCGTAGTGTGAGAATTCTTCGATTGGACCCTTAATCACTTTAACTCGCTGTTAATGATTCACATTGACAAAGTTACTTTGATTGGTTGTCGAAGGTCGCAGATGAATGCGGCTGGAGTATCCTCCATTTGGGTAACTAAATCTATATGGATCATTAAGCAGGTAGAGTGTAAAGGAAAGACAAGTGAAACTTGGTACGTGAGTCCTAAATTCAACCTTTGAGCTCACATGTTGCATTGGTACAACATGATAAGGTCTGAATTGGGATAATACGAATTAAAGAGTACTCGACACTTAACACAGTCATCATTTAAATGAAAGAGACTGACTGTGGTTAAGAATATGTACCATATGTCTTGGGGTTCTAAAGGCACTACTTGAAGTAGTTCAAGGAAAGCTTGAAGATGTTCAAGCATGTCTTGTTAAGTTCAAGAAAATTTGAATAACACACAAACACTTGAAGTGTTCAAGTGAGTTTGAGAGGACAATCTTCCATTTGAGAGTCTAACAACCTCAATGGAAGAGGTACAGTGTGGATGCCTTAAGGTCGCACTCACAACTCCTTTTATATAGTTTGCCAAAGTGTTTGGTTTAGTATGAGAAAGGGTTTTATTCGAGTGGGAGCTTGTGCTCAAAGATCATCATTGGTGCGAGTGGGAGTTTGTTGGAATTCTTGCGCACCAAGATGACCTGGGCTAGCTAAAGTAGCTAAGCACAGCTCAACTCAGCTCAATCTGAGTGTTTGAGCTAGAGAGATGTGTATCTGCTCTTAGTGAGCTGATATGAGCTCAAGGAGCTCAATGGATGATTTAATATGTCTTGGACTAGCTCTATGTGAGCTCGGTACAAATGTGTCTAGGCACCTTTTGGCGAAGAGACGTGTCTCTTGGCGGAAAGGTGCGTAAATTGGTGAAAAGGTGTCGGAGAGGGCCAAGCACACCTTCGGCCTAGGCCGAAGGGTGCGTAGCACCCTTGGGTGCCGAAAGGGCACCCTAAGGTGGCCTTACACCCATTCGGCCATGGGCCTAGGGGTGTGAGTGTCCCTTCGCCCTAGGTGCCTCTAGGCAAGGGGGTGCACCCCATGCCTTGCACCATTCGGCCAAAGGGACATGTCTCATGTCCCATGGCCGAATGGGCAAGGGGCATGGGTCACCTCCCTTGCCTCTTCACCATATTTGGATAATTAATTAATTAGTTAATTAATTTCCTATTAGACACAATTATTTATTTATTCCTTTTCTAATTAATTAGTTAATTGAAAAGGCAAAAGGTATGAGGCATGTCTCATGGACCAAGGGGCATTGGTTGCAGCCCTTGGCCCTAGAGACATGTTACTTCGCAAATGAGGAGGCATTGTGCCCCCACATTGGCAGCCCATCCTCCTCTATAAATAGAGGGAGGGTGGCGCCATTTCTATCATCCCACAACCAGCATTGGTTCTCTCTTCTCTCTTCATACTTCCTCTTGCGAAACTAGAAGGCATTCTAGGAGCATTGTGAGTGGAACTCACCTTGGAGACAAATCATCTTCAAGCCGCCCTTAAGGTGTTCCCAGGCCGAGTCTTCTACATCAATAAGGAGCAAGAATCTCTAAGATTCTTAAGCTACGTCCAGAAGAAAGGTACATACTATTAATCCCTTCTTCGGTATTGATGAATGCGAACATGAGAAGCATGTTAAAGACGATCCTAAAATTATCAAATGGTATCAGAGCTTTCGGTTTCTCTTTGTAATACATGCTTACTTGTTCGACATGTTTATATGAAGTATGATACATGTTAGTTGAATTCGAAATAACATGTATTCGAAGGGGTCATATTCGTTTAAATGGAAAAGGGAAGCATGAATGTTATATGTGTTTTGAATCATGCTTGAATGTTGTATGATGAAAATGGTTGTATAACATGTTGACTTGCCTATTTGTTCCATGAATGATTAAATGAACCTAAAGAAAATGTGTGCCAAAGTTCTATATCACATTATACCTTGAGGTAATTGCCGGAATGTGCTCTGTCTAGGAGGTGGGTTTTAAGTGGGACCGTCTGTGACCCTCCATCTTTCCCCGGGAGCGCTCCTCTCGTGGTTCCTAAGGTCCATGTGTGACATAGACTTGGCATGCATGTGACATTTATTCTTTACCTAATTTAAGAATTTCAGCCCCTTGATAGTCTTAATACCGGTTTTGTACCACTATCATGGACTTGAGGGAATTGAAGCTTAAATTAAGTGAGGGAACATACGTCTATTGAAACAAGAGATTCTACCTTAAGATAGTTCAAGTACTTGTACGGTGAACTTGAAGGACTTGAAACTTGATTCAATTGATGAGACACTTCATTAAACTAAGGTCTCTAGGGACCCTGTCAAGCTAATATAATGTTGTCTAAGGAAGTGGTACTTAAGTGAGACCGTTTGTGACTCCACCAACGACCTGGGCATTGTATTAAGGAGACTTATGGGTGATGAGACTAAGGTTTAAGTGAAGTGCTATGGTTGTTACGATAACGCATGAGTGCGTGATTCAGCCTTCTTGGAAGGTCAAGTGAGGTTATAAACTGATGTATGCTTGGTTGCCCTTGATTGATTGAATGTATAGGCTTGTTAAGGGTATGTTCATAAAATGGCAAAGTTATGCTTAGGCGTTTCTGATCGGATGCTATATGCATACCTTTTGCTACGTCTGGGTATAAACTAAGTTATTTCATGAACATATTGCTTGAATAAGTCTAATTGTGTGAATTGGAATCTAAAACATGTGAATTGCATATTTGTAGATGGCTACTAAGAACATAGTAGCAGAGTTGAACCGTGACCTCAAATTGGATGGTGAAAACTATCTAATTTGGGCAGAAGGTCAAGTTCATCTTAATCGAGCAAGAGACACTTGAGGTGCTCGATGCCGAGGTCAACCCCGCAGAAGGGGGAAGTAGGGTGGCTTATGAAGCCTACCTTAAAAAGAACTCTATGTGTAGAGTCACACTCTTGTCCACAATGGTGGATGAGATCATGGTGGAGTTCTCCATGCTACCCTCGGCCAAAGGCATCTGGGATACTGTGAAGGCCAAGTATGGAGATGTTTCCATGGAGAAACAACGCTCAATGATACTAAGGTTTGAGAACTATGGTAAACGAGCAGATCACACCATGAGTGCCCACCTTCGTGAGATGTCACGAATGATTCATCAGCTTAAACAAGCTGGGCACGACCTCACCGACGAGCAGCAGGTGCAAGCAATAATAAGGTCCTTACCTGATGAGGAGTGGCAGTTGATGAAGGTCAACTTACGCCACAACCCTCAGATTAAGACCTTTGATGACATCGCCCGTCACCTTTTACTTGAGGCTGAAGTAATGGCTCTCAAGGACCACTCCAAGGCATATGTTGCCAATACCTCCGATAACAACGGGGGTAAAAAGAAGAAGTGGTTCAAGGGTGGGAAAAGGGCGGCTTCAAAGGCAAGGGTAAGGGAAAGGGAAAAGGAAACGGGCCCGGAAAGAAGAAAAGGGACGTTTCGAAGCTCAAGTGCTTCAACTGTGGCAAGAAAGGACACTTTGCAAAAGATTGCAAAAGTGCACCTAAGGTACATTTTGAACCTTCTACTTCAATAGCACATGTGACGTCATGTACTATGCTAACTGAAAGCAATTCTTTGTGGATTGTAGACTCAGGAGCAACAGACCACATAGCTCGGGACAAGTCCTGGTTTGTGGCGTACCGCAAGCTCCCAAGAGGTGTGAAGCACGTCTCGGTGGGGAATGATGCAAAATTAGAAGTAGTTGGAATAGGAACCTGTAAGGTTCCCTTGTGTAATAGATATTTGTATCTTGTGGACACATTATATGTACCTAATATTTGTAGAAATTTAATTTCTATTTCTGCCATGTTGAAGTACAATTATTGCTTTCAATTCTTTAATGATAGTGTAACTATATTAAAGGATAATCAAGTTCTCACAAAATGCTTAGTTAATAATGGATCAGTATGAGTTAAGGCCCGATGGCCATTCTGTTGCAACTCCTAGTTGCCACGTGACTAAAGTCATAGATCAAAATCTGTGGCATGAACGGTTGGGACATATAGGACAAGATAGGATGAATAAGTTAGCCAAAAGTGGCTTGCTTGAATCCTTGACCAAGGTTGTCCTGCCAACTTGTCAACCTTGCTTAGAAGGCAAGGCAACGAGAAAGCCCTTTGGGAGGGCAACTAGGAGAACCGAGGCACTAAGTTTAGTCCATTCTGATCTTTGTGGACCTATGAGAATTGAATCCAGAAATGGGTTCAAGTACTTCATCACTTTTACTGATGACTGTACACGATTCACCCACGTCTTCTTACTCAAAACCAAGGCAGAGGCCTTAGCATATTTTCAGAAATATGTACACTTGGTTGAGAACCAAGTAGATAAGAAAGTGAAGTCCTTAAGGACCTGACAGAGGTGGTGAGTACAGTTCACTTGCATTCAAGGCCTTTTGTGAGTCAAAAGGCATTGCTAGAGAGTTCACCCTTTCTTGGACACCCCAAAGCAATATGGTGTGTCCGAAAGAAAGAACCGAACTTTGATGGACATGGTACGTTCCATGATGGCTAAAGCCAACCTGGATGTGACCTATTGGAGTGATGCGCTGCTATGTGCGGTGCACATTCTCAATAGGGTACCTACCAAGGACATCGACTCCTCTCCATATGAGTTATGGATGAAGAGGACCCCGAACTTAAGCTACTTGCGGCCTTGGGGTTGCTTAGCTTACGTACATAATCCCGACCATCCGTTGGGAAAATTGGGACCAAGAGGAAAGAAGTGTGCTTTTCTCGGATATTGTACGGAATCCAAGGGCTATGTGTTCTTGGATCTCGGTTTAAAGAAGGGTTTGGTGTTTGATGCAAGAAACGCCAAGTTTGTGGAAACGGAGTTTCCAAAAGTTGGCGAAAGTGATGATTTAGCCTCAATAGGCCCGATCCTAGAAGAAGGTCAACCGGGCACTTCACAAGTGCCGGTTACAAGGACTGCACCTACTCCGGAGGGAGTACCTCAACCGGAACAAGCCGAGGCTTTTCCGAATGAGCCCATAAACATGGACTCAATGAACAGGATCCCAAACCGAGGGATCTGTTCAAGAGGGAGTTGAGGTACTTCAAGAGCCAACACCTCCACCCCGGTTGAGAAGATCAACTCGGGAGTCCAAAGCACCTAAAAGGTGGGGACTATCGGAAGGTGAGACATACTTGGTCTCGTGCGAGATCGATGAGCCAAGTAATGTCAAAGAAGCTCTTGAAGGGGCACGAGAAAGAAGAGTGGCTAAAGGCAATGAATGATGAGTTGCATTCAATGCATGAAAATGAGGTATGGGAATTGTTTGATCTTCCTCGTGGCGAAAAGCGATCGGCAATAAGTGGGTTCTTAAAATAAAGAAGAACTCGATGGGAGTATCGAAAGGTACAAGGCCCGGTTGGTGGCCAAAGGCTTTACGAAGGAAGGTGTTGATTTCAAAGACACTTTCTCTCCCGTGGTTAAGTTTAATTCCATCAGATTGCTACTTGCGATAGTGGCAAACTTGGACCTTGAGTTGCATCGATGGATGTAACCACAGCCTTCCTCAACGGTGAGTTGAGTGAAGAGATCTACATGAAACAACCCGAAGGGTTTGTACAAGTAGGTCAAGAAGACAAGGTATGTAGACTAAAGAAGTCTATATATGGTCTCAAACAAGCTTCAAGACAATGGTACTTGAAGTTTCATCATGCAGTCACAAGCTATGGTTTTGTGATGATGCATGAAGACCATTGTGTGTACTTGTTCTTCAAAGAGTCCAGTTTTGCCATTATGACATTATATGTCGATGACATTTTAATTGCAAGTAGTAGCTTGGAGTTGTTGCTCGCCATCAAAGGATGGTTGTCCTCCACCTTCAAAATGAAGGACCTGGGGGAAGCTTCTTATATCCTAGGTGTTAAGATACATCGGGAAAGAAAGAAGCATATGTTAGGACTCTCACAAGAGCTTTATATAGATAAAGTTCTTGAGAGGTTTAACTTGACCAACTCTAAGCCAATGAACACCCCACTTGCATATGGTTGCAAAATTGGAGAGGACTTATGTCCTAAGACTCCAAAAGACAAGGAAGAAATGACTAAGATACCTTACCTTAGTGCCATTGGTAGCCTTATGTACGCCATGATTTGTACACGGCCAGACATAAGTCAAGCGGTCGGTTTACTTGCTAGATATTCTTCGAACCATGGCATGGAGCATTGGAAGAATGTCAAGAGGATCCTTAGATACCTTAAAGGTACTAAGGATTATTGGCTATGTTATCAAGGAAAACCCTTGGTTTACACGGCTATTCGATGCCGATTGGGAGGAGATAGAGATTCTAGCAAATCTACAAGTGGTTATATTTTCTTGCTAAATGGGGCGCTACTACTTGGTGTAGTAAGAAACAAACTTGTACAGCCTTATCAACCATGGAGGCAGACTGCTTTCTTGTGCCTCGGCTGTCCAGAAGCCCCGTGGCTTGGTTATTTTCTTAAAAACTTGGAGTCGATGGTCAAAATAAGTAAGCCCATTACTATCTACAGTGATAGTATGGCAGCTATGGCCTACACCAAGGACCCCAAGTATCATGGAAAACCAAACACATTAGCATGAAATATAATTTCGTTCGAGATGCAGTTGAAGGAGGTGAAGTCAAAATTGAATACATCTCAACAGACCTTATGGTGGCAGATCCTCTCACTAAGCCATTGCCACCTATTGTGTTTGCTCATCATGTCCGAGCAATGGGTCTTAGGAGATTGTAAATATACTAATTGTTGTATGACTTTCACCACTTTGGTGTCACACATGTATATATGTATAATGATGATCAATAAAGACGTTACTTGATGTCATTTACTTGGTTCCATTAATAACACACAATGAACAAAATGAACATGTCCACCATAGGCATTGAGAATGACTTTCTCACACCAAGTCATTCGCCCTTGATCTTAAGTAGACCAAGGATGAGACTACCAAAGGCTCAAATAGTGTGTTGTTTCTTCAGGAAACATGTGACATGCAATGTTACTCTATTGAGTGGGAGTCATGTTACAACACATGACACTTTGGTATACTTTTATGTCGCCTTGATCTGAATAATCAAGATGAGGTGCTCTGCACTGATTTTGTATGACACTGATACATTCTAGCCTATGTGTGAGTGTAAGCTCGGGCTTGCACAAAAATTTCATGGCTTGTGACATGTCCTCCTTTTATATGTTAGAAGGAGCACACTCTGAGGTGTTTTAAGAGGGAGAAATGACACACCCCTCATTCTAAGTGATATCACTCCAAGTGGGAGTGGTGTTTGTAAAACACCCTAAGAAGTGTTAATAGAATCTTTGTAAGTATGTTGCAAAGATCCTATGACCATGAAATTTGACCAAAAGAAGAATTTAAGCAAGTTGTCTCTAACCTTGCGTAGTGTGAGAATTCTTCGATTGGACCCTTAATCACTTTAACTCGCTGTTAATGATTCACATTGACAAAGTTACTTTGATTGGTTGTCGAAGGTCGCAGATGAATGCGGCCGGAGTATCCTCCTTTTGGGTAACTAAATCTATATGGATCATTAAGCAGGTAGAGTGTAAAGGAAAGACAAGTGAAACTTGGTACGTGAGTCCTAAATTCAACCTTTGAGCTCACATGTTGCATTGGTACAACATGATAAGGTCTGAATTGGGGATAATACGAATTAAAGAGTACTCGACACTTAACACAGTCATCATTTAAATGAAAGAGACTGATCTGTGGTTAAGAATATGTACCATATGTCTTGGGGTTCTAAAGGCACTACTTGAAGTAGTTCAAGGAAAGCTTGAAGATGTTCAAGCATGTCTTGTTAAGTTCAAGAAAATTTGAATAACACACAAACACTTGAAGTGTTCAAGTGAGTTTGAGAGGAAAATCTTCCATTTGAGAGTCTAACAACCTCAATGGAAGAGGTACGGTGTGGATGCCTTAAGGTCGCACTCACAACTCCTTTTATATAGTTTTCCAAAGTGTTTGGTTTAGTATGAGAAAGGGTTTTATTCGAGTGGGAGCTTGTGCTCAAAGATCATCATTGGTGCGAGTGGGAGTTTGTTGGAATTCTTGCGCACCAAGATGAACTGGGCTAGATAAAGTAGCTAAGCACGGCTCAACTCAGCTCAATCTGAGTGTTTGAGCTAGAGAGATGTGTATCTGCTCTTAGTGAGCTGATATGAGCTCAAGGAGCTCAATGGATGATTTAATATGTCTTGGACTAGCTCTATGTGAGCTCGGTACAAATGTGTCTAGGCACCTTTTGGCGAAGAGACGTGTCTCTTGGCGGAAAGGTGCGTAAATTGGTGAAAAGGTGTCGGAGAGGGCCAAGCACACCTTCGGCCTAGGCCGAAGGGTGCGTAGCACCCTTGGGTGCCGAAAGGGCACCCTAAGGTGGCCTTACACCCATTCAGCCATGGGCCTAGGGGTGTGAGTGTCCCTTCGCCCTAGGTGCCTCTAGGCAAGGGGGTGCACCCCATGCCTTGCACCATTCGGCCAAAGGGACATGTCTCATGTCCCATGGCCGAATGGGCAAGGGGCATGGGTCACCTCCCTTGCCTCTTCACCATATTTGGATAATTAATTAATTAGTTAATTAATTTCCTATTAGACACAATTATTTATTTATTCCTTTTCTAATTAATTAGTTAATTGAAAAGGCAAAAGGCATGAGACATGTCTCATGGACCAAGGGGCATTGGTTGCAGCCCTTGGCCCTAGAGACATGTTACTTCGCAAATGAGGAGGCATTGTGCCCTCATTGGCAGCCCATCCTCCTCTATAAATAGAGGGAGGGTGGCGCCATTTCTATCATCCCACAACCAGCATTGGTTCTCTCTTCTCTCTTCATACTTCCTCTTGCGAAACTAGAAGGCATTCTAGGAGCATTGTGAGTGGAACTCACCTTGGAGACAAATCATCTTCAAGCCGCCCTTAAGGTGTTCCCCAGGCCGAGTCTTCTACATCAATAAGGAGCAAGAATCTCTAAGATTCTTAAGCTGCGTCCAGAAGAAAGGTACATACTATTAATCCCTTCTTCGGTATTGATGAATGCGAACATGAGAAGCATGTTAAAGACGATCCTAAAATTATCAGTTTCTCGGTGACCAAGTCTCAAGAGGAGAGATTCGCGCCAATCCCAAGAAGATCGAGGCCATCGCCAACCTTCGCATCCCCAGAGTCCTAAAAGATGTCCAACAACTTACTGGGAGGTTAGTAGCCCTGGGGCGATTCATATCAAAGCTCAACGACCGTTGAAAGCCTTTCTTCAACCAAATCTGGAAGAAAAAGGCTTGCAAGTGGACGGAAGAATGCCAAGCGGCCTACGACACCATCAAGCAGCACCTACAGGAGATGCCCACCCTCAAGTGCCCCAGGCCTGGCGATGACTTTGTCTTGTATCTCTCCACAACGAGCAATAGTGTGGCCTCAGTTCTCATCAAGGAGGAAGCTGACAAGCAGTGGCCGGTCTACTACACCAGCCAGACCTTACAATCCACGGAAACAAGGTATCCTCCTCTACAAAATGCTATCCTGTCACTGGTCTATGCAGCCAGGAAGCTCAAGCTGTATTTCCAAGGGCACACTATCACAGTGCTATCGGAATTGCCAATCAAGGAAATCCTTCAAAGACCGGAGCACTCAGGGCACCTTGCCAAATGGTGCATTGAATTCAGCGGATATGACATCAACTATGAACCCCGCAAAGCAATAAAGGGTCAAGCACTCGTGGATTTCCTGGCAGAATTCTCGGTAGCTGAGTGTTGCGCACCTCAAGAACAAGTCCCAGCGCCTGAACCCCTGCCTCCAGAATGGGAAATGTACATTGATGGCGCATCCAAAGCGGCATCTCCAACAGGGGGGCGTCTACTTGCGTGGACCACTAGGTATGGAAACTATTCTCTGTGTATCTTTTCAGTTCCCAGTAACGAATAACGTTGCAAAATATGAAGCCCTCATCGCGGGCCTTAAACTAGCCATCAGAATGGGCATTCGCCGGATACACATCCACAGCGATTCCCAACTAGTGATACACCAGGTACAGGGGTGCTTAGAGTTCAAGGATGCCACTTTGATCAAGTACCTCAAACTTGTCAACTCCATGCGGGTGAACTTCAAGGAGGCAGTCTTCATTCATATCCCCCTTTCTGAGAACACCATAGCGGATATGCTCTCGAAGGGAAAGACACCTTCCGCGTTGGAAACTCTGGCTTGACCGTCGATCGACACACCCGCACTCGAGTGACGAGATTCGTCCTCATAAACGGGCTGTTGTGGCATCGTGAATTCTCTTCACCCCTGTAATGTTGCCTTACCGCCAAGGAGGGACTCACTGTATTCGAAACCATCCACCAAGGCAGCTGTGGTGCTCAAATTGTTACGGAGGCTCTGGCACACAAAGCCCTTCGCCAGGGATACTACTGCCCTACCTTAAAGAAAGACGCGGCCTCACTTGTCAAAATGTGCCATCAATGCCAAATCAACTCGCACATCCAACGACTCACATCCACGGAATCTCCCGCACTCACAAACCCTGTACCCTTCGCCCTATGGTGTCTCGCCCTCATCGGACCAATGCCAAAGGTGACAGGTCAGTACCGGTTATGTGTTGTCGCCGTCGACTATTTCACAAAGTGGATTGACGTCAAGCCCTTGGTAAGGATAACATCCTTCAAGATCATCAAGTTCTTGTGGAGGAACATCGTATGTCGATATGGGAGGCCCCGCGCCATCATCACTGCATAACGACAGCCAGATTCACCAGCCACGCTGGCCCGTAAATGGGCTGAGGACAATAGAATCCGCATGTTGTATGCCCCAGTGGCACACCCCCAATCCAACGGCCAAGTCGAGGTCACCAACCGCACAATCAAAGAGGGGCTCAAGAAGCGCCTGACTAGCGCAAAGGGGCGATGGGTTGCTGAGCTCCCAAGCGTCCTATGGGAGTACAGAATAACAACAAGAATGCCAACAGGCAAGACACCGTTCTCTCTTGTCTATGGCACTGACGCACTCCTCCCAATCGAGGCAGACTTCCCAACAATCAGGATGACCAATTTCAAAAATGAAGCCAACACTCAGGGACTTCGCGCCAGACTGGACCTGCTCGAGGAACTGCGTGAGGGGATACGCCTCCACCTATTCGCCCTCAAACAGCGTCTCAACTTGCATCTCGAGTCATAAAATACCACACACCCTTAGCGCCATCAAATGTTTCATCCCGTGCCCCGAGTGTCGCCCAAGAACGAACGTTCCGCCCCAAAAAAATATTTTATGCGGAAAGGTGCGGGGGACTCGTGCGACCTCAAATATACAAGCATTCCCAAAAATGTTACTTAGAAAAGATCTGGGGCTATCTGACCAACAGAAAACATGCCCCGCATGTTTTGAACGGGGCCCCGGAATACCTAGAAGTCACCACCCGCTCGGGGTGACTGTAACAAACCGTAAAATGCTACTTGTTCCTCATCCTTTCTAGAATATCTCAGACCAAAAATTAAGAGTTTAGGGCAACCCAAACAGATCAAATTAACTCATTTGGTGTTTACCTTCACCAAACTTCCTTTTTTACTCAACCAAAGCTTAACAACTCAGTAATATCTCATCCTCAACATCTCAATATACATACAAGGCATAGAGAAATTGAGTACATCAAGTTAGAGGCCCCTTACCTTGGAGCAAAACCTTGAAAAATCACAACTATAGATCAACACTCCTAGCTTGTGTGCAACCTTACTTCTTTGTGCCTAAATGATCATCAAGGCACTTAATTAAGCAATCTAGCATCAAGATTAAACAACAATTTAACCTTAGACAACTTCCAAATTCGGATTTATACCCTACCAAAAACCTAAAAGTTCATGGAAGTTCAAATAAGCTATCCCATGCTCCTTTATGGCCCTAGTATCTTCCATGACATCATTTAGCATCAAAAATACTTCCAAAAGAGCAAAAATTCATGGAAACCCATAAAGAACAGTAGTTTCATATATCCCAAACTTAACCACAAAGAGAAGAAACTACTTACCTCAATCAAAAGTGAGATTACGCTTCACCATAGTTCATTGCTCATAAACCACCTTTTTCCTTGAAGAAATTGGTGAATTTTAGCTTGGGAAGGGTAAGGTTCTAGGTTTTCAAATAGTAGAGTTGCTGGAAATTTTTTTCATGTATGAGAAATGAAGAAGATGAAGGAAAAAATCTAATTATAATATGAGTTTGGGTCTCACCTTTTAATTTGGGCTATTTGACCAAATCCCACCTTTAGCCCAATCCCTTCATCCTTTGAGCCCAAAACAAATCCTCCAGCAATAATGAGGCCAAAATCTCTAATATAAATGGTCAACTTTAACCATTATTCCTAGGCCATGATGGTACTTAAATTTTACAAAGTGACAACTAGGTCATTAAGCACTAAAATGGCTTTTTTCTCCCAAACTATGCATAGTTTGGTTCTAAAACTTGTCATGTTATTTTATAACATGATTTTGAACTTCTTAATTAAAATTTGATACTTCCTAACTGTATTTTTTTGAAATGACCAAAATAACCTCTACTTGCACACAAGTCTAGTTTAAGTTCTAATGCCATACAATATGTATTTAAAACATAACAATTAAATTATAAATACTAACCTCAACCATTTACCCCTAATTCATGTGAGGGTCTTTATGGCGTAGGTGGCTCGAGTATATTAAGGATTATGATTGTAGTATCGAGTACACCGCAAGCAAAGGTAACTCTGTGGCGGATGCTCTGAGCAGGAAGTACACAGGATTGGTCAGGGGCGGAGACACAAATCACAGGGCCAAGGAGGATGATCTGGTGTGCTTGGCTCGATTGGAGGTGTTGGGAGGACGCACAGGTATGTACCCTAACTATTCAGTCCGGATGGTTAGATAGTGTTCGAGATGCGCAGGGAAAGGATCCAGAGCGGAAGAAAATATCGGGCGGGAGTAAATGAGCATTGCGTCAGTCAAATTGGTACAGACAGGGGTTGGTGTACTTTAGGGATCGGTTATATGTGCCCGGTATTCAAGCACTCCAGGATGAGATTATGGCCGATGCTTATTCGAGTCGACTGAGCAAATACCCAGGAGGCGACATAGTTTCTGATCGGTATCCGCACTTCACTGCACGATTCTGGAATGCTTTTCATAAAGTATTGGGTACGCGTATCCATCTGAGCACAATATATCACCATCAGACTGATGGAATTTTGGAGAGGGTTATTCAGATTCTGGAATATATGCTACGAAGCTATGCGATAGATTTCAGAGTTGACTGGGATCAGCACTTGCCGTTGGCAGAGTTCTCGTATAACAATAGCTATCAGAGTACTATCGACATGACGCCTTATGAGGCTCTGTATGGGCGGAGGTGTATGACACCTCATTGCTGGGCAAAGGCATGAAACATAATGGACTTAGGTCCTGAGATCATTGAGGAGACTACGCAGAAGATTAAGATTCAGGCACGGTTAAAGGCTGGCAACGACAGAACCACCTCGTATGTGAACAGGCGTCGGAAAGATCTGTAGTTCAAGGTGGGTGATAAGGTATGGCTGAAGGTGGCGCTGATCAGGAGAATTGTCAAATTTGGTAGACGAGGCAAGTTAGCCCCGAGATATATCGGTCCGTATGAGATTCTTGAGCAAGTTGGCAAGGTAGCTTACCGTCTGGCATTGTCACCTGACATGTCTGCGGTTCACAATGTATTACACGTCAGTATGCTCAAGAAGTGTCTGCTGGATCTGATTCAGACAGTACTTGTGGAAGAGGTTCACTTGACACCGGATTTGACATATCAGGAGGTACCGGTTGCCATTCTGGCTCGGGATACTAGGAAATTCCGTAGCAAGTTAATTCCTATGGTCAAAATTTAGTGGTCACACCATTCTGATCGGGAGGAGACTTGGGAGACCGAGAAAGATATGATGGAGCGATATCCCGAGGAGTATCAGAGACTGAGGACTCTCTTAGAGGACCAAGAGTGCTAAGGGGGGAGATAGTTACAGCGCCACGCGCCGGCAACTTCCAAGGTAATTTCTATACGATTAACGATCCGTTTTCTGATTTTTGTGAATATCGGGACTTAAATTTAAAACATGTCGAACATGTTTTCTGTGTGTTATGAAGTCTCGGAGTTGGTGTCATAATTTCAGTTCAGTTGGTGATCCCGTTAGGAAGTTATGAAAGTTGCGGTTGGACTAAATTGCAACTTTGCAAAGTTTGGAGGCCAAAGTGTAAAAGAAGAAAGATGAAATAAATGATTGCTGAAGAAGGGACAAGTGGTGCCAAATTGAGAGAGAGAGAGATAGAGAGAGAAGAAGGCGGTTAAAAGAGGAGATAAGGAATGAGACTGACTGAAATTGTCATTTTCTTTTCTTCTTCATCTTCTTCCTCTCTCCTTCATCTGCCTCCTCCTGAGAGCTCAAGGTTTGAGCTTCAACTGATCTCCACCAATATTGACCCAAGCTTCGAGGTAAATTTATTAAACTGATCCTCGGGAGAAGTTATATACTTTCTACAGATCAGATTTTGTAAATGAACTCTTGTGTGAAAAACCGTTAACGTCTAAATTTATGGAGCGTGTAGAGAAGCCACTTAGTTCTGTGATTTTATGGTTCCTGAACATGTATTATGTGATCTTTTGATGATTTTAAATAGGGAGTTAGGTAGAAACTAAGACGAAACTCTACCGAAATCAGTTCCTGGGAATTGGCGCGGAAGCTTGATTAAAAAATCTTCAGTTGTGCAAAAGGTAAGGGTTCAGGTTTCCTTGACTCTGCATTCTGGGATGGTTATATATGTGTGTCGCGGTAAACTGGGGCTGAGTTTGAGTTGAGGGTGGGGTCCGGTGATACCGAACTCAGTTTATTGCATAGAATCAGGTATGCGGGTGGATGGTCTGGGATAACTTGTCCGGAAAGTTACCTCCTGTTATCGTTCAGGGTAATTTTTCCAACAAGTTTCCTTCTGTATTCTTCTGGCATCTGGACCTATTCTGCTCAGGGTAACTTGTCTGACAAGTTACCTTATGTTATCGTTCTAGATAACTTGTATGACAAGTTACCTTCAATATTCTAGCATATGGATCTGTTCTGCTCAAGATAACTTGTCCGACAAGTTACCTTCAGTATTCTGGCATATGGATCTGTTCTGCTCAGGATAACTTGTCCAGCAAGTTACCTTCCATCACTGCTCAGGGTAACTTGTCCGGCAAGTTACATTATGGCTGTTCTGCTATCTACTTCAGGATAACTTGTCCGACAAGTTTCCTTCTGGGAGTGCTTCAGGATATCCGGCAAGTTTGCTTCTGCTATCTGAATCTGTTCGCAGCGGGGATTCCGGACCCGGGCTGGTAGCATGCCTCTGATATTTCTTAAAAACCTCTTATGTAAGGCTAAAAGCCTGATAGGTCTGTCGATTCTGTCTGACTACTAACATTTCCGACATCGTTATTATTATCATCTGTATATCTGTTGTCCGTTTGCATATGTGTTTTCTGTGCATGTATATTTGTTCGGCATACCCCAGACCTCAAAAACCTTATCCTATGTCTGACCCTTACTGAGTTCTCATCGAGGACTCACCCTTATTTATGTTCACCTTTTCAGGCTTGTCTGATAAGAAGCCCGAGGAGTAGAGTCTCTTGGTGCTTTCTGGTGTTTGATTTTCAGAGATTAATAATTCCGAGCTTGTCTTCTGATCTGAAAAAAGGTAGTCTCGTTTGAAATTTTCTGTCATTCTGCAAGATCTGATTCTGATTTGAGCACATTCTGAGATTACTGACGGATTTCTTATGTTCTCTGTTTAGCAGCAGTGGTGACCTACGTTGTTACGGTCACCCCGAGCGGGTTGTGACTCGGGTGACCCGGGGCTCCGGTTTTGGCCTGCAGGTCACGGTTTTAAGCGTTCAGACAGCTTCCGAGCCTTATCCGAATATCATTTTGGGAAACCCTTGCATATTTGAGGTCGTGTGGGTTCCCCGGACATTTCCGCCGGAAATGTTTTTCCGGGGCCGGGACTTATCTCGGGACGTACAATGGGCTCGGTAGCGCTCCCGGGACCTCGGAATGAGAAACCGTTTGCATATTTGGAATCGTGGAAACGTCCCGGATCTTTTTACGGAGTATACTTTTTGGGGTGGGACGTTCGGTCCCGGGCGACTCCCGGGGCTCGGGATGGAAATTTTCCGACGGCGACGGTGTGAGTTATGTTATATTTTAAGACGGATTTTATGGTAATATTTGTGGATTTTTGGGCATGGTGTGACTTTTGGTCCGGGTTAGCATACGCGCACGTCGGGATTTATGCAGGTTAAGCGGACCCGGTACGACACTCTGGACTTATATTTGAACATGTGAAAAAGGATTTGTGTGTGATACGATGTTCCGAGAGTTGGGTTCAGTTCTTGTTCCAATTGGAGTTGGAAAGTTGCGGTTGGGACTAAATTGCAAAGATTTGGGGAGTTAGAAGACCAAGTTGTAATTAACCCTAAAATCAAAAATATTTTTGGTGAAGGAAAGGAGAAGGTCGGTTGATAAGGGAAGGGATAGGACACTTGTCCTTGTGTGGTTAAAGATGGAAAAGGAAAGGGGTATAAAAAGGGAAGGCTTTTATGAAATGATAAGTGTTCTTCTTCTTTCTTCTTCTTCTTCCTCTTGCCGCCACCATCTTCAACTTCTCCAAGCTTGGTGTTCTTCATTTTCTTGGCTGGATTCATCAAGGATGAGCTCCATAAATTGGTAAGTTCCTTTTCTCCATGGATTTGCAAGTGGAAAGCTTGGTTTTGGTAGGAAAAGAGAGGAAGTTTCAAGTTAGAGTTTGTTCCTTGCTAGGTGTTTGGATGATCTTCTTCCTCCCATCTTTTAGTATGTTCTTTTTGGGTGGGAGAGGAGTAAGAATCAAGGGTTGGATTTTGGAAAAAAAACATCTTGGAGGCAAAACCCTAGAAATGCCGAAATTAAGGGTGAATTTCTAAAATATTGTGTAGTTGTGTTCTTGGATCATGCTTTGGATATGTTGTTCCTAGCATGATTCTAAGACTTTCTATGGTTTCAATTTGATGGAAAACATGTTGGATGGAAAACCCCTCTTTGGCCGAATTCAATAGTTAGGGTGTTATGGCCGCCCCGGCGGTGGGCCATTCTGAGCCGGTTGGCCACCGGGGCCAACGGGCACTCCGGTCAGATCGCTTCCAGAATCTTCACCGGAGTTCTGATTGACTGGATATTTGATATTTGGTGTCCTGGTGGTGTACCGGACATTTCCGCGGAAAATATTTTTTCAGGCCGGGGGGTTGCTGCCGGGTGTTTTTCGAGGGTTCTGCGCGGGGAAACGGCTCCCGGGAGCAACACCGGACTCGGATTCGGGGTAGAGAGGCAGTTCTGGGACCGTGGGAATATTTTACATTTTTCTGCGAAAAATGTTCTGGGTCGGGAATTTCAGTTTCGGGCGGTTTTCGGGCTCGGGACGAGCCAGGCCGTGACACGTGGCGAGTGGTGGTTGGTGGTAAGCCATTTGACTTGGTCTTTTATGCTTGAAGTGTTTAATGATGGTGTTGTGACATCATTATGATGTCATAAAAGAAGTCATGTGCTTGGCACATGACTTAATATTACTTAAAGGTAATATTTTGGAAAGAAATGAAAACATTTCATAACTTCTTCTTCTTCCCTTGGCCGATGCGTCTCTCTCCCTCTAGCCACCATTGATGTTTTCTTCAAGCTTCAAATCCATGGTTTAACTTGCTCCTTGGCTCGGGAGTTCATCTGGAAAGTTGATCAGTAGCTCGAGTACTACGTTTGTCTGAGGTATGGTTCAATTCTGTTGGTTATTTATCAAGTTAGGAAAAGTAGATTTTGAAGTTGTGATCTGAGTTTTGAAGAAATTGAACCGTTGGATCGTTGTGTGGTTCATATATATTGATGTTGGGTAGGTAAGGATTAGGGAAATAACGTTGGATCGTCGGAAACACAACCCGGGTGAAAAATCTCATTTTGGCCGAATTCTTGAATGAATTTCTGGTGAATTTTTGCTGAATTTGTTGTGTTCTGTGGATTGATTTGTGTTTATTGAAGTGAATTATAGCATGTTCTGAATCGGTTCTGAATTCTGATGTTTCTGCGGAAATCTAGAATTTTACCAAATTCTCACGGATTTTCGGTTTTGGGTCGGGGTGTAGTTTGGTACTGTGGTTGGTAAAGTTGCTAATTCAGCTTGAATTGACAGATTCTGGGGTTCAGAAGGTTGAAAAAGAAAGGTTTCCGGGTTTCGGGTCGCGAATTGGAAATTGTCCAGAATCGGTCTACTACTCTGGAATTGTGCGGTAAGGGTTTGGTTCTGTTGTTTTGGTAAGATAGGTGTATGTTTTGTTTCACTTTCTGTTTTGCAAGTATTTCTGGAATATATGCCTTAAGGCATATTCTGTGATCTGTATGTGTATGCCTTGTGGCATACTCTGTCTGTTGACCCTACGACAGTTGGGGGTTCGCTACCCCAGCTGGTGCACCATGCTTCTGTAATAGCTTCGGCTTCTGACTCCCTTAGAGGGAGGCTGTCGTTCCGATTCGTTATAAGGGTTTATGGCGATTTAGAATCGCACATCCTTCGGGATTCTGATATGTTTTCTTTCCATGCACGATATTCTGTACTCTGTTGCGTATATTCTGTGTATTGCTAACTTTCTGTTTTGCAGGGTTACATATGCTTATCTTACCTCAAATCCCTTACGGGTCCTTTCGAGGACTCACCCTTTTTGGGTTCTGTCTTTGGGTTTCAAGTAGACCTGGTAAGCAGCCAGCGGAGTAGGTTTCCGTGAGGCTTCTGTCTTTGTTGTTTTGAGCAGCAGCTGCACCTTGCGGGCCGGGATTCTGTTGGGGGTAGCAGACTTGGTCTGAATCCCGCGCGATGTCACCCCACCGCCCCCGGAACTGGCGGAAGCATCTTTCTTGCAGAGGTTGGAGGTATCGGCGGCGGGTGATCGCGGAATTTTCTCTTAAAAGGGTTTGGTCCCAAAAACCCATCCCTTAAAACGTTATCTTTCGGTTTTAAGGTTGTTACGTGTTTGCAGATTTTTACGACGTCTTACAAGTCCTAAACCTGCACCCGAGACACGTTAGTGGTTCTTACAGTATATTGCGCGCGCAGAAAACTTAAGTAGAATACAGATAATACAGGCAGAAGGAGTTCTGCCCTCTGCGTAGGGTCGGAAACTCCCACGAATAAACTATACAGACCAGAAATCCGAATGCATAGATAACTAATATGCATACTACGCCTACAGAGCCGAGACATACGACGGAATTATACTTCGCCAAACAAAACTGTTGCTGCTGCTAAACATACAAAGGAGAAATAACGTCAGACATAACAAATAGTCCAAACGCAGATCACAGAAGGGATCTAACGAGAAAACCCCTGACATAAACAGATAAATACCTCGTAATGCATGTAATGCAGAATCTAACACCGCGGGAGGTCTACTCCGCAGGTCGTTTGCCCAGATCCCCTAAAAATGTTATATATGTGGGGGGTGAGTTCTCGAAAGAACCCAGTAAGGGGGTAGGTACGAAACGGTCAAAATAAAACTTTAAAAACATTTTTTGCCTGCACAAAAAGGGTTAGCATGCAATGATCTAGCAGATATCCCAATCCTAAAAAGTATTATGATATGCAGTCATGATGCTCAGAAGTCCCGTCGGACTGTGTTAACGACCATGGTTGGTATACCGTAATCACCGGCGTTCCCATCGCCGATAACAGGTGGTACATAACCCATAGAGGTGGTCCCCGACCACTGACAACACCCTACGACGGCTTGTTAAGCTCACGCCGATTATCGGGATCAGAGCGCATGGTACCAGCGAAGGGGCGTACGCCCCTAATCACGTAAACCGCCTAAGCCGGCATGAACATATAACGGGTCCGTTGTCGACCCTCGATATGCAGATCCGATATAGCATAAGTCCGTAAATAGAAAACCACGAAAACCGCTACGTACTCAAGAATTCAGTCCCGGAGTCACCGGGCCCCACCTCGACCCGAGTACTAGCCCTTACCTAACCTAATACACATTTAATGCGCATTAAGAAAGTTAAACCCCTTACCTCGATGTACGAGATAATCTACCTGGGGTCCCCTGACGCTCCATGTAGTATCCCGTAAAATGCGTAATCACCGCGTAATCGAAACACGGGAATAACTTTAGTTACTTCACTAAAGTTCCTTATGTTGGGAATTTATCCTTAATTACAACTTAAGTCCCTCAACTTTTCGAGGTTTGCAAAAGTACCCAAACTTCACAATTCTAGCAACTTCCTTCCATTAATAACAAGTTTAAACTTTTACCCAAACTTTTCCATATTACACACTTTGGTCCTCCAATTTCCATAAAAAGGTCAACTTTACCCTGTTTGATCAACTTGGTCAAAAAGTCAACCTTTATCCATTCTTTCCCAAATTTTGACCCAAGCCCATATTTTCGGCCCAACTTCCATCTCAACCCAAATCTTTTCTAAACTTCACACTTTAGTCACTTTCTTTTAATCCTTCATGTGAAACCATTTTTAACATGTTTTAACCAACTTTTCATCACCAAAACACTATTCACAGAAACAAAATTTTCTTCCAAATCCTTGATTTTCGGTTTTCCTTCCAATCTTCACCCAAACTTTAAAACTTAACACTTCCATGCATAAACCTTTATATACTTCCATTTTTCAACACTTAAACACTTAAATCTTCAACAAAACATCATCAATCACACAAGCTTATTTTCGGCCCTAAGTAGATCAACAAGAAACTCATGCTTTCTCATGCTCAACACAACACAACATACTTTCTTCATAAACATGCTTCCAAATCTTTCCATAAATTCAAAGATCACCTTACCTTTGCAAGATGACTTGAGAGATTGTCCAAATCTCTTCTCAAAATTTCGGCCAACCACTTAGATCTCTTCAAGAACTTGATGTTTGTACACTTGATCCTTGATGAACACTTGAAGAAAATCCCTTCCAAGAAGCCCCTCTAAAATCGGCCTTGACAAGAAAAGAAGAAAAGAATTAGTGCTTGAAGTTGAACACTAATCATCTTTGATTAGTGATGAACAAACACCATTACCTTGCTTAATCTTCCTTGATTAAGGATGTAGGAGAGGATTAGTTCTTGATTAGTGAAGAACACTGAAGAACACTTGAAGAACACTCAAGAACTGGTGGGTGTCGAATCCGCCAAAAATAAATTCCTACTCCTGCAAAACAATTACTTGTAGACAGTGGTGAGTAAGGTCGTACTCCACAGGGACTAGCTGAATTATCAAATCTGAATTTTAAACAAGAAAAATAAAATTGGGGGATTTGTTCGTGAATTAATCTAAGATCTTGCAAGAAAAGAAATAGCAACAAGTCTAGTAGGAAAAATATCAATGAGCAAAATTCCAGCCAAGATATATCTTAATATTGATTCATGTAAATTGATCCTTGAATATCAAAAGACGTAAATTCTCTCTTCAAATAAATTGGTTATGAACATTAACAAGCTCTAATATTCTACTCTCCCTTAGGTTGTATTTAAAAGGAACAAGTTCTCCAATTAAACTTTATTTCACAATTAACCCTAAACAAGCTCTTAGGATTTAAATTGAAAATAACATTAAGAACTAGGAAAGTGACCAATTCCACCAAATAATACATAAGCTCGATTATTTAGAGTGGATCAAATATTCCCATCAACAAACACCACGACGATACATTGCATCAAGTGTGTCAATTTGTCTCTTTATTGAATCAAATAAACAAAACGAATTTACTGATCCAAAAAGCAGTATCCATTTAATCAAAACATGACGTCAATGCATTAATCAAACAATCTCAAGAATAACAGAGAATACTCAAATATTTGAAAGAAAATATTAAGAACAAAATTCTCACAATTTAATCATGAATCAACCCTTGATAATCTTGGCTAGAAGTTATTAAATTAGCCACACATGGCTTTAATCAACAAAAGAAAATTATTATGAAAGAGTTTACCAATAGAAAGAAAGAATTAAGCTACTGCCGCTTTTGTGACTTCGCTTTTCACGTAGCTAGTTTGCACGCACGTCGAAAGAAGGGCCTTTTACTTGGCTGAAACCATTAGTACTTATACTAGTAAAATAGTTCTAACCCTAGAGAAAAGGAGATAATTCCTAATTAAATTAGGACTAATTTCCACTTGTTTTCAATTAGATCCTTCATCTGTGTCTTCTTGTCAACCAATGCTTCCTTACAATGGACACATTTTGCTCCTTAGTCCAAAAGTTGATGTAGAGTTGCATTCTTATCCAAAATTCTTCTTTGTCCAATTTAGAGACCTGAAAATAAATAAAGAGTAAAATCCAATCATTGTAATATCAATCCAATAATAAATAGGAAAAATAAATATAAAATATATAGACAAAATTCTTGGGATGGACTGGCTATCCAAGAATTCTGTGCAGATTGATTGTGCAACCCGTACCATTATGGTTTCTGGAGAGGTACTACCTCTCATGGCTCCGACTGGTTTGACTATCGCACAGCATAGTACAGAGTTGCAGATTCTGGATCAGCTGTCGATAGTTGGTGTAGGGGAATGCTATGATCTGAATGAGGCTGATACTAGGTTGAAGCTAGATAGTTTACCAGTGGTTCGAGATTTTCCGCAGGTATTTCCGGAGGAGTTGCCCGGATTACCACCAGAGCGGGAAATTGTGTTTGAGATCCACTGCAATGGGCACTCGCTCCGATATCTATTCCTCATTTTCGGATTCCTATGTCTGAGATGCAGGAGTTTAAGAAACAGTTGGAGGAATTACAGCAGATGGGCTTCATCCGACCGAGCACTTCACCGTGGGGTGCTCCGGTTCTGTTTGTTAAGAAGAAAGATGGGACGCTCCGACTTTGCATTGATTACAGACGGTTGAATGCCCTTACTGTGAAGAATAAGTATCCGTTGCCGAGGATTGACGATCTTTTTGATCAACTTCGGGGTTCGAGGGTTTTCTCAAAGATTGATCTCCGATCTGGGTACTTTCAGCTTAGGGTGAAGGAAGAGGACATACCTAAGACTGCTTTCCGCACCCGATATAGACACTTTGAGTTTACGGTCATGCCATTCGGGCTGACCAATGCTCCAGCGGCATTCATGGATCTGATGCATCGGGTGTTCCGACCGTACTTGGACTCATTTCGGTGGTTTTTATCGATGATATTCGATATATTCTAGGGATGAGGACTCGCATCGGGAGCATCCGAGGGTAGTTCAGACACTTTGGGAACATCAGCTTTATGCTAAATTCTCAAAGTGTGAGTTCTGATTCGGGAAGTCACTTTTCTGGGACACATTATATCTGAGCATGGTCTGTCTGTGGATCCAGAGAAGGTGAGGGCAGTTCGGGATTGGAAACAACCTACCAGGGTACGAGAGATCAGGAGCTTCTTGGGGTTAGCAGGATATTATCGGAGGTTGGTTTGTACGGGATTCTCTATTTTAGCATCTCCGCTTACACAGTTGACCAAGAAGGGTCAGCCGTTTATCTGGACAGAGAAGTGTGAGCAGAATTTCCAGGAGTTGAAGCGGCAGTTGAGTAACGCTCCGATTCTGACTCTTACAGATCCGAGCTTACCGTATGTGATTTATACGGATGCTTCCACGTCCGGTTTGGGGTGTGTATTGATGCAGGAGCGTAATGTGGTAGCTTATGGGTCGCGGCAGCTGCGACCGCATGAGCTGAACTACCCGACGCATGATCTGGAGTTGGCTGCAGTGATTTATGCGCTAAAACAATGGAGGCATTATCTGCTTGGTAACAAATTTCATATTCTTACCGACCATAAGAGTGAAATATCTGTTTACGCAGAAGGAGCTTAACATGAGGCAGCGCAAATGGCTCGAATACATTAAGGACTATGATTGTAGTATCGAGTACATCTCTGGCAAGGGCAACACGGTTGCCGATGCACTGAGCAGGAAGTATACCGGGTTGGTCAAGGGAGGAGATGTTGGTGACCGATCCGAGGAGAGTGATTTGACATGCCTTTGGCACAGGTGGCAGCTCTGGGAGCGTGCTTAGGTGTACACACTTACCATACATTCTGAGTGGCTTGACAGGGTGCGCGAGGCGCAAGGTAGAGATCCGGGGTTGAAGAAGTTATCTGGGGAAGATAAGGGGTCTTTGTTACCGACGTTTCAGTATAGGCAGGGATTGTTATACTTCCGAGACCGCCTTTATGTACCAGAGGATCAGGAGCTCTGGAATGAGATTTTAGAGGAGGCACACTCGAGCAGATTGAGTATTCATCCCGGGAGTGAGAAGATGTATCAGGATCTGCGTACTCACTTCTGGTGGCCTAGTATGAGGAGACACATTGCCACACATGTGTCTAGGTGTGCCGTATGTCAGCAGGTGAAGATTGAGCACCAGAAACCGGCAGGGACACTGCAGACTTTGCCCATTCCAGTCCGGAAGTGGGGCAATGTTACTATGGACTTTCTCGATCGCACCGCCCGACACGGTCTCGCCATGATGCTATCTGGGTTATTGTGGATCGGCCGACAAAGTGCGCACACTTTCGCCTATTCGGCCGCTGCACTTCCGGAGAAGCTTGCCCGGCTTTACATCGGGAGATTGTACGATTACATGGAGTACCTGCACTCCATTGTATCGACCGTGACCCGCGTTTACAAAGACGGTTCTCGAGAGCTTTTCATGAAGCACTGGGCACGCGACTCCATCCGAGACAGCTTATCACCCATGACGGACGGGCAATGAGCGGGTGATTCGACATTGGAGGATATGCCGCGAAGTCTGTACTTTGGATTTTGGAGGAGATTGGGACCAGCAGTTGCCTTTGATTGAGTTCTTGTACAACAACAGCTTCCAGACTACGATTGGCATGACACCATATGAGGCGTTGTACGGGAGGAGGTGTATGACACCACACTGTTGGACAGATGCGTCTGATAGAGTTGAGCTGGGACCCGAGCTTATTGAGGAGACTACGGCAAAGATCAGATTGATACAGGCGCGGATCAAAACCGCGAACGACCGCACCACTGCTTATGCGAACCGCCGCCGTAGGACTCGGAGTTTGAGGTTGGGGATAGGGTTTGGCTCAAGGTAGCACCTATCCGAGGGACATCAGATTTGGGAAGAAGGGCAAGTTGGCCCCACGGTATATCGGCCCATATGAGATTCTCGAGCGGGTCGGTAAGGTAACATACGGTTAGCATT